>CM051241.1:190177443-191377443 GCA_027917425.1 Gastrophryne carolinensis
GTAATAATATTCCACTTTTTCAGGAGTGATCTACTCTGTTTCAATGCTAGCCTGTGGGGAGCACTAGTGTGAGGACTAGGGCAAATATTATATGTCATTTTATTGCTGAGACCCAGCTTCCCCCTTTAAGATTCTCTGTTCTTAGCAAATGTCACCCTTTATTTCCCCCTGTAGCATTAAGGCTTTCTAGCCATAAACATGCACAGGACCTCATTTCCGCAGAAAGGAGAATTAGAATCTGTGAGTTGAGCCAAGTGCAGATCACAGACTCCCTGCTGATTCTCTCACAGCTCTGGGCCGGGAAGGCCCTGCTGAGTCTGAAGCAAAGGTGATCCCTGTCTGTGAGCTTCCTCGCATCAAACAGAAACACCTTAGACAACTGGCACCAACACAAATTGGACCACTGTGTGTCCCAGCACCAAGCCAGATACAGAACCAGAATGGGCCCACAAAACCGCAGGTAGAGGTACGATTCTCAGGGCCAGCCACAGCAACCTAAAGAAATGGAGATCTTAGGTTCTGACCCATCTAGGGACTCCATATTTGAGCACGTCGGATGCCCGACATCCAGCCCAATCGCCTGGTGCCATATCCGGAGCCATATGACCCCCCTGCCCAAAGTTATAACCCCTAAAGGGTTTTAGGTTCTAAAGCAAGTTCCACACCGGGGGAGAGAACAGTCCGCCCCACAGAAGGGAAGGGGGCAAAAGGATCCTGAGGCATAAAGGGGCATGACCCTGAGCCAGCTGTTGTCACTTCTGGGGAGGTTGCATTGCATGCGTGCTGGAGGTGCCCATCAATAAGCTTGCCACTCACCTCCATGTGGGAGCCCATCATCACTACTCTACATCTGCATTTTAAGGTAACTCATTTGTATTCATTCCACCATAATCAAATGTTTGTTATCACTGCCTAGTGTGCTCATTGCATTAACTTGAGCGATCTTTTTGCCTTAGCCAAGAATCTGTGTGTCCGTAGGCTGCTGGGCCTGGTAGTCTTGCTAGACGGGCGACGGATGGGGTTTTGGGAAAGCAGGCTGTGTGTTCGGAGGTCCCTGATTGTTAGCTGGATCACAATCAGTATCTGGCCAAAGTATTGCATGATGGGTAAAAGCATCTACACACATCACAAGAACTGCAATTATTACAAGATGTTATTCCAGCAGAGGCTGACTCAAGAGAGGGGCTAGTAAAGTTAAGTAGATTTCTGGTTCTGGGTGATATTATTTTTTGCATTATGTCTTTATGCTTACCCCCACTTTGAACTGGTATAGGGGTATCTTGCCAATTTACTTGGAGTAAAGTTAAAAACGGGAAAACATTTTCTTATTTAAATTTAAAGAGGAGGTCCAGTCCAAACGTATTCTGAAAAGGAAGTCCAGTGCACACTGCTGTGCATTAGTGCCCTGTAACCAGGAGAGCAGCACCACCTAAACTCTCTTCCTGGGTTTCCTACTCTCTTTTACAAAGAGTTTTACATAGGATATACATGAGAATCAGACACTAACATATACACTGGTGGTAGCAAGTGTACAGGCTTCAGAGAAAATAGACATTAATACAGATACAGGTGGTGGTCAAAGGAGATATAATAACTTCCAATTCTAGTCAGATAGGCAGCGGGAACCTGATTAATGTCCTTCTCCTGTTATATGACAGCAAGTACTTGAACTACATAGTGTTTTGATATATTAATTTATTAAATCTTACGTGAATGACGTGTGCAGCACGCATTCTCTCCACCGGTGCAAAGTATAGATAGACATGTCAGTTAGCTAGTGCATACCTACTCAGTTTAGAGTATGAAAAAAGAGATAAGAAAGAAAGATGAAAGAAGGCAGGAAAAAGAAAGAAAAGAAAAAAAAAGGGGGGAGGGGGGTAAAAGGGGAGGCCGGGCTGGGGAGTTAGGTCTCTTATGAAAGTTGGTTCTTACACCTCGTCAGACTGGGTGGACCGGATCCGTTTGGTGGTGACAGACCTCTATATATTCTAACCAGGGCTCCCATACCTTCTTTCATATGTGTCATTCTTGATTGCTGTAATTTTCTCATTACATAAGGTGTCTGAGATTCTGTTCAGTATTTCTTGCCAGGGGATCCTGGGGGATCTCCAGTTTTTGGCTATAGTAAGTCTAACTGTGGCTAAAATGTGCTGGGCCAATTTCCATTGGTTCTTAGAATATTTTCCTGATTTATGGGAGAGCAAGGCTTCCCAGGAGTTTTTGGTTAATGGAGAGTGAATGATATCAGAGAGAAGTCTATAAGTCCTGTTCCAAATGGCCGTGGCAGTCCCACCAAATGTGGGCCATTGTCCCCGGGGATGTACACCCTCTAAAACAGAGTGGGGAGTCTGTCATAGAAAACTTATGGATGCGATCTGGGGTGAGATACCATCTAAGGAGTGTCTTGTAGGCATTCTCCAGAACAACAGTGTTGCAGGATATTTTCTTTATGTTGTCCCACATTTTTCGCCAATCCCCCTCATCTATGTCTGACCCCAACTCCCTCTCCCAATGAGACATGTATTTGTGTCTGACTGGAGATGGTGGAGACACCAACGTGTCATAAAGGCTCGATATCAAGCCACCACAAAAGTGGTTTCTAATGCACCTAGTTTCAAAGTCAGTGCTTTGACAAGGAGAAAAGAAGCGCTTCAGCAAGCTATTTATAAAGTGCTGAATTTGTAGGAATCTAAAGGTTTCAGAAGGGGTAGATTTTCCCCTGGGGTGATGTCCTGACAGGCCTTCATACCATTCGGGGTGCAGAAGCTATCTACTGTAGTGTAACCTTTCTGTGTCCACCATTTAAAGTTAGTCGGGTGGGTGATACCTGGAGGGAACAGAGGGTTACCTAGCACGGTTTCCTACTCTCATACCTAAAAGAGAGACGGAAGGAGGGAATGTGGAAGAACAAGCCAGAGGGAGGGAATGTGGCCTACTCTCCTACCTAAAAGAGAGGAGGGAATGTGGAGAAGCGAGAGAAGGAGGGAATGTGGAAGAACGAGATAGAAGCAGGGAATGTGGAAAAAAGAGATACGGAGGGATTGTGGAAGAGAGAAAAAAGGAGGACGGAATGTGGAAGATCGAGTGAGAAGGATTGAATATGGAAAAAGAGAGAGGGGGGGTTGTGGAAAAGAGAAAGCGAGAAAAGGATGGAGAGTGGAGAATGATGGAGGGAATGTGGAAAAACAAGCAAGGAGGAGAGAATTTGAAAGCGAAGTGAAATGAGAGGAAGGGAATTTGGAGAAGAGAGTGAGGAGGGAATGTGAGAAGGAGAAATATGGCAGCAAGAGAAGGAGCGAAATGTGGAAAAGAGACAAGGTAGGGGGAAATGTGGAAGATAGAAGATGAAATGTGGAAAAGTGAGAGAAGGAAGGAGTGTAGAAAAGAGAGTAGGAGGTAACGTGGAAGAGAGAGAGAGAGGAGGGGGGAATGTGGAAAAGAGAAGGAAGGAGGGAATGTGGAAGAGATAGAAGCAGGGAATATGGACAACAAAGAGGAAGGAGGAGGGAATGCGGAAGAACGAGTGAGAAGAATGGGATGTGGAAAAGAGAGAGAGAGAGGGGGGAATGTGGAAAAGAGAGAGCGAGAGAAGGATGGAGAGTGGAGAAGGATGGAGGGAATGTGGAAAAGAGCGAAGGTAGAGGGATATGTAAAAGCAAAAACAGGGAATGTGAGAGAAAGAGGAAAGGAGGGAATGTAGAAGAATGAGAGAGAGGAAAGGAGGGAATGTAGAAGAATGAGAGAGAAGGACAGAACTAGAAAAAGTGAGAGTGAGGAGGGAATGTGGAAAAGAGCGAAGGTAGAGGGATATGTAAAAGCGAGAACAGGGAATGTGAGAGAAAGAGGAAAGGAGGGAATGTAGAAGAATGAGAGAGAAGAAGAGAACTAGAAAAAGTGAGAGTGAGGAGGGAATGTGAAAGAGAGAGAAGGGGGGAATGTGGAAGGGGGAGAGAGGAGAAGGGATTATGGCAGCGAGAGAGGGAGGAAATTTAGAAAAGAGCGCAAGAAGGAGGGAATGTGGAATAGAGAGAAAGAAGGAGGGAATGTCAAAAAGAGAGAAGGTAGGGTGAAATGTGGAAGACAGAAGAGGGAATGTGGAAAAGACAGATAAGAAGGGAATGTGGAAGAGCCAGGTAGAAGGAAGGAGTGTGGAAAAGAAAGAAGAGGGAATGTGGAAAAGAGAAAGTGAGAGGAGGGAATGTGGAAAAGCGAGAAAAGGAAGGAATGTCGAAAATGGTGAGTAAAGAATGAAACGGGTGTAACTTGAGGGGGTGCGACCGCACCAGGACCCAGAAGGTCAAGTGGCCCCCACATTGTTGCTCCCCCACCTTTTTTTTTATCAGATTTGTTCTCACGATTGTTCTCACGATCATTTAAATAAAGGAAGGACCATTTGCCTCTGCTGTTTCAGTCTTTAGTTGTCTAGCTACATCCAGTTGACAGAACAAAGGTACTGTATGATCCTTGACAGGACCCCCTATTCAATGTTTGAACCAGGGCCCCATCATATTTACTCCACTGGAAAGGAATGTGAAAGAGCAAGAGACAAGGAGGGAATGGGAAATGGCGAGAAAGAGAATGAGCGAAGTAGAAAAGAGAGGTCGAGACTGTAAAACTTTACTGGATAGATGGTCAAAACTGTGGAAACTAGAGTTTAATGTCTCTAAATGTAAAATCCTGCACTTTGGTAGAAGGAATCCCTGCTCTGAGCACCGTATGGGCAGCACTGTGTTATCCAGGACCTCGGAGGAGAGAGATTTAGGGATACTGATTACTGATAGCTGCAAGATGAGTGGACAGTGTAGCCAGGCAGTGGGAAAAGCAAGCAGGATGCTCGGCTGCATAGCTCGAGGCATCACCAGTAGGAAGAGGGAGGTTGTGATGCCGCTGTATAGAGCCCTGGTGAGGCCACAGCTAGAATACTGTGTGCAGTTCTGGAGACCTTACCTGCAAAAAGACATTATTCAAATAGAACGGGTCCAAAGGCCGGCAACAAAAATGGTGGAAGGACTTAAACTTAAAACTTATCAGGAGAGACTTAATTTGTACAGTCTGGAGGAAAGAGGGGAGAGAAGGGACATGATGGAGACATTTAAATATGTGAAAGGATTGAATAAGATTCAGGAGGGAAGTGTTTTTAAGAAGAAGCTTAATGATAGAACAAGGGGCCCAACCTGAAGATCAGGAGCAATGTTAGAAAATATTATTTTACAGAAAGAGTAGTAGATGCTTGGAACAAACTTCCAGCAGAGGTAGTTGAAAAATCAACAGTCACTGAATTTAAACATGCCTGGGATAAGCACACATCTATCCTAAGATAAAGAGAACATACAGTATACACATAAGATAAAGAGAACATACAGTATATACATAAGATACAGAGAACATACAGTATATACATAAGATACAGAGAACATACAGTATATACATAAGATACAGAGAACATACAGTATACACATAAGATACAGAGAACATACAGTATACACATAAGATACAGAGAACATACAGTATACACATAAGATACAGAGCACATACAGTATACACATAAGATACAGAGAACATACAGTATACACATAAGATAAAGAGAACATACAGTATACACATAAGATAAAGAGAACATACAGTATACACATAAGATACAGAGAACATACCGTATACACATAAGATACAGAGCACATACAGTATACACATAAGATAAAGAGAACATACAGTATACACATAAGATAAAGAGAACATACAGTATACACATAAGATACAGAGAACATACAGTATACACATAAGATACAGAGAACATACAGTATATACATAAGATACAGAGAACATACAGTATATACATAAGATAAAGAGAACATACAGTATACACATAAGATAAAGAGAACATACAGTATACACATAAGATACAGAGAACATACAGTATACACATAAGATACAGAGAACATACAGTATATACATAAGATACAGAGAACATACAGTATACACAGAAGATACAGAGAACATACAGTATATACATAAGATACAGAGAACATACAGTATATACATAAGATACAGAGAACATACAGTATATACATAAGATACAGAGAACATACAGTATACACATAAGATACAGAGAACATACAGTATACACATAAGATACAGAGAACATACAGTATACACATAAGATACAGAGCACATACAGTATACACATAAGATACAGAGAACATACAGTATACACATAAGATAAAGAGAACATACAGTATACACATAAGATAAAGAGAACATACAGTATACACATAAGATACAGAGAACATACCGTATACACATAAGATACAGAGCACATACAGTATACACATAAGATAAAGAGAACATACAGTATACACATAAGATAAAGAGAACATACAGTATACACATAAGATACAGAGAACATACAGTATACACATAAGATACAGAGAACATACAGTATATACATAAGATACAGAGAACATACAGTATATACATAAGATAAAGAGAACATACAGTATACACATAAGATAAAGAGAACATACAGTATACACATAAGATACAGAGAACATACAGTATACACATAAGATACAGAGAACATACAGTATATACATAAGATACAGAGAACATACAGTATACACAGAAGATACAGAGTACATACAGTATACACATAAGGGCAGACTAGATGGACCGTATGGTCTCCTTCTGCCGTCAACCTTCTATGTTTCTAAAAGAGAAGGTATACAAGAAAAGCTGGGTGAGGGTTCCGGGAATGAAGTAATAAAAAGAAAAAGATGGGTGAATGAGGAGAGCGAGAATGCTCAAGGGATATGTAACACTAAGATCTCCTGGCGCCCCCTTACAGAGAAAATAATGGCTCCCTGTGAGACCACACAGCTCTCATACCACAAAGGCCGGCCATGAACTAATATCTCCAAAACTGCAGTGAATTATCTTCTTGTGCTGAAGATGCCCCCCCCCCTCCTCTCATACATAGCTGCTCCTAAAATAACAAGAAGATGCAAAGAGGGATGTTTCTAGAAGGCTGCGATCACCCCGCAGCTATGTAGAAATTCACTGTCAGGTCCAGGTAGCTCAAATCCATGGCACTCTCCACCTATAAATTACTCTCAGGATATGTGTAGATGGGAAACGATGGTCTCCTCCCGCTCATCCGCCTGCATATGAGAGAAAGAAGCACAAGATCGTGTTAGGGGGCCCTGGCAGGCAGGAAGGCCAGTTTCTATTATCTTTTTGTATTTTAGATTTTGACATGAAAGAGCTTTTCTGTAAGCAGGAGTATAGCCAAGAATTCTTACCTTACTGGGGATCCCTTAGTGCATGTGCTGGCTGCCCCTCCAATCAGATTTCTATGCTGTTCATGTTGATGAGCGGCGTAGAAAGCTAAATAGAGCCAAAGTGTGCATCATCTGGTGGAATGCCGCTGCATTCCACGTATGCGCCGTTGGATTGTTGGAAAGGTGAGCTTCAAGGTGGTTACAGCTCAGCTAAGAGTAAAGTGGTAATGCGGACGCCATCGCGTCACCAGTTAAACCGGACCTTCAGCGTGATTTAATGAAAAGCCCAAACTCTTAAAAAAACGGTTCCCCAGCATCTAAAATTAATATATTTTACGTTTTTAGTCACTAACTTATTATTCTTTCCCCCACTGGGCTGCAACTCTGTTCAGGAATTTAGGGTACGGGCGCCGCCATCTTGACTCAGAAGCATCACACTTACTGAGGAGAGGAGAGTGGGATAAGGTACAGGGGGGCGGGTTATAGCTGTGCTTTGCTCAGACAGAGCAGAGCTGGGGTCAGGAAAAGGTCAACAGTCCCAGAATGCAGAGCAGCACAGTCAGGAGGCACTTCCTGTTTGCAGGCTGCCTGATAAGATGGCGGCTTCCATAAGCCGCCATCTTGGATATTTAAAGGCTCATAACATGCAGTAGATGCAGGTAGGATGATTTTTAATGTGGACAATCTGTATGTACAGGGTGTGGGAAACATATAAGATAGACTCTTATTCAGAGTGAAGGTCCGCTTTAAGTAATTACACTATAGAGTGGTGTTGATGTGGATCAAAACCCCTCTCACTCAGCCCTAAACGAATGTAGGGCCAGGTGTAAGCACTCGCTAGCGGCAATCCGGTTTAATATGCCCCTTTGTGTTAAAGTGGACAAAAACCCAGGATTTTGATTATCCTAGGTTTTGGTCCTTTCTCCCGGGGGGCACCAATCGGGGTGCCCCCGCAATGTGAAACCCCCAGGACGCAGAGACCAGCTTACCTCTTCCCAGTCCCACAACTAAGAACAGCCGCTCTGACGGCCACATCGTCCACTTCCCTCTAACAGGGAGCGTGCCCGCGCCGGCCATCCACAAATGCCTGGCTTGGGCACGCGCCCTGCTAGAAGGAGAGCAGGATGTGGCCGCTGCTCTTAGATGCGCCGTGGGACCAGGAAATTAGGTAAGTGAATGGGGCGATTTGGGGGGTTTCACACAGCAGGGCATCCCGATTTTGGACGCCCCGGTGGGGGGGGGGGGGATCGTTCGGCCCAGGAATGTTATAGATTCCCGGGTCGAACGACCTGGATTTTGGTCCACTTTAAAATGCCCATGTTCGCAGTTACTTCCTCAATCCTACGGCGCATGCATAGCCTTTTGCTGGCATCCCCTGCACCCCTCTGTCCTCTGTGTACACCCCTGCCAGACAAATCTGAATGGCTGGAAGGGGTTGGCACAGCCAGAGAGATCGGCCAGGGGAAGGCGCGTGGCAAATATTACTGTGCATAGTATTGTGTTCCAATGAATGAATACTGATTGAGTGTTAATTGGTCGAGGCTCCGTGGGAGTGGGGATCAGAGTGAGTTACCGGGGCAAACCAGAGAATTTCCTGATTTTGGGATGCACCTGTAAAGTGGACTTAAAGCCCAAGTGGGGGCGAAAATCCCAGGTTTTAATCCTCTTAAAACTAAACGGAAACCATTTTCTCTTAACTCCACATTCCAGCGCAGCTGTGAATAGCGAAAAAGAGCCTCCCTGCTACCCACTCGGTGAACCTGATTGGTGGTCATAAGCTTAGAGGGGGATTCACTTCCCTACTTGTTACACCATTGCATCGGGCTACATCTGGCACTGTCTTAAACTGTTTTCCATTTTTAAAATGAAGAAGTAAGCGCCAAGATATTGAGGTTTACATTTTTACCTCATGACTTCTCTTCCTAATGATAAATGGGCGTGGCCCTTAGATCTGTAATGCTGCATAATAATCAGCATAATGGGCGGGGTCTGTAAGATTCCCAGAACTTGCATAAGACATCCTGGCTGTGCTTCTCCCATCTCCCCTGTTGCTAGGCGATATTGGAGCCTAAACCAGCACTTCCAGGCGCACTCCCAAAAGCCCATGAGTACACACCCAAAAAGTGCATATGAGCACTCCCAAATTCCCATGCATACACTCCCAAGGCACATGTGTGCACTCTCAAGATGCATACGCTCAGGTAGGTGGTTAGTTGGTGGTTGCATGCTTGCACTCCCATGCCCATGACCGCTTCTCTTGATAAAGACTGTCTACCAGTCGAAACGTCGAGGTTCTCAGTCCACCCGGTATCACAGCCTTGTTGCTCGTTTTTGTAAGTGTTTTGCTATTTAGTTCCTCCTGTTATTGCTTCTCAGTCTGGATGACTATGGACTTGTTGCCCTGAGCAACCTAAATCATTCTGCTCTTATTTTACTATCGGCCTTATTTATCAAGGGATAGCACCAGGTAGTGTCTCACTAGCGCCAGGTAGCGCCAGCTATCGGCGGCTACCGACTCCAGAACGCCAGGCGGCGGACACAATCACGCATTTATCACGCTAAATGAAGCTAGCGCCGGCGAGAGCGTCACCTAGCGCGGGATTCATCATGTAGCGGACCGCAACGAACAGCGCCGCTGCTAATCCCATCACAGCACCAGGTATGACCTCTCGCTACCTGGCGCTCTCCAATGCATTTCAATGGAGCAATTTTTAAATATTCATAATTAATTGATATGATTGTTTGTTTTTTTTTTTTAACTGTCAAAAATTCTGTGACCACTTCTGCAATGTTATATTTTTTTCTTAAGGTAAAAAAAAAAAAAAAAAAAAAACATTTGTGCAGAATTGATATTACAGGTCTGATATTAATGTATTCATATTACAAAATGTTTAGAAAAACTTGTTTAATTTTTTAATCAAAAAATATGGATGTTTGGGGGTTAAAAAACTACTTTTAAGCCATCGCCGCCAGCGCTCTGGGGTTTAAACAAGCGTTTCACAGCGCGAGAATTTTTTGAGCGTGATTTGTTAATGAATATGCTGGGAGCCGTTCGCTCTGGCCATTAGCTGTCAGGCGCACCCATACAGCGCGGAACCTGTGAAACAGTATTCAACATTACCGCACACCGACTGAGTCGCTGTCAACAAGCGAACAACGGCCAAGCACAGCGAATACTAGCGGGCGCTGTGAAAATCACGCTACTGGTGCTCATCTGTCGCTACCTGGCGCTATTACTGAATCGGCCTCTATGTCATTCAGTCCTAATGCCTATGCTTTATATGAGCAATGATTCCTAGTATATGCTGGATACCTTTATGCTTCTGCGGTCTGCACTCTGTATATAGCGTATTGTCTTATGTCTGTATATATTGTTGTAAGCATCATCACTAGTAATTCTATGTATATTATTCACCAGCATTAAAACTTCCTTATTTTGAATGCAATGTTTATGGGTGTTCAATTTTCCACTTCCATATACAAGTATTGTTTTTTGTGCATAGAGTGGATGCACAAGGAATCTTAGAACCCCTCACCAAAATATATTTTTCTTTACTCATTATAAGTGTGCTACTACCTTTAATTAACACTATGCTTGCACTCCCAAACATGAATGTACGCACTCCAAAATGCTTATGCACACAATGCCAAATGCACATGCATGCACGGTGGTTGGTTGATGGGTGAGTAGTGAAGCTGGGCTGCTCTCAGGGCAGAGAGGAGGTAGTGAGGGGGGCACTTCTCTCATTCCAGGCCCTGGCTGGAAGGAGGGGGGGGGCACTTCTATCATTCCAGGCCCTGGCTGGAAGGAGGGGGGGCACTTCTATCATTCCAGGCCCTGGCTGGAAGGAGGGGGGGCACTTCTATCATTCCAGGCCCTGGCTGGAAGGAGGGGGGCACTTCTATCATTCCAGGCCCTGGCTGGAAGGAGGGGGGGCACTTCTATCATTCCAGGCCCTGGCTGGAAGGAGGGGGGGCACTTCTATCATTCCAGGCCCTGGCTGGAAGGAGGGGGGGCACTTCTATCATTCCAGGCCCTGGCTGGAAGGAGGGGGGGCACTTCTATCATTCCAGGCCCTGGCTGGAAGGAGGGGGGGCACTTCTATCATTCCAGGCCCTGGCTGGAAGGAGGGGGGGCACTTCTATCATTCCAGGCCCTGGCTGGAAGGAGGGGGGGCACTTCTATCATTCCAGGCCCTGGCTGGAAGGAGGGGGGGCACTTCTATCATTCCAGGCCCTGGCTGGAAGGAGGGGGGGCACTTCTATCATTCCAGGCCCTGGCTGGAAGGAGGGGGGGCACTTCTATCATTCCAGGCCCTGGCTGGAAGGAGGGGGGGCACTTCTATCATTCCAGGCCCTGGCTGGAAGGAGGGGGGGCACTTCTATCATTCCAGGCCCTGGCTGGAAGGAGGGGGGGCACTTCTATCATTCCAGGCCCTGGCTGGAAGGAGGGGGGGCACTTCTATCATTCCAGGCCCTGGCTGGAAGGAGGGGGGGCACTTCTATCATTCCAGGCCCTGGCTGGAAGGAGGGGGGGCACTTCTATCATTCCAGGCCCTGGCTGGAAGGAGGGGGGGCACTTCTATCATTCCAGGCCCTGGCTGGAAGGAGGGGGGGGCACTTCTATCATTCCAGGCCCTGGCTGGAAGGAGGGGGGGCACTTCTATCATTCCAGGCCCTGGCTGGAAGGAGGGGGGGCACTTCTATCATTCCAGGCCCTGGCTGGAAGGAGGGGGGGCACTTCTATCATTCCAGGCCCTGGCTGGAAGGAGGGGGGGCACTTCTATCATTCCAGGCCCTGGCTGGAAGGAGGGGGGGCACTTCTATCATTCCAGGCCCTGGCTGGAAGGAGGGGGGCACTTCTCTCATTCCAGGCCCTGGCTGGAAGGAGGGGGGCACTTCTATCATTCCAGGCCCTGGCTGGAAGGAGGGGGGCACTTCTATCATTCCAGGCCCTGGCTGGAAGGAGGGGGGGCACTGCGCTGATCTCAGAGAGGAGGAAGGGGGAGCGCTTCTCTCGCTGTTTGCTTACGCCTCTGCTGTCGCTGTCCCCGCTCTCTTTAGTGCATGTAGAGGCACTGAGGAGGCATCAGAGGACAGCGCCAGCAGCAGCGAGCGCAAACAGGGAGCGAAGCCACGGTCGTGCAGCGTGGGAAGCACTCTGCGCTGACAGAGATAATAGTAAAGGGGGGGACGATCTTATGGTAATAGAGCGGGGTGCGGATTCACCAGCAAATCGATTACTCTAGCTCCTGTGCAGCAACGTTCGCTAGCTAAAGAATAGCGCTGAGACAGAAGATATAAGTTATAATAACGTAAGGACAACATTTCTGGCCTGGTTAAAGTGGACCAACACCCAGGGGGGATCGGCCCGGGAATCTATAAGATTCCCGGACCGATCAGATCCCTCCCCGCGGGGCATCCGAAATCGGGATGTCCCACGGGGAGGAACCCCCCAGGAGGCCCACAAACCTTACCTTACCGGCGATCCAACGGCGGAATGGCCGGCGCAGGCGCGCTCCCTGTTAGAGGGAAGCGAGAGACGCAGCCAATGACAGCACTCTGGTATGCGCGTCCAAGCAGCTTTGGACGCGCATACCAGAGCTGCTTTGTGCGCTGTCATTGGCCGGACGAGGTCACGTGGGAGCGGGGAGAGGTGAGTTTTTGCGGCGATCGGGGGGGTTTCAGACAGCGGGGCACCCCCGATCGGGGTGCCCCACCTAAGTGGACCAACACCCAGGATAGTCAAAATCCTGGGTGTTGGTCCACTTTAAGTGAATTAAAAAAATATATGATGCTTAAACCAGACCAACAGCCTGGTACAGTTGGAAAAGAAAGGTAGCGGCCATTTTGGAGCATCCTCTCCCAACTGACATAACAGACAGCACTTCCTGTTTGCAGGTGGCCTGCAAATGCATGAGCCGCCATCTTGTTTTTTAAATTTACCACAGCAAGAATTTGAAAAGGGTAAATGAATTATGTGCAGCAATCTGAATTGTCCTGGGGAGGGATGCATATGAGCACTGTTTGTTATGTTGGTCTGGTTTAAGTCATTTTAGACTGTTGGTCCGCTTTAAAGCGGAGCTTCACTCTGAATAAGAGTCTATCTTATATGTTTCCCACACCCTGTACATACAGAGTGCTCACATTAATCCAGACCCTCACCCTGAATAAGAGCCTATCTTATATGTTTCCCACACCCTGTACATACAGATTGTCCACATTAATCCGGACCTTCACTCTGAATAAGAGCCTATCTTATATGTTTCCCACACCCTGTACATACAGATTGTCCACATTAAAAATCATCCTACCTGCATCTACTGCATGTTATGAGCCTTTAAACATCCAAGATGGCGGCTTATGGAAGCCGCCATCTTATCAGGCAGCCTGCAAACAGGAAGTGCCTCCTGACTGTGCTGCTCTGCATTCTGGGACTGCTGACCGTTACCTGACCCCAGCTCTGCTCTGTGTGAGCAAGCACAGCTATAACCCGCCCCCCTGTACCTTATCCCACTCTCCTCTCCTCAGTAAGTGTGATGCTTCTGAGTCAAGATGGCGGCGCCCGTCTCCTAAATTCCTGAACAGAGTTGCAGCCCAGTGGGGGAAAGAATTATAAGTTAGTGACTAAAAACGTAAAATATATTAATTTTAGATGCTGGGGAACCGTTTTTTAAGAGTTTGGGCTTTTCATTAAATCACGCTGAAGGTCCGGTTTAACTGATCTGCATTGCACTGGTCAGCAGGGAGGCTTCGATCCTTGGCGCTCAGGAACTAGAAAGTTTTACTAAAATCAACTAGGATACATGTGTTTTTTCATCGCTGGCGGCGATGTGTTAAAAGTAGTTTTTTAACCCCCAAACCACCATATTTTTGGAAACAAAAAAAACAAGTTTTTAAAAACATTTTGTAATATGAATACATTAATATCAGACCTGTAATATCAATTCTGCACAATTTTTTTTTTTTTTTACCTTAAAAAAATATTGCAGAAGTGGTCACAGAATTTTTCACATTTCAAAAAAAAAAAAACATTAATAACAATTAATTATGAATTTTTTAAGATTGTTCCATTGAAATGCATTGGAGAGCGCCAGGTAGCGAGAGGTCATACCTGTCACTGTTCAAGGTCGCTCACTGGCGCTGTGGGCTGAGGCTGGAATAATGATGAATGATTCGCTATCTGCCGCTCTCTCAGTCGCTAAGCAGGATCGGCTTGATAAATGTGTGATTGCGGAGGGGAGCCGGCGTTCTCGTGGCGGTGACCGTCATTACCGTTCGCTCACCAGTCGCTACCTGGCGCTATCCCTTGTTAAATAAGGGCCTTAGACATTGCTAAAAGCTTTGAGAATTTTGCATTTTAGCATCAGGTTCATTGTTCACATGTAATGTATCACAGCATGTGTAACTCTTGTTTCAATTGTTATACATCAGGGAGCCTGGATGTTACAATGTGTTACACAGCAGGGAGCTGGCTAGCTTTTACAATGTAAGATGATGACTCATATGCGCTTTATACATTGCACCATAGAAGGGAACAGCACAAGATAAAAACCTCCCAACCTGATATTTAGGCCCTTATTTAACAAGGGATAGCGCCAGGTAGCGAATGGTGAGCGAACGGTAATGACGCTCACCGCCACGAGAACGCCGGCTCCCCTCCGCAATCACACATTTATCAAGCCGATCCTGCTTAGCGACTGACAGAGCGCCAGATAGCGACTCATTCATCATTATTCCAGCCTCACCCCACAGCGCCAGCGAGTGACCTTGAACAGCGACAGGTATGACCTCTCACTACCTGGCGCTCTCCAATGCATTTCAATGGAGCAATTTTTAAATATTCTTAATTAATTGCTATTAATTTTTTTTTTTTTTTAAATGTCAAAAATTCTGTGACCACTTCTGCAATGTTAGATATTTTTTTTAAGGTAAAAAAAAAAAAAAAAAATTGTGCAGTATTGATATTACAGGTCTGATATTAATGTATTCATATTACAAAATGTTGTGAAAAACATGTTTTTTTTTTTTTTTCAAAAAATATGGTTGTTTGGGGGTTAAAAAACTACTTTTAACCCATTGCCGCCAGCACTCTGGGGTTTAAACAAGCATTTCACAGCGTGAGAATTTTTTGAGCGTGATTTGTTAATGAATATGCTGGGAGCCGTTCACTATGGCCATTCGCTGTCATGCGCTCCCATACAGCGCGGGAACCTGTCAAACAGCGACTCCTAACCCCGTATTCAACATTACCGCACACCGACTGAGTCGCTGTCAACAGCCGAACAACGGCCAAGCACAGCGAATACTAGCGTGCGCTGTGAAAATAACGCTACTGTCGCTCATCTGTCGCTACCTGGCGCTATTAATGAATCGGCCTCCCCGACATTGCTAAAAGCTTTGAGAATTTTGCATTTTAACACCAGGTTCATTGTTCACATGTAATGTATCACAGCATGTGTAACTCTTGTTTCCATTGTTATACATCAGGGAGCCTGGATGTTACAATGTGTTACACAGCAGGGAGCTGGCTAGCTTTTACAATGTAAGATGATGACTCATATGCACTTTATACATTGCACCATAGAAGGGAACAGCACAAGATAAAAACCTCCCAACCTGATATTTAGTAATACTGCCTCTGTAGGTTTGGTGGGGAGGCATCATGCTGAAATCCTATACAGGTCAACATTTTACCTAAACCCAGCCTGCCACACTTGTGCAGCAGTTTCCTGTGTCCCATGATGGCTGAAGCTTTATGAGGAATCTGTTACAGTATTTCTGTACTCTGCACAATGGGACACCCAAGTGAAGTGTCAGACTGAAGTTTGTCTCTTACGTTGCTTCGTGGAGTCGTTCTATAATGGTGCCAGTTGTTGTGTCGCACAGGTTCCCATATTTACATGTAAACAATCATTGTGAAGCGTCGGTTTTTCCAGGCTCGCTGTCTGCGGAGCTTCTCTCTATTTAGCATCCAGACGTCTCTGGTGTTTTTACATGTTCACTCTCAATCAGAAATGACGATTGAGATGTGTCCCGTATTGTATACACAACGACATACACACGCACATTCGCGCAATGTGAACGGCTGTCACCAAATACTAATTACACTGCGGAAAATGTGCTTATGATTGAGGGCCCGAAATGTTTAGACAGCAGCTCACATCAGCTCTGATTACTCATATTTTCGCTGTGAATACATTTATTTATGAATAAATATGTCCTATCAATTAACAGCGGAACATCTGGGGCATTAACGTGCGAATTGGCATCATTAGGTTTCCTTTTCTCCCTAATTACCGGAGTATTTGGGTGTTTCAGATTGGATTCAAATTGTTTGCTACACATTTCCAAGATTCTGCTTGGCTAATGTATTTACATGGAGCTTTGGGGAAATGGTGCATTATACGGGTGAGGACCAGGGGGTGTTCTTGTGGTAACAAAAAAAACTGCTTACCTGGCCACAGGTAAGTGCCGTTCCCTCGCGCACACCCACACACTTATTAGTAAATAGAATCAGCTGAGGCTGGGGGTGCCACTGCATGCTGTCATGTTTTTACAATCAATATTTTCTCAGTGGTTGGGGCACTATTCCTAGCTTCCAGCAGTCAGAAACATTCCAATCATAGAAAGGCTATGGCTTGCTTTCTATAGTTCTCCTTAGGTATCAGAGAGGCTTGGTTCACCCCTGGGTAGCATCATACCATCTTGCCGGCTCGCACTGGCCCACAGGAAAACCCCCTGGTGGGCCCATGGTCCCAGAGGCCCCTTTTAAGGGTCCTCATCATCTAAACTTGAACTATGTATAGTAGAGGTGTGAACTGGCAAGAATCGGGCGATACGATACGTATCGCGATACACGTATGACGATACGATATATCCCTGTCTTGATATATTGTGATTTTTTTTTTTATTTAAAAAAATGATATAGGGTCCCCCCTTTTCAGGTTAAAAACCCTTAAAAATCACACAAAAAATGGTGTGAGGTCCCCCCTACCCAGCATACCCAGCTCGGGACCAGCTATGGGGGCTTGTAGAACAGGGCACAGGGGCCAGCTTTGGTGTCACTTGCCCTGCAGGCTACAAGCCGGCATAACCTATGGCCACGGGCTCTTCTGCCCCCCCTGGGCTTTAGAGAGGCAGGTAATGGGGGGGCTTGGGGTTAATGGCAAGTCACCCGCTAGCCGAAGGTGACTTGCCAGACCCAGAGCCTTGTGAACTGGTGTAGGGGTCACATAGATCCCTTACCAGTTCACAAAGGGTTAACAGTAAAGAAAGCACCACACACAGAGAAAATGTCTTTATTAAAAAAACGTTTTTTTTCTTTACTCACCTACGACACTCCTGTGTCCTACGCCGATCCCATGACAGATACGGTGATCGCTGGCCAGAAGAGGGGGGAGACAGGAGGTCAGAGAATCTCCTGCCCCAAAGGGGCGGGGCTACTCGTGAAGATGGCGGTGCCTGTCAGGAAGGCAGGGGGAGAGAGCCTGTCGGGCCAGCCCCCCGGTTGAAGAGGAGAGTAGGCCGGATCAAACGAGGGGACAGGTGAGTGTTTTTTTTTTTTACTGTGGGGGGGGGGGGGAGTCAGAATCGATACTAGAAAGAAAAAATCAATTCTAGTATCGTCGATACGTGACAGAATCGATTTTTTTATGACAACCCTAATGTATATTTTATTAGGCATTCCGAGTTCACACATACAATATGGCATCTTGTTGCTGTGCATGGGCCCTGAAAGTAAGCCGGTATTACTTGCATCTAAATATGGGGTGAGCCCCCAGAGTCCTTTCTACTGGTGGGCCCCAGGCATCTCAGCCCAACAGTGTCGTGTTAGCTATAGTTTGGTTGATAATTGTAAATGTTCATAGCAGGCCAGAAAGAACTGCGTCCCTCTTACAGCAGCTGAAGACTGATTTCTGGCTGGGTGCAGTTGTTCAGCATACATCACCGATCTTTCCACAAGGTTATTAGATAAAGTCCTGTGTATTTGTTCCTCTTCTAGGCAACGTGGCTTGTGGCAGATTATGTATCTAATTAGCATCTAAGTGGTATAGCCCCAGGCTGATGAGGCATGTTCTAAAGATTAGCATATTCATGGAATAATCATTAAGCATATTGTCTGACTTTCCTTCCAACACATCTGGGGGTCCAAGCACCAGGCTCCGTTTTGCTAGTCGAAGGAGTAAAAAAGCATCTCAAAACAAGTGTTTTTGTTGCACTCGGTAATTGGATATCAGCTTCAAAAATGCCTAAAGCCAAGGTCATAAGGCACTAAGGTTGCCGCCCATTCATTGCTGCAGGCCCAGCCATGAGTGGCTCAAGCCTTTCAGTTGATTGGTATCTGCTGGTTATTTCAAACAGTTCTTTGTTATAAACCCCTCCAGGACCAAGAAGGGTCAGGGATGTCTTGAGGGCAGAACAGGCATCAGTTCTGTATGGAGTCCAGGTGCATTCCCTAGTGTAGAGGGGCCCTGCCAAAAGAATGGCAACTCTTACTGTGGCTATTAAAGCAGAATCATCTTTTAGACTAATATCCCTGGCACCCCTTTTGCAGTACCTTTTCGCCATCCTGACTTCTCACCTTTTCCAGCAATACATATTGCCAGGGCTTTGAGTGGTAGGACCAGCGATTACATCATGTCCCAAAGTTCCGAATTTAGAGGCATTGATCTGGCAAACTTTAAAATCAGTTGCCGGGCACCTTACCTGATGCCTCTATGCTCTGATTATAGCAATTTCCTCTACCTCCAGCCCCCCCCCCCCATTCTGACCACAAATACAATCCTTAGACTCATGTCAGGTTGACAACCCCCCCCCCCCCTCTCAGTGATAAATAGAGCATAGAAAGCTTATTGCAGAAGAGCGTGAACATCCGCAGTGGAAATGCTGACTAGGTAAGAATACCTGAATTCCCTTGGGATTTCACCCAGGGTTGCATTTCTAAACATGATGCCGCCTAGAAGAGAAACAAAATCTAGAAGAGTGAAATTCTGGGTTTAGTTCCTCTTTAAAGCTCACCAAAACCCATGTTTTTCCACTAACTTGGTTATTTTTGCTCCTTACTGGGATGTCCTGATTTGTATGCGACACCCCATGGAACGCTATTATTCTTACCTGTCTGATATTTAGAGGGATGCAGTTCATGCTTGCGCCATGGGATTGCTGAATGGTAAACATACCAGTGATCCTGGGGGGATTTCATACAAATTCAGGTTTTTCCCAGTGTACAACACGGCCTGTTTCATTTCAATCATTACTTCTGGGTATTCTGCCACAAGGTGGCGCAGTTGACTGCAGAAGACTTGTGGCTCCTCCCGGCCCTATTAAAAGCCAGGAATCACCCATAGACCCCCAGTGTTTCTCTGCAGTCATGACTGCGAAGACCAGAAGATGGCTCTCTATGTCTATTCGCAGGCGAGCGGGGCAATCAAGCCTGCGGGCCTGCGGTTGTACTACTCCAACCTGTTCACGGTGCCCAAGAAGCACGGCTCCCTGAGGCCCATCCTAGACTTAAAGGGCCTCAACAAGTTCGTCAGGTTCAAGCACTTTCGCATGGAGACATTACGTTCGGCCGTAAGTTCCCTTCGGCCGGGCGATTTCATGACCACGGTGGACATCAAGGATGCCTACCTTCATGTTCTGATCTTCCCAGGTCACCAGAGGTTCCTGAGGTTCGCTCTGGGGGATCAACACTACCAGTTTGTGGCCTTGCCGTTCGGTATCACCTCGGCTCCTCGGGTTTTCACCAAGGTGCTGGCTGGCGTCATGGCTCTCCTGAAGGGCATTCGCATCCTCCCTTACCTGGACGACATTCTGATTGTGGCTCAGTCTCTTCATCAGGCCAAGAAGGATACTCAGGTGCTGACTTCCACTCTCGAGTCCTTCGGCTGGGTGATCAACTATCCCAAGTCTTCACTATCTCCGTCTTTGGCGAGATCCTTTCTGGGCATGACGCTGGATACTTCTCAGGTCAAGGTATTTCTCCCTCAGCAGAAAAGAAAGTGGAGGGCCTTCAGACGCAGGCGCGGTCTCTGCTGGCGTGCCCTCACCCCTCCATCCATCAGGGGATGCAGTTGGTGGGTCTCATGGTGTCCTGCTTTGAGGCGGTTCCCTTTGCTCCGTTCCACATGAGACCTCTTCAGTTATTCCTCTTGCCGGTTTGGGATCGGAATCAGGAGTCCCTGGATCAGGGAGGGACTCGGAGCAAGCGAGCCCTCAAGGAAGTGTCCCTGATCTTGCTCAGGAGACTGTTCCCTGCCCCTCGGTGGTTTACATCCCAGGGGTGGAGAATCAGGAGGCGGACTCCCTGAGCAGGGGGACGTCTCGCCTGGGGGAATGGTCCCTCAGCAACAAGATCTTTCACGCCCTGTTTCGCCGCTGGGGTCAGCCGGACGTCCTGTCACAATCACAAGCTTCCAAGATTGTCTCCTTGTCAAGGGACCCTCTGGCCTTTGCCACGAACGTGCTAGCAATTCCCTGGACGGAGTTTGGTCTCCTCTATGTATTTCCTCCATTTCCTCTGCTGGGTCAGGTGCTGTGCAAAATAGCCCAGGAGGGGGTACCAGCCATTCTGGTGGCCCCCCGCTGGCCGAGGAGGGTATGGTTCGTGGACGTCGTACAGATGGCAGTAGATCGGTTTGTCCTGCCCGACGATCCAGAGTTTCTCACACAGAGACAGCTGCACCATCCCAATTTACAAACGCTGGCTTTAACGGCTTGGCTGCTGAAACCTCCATCTTGATGGGCAAGGGTTTACCGGCCTCTGTTGTCGACACTGGGCGTCTATGGGTGATTCCTGGCTTTTTATAGGGCCGGGAGGCGCCAGAAGTCTTCTGCAGTCAACTGCGCCACCTTGTGGCGGAATACCCAGAAGTAATGATTGAAATGAAACAGGCCGTGCTGTACACAGTAAAATCAATTCTACAGATGAGTAATCACAGAATTGTATTTTAGTACACTTAAAAGTTATCAAGCTTGAGAGTTCAGTGCCCATATAGATACAATTCTAAAAATTGAATGGACCAACCCACACATTAATCCCCGCTCAAGTCCGAAAGATGATAATTCATAATGGATTTTCCATCCCCCAAAACCGCATAAGCAGAGCTCATGCAGATACACCAACTCACAAAAGATTTGGGTGGACTGGTTATCTGGAAGATGGGAAACTCCCAATGGGCCGTGTTCCCCTGGGTGTCTGGTATGTTCCCCTCTTTGACATGTAATTTCTGCCAATGTAAGTCCCATGTACAAGAGAGGGTGGGCTGGCATGACAACAGGGCATGCAGTTGCTCCCATGCAAATGGTTGTCACATGTATTTTTAAAAATGAATATAGCACTTGAAAATGGTGGCAAGGCTGGAGAAACGAATACCAAGCCAGGAACAGTAGAGGCCACAAGACCAGTATATTGGGTATATTGGCGTCCTGCAGGACGAGGAGGAGGAGGACGATCGTGCTGCCCAGCTTGGTGAAGGTGCTGATGCAAGGACAGAGGAGGGCAGCCATGAGCAGAGACCATAGCGACTGAAGACAGCAAAAAAGTGTCACAACATAACGCTGTCTTCCCTGGAGTCTATAGAGCTTCTACCATTTCACTGAACTGTAAAGACAAGAAAAGATGTTTCCACACAGACGGACCCGGTACTAATTCTCCCCACCCCTGCTCCAGGAACCTCCAGCAGCATAGGCCCAAGCCACAGCTGCGATGAGATCGTTGGGTGATTGGATGAATTATACAACCATTACAGATCCAAATCATTTCTGATCGTAGAAGGACTAGAGACCAACCTGCAAAGGGTCACATTAAGACGTTTTTTTCCCTATACCATTAGGGTAAGAGGGTGAATATCACTAGTGGTGACGGGCCCTTATGCTCTGGATGTTTCTAGGTTCAAGATCCTCTGCACCTTTATTCTATTTAAAGCTCTGTGCATTTGCATGATTCTATATATTGGGTAACATGCCTGTCCTATATCCAACCTTCTTTC
The DNA here is from genome assembly GCA_027917425.1 of Gastrophryne carolinensis. NCBI lineage: Eukaryota > Metazoa > Chordata > Amphibia > Anura > Microhylidae > Gastrophryne > Gastrophryne carolinensis. The sequence goes on from CM051241.1 coordinate 190,199,711, forward strand.
TTTCTCTGCCTGTACTTGCCCCAAACAAGTGTTTTAACCCTGCTGGGTGCCTGTCTGACTCTGTTCTATAATGGGTGCCTTTCTGGAGCTTGAAGACTGAGATTAGAGCCCCTGACACTGGTCGGATTGGCAAGTACTAGCGCGCAGTGCAGAAGGAGAAGCTGGCAGTCAGTTAGCTGGGCAGTTGGCTGATACATAGACTGAATTACAGCAAAGGTTCTGGTTGTGGTGCTAGCCTAATTGACCCCAAACAGCAGGGCTGTCCTTTGGGATGTGCAGATGGAGCTGCCGGACAGGGCTCTGTCATGCCAATAGTGTCAATGGGGAAATAGATCTGCTGCTTTCCACTGGACTTTGGATGTAGCCAAAACTTTTTTTTTTCTTTCTTACACCCCCCCTTTCCCTCTATTGTTCCCTCTTACGCTAAGGCTGGCCCTGCTCACCAGGAATTCTCCCTGTGCGCCTCATGGCCCGTCTGTCCCTGCCTGAATTAGAATAATACAATGCTGCATGTGCACTGACTGTCAGTGATGCTTCCACACCTTCCCACCGAGAAGTACCTTGTGGCCCCTCCGCCGCAGTTATTCAAACACCGGCCGCCAGTTCGTCTCTTTCATTTTGCCAGGGTCACTGCAGGCTATTCTTTGCTTTCTAAAATAAATATTATTTATGTAGCAGGATGTTTAGCATTTTCTACCCCCTGCACCAAGGTTTTGTGCCGGGAAGGTCACTCCTTTATCAGGCAGAACTGGATTGTTTTCCAAAGGATTTAAATAACAGTAAAATGGGGTTGCCACTGCTCAGTTTCCATCAGCGTCCTTGCCGATACAACACCACAGCTGCCTTCTCTAGCCTGATATTCCCTTTGTTCTCGCCTGCGCTGGGAGCAGCGACTTCTGTCACTTAAAGAAAACAGCGCAGCAGCTTTGGTGCTGATTGTCGCTGTCCCGGGGCGCTCTCCCGGTTCTGTCGAGCTTCCTTTGCCTCGCGCACAGACCCATCGCAGCAAGATGTATAATTCATAGCCGATCTAGAAATGTATATTTTCTTTATTTGAGCGATCAGTGTCGGGGCGCAAGCCTTTGATTAGAGTTCTTGATAAATTTTTTCATCTTTCCCAAGTAGAAGCCACGCTGCCGCAATTTGTGTAGTGAAGATAAAACGCACACAATGGTGTCCCATCCATCCTGCCGCAATACATTCCAATAAAGGCGCCTCTCTGGCGGAGGGAAGAGTCCGCCGCGCTAATTGGATAATAAGGTATTGCGTCTAAGAATAATGTTCCGGTCCTTTTTTGTTATATTTACTTTTGTTTGCAAACAAAGTCACAATATTACACATTCACAGCGTACAGCGTTTGGTCAGTTTTTTTTTTTTGTTCTTTTGTGCTTCAGTTACCGCGACGTGCTAGAGAAAAGCAGCCCAAACGCCCCCGGCCTTCCCTTTTTTGTCTGCTTCCAAAGGATGATGCACAAATATTAGGAGTTGCTGTAGTGCAGTGGGGATGAGATGGATTCGCCGGTCGATGCCCAAAGACAGACGGCCCAGCCTTTTATAATGAGGCGCTTATGAAAAATGCATGCTACGGGGCTGACTTTGTACATTTGTGCGGCTCTTCCAAAAAGTTATATATTTTCTTTTGTTGCATTACATGGAAGACCACGGGATAATCTCCCACCCCAGATGGCGGGAAATGGCTACATGCAAGTAAAGAGAGCCCTTGAAGAGGAACAAAACCTGGGATTTACAACCTCCTGATACCCCGTTGTGTGAAATCCCATGGATCGTCTCATTTACTCACCTTACCAGTGATCCCACATCAAGTGCACTGGCTCGCCTCCAATCAGAGGCTAGTGTGCCATTCATTCTGATATCAGTGGGGCTAGGCAAAGCTGAAGAAAGCTCTAGCCGCTCCCCTTTGTACCTCCGCCAGCCATTTAGAAATGCCTGGTGCAGAGGTGTGTATTTTTGGGAGGGAAGCTGGGGATGCGGCTGCGGCCTATATATGTGTCGTGGGATCACCAGCGAGCTGAGTATACTAGTCATCCTGGGCATTTGACACAAGGGGGAAACCCAAATCGGGATGCCTCAGTGATAAGGAACTGGGGAACAGCCAAAGAGGCTGTTGTTCATCTTTTAAAGTGGACCAATCTATCGGGGGTGCCCCGCTGTGTGAAACCCCCCCAGAAACCCCTAAATCCCTACCTGATCCTCGATCCAGCGGCGCCCGCCGCCGCCTCCCGCGCGTCCCTCTATCAGGACGCGAACCCGCGCCGGCCGCTTGTGAATGGCCGGCGCGGGCGCGCGCCCTGTAAGAGTGAGGCACGGGAGGCGGTGGCGGGCGCGCTCTCTTGTCCGTCGCTGCCTCCCGCTTGTCCGTCGGCGGGGATTGGCAGCAGCGGTCACGTGGGAGCGAGGAGAGGTGAGTTTTTGGGGCTTTCTGGGGGGTTTCACACAGCGGGGTGCCCCGCTGAAGTGGACCAAAACCCAGGATAGTCAAAATCCTGGGTGTTGGTCCACTTTAAAGACAGACCAAAGTCAGTGATTGATACGTGTACCCGCACTGGAGGGAAGCGCCTAATACTCCATCCATTCATTCAGAATATATTATCTAATATTTTTTTTTTGTACATTTTATTTTAAACAGTTTTTGTTGAATCCAGTTCAGGTATCTGTATACAAATTATGTACAAATCAGATTACATCAAGAAAAGAACAGAACAAAGTGTCGTATATACTGGTTGGTGTACAAAATAGAATGGGAGCAGTTGTCCCATGAATTGCAGGTCATTCATAATTCTCTGAGAATTTATTTAATAGAAAGCGCATGTACATTAGGATTAGTCAGGTACTTGTGGACCTCCTGGCGAGGTACCAAGAGGACCCTAGATTTTTTCTGGCATCAGCATGTTGCTAAAGTTTTCTCAGGTATCAAATAAAGCCTTTACTTTTGTATCCTGATTTAAAGCAGCCTATGTCCGGTTAGATTTAAAGCGGACCAACACCCAGGGGGGATCGGCCCGGGAATCTATAAGATTCCCGGGCCGATCAGATCCCTCCCCGCGGGGCATCCGAAATCGGGATGTCCCGCGGGGTGAAACCCCCCAGGAAGCCCACAATCCTACCTTTTCCACGTTCCAGCGGCGCATGCGCGTCCGCCGCCGCCTCCCGCGCGTCCCTCTAGCATTTACAAATACACTTTAGGAGGAGTTCTGGAAATCCCCCCACAGGCCCCCAGATGGTCCGCACTCGACACAACAAATTATTCAAAAATTATTCAAAAACAATTTATATACTAAAATATAATTTTTATTAGTAATAAAGAGACTCTTAAAAGATAATAAACACAAAAATGCACAACAATCAACAAGTTAAAATACACAAACACAATGACAAGGAATACCCACACAAAAGGCTTTACCCACACAAAAGGCTTTAAATATATATATATTGTAGAGTACAATTAATTAATATAGATAAATAAAATTATATACATTAAATATATCTCAATCCTGAGTGCCAGTGATAGTAGAAAGCAGGTAAGAGTTGTTACAATTGCCTGCAACTAGTGAACAAACAAATAAACAAAATAATAAAAATAACTACTTATGTGCAAAGTGCATTCACAAACGGCCGGCGCGGCTGCGCTCCGTGTAAGAGGGACGCGCGGGAGGCGGCGGCGGACGCGCTCTGCTTGTCCGGCGCTGCCTCTCGCTTGGGATTGGCTGCGGTGGTCACATGGGAGCGGGGTGAGGTGAGTTTTCGGGGGTTTCTGGGGAGTTTCACACAGCGGGGCACCCCCGATCGGGGTGCCCCACCGAAGTGGACCAACACCCAGGATAGTCAAAATCATGGGTGTTGGTCCACTTTAAAGTGGAACAAAACCTGGTTTGGAAGCTAAAAATATCCTGGGGGCGGGCCGGCCTTTCGGCAAACAGCTCTGATTGTTTACAAGGGGGTGCGAGCTTGTCCGCATCCCCTGCACCCTCGGGCTGTGCACCTAAAAGACTAGAAAGGTTGGGTTGCAGCTTGCCCCGAGGCATCCTGATTTAGGGCCTTATTTATCAAGGGATAGCGCCAGGTAGTGTCTCACTAGCGCCAGGTAGCGCCAGCTATCGGCGGCTACCGACTCCAGAACGCCAGGCTGCGAACACAATCACGCATTTATCACGCTAAATGAGGCTAGCGCCGGCGAGAGCGTCAGCTAGCGCAGGATTCATCATGTTGCAGACTTCAGCAAACAGCGCCGCTGCTAATCCCATCACAGCGCCAGGTATGACCTCTCGCTACCTGGCGCTCTCCAATGCATTTCAATGGAACAATCTTTAAATATTCATAATTAATTGATATTAATGTTTTTTTTTTTTTTTTTTTTTAAATGTCAAAAATTCGGTGACCACTTTTGCAATGTTATATCTTTTTTCAAGGTAAAAAAAATAAATAAAAAATTTGTGCAGAATTGATATTACAGGTCTGATATTAATGTATTCATATTGCAAAATGTTTATAAAAACTTGTTTATTATTTTTTTCCAAAAATATGGTGGTTTGGGGGTTAAAAAACTACTTTTAACACATCGCCGCCAGCGCTCTGGGGTTTAAACAAGCATTTTACAGCGCGAGAATTTTTTGAGCGTGATTTGTTAATGAATATGCTGGGAGCCGTTCGCTATGGCCATTCGCTGTCATGCGCTCCCATACAGCGCGGAACCTGTCAAACAGCGACTCCAAACCCTGTATTCAACATTACCGCACACCGACTGAGTCGCTGTCAACAACCGAACAACGGCCAAGCACAGCGAATACTAGCCGGCGCTGTGAAAGTCACGCTACTGTCGCTCATCTGTCGCTACCTGGCACTATTAATAAATCGGCCTCCCCGTCTGTCCTTCTTCCCTCTGTACACATCAGATGAGACCAAAGCCAGCAGGGAGCCCCCCAGCCTTATGCTGGTTCTGACCTGTGGTCTGTTAGGAATTTACTCCAAAGCAGGTTTTCTTTAATGCAGACAGGCATGGGCAACACTGTCAACCAGGGCTGGATTAAGTGTGTTTTGGGTCCCCATACAGTAATTTTATTATTAATTTTTTCCCCTTTAAACGGTAAAATTCGCCTTTGCTCTGTACTCCCCATGCTAGCTGTCAGGAGTGGTATCCTTCATTCACCTGCACTTTGCATATACTGATAAATTCTATTGAACCTGCCTTGTCCCTTCAATCAGGGCAGGCATACCCGGGAAAGTGCTGGGGCCCCTGCACCTTGGGAGGGCCCACCTTATGCCCTCTGCCCTGGGCAGCCCCCATACAGGACTCAGGGCTGTGCAGTAACCAGGACTGTCAGCCAGGGGCCACTGAGAGCCTTTCTTTCTGCCAGTATTATTACTGTACTATTCTGTTTCTTTCCTTCTTTGCTTTACTCTTTCTTACTTTCAGTCCATTTTTTTTCTTTTCTTTCCTTTATATTTTTTCTTTTTTTTCTCTCCATCTATTCTTTGTTTCTTTCTTTTATCTGTTTGTTTTGCCATCCCTTTTCTTTCTTTTTTTTCTGCCAGTCTTGTTATTCTTTTTTTCTGTCTTTCTTTCCTTATATTCTTCGTTTCTTTCATTCATCTGTTCTGCCATTTCTTGTCTTTCTTTCTTTTTTCCTTCTATAATTGAATCCTGACATTCCTTCGATTTCGATTCCTTCTTTCTTTCTTTCCATCCCTTTTTTTCATTCCTTCTCTCTCTCTTTCCTGCTTTTTTATGTCATTCCTTTTATCCTACATTTGTTTCTTTGCTATTCATTCTTTTTCTTTGCTGTTTTTTGTTATTCATTCTATGCTTTTGTTCTGTCATTGTTTTTTCCCTTTTTTTTATATTTATTTTCGTTTATTCGTTCCTTTTTTTGTCATTCCTTTTCTCTTTCTTTCTTTCTCTTCTGCCTGCTTCCTTTTACTGGCATTCCTTCTAATCTTTTGTTCTTTACTTCTCTTTCCATCATTCCTTCTATAATTTGTCCTTCTGTTATTTTTCCCTTTCTATTGATTGCCAGTATTTACCATACAGGCAACTTTATTACCATGTATTTAGTATCATACCACACCGCAAGGGACCCTATCACCCAAGGGCCCACATCAACCTGGAGCAAGCCCTGTCTTCAATACTGTACATTACACTTCTCATGTACCCTCACAGCAGCACAGGAATACCTGATGCATGCACAAGGAGGCCCAGCAAAAAGGAGAGCGTTAACTAGGGCCCATCAAAAAATATAAATGACACCCCTTCTCAGCCAGCATTGGGAGAGTAGAAAGCACGCTAGATTAAAGTGGACCAACACCCAGGATTTTGACTATCCTGGGTTTTGGTCCACTTCAGGGGGGCACCCCGATTAGGGGTGTCCCGCTGTGTAAAACCCCCCAGAAACCCCCAAACTCACCTCACCACGCTCCCACGCTCCCATGGACAAGCGGCGGACAAGGCAGCGCGTCCGCCGCCGCCTCCCCCGACAGTGTGCGCGCCCGCGCCGGGCATTCACAAACGGCCGGCGCGGGCGCGCGCACGGCTAGAGGAGTGCGCGGGAGGCGGCGGCGGCGATCAGGTGACTTCTTTTGGGGTTTTGGGGGGGGTCCCTCACCGCGGGACATCCCGATCTCGGATGTCCCGCGGTGAGGGGGGTGATCGGCCCGGGAATCTTATAGATTCCCGGGCCGATCACCCGTGGGTGACGGTCCACTTTAACCTTTTGAATGTCACTTTAAAGTGGCTGCTTAACCGAGCTGCATGGGCCTGGAATTGAAAAGACCTCAGGGATGCCCCACTGTGTGAAACCCCCAGGGTCACCAGTAAACATACCTTTTTGTCCTCTAAACCCTTGTAAACCATGGAACAAAATAAGGTAGGTGTGTATATATATATATATATATATATATATATATATATATATATATGTGACATTATTATAATATACTGGGTCAGAAAATTTGTAGCAGGGCCGGTGTGCCCCAAAAAGTCCCGGGCCGTTTTTTAGTCCCAGTCCGCCCCTGCGTGTATCCGCACTGGAGGGAAGCGCCTAATACTCCATCTATTCATTCAGAATATATTATCTAATATTTTAGATTTATTTTTATATAGTTTAATATTAATATTATATATATATTATATATATATATATATATTATATATTTAATATTTTTTTGTACATTTTATTTTAAACTGTTTTTGTTCAATCCAGTTCAGGTATCTGTATACAAATTATGTACAAATCAGATTACATCAAGAAAAGAACAGAACAAAGTGTCGTATATACTGGTTAGTGTAAAAATAGAATGGGAGCAGTTGTCCCATGAATTGCAGGTCATTCATAATTCTCTGAGAATGTATTTAATGGAAAGCGCATGTACATTAGGATTACCTGCTTTACCTGCTGCTCCCAAGACACTGTCTTCCTTATAGCGGAAGCGTAGCCATGCGGTCTACAGGGAATTCAGGAAGGCAGACAGTGAGCTGGGTCACACCAGCCGGCATTCTTGAGATCAGCCAATCTCAAAATTGGCAAAAGGGCTTCGGTCCTCGGTGGTGTCTGTAAAGCCGTGCAGGTAAACTGACCAGATGTCCCACTTTCAGACCCACTGTCCCCATGAAAACTCTGGAAACACCTCAATGTCTCACTCTGCTGACATGGGGAAGGCTGTTCCACCAAACGCAGAATGCTGGATGTCTGGGTGGTTTACAACTGCTCTGACTCTTTGGTTGAATGGTGGTAGTGGAATGGATGGACCAAATATTCCTAATATTAAGCCACACGCTAAACCCCACCCTTACACGCCCATAACCCACAAACTCATTTAAACTGTCCTACTTTGAGGAACCCCAAAAAATGGTCAATTTGCGTGTGGGTTCGTCCTAGAATTAAAAAAAAACCTGCGGGTCGGCCACTGAGATGCCCCCCCTGTGAAACCCCCAGGGATGTTGGTAAACCCACCTTTACCGGCCTCTCCCTAGGCACTATCTTTGCCCGTGATAGCATCCCCGGTTCCCTGTAGCTGTGGCAATACCATCCAGTCTTCAGGAAAGCCAGCGAGCTGGGTCATGTCAGCGGAATTCTTGAGAACAGCCAGTCGTTAAACTTTAAACTGGCAGTTGGGCGTGGGCTTGGCGGTGGCAAAAAACTGTTTTGTTTTTTTTTCTTTTTAAACCAAGCCACCACCAGGCCGGCTGCATAGCGCAAGGTACTCAGATGGAAAGGGTGGCTGGTGAGTGTGGGGGATATGGGTTTGGCTGGTGGGTATGGGTGTGGGGGATATGGGTTTGGCTGGTGGGTATGGGTGTGGGGGATATGGGTTTGGCTGGTGGGTATGGGTGTGGGGGATATGGGTTTGGCTGGTGGGTATGGGTGTGGGGGATATGGGTTTGGCTGGTGGGTATGGGTGTGGGGGATATGGGTTTGGCTGGTGGGTATGGGTGTGGGGGATATGGGTTTGGCTGGTGGGTATGGGTGTGGGGGATATGGGGTGGCTGGTGGGTATGGGTTTGTGCTGCTTTGAAGTCCCTTTCCAGGCACTCACTAACTTCCTCCCACCTTATCCTCATTGGCAAATTAGTAACATAAGCCATTTCAAAGCATCTCAATATCTCTGCTTTGATATAAATACCATGTGTATTCTAAGCGAATACACACTTCCTTTGCTTCAATTTCTGGGTTGTAGTTGTGCTGTTAGGATGAAGCTCTATAAGTTTCGAGCAAGCACATGCTTGCTGCCTTATTATTGCCGTTGGGTTGACAGCCCCTAGGGGCAGTGTCACCATAACATTTTATATATTTCTATATGCTTTACATAGATCCTATAGAATACGGTGGTGCAACTAAAGTGCACCAAAACACAATCACGCCAACCCGGAATTCTAAAAGATTCCAGGGCCAGATGAAAGCCTTTCCCTGGGGCATTCCCATTTGGGATACCCTGCTGCGTGAAACCCCTCAAGAATTGATCCTGCGGTGCATGTATGGGCCTCAGATGGCATTCCTAGCACTCCTCCATCTGATGTGTGCATCCCCCACCATCATGTCTGAATGACATAATTGTTTCATTCAGAACCCATTGCAGGGCATGAATAACTCACACATGCTCCATGGAAGCGTGGATCAAGGTAAGAAAACAGGCGATCGAGGGGGGGGGGGGGTTACACACAGGGGCATCCTAAATCAGTGAGTGGAAATCCTTGTTTTTTTGTATCCTTCAGTCCTTTTCCTGGAATGCCAACTGTAAGGTGTCCACTAGGGACTTGAACTTTTTGGGGGTTTAAAACAAAAAAATAAAAAGTTCCCACGGCGATAGCCCAGCATTTACAGAGTGTGTCTTGACCGCTATCTGATTATAGCTATCTGACACCACAGTTAGTACTGGAGGCCCCAGGGCAGGAGCCCCCACATGCCCATTGTATAACCCAGCCCTGCTGTCAACCAGTCACTAAAGCATTTTACAGGGCCTATGGTAGGAGAGTTCCATTGATGAAGAAGTTGACCCCAAGAGGCTGCCTAAATGCAACGGAAATTGGTGGGCAATGGAAATTACTGAATAGTACTACAAAGCTTTAGGCAGGTTAAATACCTAATGTGTGTGTTCGCCCTTTCCCCAGAGTTCAGCTTTAACATGAAACTACAGAGGGGTTGGAAGCAAGCAGAGTTTTCTTGCCACCGTGGCAGCTTTCAGTTTCGGCACCATAAACTTCCCAGCAGGGAAGGCTGGCACAGCTAATAGCGGGGGGCCCGCAGAGCTCCCTCCTGGTGGAAGTGGCCGGCGCAGCGGGGAATTGCACCCCCAACTGTGAACTTCATGAAGCTGAGATGGCTGAGGGCTGCTATTGTGGCAAGTGAAATGTCGTTTATGTCATCCTCCAGTCTCTCTATAGTAACGACATACGGAGTGCTTCTTTACCTGCTATGAAGGTGCATTTGCAGTTCCGAATCTATGCTCCAAAGCTAAGAGTGACTTACCAGTCAGAGGTTGGTTTCATGTCCTTTTATTGAGAGACTGTGGTGCCTTAAAGTGGTCCAAAATCCTTCCCTAAGCAGAATCCTAACTTGGGATACACCACATCCTAACTTGGGGATCAGGTCGCCAGTCTTTAGCAGGGACCCCTCTATGGGACAAACATATATTTTTTGATTGTCATATTATAGCACTGTAGCACTTTTGTAGATTAGAATCTAGCACTTTAACATTGCACTGGTCACTTTATTCATTTTTGTACTATATATTGTGTGATATATATATATATCTTTCATAAGGGGGAAGAGGGATGATTGTCTGTGTTCCTGCTATTGGATTCTTGTTTTTAAAAATATATATGTGATGGTGTATATATATAACCATTAATAAATACTGATTATTTATGATATGTTTTTGATTTAAGTCATTTTATTTGGTGGTGCCTGGGGTCGTCCCCGGTGGCAGCTGGGGCCACATATATTGTGTGCTTGTATTTGGATATACTCTTTTGGGGATTCCTCTAAGGCACACCTATACACATATATTGTAAATATACAAAATTTAGTTACGGTAAGTGGTGCATTGAGAAAAAAAAACCTTTTTTGGATTGGGATACACCACAGTGTGAAAGTCCCTGGAGGCATTCCGCAGGGCTGTGTAGGTAGTGGGAGGTGGGGATGCTGATGGGTGGCATTTATTCTGACATTTGAGAGACGGATGTCTCTAATGTTGTGGACTTAATTTTGGATTATGTATATTTTAATGAGCTACAATAAAAGTCACGTTTACTTAGATGCTGGCACCAACTACTTAAAAAAGGAGAATGTATAATCTATTGGGGTATCAAGGAGGAGGAATTGGGTGATTATCTTACAATCTGTTAGGGTATAATGGAGGATTCAGAAGGGGGGGAAGACCTTACACTCTATTGGGGTATATGGAACGATGCAGAAAGGGAAGAGCTTATAATCTATTAGGGTATAAAGTAGGATGCAGAACAAGAATGAGTTTACAACTATCAGGCTCTAAAGGAGGATACAGATGGAGGAAGAGCTTACAATCCTTTAGGGTATCCCTGTGAGGGATGAAACGCGTAGGAAGCGTGCGGTTGACATTACCCGTTTTCTTTATACATATTACGGGTGTTTGGAGGATAAGGGATCCGGCGGTGAGAGTTGGATTGTTTATATTGCTTTTCATGTTCTTTATTATTGTGAGTGCATAAGCTCTATTAAATAACTTTTTTACTAATTTTTGGGGTACTGCACTAGATTTTCCTTTATTTTTCTCTTTTCATGATATTCACTTGGAGTGTTATTTAATAATCATATGAATTGTGGACCAAGACTCATGGTTCCCTATTGGAGAATGAAGCTCTAGTGTATGGAGCTCCGTGTCACATTTCGGTTTCCACTGGTTGCTTTGGAATGCTGTATGCGATGACTAGGAGGATGGAGGATTCGGTTATTCTGGCTCTTTTTAAAAGATGTTCTGGTAAGAGTTTTATTCAGAAGGTGGTGGATTACTTCATTACGTTGCACCTTACAAGTGGACACTATCACCTGACGGGCTTCTTTAGAACCTCTATTCATAAGACATTCTTTATACTTTGAAGTCACATTGAGAGACTGAAGCTTCTTCTTAAAGACACACCTAGCTCTGTGTTTTATTATATTGTTTTTTGTTTTGATTTAAAGGTCAGGGATCCTTTTTTAACACGTTGAGCTTGTCATTTCATGTTGTTTGTTAGGCAGCGCGGTATTTGTTATTAATCATTTTGTTGAATCCTTTAGGGTACCCTGTTTCCCGGAAAATTAGCCCTAGCATACTTTTTCAGGATTTTTAAAATATAAGCCCTATCACAAAAATAACCCCTTGTTACAGGGGCAAATAAGGCAAGTGCTGGGGCACCAGGACCAGAAATCCCTTGTCACGATTAGGGCCGTTTCTTGCACAGTGTGCCAGCTACCTCTGCGTGCTAGAAACCCACCACGCCATTATGAAACAGACATCACGTGACAGCCTGTGTCATATTGTGAAACCACACAGATGCCAGGGAGCCACATGCAGAAACCAGGACCAGGAAGTATAGAGCGCTCCTCAAGCTGCACACTCTGCCCACCTCCAAGCCCCCGGCAGGCACAGTAGTGCCCCTAGCAAATATTAACATTCTTTATGATGTGGCACCCACCAGAAACACGTGATGAATGAAAATGAAAAACAAATGTAGATTGTTTATGGAAAAATAATATCAATAAAGGAAGTAGTGGTGCATTTTAGGAGAAATATAAGAATGAGCAGCGCTTTAAGGCCATGCAGCACTCAGGCCAGGCCATGAAGGAGGAGGAGGCTCACCATGTGGGGGAGACCTCAATGGAGGACTTACCTTTTTTTTCACCTGCTACATGTTCACCTCAGGCCAGTGCACCCCGGAACCGGTAAATGTAACATCTAGGTCTGGAGCAGTTCACCAGGTGTGTGCAGTGTTGGCGTTCAGTGAAGGAGACCTGTGAGGAACTGAACTAGCTCAGTACGATGCTTAGCCAGCCATCCTGCGGAGGGTGCTGATAGCGCTGTGTCAGGTGGTAGTGGGGATTTTGGTGCTCATTTTCCTGCAAAAGATAAGGGGGCGTTAGCCTCAAGTGCTGTTGTTAGGGCGAGCGCCGCACGCCCATCTAGCAGCACTTCACTTACCTCCATGGCTGCATCCAGCCGTCATCCATTTTGCAGCTCTCTCCCTTCCCCCAATGCTTCCTTCTCACATGCTCAGGTGCGCACACGTCTCCATCCACTAGAGGGCGAGCGCACTAGATTCCTGAGATTTAAAGGGCCTGTACAGCACTGATTGGTGCCTGCTCATCCAATCCTGCATCCACTTCCCCTATTTAAAGAGGCACTTCCTTTCCTTCAGTGCCGGATCTTGGTCTCTCCATGCTTGTTGAAAGTCAGACATTCTTGGATTGCTCACCCGTGTACCGACCTCTGCCTGTCCCCGACTCTGAACCTTTGCTGCCTGCCTCGACCTTGGATACTCACCTTTACCGCGAACCTGTGCTGCCAGCCCCGATCTCTGCCTGTACTTACTACGCCTTTTGCCTGCCACTTGTGTACCTCGCTGAACCTCGGCTGACTGTGGGACTGGGCCGCTGTTTGGGGGTAGCGACCTCGGGGTCACTCGCCGCACAAGACCAACCTGCCTTGCGGTGGGCTCTGGTGAATACCGGTGGCCCCTTAGACTCCGCTCCCCTGACACGGTACCCGCCATTGGTCCCACAGTTAAAGCGGATCCACACCCGAGTCTGTTCCACCCGGTCCGTGACAGCTGTCCTGGCACCTATCCCGAGTCTAGGGTGTGCTGAACTTAGTGGGCACTGGACCATGAGTGTTTTACCTGCAGGATTGGGTCTGGCTGTGAGGGCTTCAAATGTTCCTGCATTCTCTGGTGTGTCTGCTACCATCCTGCTCTCTGTGTCTCCTTCTAATCTGCCACCTGTGTCTACTATATCTTCTGCCGGCCTGGCCTGTGTGTGCTCCAACTCTGCCCCCTATCACTGCTGCTAGCTTGCACTCTGCCACTACTGCTGCTAGCCTATCCTCTGTGACTGATGATAACCAAATCCTATGTCTGATGCCAACCTGCTTCCTGTGTTTTGTGCCTGCTAGCCTCTTGTGCCTGCTGCTGGACTGTTCCCTTTTCCTGTTGCTAGCCTGCCTCCGGTGACTGCTGCAGGGCTGTCTAATGTAACTAAAGCTGCTGAACTCTCTCCTGTGGTTACTGACGAACTTTCCCCATGTCTTCTGTGACTGGTAATTTTTTTCCTGTTGTTGAACTCCTGGCTGTGACTGCTATCGCCATGGAGGAGGCCTCTGACTCTTCAGTTAACAAGACTGTGGACTTTAACAAGACTGCGCCAAATGCTAGATCCCCTGCTGCAAGGTGTCCTGCCTTGCACTTTATCCAGGGGGGTGTTGCTGGTACTGTAGTGCAGCCCCCCGCGTCCTATGTGCAGGTGGCAATGAGTGGAGAAAGCTGTGCCCAGTGAGGCCAATGCCCCTGCCAGTGGTTTCAACTGGCACAACCTGGTCTAGCTTAGATGGGAGGGGCCAGTTATCACCTGGCAGGTGGTGGTGGACCTTATCCTGGGCGTGGCAGTGGGGTTCAGCCCTCCAACTGGTTTGAGTTGCTCTCTGAGGACTCCTCGATAGAAATCTCTTCCTTCAATTCAGAGGCCTCAGATATGGAGGAGGAAGCACCAGTCTCCTCCAATAAGCGTGTAGGTTCAGATAGTGAGGCTGGAGGGAAGGCTAAGAGACATTCATCCTAATGACTCTGATGACAGTTCCCCCCTCCGATAAAGGTGGCAGCCATTAATGTTGCCAGCATTAAGTCTGTGAGCGCTCATTTTATGGCCTTATTTTTTCTCAGCCAGTATGATGCTGACATTTTGTTTTTTCAGGAGACAAGGCTGGCTTGTCTAGTGGACATTCACGCTGTTAAGCAGGAGTGGAGGCACGGACCCTCCTTTTGGTCTCTTGCGGCCAAACCTTACAGCAGAGTGGTGGTGCTTTTTAAAACCGACATGGTAATTTCCAAGCAAAGCATTGAGGTGGAGATCGGGAGGTGCATGGTCTTGGACATCATTGTAAACGGGCAGAACCTGCGCCTAATAAATATCTATGTACCCCAGACTAAGTGGGACAGGAAATTCCTCTTTACAAAGATCAAGTTTTCCTTTTTTCTGCCAGGCCAGTAGTCTTTGGAGGTGACTTTAACACCTTAAGTAGGCCCATGAAGAGGAGAGGCTTCAAAGGCAAGCTGGGCTGCGATTGTCTCTTTTTGCATAGTATGGTTAGAGAGGCTGGTCTGGAGGATATGCATATTATGCACTCCCAGGACCTCATGGGCTTCACTTTTCAGCAAGCTAGCAGTCAGAGTAAGATAGATTTTTTCGAAGGAGTGTTCAGCTTCTTGGCCTCCAAAGCTGCAGACTACTGCTAGCAGTACCATCTGCGGCTTCCCGTGATAATGATTACAGGGGAAATGCAGCAGAGGGGAAGGCCACAGTGTCCGGTAATGATGAATAGCAGGGGCTGGGCTCAGGAGCTGGAAGACAAGACGGGGTTAACACTGGCTGAACTGGGAGGAGGCCAGTAGGGAATGACTGCAGTACTACACCACAACTCAGCTTCAGAGTAGGGAGTCTGCCAGCAAGTCTGGTTTTGCCAGAGCTCCCAGCAAGAGGAGCTGGACTGTGTCTGAGTCTAGGTCAGTGCAAAAACAGGGCTATGGCCATTCAGAGTTCAGGTGCAGGCAGGAACAGAGCTGATTGCTCAGGGTTCTGGTGCTTGCAGGGAGAGCTGGGCATCAGGGTTCGGGTGCGGAACACTGGCTGGGTATTTTCCAGTCTTGGTTTTGGTCCTTCCTGCAAGACTGGGAGAGTGGTGGCTTCCGAACCTATGTTGCCCCGTGCTTGAAAATACTTCAGCATAGGCAATTGACAGCAGAGGTCATGAGAACTACTCTGAGCTGCAATTCAGCACTGTCAGTATTGGGAGCAGCAAGGCCCGGGCTCCTCATCCCAGCCTGTTCAACACCAAACTGGAAGCCTCAGCGGCTCCTTTTATTGGGCTTCCTCTGCAATTAGCCTCATCACCTGTATAAGAACTGGGAGTAGGGGAAAAACCTGTAGAGGACTGGGAAATGTGGACTGGGGTCCTGTAAACCCGGCATAGATTGTGCCTGATTGAGAAAACCAAGGGAGAAATAGACACCATCGAGCACTTTTTCATACACTTTACCACAATATGTATAGTATATGATTGATTTTATATATATGATATAGAAGGAGGGAGAGATTACAATCTATTAGTGGTGTACAAGTTTACAAGTTTACAATTTATAGCGGTATACAGAAGGGGGATAAGCGTACAATCTTTTAGCATATAAGAGAGGATGATTACGGTGGATGAAGTTTACAATTTCTTAGGGTATGAGGGAATAGCTTGCAATCTATTATGGTGTGTATAGACATATGACACTTCTATCTACACAGCAATAACATTACAGTTTGGGCATTCTCAGTTGCTTGAAGATCCCCTGTCACTGCTCCTCAATAGAATCTGTTGGCTGTATGGGGAGAATTGTGCCCTTTGGAGGCCTGGTTCCTTTGGGACAGCTGTTGCTCGATGTGAATATTCTGAAGTATATTTCCTTTGGTTTCCACCTTTGTATTGCTCCTCGTCCGGAGCGCAGAGTAACACGGTGAAGTGTATAAGCATTGAAAATCGGGATGGGAAGATAGGCATCGGCACGGCACGAATTAGGTGTTCTCTGGATCGGTAGAATGTGTCAGACAAGTCAATAGGCTGGATGGAGGTGTCAGAAATACAAATTAGAAAATCAGGTGTTAATTGTATTCAGGTACACAGGAATCGCAACACAGGAGCTGTTGACACAAGAAATTGTGCTAATTCTGTTTACACCACAAGTACCTGCTCGGCATGCGTGCCACACTGGCGTGTGATCGACAGCATCCTCCGCAGGGCAGAGGTGAAAGAGGAATTAGACGACCAGTGCTAAACTTCTCAATTTCAACTAGAAATAGTCCATGACTACTTATATAATATTTAATGTTAAAGCAGACCTAGTCAGTATGGAGGACCCAGCCAGGACCAATTATGGATCAGGGGGTGGCAGTGAGTATCTACCGGTTTCCCAGTGGATCACAGGTAAAGCACAAAGCATAAGCTTCACCTGGATTTAAACATCTTAACATCTATGGGTTGCATTGTACTTGTGTTGCAGGGCAAACACTATACACAGTGTCTCACAAAACATGCCACAATGCGGCGCTGTCACGATCAGCTTACCTGTGCCGCGTTCCAGCGGTGTCCCCGTCGCCTCGCCATCCAGGCGCCGGCCACGCCGGGCGGCTGCTCGCGTGGCTGCGGGCGCGCCCCCCCTTCCCCTTTCTGCCGGCGTATCCGGCATCAATACACATGCTCGCGCGGGTGCGCAAGCACGTTCCTTCTATGCCCTCCGGCGGCGCTGCACTCAGCGCGGCCGCCGGAGGAGGTGAATAAATTAAATCAGAGGGGCACGCCCCCTTTCAGTTAAAGGGCCGATGAGCCCAGCTGGGCAGCACGCCCTCTGTTGTGTATTGGGCCAATGAGCCCAATAGGAGTTACTGGGCTGTACGCCCTATGTCCAATCAGGTGCTGGTTTTTAGTAGCACCAATCACACACCCAGCCCTAATCATATCCGTTCCCTATAAAGGTTTACCCCACCAGTTGCTCAGTGCCTGTGATAGCGCCTTGAACCTAGCCCTTCGTTTCTGAGTATCGTGATTGATCCCTGTTGCCGACCTTTGCTTGAACCGACCATT
Source organism: Gastrophryne carolinensis (assembly GCA_027917425.1). NCBI lineage: Eukaryota > Metazoa > Chordata > Amphibia > Anura > Microhylidae > Gastrophryne > Gastrophryne carolinensis. The sequence goes on from CM051241.1 coordinate 190,217,069, forward strand.
CTTGATCCTAGACCCTGTTGCCGACCTTTGCTTGAACCGACCATTCTTGATCCTAGACCCTGTTGCCGACCTTTGCCTGAACCGACCATTCTTGATCCGAGACCCTGTTGCCGACCTTTGCCTGAACTGACCAACCTTGATCTGAACTTCCGTTGCCGACTTCTGCTTGGAACCTTGACCACGATTTGCCTCCTCCATTTGTACTGCAGCCATCTCGGAACACCCGGTGCCGACCCTTAGCCTGTCTGGACTTCCGCTATACGCTCTAGCCATTGGGCTCTCTCTATACCGCTCCCAGCCACTGGTTCTTCAGACCTCCGAACAGTAAGCCTCCATCCTTTGAGCCATTGAAGTCCTGGGGGCAACCGATCCCGGGCAGGCGTATTCTGCGTCCCGGCAAGCGGGGGCCCCTACAGGTGAAGCTGGCTGCGGAGATTGGGGGTTGAGGGCTACCCGGAGGACTGGAGTTACTTGAGCGGATCATTAGAGGACCCAGAGCGTGATATTATCACAGGCCCCCATGGATGACCTGGTACAGCAAGTACAGGCTATGGCCACAGCTATAAATCAACTTGCCCAGAGAGTGGCCAATCAAGAAACCAGGCAAATTCCTGCATCCGCTGTACCACCTCACGTGTCGGAGCCGAAGGTCCCGTTACCGGAGAAATTTTTTGGAGACCGAGCCAAATTCTCCAATTTTAAAAATTCCTGCGAGCTGTACTTCAGATTGAGGCCCGTATCCTCGGGCACCGAGACCCAACGGGTGGGGTTAATTATCTCCCTTTTGCAAGGAGATCCCCAATCATGGGCTTTTAGCCTGCCTCCCGATGATGCTGCCCTGCACTCCGTTACATCCTTTTTTCAGGCTATGGGTGTGTTATATGCCGACCCAGACCAGCAGTCCACAGCCGAAAACAGGCTTCGGGCCTTGAAGCAAGGTCGGAATACTGCCGAAGATTACAGTTCTGAATTCCGGTGGTGGGCAGTAGACTCCAGATGGAATTACCCAGCCCTGTGTAGCCAGTTCCGTATGGGTCTATCAGAGGGTATCAAGGACGCATTGGTCAATTTCCCTACACCAGCAGATCTAGACCAGCTAATGCAGGTCTCCATCAAAATAGATCGGCGTCTTAGGGAAAGAGCCAGGGAAAGGGTTAGGACTTCCTCGTCCTTTAAGCCATCTCAGACCCCCAACCCACCCACTTCCCCTGGGGCAAACACACCTTCTTCCTCATGCAGGTCGGTAGAGCTCGTCTTACCCAGGACGAGAAGCAGCGTAGACGCTCCATGGGTCTCTGCTTATATTGTGGGAATCCGGGACATTTTGCTAGGTCCTGTCCTAACAAGGGATACCCGGCGGGAAACTTCCTCACCTAGATCGGGAGGAGAGTACTGATCTAGGTGAGTCCGTTAATTACTCTCACTTGAACAAAATGTTAATCCCCATAGAGCTTTCTTGGGGTCCTTCCAAACAGGCAGTATCCGCCTTTATCGATAGTGGAGCTGCGGGTAATTTCCTGGATCGGAGCATGATCTCCGTCCTGGGAATTCCTCTGGTACCCCTTGGAAGATCTCTACAGGTTCTGGCCATAAATGGGAAGGCCATCCAGGGAGGTCCGGTTAGTACCAAGACCCCACCTCTCAATTTAATTGTTGGCTCTTCCCACTCTGAATACATCGAGTTCTTGGTTTTTGATTGTCTGGAAACCCCGGTAGTACTGGGATATCCCTGGTTAAAACTCCACAACCCCATTTTAGACTGGCAGACTGGGGATTTAGTGAGGTGGAGTAATTACTGCAAGACACATTGTTTTTCCACTGCCCTCAAAAGTTTTCAGATGCTGCCACAGGGATTGCCTCAGCCTTACGCAGATTGGGCTGATGTTTTTTCTGAACGTTCTGCAGATTCCCTTCCCCCACATAGGCCCTATGACTGCCCCATTGACCTGCTCCCCGGGACCATCCCTCCTAGAGGGAAGATTTATAATCTTACCCGGCCGGAAGAGCAGGCAATGAAGGAGTACATCTCCGAGAATTTAAGCAAGGGGTTCATCCGTCCTTCAACATCGCATTCGGGGGCTGGCTTCTTTTTTGTGGAGAAAAAAGATGGTGGTTTAAGGCCTTGCATAGATTACAGAGCCCTGAATAAGATTACGGTAAAAAAACGGTATCCCCTTCCCTTGATTGGGGATTTATTTAATCAAGTAGTAAGTGCTCGGGTGTTCTCCAAGTTAGACCTAAAGGGGGCCTACAACCTGATTCGTATTCGGCAAGGGGATGAGTGGAAAACTGCATTCAATGTTAAAGATGGTCATTACGAATATCTAGTCATGCCCTTTGGCCTTTGTTATGCTCCTGCGGTCTTCCAAGACTTTGTTAATGATGTCTTCCAAGACTATTTGGGCAGATTCATGGTAATTTATTTGGATGATATCCTCATTTTCTCTAAGTCTTTGTCCAAACATAGACAACATGTGAAAATGGTTCTTCAAAAACTGAGAGAGAATAACTTGTATGCAAAGATTTCTAAATGTATGTTTGAGGTCACCACCGTTCCCTTTTTGGGTTATATAATCTCTAGCCAGGGGTTAGAGATGGATGCGGGGAAAGTTTTGGCGGTGCGGGATTGGGTACAACCCAAATCTTTAAAAGAATTACAGCTTTATTAAGGGTTTTTCCAATATTGTTGCTCCTCTCACCAACCTTACTCGCAAGGGCGCCTTCACTGTAAACTGGTCATCTTCGGTCAATGAAGCCTTCCTGACTCTAAAACAGGCTTTTACTTCGGCGCCAGTTTTAGTTCACCCTGACGTTAATAAACCTTTTACCATTGAAGTAGATGCATCCGAGTTGGGTGTGGGGGCGGTGTTGTCGCAATACTCTGGTCATCCTGAACGTTTGCATCCTTGCGCCTACTTCTCACGGAAATTTAGTGCCGCGGAACAGAACTATGATGTTGGAAACAGGGAGTTATTGGCGATTAAACTGGCTTTTGATGAATGGCGTCACTGGTTGGAGGGGTCATTGTATCCGATCACGGTCTATACTGATCACAAAAATCTCGAGTACATTAGCTCAGCTAAGAGACTGAACTCTCGTCAGGCTCGTTGGGCATTATTTTTCTCGCGCTTCAATTTTATAATTACATTTAAGCCAGGAGTAAAAAATTCTAAAGCGGATGCTCTGTCCCGCTTGTTTGGGGATTGCAAGGATCGGGGTGATATGGGTGAACCTATTTTGCCTGTGGGTTGTGTGATTGGGGCCTTGCTTCCTGATCTTTCGAATGCCTTGGCGCCATTTCAAAATGAATCCCCTGTAGATGTACCTTTAGGGTGTCAGTTTGTACCACCGCATCTGCGTTCTGATGTAATTCGCGAGTTTCACAATGCCAAAACTGCTGGTCATCTAGGAAATCGTAAGACTTTCATTTTAGCCCGACGCCTTGTATGGTGGCCTACTATGCGACGCGATATTACTGCCTTTATCGACGCATGTTCTGTTTGTGCGCGAAGTAAGGGGGTTCACAAGGCCCCTAGTGGGTGTTTAGTCCCACTTGAGATTCCTAAAGAACCATGGACTCATATCTCTATGGATTTTATTGTAGATTTGCCTCTCTCTCATGGGAACACTGTGATTTGGGTGGTCGTCGACCGTTTCAGTAAGATGGCACATTTTATTCCTTTATCTAAGCTACCATCAGCTCCCGAGCTTTCGCGATTATTTATCTCGCACATTTTCCGTATCCATGGCATACCATCTAATATAGTTTCCGATCGGGGTGTGCAATTTACTTCGCGTTTTTGGAAGAACTTCTGTTCTCGTTTGGGGATTCAGATATCTTTGTCTTCTGCGTACCATCCTCAAACCAATGGACAGACAGAGAGAACCAATCAGTCTAGACCAGTATTTGCGGTGTTACATTTCCGACGCTCAAGAACAGTGGTCGGAATACATTGACTTTGCGGAATTTGCATACAATAATGCGCCGAGTGAAAGTACCAAAATTTCTCCGTTTTTCTGCAATTTTGGGAGGAATCCCAGGGCTTCCTCTCTCTCTGGGTCCCCTTCCAATTTACCGGCATTGGAAGAGTGGCTCCAAGAGCGGAAGAACATCTGGACCCGCGTCCAGGAGACTTTGAAAGAAACTATTCTTAGATACAAAAGGTTCGCCGATCGCCACAGGTCTCAAGAACCCGCGCTTCAGATTGGGGACTTTGTTTGGGTTTCTACAAAAAATATTTCTCTCCGGCAACCGTCCAGTAAGTTAGGGCCCAAGTTTATCGGCCCTTTCCCCATTATTCAGAAATTAAGCAACGTGTCCTTTAAGGTTCAACTCCCGCAAACCATGAGAATCCCAAATTCTTTTCACGTGTCACTGCTAAAACCAGCCAAGAATGTACCGCGTCCATCATCGTCGCCTATTCTAGTAGATAACGAACCAGAATATGAAGTGAACAAAATTCTTGACTCGCGCAAGCTCCGTAATTCTTTACAATATTTAATTGACTGGGTTGGTTACGGTCCTGAGGAGAGATGTTGGGTTGCGGCAAAAGATGTGCATTCTAAAGTTCTTATTAAAAAATTCCATCGTGACAATCCGGGGAAACCTGGTGAGGGTCCGGAGGCCCCTCATGAAGGGGGGGGTAGTGTCACGATCAGCTTACCTGTGCCGCGTTCCAGCGGTGTCCCCGTCGCCTCGCCGGCCGCGCCGGGCGGCTGCTCGCGTGGCTGCGGGCGCGCCCCCTCCTTCCCCTTCTGCCGGCGTATCCGGCATCAATACACGTGCTCGCGCGGGTGCGCGAGCACGTTCCTTCTATGCCCTCCGGCGGCGCTGCACTCAGCGCGGCCGCCGGAGGAGGTGAATAAATTAAATCAGAGGGGCACGCCCACTTTCAGTTAAAGGGCCGATGAGCCCAGCTGGGCAGCACGCCCTCTGTTGTGTATTGGGCCAATGAGGCCTATGTCCAATCAGGTGCTGGTTTTTAGTAGCACCAATCACACACCCAGCCCTAATCATATCCGTTCCCTATAAAGGTTTACCCCACCAGTTGCTCAGTGCCTGTGATAGCGCCTTGAACCTAGCCCTTCGTTTCTGAGTATCGTGATTGATCCCTGTTGCCGACCTTTGCTTGAACCGACCATTCTTGATCTGAGACCCTGTTGCCGACCTTTGCCTGAACTGACCAACCTTGATCTGAACTTCCGTTGCCGACTTCTGCTTGGAACCTTGACCACGATTTGCCTCCTCCATTTGTACTGCAGCCATCTCGGAACACCCGGTGCCGACCCTTAGCCTGTCTGGACTTCCGCTATACGCTCTAGCCATTGGGCTCTCTCTATACCGCTCCCAGCCACTGGTTCTTCAGACCTCCGAACAGTAAGCCTCCATCCTTTGAGCCATTGAAGTCCTGGGGGCAACCGATCCCGGGCAGGCGTATTCTGCGTCCCGGCAAGCGGGGGCCCCTACAGGTGAAGCTGGCTGCGGAGATTGGGGGTTGAGGGCTTACCCGGAGGACTGGAGTTACCTGAGCGGATCATTAGAGGACCCAGAGCGTGATAGGCGCATAGATGTGGAAGGGCCCATTGCCTTCAGTGTACAGAATCAGAATCACTTTATTTGCCAACTATATATATAAATATATATATATATATACACATACAAACAAGGAATTTGCTTAGGCGTGAGGCAGTAAGGACGTTTACACACAATTCAGTTTCAATGAAAATATACACAGTAATGTAGCACATAATTATAGGGGAAACAATGGTAATTATTTGTATAATACACATACACCTAGTTGTTTCGAAGATGATTCAAACTATTATTGAACCTTGTGGATCTGACTGGAAGTGCCCTGAATCTGCGTCCAGAAGGTAGTAATCGAAACAAACTGTGACACAGATGTTAAGGATCCTTTATAATCCTTTCCACCCTGCTTCTTTCCCGACTCAAAAAAGAACCTGTAATGGTGGTAGTGGTAATCCAATGATTCTCTCTGCTATCATAATTATCCTTTGCAGTTTAGAGATGTCCGTCTTGGAAGCTCCTGCAAACCAGGTCATGAAGGAGGAGCATAAAGTAGACCCTATCACATAATTATAAAACATAATCATTGTCTTGTGGCATAATGGTGCCTAGGAACTTGGTTTCTTGAACTCTTTTCACTTCCTGCCCATAGATGGAGATGGATGAGGAGGTAACTTCCTTCCTAAAGTCAACCATCATTTTCCAAGTATACAGTACGTCTGTTTCACTAATATTCTTTACGCTTGGGATATCCCACCACAAGGTGGCGCAGTGGACTGCAGAAAGACTTGTGTCATCTCCCGGCCCTATAAAAGGACAGGAACCTCCCACAAATTCCCAGTTTCCTTCTGCAGTCAGAACTGCGAAGATAGAAGATGGCTCTCTATATTACACAGGCGAGCGGGGCTTATCAGCCTGCAGCCCTGCAGGACTATTTCCACCCGTTCTAGACCCACTGCCTCCCAGCCTCGGCTGCCTGGTTCGGGTGAAGGTAGGACAGCGGCAGGGTCAGGTGCTGGAGGAGCGCTGCTCCAACCGCAATCCCTGTACCTACAAGGGTAGACGGTTCAGGCTTATGGTGAGCCTTGTGGGATGCCCCTTCCTGCCTTATTGTGGGCCTTCCCCTGCCCCCCCTCCACTGCCACCCCTCCTCCCTAGCTCAGCATGCCTTGGGTGCACCTACCGTTGCTCTTCCCCGCCTCTCTCTCTCCCTGGGGAGCTCTCTGGGGGGGTAGGCGGTGTTGTTTCACATTAAATTTTATCTGCCTTTTACTTGTATTGTCCGCGCTCGCCGCCACGCCGTTTTGTACGGCGTTCCGCGGCTGGCGGCAACATTCTCCTCATGTTTTACTGCACTGTCATTGGTGCTGGGGGGTCACGTGGAGCGAGATTCGCGCTCTTCAGGGGGGCGGGTCCCGCGGATGACGCTTTTTGCGTCATACCTCCGCGGCCCGCCCCTCAAGTCCTTGTGGGCGCCATTTTGGTTGGAGTTTGTCTTCTCCTGACCTGCGGTACTGCGGCGCGCTGCTGGCCTGCCTGGATGTGCGATCGGCTCCTTGGTCCGTGAGTCCCCTTCGGGGTTGTATTGTGCTCTTGTCACCACATTAGGGTAATGTTATGTGTGGTTTTCTTATGTCTTTCAGGCGGGATAAACGTGACTGCGGTTTCTCCCGGCCCTCTTCCCTTCCTTCTCCCACCTTCCCTAGCGGGGTTTTGGGGCATCCCGGGTGACTCTTGTTATCCTTAACCCTATACTGGCCAGTGTGCCCACTCTAATCACCATATGGAGGATTCCGGGGATAATGTGCTTGGGGTTTCTTCGGGACAAGCCCAGCTGTGTGCCGCATGTGGGGTACCCCTGTGAGTGACGGTGTCAGGGTATGTGTGCCCTGCGCCCAGAAGGTACTTGCGCTGCAGTCTGGGTTGCCTGCTACGCTGCCCAGCTCTGCGCCCCCTTCTACATCACCCCCCCCTGCGCCGGCATTTGACCCCTAGTGAGGGACATGCTAGTGGGGAATCACATTATGACTTGGCCTTGTGGGTGGCCAGCCTGGAAAGGCATATGGCTGGGCTGGTCCCTCGTAACTCCCGCTGTGTCCCTTTTTCCTGAGGAGGATGAGGGACAGTTTTCTTTCCCTGGCCTGTACCCCCTAGAAGAGGGGGAACTTTTCTCTGATTCTGATTCCTCTGAGGAGCAGCAGGAGGTTTATGGTGGTGCTGGGTCTCCTTTTGGAGAAGAACCATGGTCTCCCGAGGATACTGACAGGCTGTTGGCTCACATTTTTGAAGTACTGTGTATTACACCTCCTGTCCCGGCTAAAAGGCAGCAGGATGAGCTTTTTCACACTGTTAAACAACGCTTGGAGTTCCCCGAGCAGATCCACTTCAATAATTTGGTGCTCAAGGAGTGGGAACGTCCTAGCAGATTGCCCGCGGTGCCTAAGAGTTGGGACAGGAGGTATCCATTTCCAGCTGATGTGGTTAAGCGCTGGTCGTGTCCCCCCGAGGTGGATGCTCCCATGCTTGGGTTGTCCAACACCTCGGTCATGCATTCCCCTGACACTTCTACTCTGATGGATGGTGAGGACCGGCGTGTTGATCAGCTGGCCTGTCACGCATTTGCTTGTGCGGGGACTGCGCTGCGCCCTGTGTGCACTTCTGCCATCATGGCTCTTGCTATTAAAGGGCTACTCAAGTGCCTTCTGGATAATGCCTCGGTGCCAATAGGGGGGAGGAGTATAGATCCCTGCTGCTTTGCTATGAATTTGTGGCATTTATTCTTTCTGCTATGGATGATGCGGTCAGGATGTGTGGTAAGACTTCTGCCCTTTTGGTGGCTATACGCCGCTCTGTGGCTGCGTCAGTGGGTGGCTGATAATGCTGCTAAGAAGGCTCTCACTGGATTCCCCTTTACTGGGCTACGGCTTTTTGGGGAGCGTCTGGATCTGTTTGCCAAGGATGGTAGGCTGCCTAAACACAGGAGGCAGTCGCTGGTTCTTCCCTCCCCTCCTTCCGTGCTCCCAGGTCCAGTCGGGGTGCACCATTTGCGGGGGCACGTAGAGACCCTTGGGGCCGTGGTAGAGGCCGTGGTCGCCCCGGTCTCTTATGGGATCCCAAGTACAAATCTTCCCCCAAGCCCCCTCAGGCATGAGGAGGCGCCCTCACCCATGCCGTTTGCGGCTCTTTGCTCACGTTTGGAGACTGCGCGTCTCAGACCGGTGGATTCAGGAGGTGGTGTCCTCCAGGTACAAGATTGCAGCCTGGCCGCCCACAAGATTCATCAGATCCCGGATGGTTCAAAGCCCCCTGTCAGCTCAGGGCTTGCGGCTTGCGGTCCAAAGCCTTTTGGGTTTGGGTGTCATCTGTCCTGTGCCTTCCCAGGAAAGGGGCAGAGGCTTTTACTCCAATCTGTTCACGGTCCCCAAAAAGGATGGGTCCCTGAGGCCCATTCTGGATTTGAAGCGCCTCAACAAATTTGTCAGGTTCAAGCATTTTCGCATGGAGACTTTGCGCTCGGCGGTCAGTACCTTACGCCCGGGCGATTTCATGACTTCTGTGGACATCAAAGATGCTTACCTTCATGTTCCAATCTTTCCAGGTCATCAGAGATTTCTCAGGTTCGCTCTGGAGGATCAACACTACCAATTTGTGGCCCTACCGTTCGGTCTTACCTCGGCTCCTCGGGTCTTCACCAAGGTGCTGGGGGGGTGATGGCCCTGTTGAGATCTCAGGGCATTTGCATCCTTCCTTATCTGGACGACATTCTGATTGCATCTCAGTCCTTCCATCAAGCCGAGCAGGATACCCAGATGGTGGTCTCCACACTCGAGTCCTTTGGTTGGGTGATCAACTATCCCAAGTCTTCTCTGTCTCCGTCCTTGGTGAGGTCCTTTCTGGGCATGACTCTGGATACATCTCAGGTCAAGGTTTTTCTGCCTCAGCAGAAGGTGGAGAGCCTGCAGATGCTGGCACGGTCTCTACTTTCTTGCCCTCACCCCTCCATTCGGCAGGGGATGCAGCTGGTGGGTCTGATGGTGTCATGCTTCGAGGTGGTTCCCTATGCTCAGTTTCACATGAGAACTCTTCAGTTTCACCTTTTTGTCAGTTTGGGATCGGGACCCTGTGTCCCTGGATCAGATATTTGTTCTGTCCCCTCTGGTCAGTCAGTCCCTCTCGTGGTGGCTGGACTCAAGGAATCTCCTAGTGGGCAGGACCTTTCTGCCTCCGTGCTGGGAAACTGTCACCGCAGATGCCAGTCTGACAGGTTGGGGTTTTTTTGGAAGTCTCTGAAGTTCCAGGGTCAGTGGGGCCCTCAGGAGGCCCATGCTCCTATCAACATTCTGGAACTGAGGGGATAAGGTTGGTTCTTTTCCAGTTGACTCCGCACCGGAGTCGGGCTGTTCAGATCTGCTCGGACAACCGGATGGCGGTTGCCTACATCAATCATCAGGGAGGGACTCGGAGCAAGCGAGCCCTCAAGGAAGTGTCTCTGATACTGTCCTGGGCGGAGGAGAATGTTCCCTGCATATCAGCAGTTTACATCTCGGGAGTGGAGAACCTGGAGGCAGACTCTCTGAGCAGGGGGATGTCTCGGCTAGGGAAGTGGTCCCTCAGCGACAGGGTGTTTAACTCTCTGTGCCACCACTGGGGTCTGCTGGATGTGGACCTGTTTGCTTCACGTCACAATCACAAACTTCCATTCTTTGTCTCTCTGTCTCAGGATCCTCTGGCCTTTGCCATGGATTCGCTGGCAATGCCTTGGAAGGGGTTTCGACTCCTCTATGTGTTCCCTCCGTTTCCCCTGCTGGGCAGGGTGCTGCGCAAGTTAGCCCAGGAAGGGGTGCCAGCCATTCTGGTGGCCCCCTGTTGGCCAAGAAGGGTATGGTTCGCAGACATCGTGCAGCTGGCAGTAGATCACTACGTCCTGCCCGAGGATCCAGACCTGCTCACTCAGGGGCAGCTGTGCCATCCCAATTTACAAACGCTAGCTTTGACTACTTGGCTGCTGAAACCTCCATCTTGATGGAAAAGGGGTTGCCTGCCTCTGTTGTTGATACCATGATTAGGGCTAGGAAGAAGTCCTCGTGCTTTATCTACTACAGGGTCTGCCATGCTTACATTGCCTGGTGTGAGTCCAGATCTCTTCCCTGTCGGGTCCAGGATTCTGGAGTTCTTGCAACATGGTTTGGATTTGGGCCTTCAACTTAGTACTCTCAAGGGCCATCTTTTGCCAGTCACCGTTTGGTTAAGACTTTTTTCCAGGGGGTTTCTCACGTGCGTCCGCCACGTAAGCCTATGTTACCAGTTTGGGATTTGAATCTGGTGTTATCTGCTTTGCAGGGTCGTCCCTTTGAGCCTCTCCGTGAGGCCGCTTTGCCCATTTTGACTCTTAAGGTAGCCTTTTTGGTGGCTATCACTTCTGTCAGGCGTGTTTCTGAGTTGGCGGCGCTTTCCATCAAACCTCCTTATTTTGAGCGACACCAGCACAAGGTGGTGTTTCGGTTTAAGCCAGATTTCTTGCCTAAGGTTGTGTCTGCTTTTCATCTCAATCAGGACTTTGTCTTGCCTTCCTTGTGTCCTAAGCCTAGTAACCCTAAGGAGAGGGTATTACATTCTCTGAACGTGGACTTTATTTTATTATTTTATTTATTTAATTTTTTCTGGTAGCTACTGAAACCTTCAGGAAGACTGATGCTCTTTTTGTTCTTCCTTCTGGTCCTAGGAAGGGTTTGCCTCCGGCTAAATCCACCATCAGTAAGTGGATTCGTCAGGCGGTGATACAAGCCTATTCTGCTATTCCGCCTTACTGCTCATTCTACTCGTGCTATTGGTGCCTCTTGGGCTTTTCAGCACCAAGCTTCTGTTGAACAAGTTTGCAAGGCCGCTAATTGGTCTTCTCTTCATACTTTTTCTAAGTTTTACAAGGTTGATGTTAGGGCCTCAGCTGATGCTGTTTTTGGTCGCAAAGTTCTGCAGGCGGCAGTGGTTTAAACTGCCTGCTGTTACTTTTGGGGATCCCACCCTACCTTACGGACACTGCTATTGGATGTCCCATGTGTAAGGAATATTCTGGAACAGGACGTGCTGTATACTTGGAATAATACAATTCTGTGAGTACTCACCTGTAGAATTGGTATTATAAGTATACAGCACGTCCTGTTCCACCCCACCCTTTGTTATCATTGTTCTTGGTTACCTCTGTATGGTGATTGTCCATTTTGGACTCTTATTCATTTTTGATTCTCCCGGCTTCTTGTTAGCTGCTTGTCAATACTGGGAATTAGTGGGAGGTTCCTGGCTATTTAAGGGGCCGGGAGTGGCCACAAGTCTTTTTCTGCAGTCCAGCGCCATCTTGTGGATGTATAACCCATGTGTAAGGATTATTCTGGAACAGGACGTGCTGTATACTTATAATACCAATTCTACAGGTGAGTACTCACAGAATTGTATTTTTTTAATTTTAAGGGTTAAAAACCTTTAAAAATCCAAAAAAAATGACATGTGGTCCCCCCTACCAGGAATAACCAGCCCGGGACCAGCTATGCAGGACTTGTAGGAACAGGGCGTAGGGGCCAGCTTCGGAGGCCCCCTGCCCTACAGACTACCAGCCCACATAGTTTCTGTGGGCCCAGGCTCTTTTGCCCCCTCCTGGGCTTTGGGGAGGCAGGTAATTGGGGGTGCCGGGGTTAATGAAAAGTCACCCTCTAGCTGCAAGTTACTTGCCAGCCTTCAGCCTTGTAAACTGGTATAGGGGTCTCATGGACCCCTTACCAGTTCACAAGGGGTTAACAGTAAAAAATAAACACACACACAGAAAAATGACATTTATTCGTTTTTTTCTTTACTCACTTCTGATCCTCAGCTGTCTCCCAGCGATCATATCCCACGAAGCTCTGATGACAGCTCTCCGGTGATCGGTGAAGGAGGGCTGGGGGGGACGCGAGAGATCAGGGCCATCTCACCCTTCTCATGGCAAAAGAGAAATGCCGTCTGTCGGGTGACGTCATGGATGACGTCATCCACACTGCCCACAAAGGGCAGGGCTAGCAGCCAGCGACACCCAGGAAGTGAGGGAGAGGGTGATTTCTCGCCCTCTCCTCACCACGGACGAGCCCGGGAGGGCGATCGGAGGACCCCCCCCAAGTGAAGAGGAGACCCGGCGGGAGGGATCACGGCCGCAGGTGAGTAAATGTCATTTTTTTTTGTTACAGTTAGCAGCTGCCACTGCCAAAGCGGGGGGGGGGGGGGGGGGGGAGAGCCCTCTCCTGAAGCGAGAAGAGCCCCAAGGGGGTTTCAGATGGCACCAAATTTTAAAGAGGAGACCCGGCCGGATCGATATAGGGGTCAGGTGAGTGTTTTTTTTTATTTTTTGGGCCGCTAGCAGGGGTAAATGCCAGGCACGTGAATTTTATGTGGGCGGCACTTAAACCGGAAGTTGGTCCTCTTTAAGGGACGGAGAGGCAACCACATAAAATTCACGTGCTTGCCACTTAAAGGGTTAAAGGAAAACTCCCATTTTGGCATGCTATTGGTGTTCTGCCTTATTGATTTCCTCTTTTGGAATGCAAAATAAACATTTGTGTTAGGATTGTGCCCTCATACCTGTGATTTACTTATCAGCATGCGGTTTCCATGAGTCTCATATTCCTGGGGCTCCTGCACAATTGGAGTGGTTTTCTTGGCCTTGAATAAAATACATGAAAATATGGACTACAACTCTTCCATTGTAACAGGTGAACTTTTTAGCAGCTTCAGCGAAGTCTAAGCAGCCTAATGACCTCTCCAGCTGACAACCCAGCCATTAACCCTTTTTCTACTAGAACACAGGACTGAGATCCTTCAAAGAAGAAGAAGTTGAATTTCAGCAGAATGGGTTGAGCTGGGCTCAGCCAATCAGATGATTAGCAAGCTAGAGTGAGGAAGTCTAGGATATGTACTCGAAGTCACCACTTTGGTGTATATAGCTAAGGTGAACACATTGTTGCTTTGGAAATCTCTTTTATATCACAAAGTTGCAAACAAATACAAAATTAAAAAAATAACAGATAAGCTTAGGACATTGAATACAAAAGCCGGGGTCCCACAACCCCCAGATACACCACACCGCCCCAGAGCAAAAATAGCACCACTGCAGGTATACAAAAATAATAATCTTTATTCAGTTTACACTATTTACATCTATATTGTACATTTAAGACATATTAAAAATCCACTAAAAAACATATGACAAAGACAGTCTTTAGGAGGGGGGGGGGGGTATATCCAAAATACTAAACACTGGGACAGAGTGATAAAGGTATTAGCTCAAATCAGTAATATCAGCCATATATAACCCAATCATTTGCTAAATACAAACACATAAAGCCGGCTATACCTGCCCACTAAGGTACAACCTGATAAAAAACATATACAGTGTCAAAGTGTGAATATGCCGACGCTGGTCAAGGCCCCTACACTATATATATATACAATGTGCAAAAAACATTTTAGGTATTCCTTACCCAGTGATACTATGTCTCAAATAGATAAATAAATAATTAATCACAAAGAAAATTTATTTGTGTATTAATAAAGTGCTAAGTGCAATATAATTAGGTAAAGCCTCTATGTGCTAAGCCTAAGTTAAAGAACCAGCCAGGGCAGACAAATCCAAAAGCAAAATATATACATGACAGAAAATAATGAACAGATCTTACTGTGAGCAGAGTACCGGACCAGTGTTTTACCCCCCCCAGGACATTGAAGACGACATTTTGACACACAATAATGGCAAAAAGCCATCGGAAGTGGAAATACCCTTTAAAGTGGACCAAAACTCAGGATTTTAACCTGGGTTTTGGTTCTTTCCTGTGAAACCCCCAGGGCGCCGGGACCAACTTACCTCTTCCCGGTCCCACGGGCGTCTAAGAGCGCTGGCTCTGAGTGCCCTTATGGCTGCATCCTCCGCTTCTTTCTAACAGGGAGCGTTCCCACGTTGGCCAATCACAAATGCTTGGCTCAGGCACGCATCCTGCTAGAGGGATAGCGGGATGCGGCTCGCACATGCGCCGTTGGACTGGGAAACGAGGTAAGTGAATGGGGCGACCTGCGGGGGTTTCACACAGCGGGCATCTCAATTTTGGATGCCCGGGGGGGGAGAAATCGATCGGTGTGGGTTTTGGTCCACTTTAAAGTAAACCAAAAACCCAACAACCAGCATCCCTAGCACTCCTCTATCTCATCCGTGCATCCCTGTTAGCATACCTGAATTAGTGTTTCAGTCACAAAACATTGCTGGTCGTGGATATTCACAGCAGTGAGTTATGATTGAACGAGAGCCTGTGCATGCATTAGAGTATGGATCTAGGTGAGTACTACAGGTGATCCTTTGTTTTGGCCTGCGTTAAGGACGATTTTCCTGCCAAAATGCAAAATAAAACTTGCTCCCTAAGGAGCTCCAGGTTTCAGTCTCCCATCTTGACATTACTACCCTGCTTGACAAGAAAAAAAAAGAATACAAAAATGAATAAATGTAATGTAATGGAATATAAAAAAGACAGAAAGAATAATCAAAACCAATAAAGGCATAAGAAAGAAAAAAGTATTAAAAGATGAAATAAAAGCAAGAAATAACAGATGGAATGAAAGAAAGTATAAAAGAAAAAGGAAAGGGGAATAGAAGAAATGACAAACTAAAAAAGGAGAGAGAGAATGAAAAATAAAGTGAAGAAAGAGAGAACAGAAGGAATCTTCCAACAGAATAAATGGAATAAAAGAAAGGAACAGCAGCTGGAATAAAAGGAAGAATGGATTAATGAACTAAAGAAAGAATGGTTGAGAATAAAAATGAGACAAAGAAAGAACCAAAGATAAATGACTTAAATGACCAGACAAAAGAAGAGAAAGAAAGAGAATAAAAAGATTCCCATTTCTGGTTACTGTGTGGCCCTGTTTATGGCAGAGGAAATGACCCCACCCACCACTGAAATGTATGTCACATGGCTAGAACGTGAGGCCTAGTGCTGACGCCATCCTTGTGTGACGCCATCCTTGTGTGACGCAGCCTGGCAAGCTCCATACCACTTCTACTATCCAGAGATGGCAGCCAAATGAGAGACCACTGGCAACTAATCGGTTCACTGGGTGGACATGGTGCTGGTGACTCTGATTGGTAGACGGCAGTCGTGTCGCTGGAAAGTGAAATAGGTGAGTATCGCTATGCCCATGCTTGCCGGCCCAGGCTGCACAGTAGGAAATCGTGATTTGTGATGCCTTATGCTGCTGCCATTATACAGTGGAAGTAAAGTCTTTTTAAACTAAAACCTAACTCCCCAACTTCTATGCAAAAATACCTTAAAGCGGACCTTCACCCTAAATAAGAGCCTATTTCCCACACCCTGTACATACAGATTGCTCACCTTAAAAATCATCCTACCTGCATCTACTGCATGTTATGAGCCTTTAAACATCCAAGATGGCGGCTGTCCTTTCCCTGAACCCAGCTCTGCTCTGTCTGTGCAAAGCACAGCTATACCTCTGCATCCTGCATTTTATCCCGCTCTCCTCTCCTTAGTATGTGATGCTTCTGAGGCAAGATGGTGGCGCCCGTATCCTGGAGTCCTGAACAGCGTTGCAGCCCATTGGGGGAAAGAATAATCAGTAAGAGCCTAAAAACTTAAAATATATTAATTTTAGATGCTGGGGAATAGTTTTTAAAGGTTTGGGCTTTCCATTAAATCATGCTGAAGGTCCGGTTTAAGTGGCAACGTATTTCGCCCCCCTTTCATGTTGTGTGATGACGCCCATGAATTTTCGAGTAGATGTTCTTTCTGTCTTCAGTGACCAAACTGTAAGTGATTTTTCACCTCCTTTAAAGCGGACCTTCACTCTAAATAAGAGTCTATCTTATATGTTTCCCACACCCTGTACATACAGATTGTCCACATTAAAAATCATCCTACCTGCATCTACTGCATGTTATGAGCCTTTAAACATCCAAGATGGCGGCTTATGGAAGCCGCCATCTTATCAGGCAGCCTGCAAACAGGAAGTGCCTCCTGACTGTGCTGCTCTGCATTCTGGGACTGCTGACCTTTACCTGACCCCAGCTCTGCTCTGTCTGAGCAAAGCACAGCTATAACCCGCCCCCCTGTACCTTATCCCACTCTCCTCTCCTCAGTAAGTGTGATGCTTCTGAGTCAACATGGCGGCGCCCGTATCCTAAATTCCTGAACAGAGTTGCAGCCCAGTGGGGGAAAGAATAATAAGTTAGTGACTAAAAACGTAAAATATATTAATTTTAGATGCTGGGGAACCGTTTTTTAAGAGTTTGGGCTTTTCATTAAATCACGCTGAAGGTCCGGTTTAAAGCAGGACAAAACCCAGAGCAGCCCCTGGCCTTTTCCTGGGGCATCTGAAATTGGGATGCCCCACCGTGTGAATTCCCGACTCACCACAAACCTCACCTTTACTGGCGGCTCCCATGGCAATGTAAACAAGTGAGGCCACATCGCTAGCATCTCTTGGCTGAGGTGTTCTCCTGCCAGGCTGGGGACGGGTGTGCGCCCCAAACTAAAGGGAACTGGGGATGCTTCCTGTTGCCGAGCTCTGCATGTAAACAGAGTTGTATGCCGGACATTAGATATGCACAGCATACGGTGCTGATTGGATGAGAGCCCAAACATATGCCATAGCACCGGGGAAAGGTACTTTTTTATGGGCAGTCAGGGGTGTTACACACAGTATATCCCAAATGAGATGCCACCAAGGAACAAAACCAGGCATAGTAAAAATCCTGGGTTTTATTCTACTTTAAAGACAACAAAATCTACATTCAAATAGCTCTAAGCCTGCCCTGCTACAGCCCAAACTAAAAAAAAAAGATGACTGGAGTTAGCATTAACACACACATATACATATTCAAATGTGCGTATTTTTACAATTGTCAAGTAACACATCATGGCCGTGTGACACCGAGCACTGGATGTTGTTGTCACAGCTTGAAGAGTGCGACATGACAAACACTTACCCGGGGGATCGTGGGAGGCATTATTTTTAACCTCAGCAAGTTGTGTCCTTTGTGTGATTGTGTTAAAAGGATGTGAATAGAATGTGGTTGTATTATTGGGGATGGTGCTGTGTATAGTATGGACCCAAATCTAGCCATTGTCTGCTATGGGAGTGGCTATTTATTCTTAATCAATCGCTAACAAGATTAGGGATTACATCAGGGTAGCACTGGTGTCAGTACTGTATGGGTTCTAGCAACTCTTCTACTTTTTGGGGCTATGGCAGCAGGTAAACAGAGCTCAAATTTAAAGGGGACCCAAACTCCCGAATTTCACACTCCTAGGTTTTGGTTCACATGCCAATTTGGGATGCTACTGTGTGTAAAACCCCTAGGATTGCCAAAATCCTAACCTGAGTGTCTTCCCTTCGGTGTTTCCTTGGCCATATTTGGTGAATTGGGGAATAGGGGTGTGAATTGGCAAGAATATGGCAATACGATACCTATCGCGATATACGTATATGTGACAATTGTGTCTCAAAGATGATCTCTTGCAATTCTTTTAAATTTAACATTTTTTTATTGGAATTTTAAGGGTTTATTTGGAATTTTAAGGGTTAAAAATGGGAATTTTAAGGGTTAAAAGCGTGCGGTCCCCCTTACCCAGCATAACCAGCCCGTACCAGCTATGGGGGCTTGTAGAACAGGCCACCAAAGATAGCCCCTGACCCTGCAGGCTACAAGCCAGCATAGCCTATGACCACGGGCTCTTCTGCCCCTCCCCCACAGAATATGGGGAGGCAGGTAATGGGGGGGGGGGGGGGGGGCTCAGGGTTAATGAAAAGCCGCAGGTGACCTGCCAGACCCAGAGCCTTGTGAACTGGTATAGAGGTCACATAGATCACTTACCAGTTCACAAAGGGTTAAGAGTAAAAAAAAAACACCACACATAGAGAAAATGTCTTTATTAAAAAAAAAATCTTTACTCACCTATGATTGTCAGCTCCTGTGTCCCTTGCCGATTTGATGACAGATGCGGTGATCACCGGCCAGAGGAAGGGGGATGCAGGAGATCAGAGGATCTCCTCCCGTGGGCGTGACGTCATCCGTCAAAGGGGCAGGGCTACTCGTGAAGATGGCAGCACCGGTTGGTAAGGCAGGGGGAGAGCTGAATTCCCCTGGGGGTGGGGATCGGAGGCCCCCCGGGTGAAGAGGATTCAGAATCGATACTAGAAAGAAAAAATATATTATTTTGTCAAATAAAATATCACAATACTTGACAGAATTTTCTGACACCCCTAGTGTTCATGGTGCCCTAGGCACCATTAGTGCTTGCACACCCTATTGTTGAGTTAGGCCATGGTCCACAAGTAGAGAGGGTGCTAGGGGGTAAATTCAGTGTGTGTGGAGAGGGCACAAGGGACTAAATGCAAAGAAGCAGACAAGCATGCTGTATTGCCCTCTTTCCAGCTCCCGGCAGACAAGTCACATGACCACAGCAGTCATCTACACACGCACACTCTGCATCCATCTGGGGAGATGTTAGGTGGCATTAACGCACTGGCAATGGGACAATTTTATTTTAAATTTCAGTAACGCCACCCTGTGGCTGGTGGCCTTGTCCGGCTGCACGCATTGAATATAGAAGTGTAAGGGATGCTGCCGTAGGACTGCGCATGCTCCATGGGCGCTTAGATCAAGTTACATTTTCAGGCAATCTTGGCGGTTTCATACAGTGGAACATCCCAGATCTTTTTTACTCCAGAGCCCGGTGTCAATGATTTTGGTCCACTTTTTATTTAATAATTACAATGCCATAATGGGGCTAATCCCCTCTCACTGTCCCTAATGGAACACTGTTTGGTGGTCTCCTTTACAGAGGCCTGCTTGTCATCTGACCCCCGGGATATCCTGATGAATAATGCCCCACTGCAGAGATATTAAAAAAAAACACTGAAATCAGACTACTAATCAGATTCTGCACTGGTGGCCTTGTGGAGGAAACAAAGGAGGGGTGGCAGCCTGTCAGACCAATTTATAACTAACCTGGGAGGTGCACATGGGCAGAGCAATTAGGATACACACGTCTTACAAGGGCCACAACACTCAACGTTTGTTAAATTGCAGCCAATCCTATAATCTGTCTCTAAATCTGTTTAAAAACAGAGGTCTTGGTTGGCGCACATCTGCAGAGGTATGCTAAAGCTGCACCACCTAATGCCTCGGTGCCTCATAGTCCTAACTCTAATCTCTGAGAGCCCCCTACAATGCAATGGATAAACTGGGAGCAGCTTTCCTGGGGTTTCCCTATAACCTCGTTAAGTACATGGGGTCGATAGCTTTGGTCCACACACATCTGCAGAACAGTTAGGACTGCACCTCACAGAGGCACCTTGGCGCTTGGTGGTGCAGCTTCAGCATACTTCTGCAGATGTGTGTGAACCAAGTCTCTGTTTTTAACCCGATTTTGGCTGTAAACTAACAGGTTTGAGTGCTGTGGCCCCTTTAAGACTTATGGTAGAGGGACCAGAGCAGTGGTCTCTAGTGAGATGAAACTGGGCATAGGTGTTTTGCCTGATTTTTATCTTCCTTTTATGTGGGATCAGGATGATTTGTTGGTAGTGGACAAGTGACCACCACCTTGTGACACAAGACCAGCACAGGGAAGTAATTCAGACTGATTTCTGGCTTCATTGGTATCCTAGATCAAGAAGGACGTGGAAAAATCCACCCGTGACTAAAATACGTAAGTAATGGCGGCTTTTGAAAGGAATTCTGAAGAGCCCAGCCAGTAATGAGAGCAGCAGCAGTGATTTGAGAGGTGAAGTTGTGCTCTCCTGCATTGCGGAGACCTCCTCGAACACACTGAGCCTGCTGGTCACTGTGGTGCAGCTGGTGCTGGTGGTAAGTGTTCCTGACGGGTTGTTTGCGGTCTGTGCTCTGTGGATCAGAGGTCATATGCTGGCAGGCTTTTACACGCTGCCTGGGTCGGATGAGGGTCACCCAGTTGAGAAATAACTGTGTCGCCAGTTGTAGATTGTAGGGCCACACTCTTTGCTCTCTCCTTTCAAACCAAAGTGCATGCTTGAGTGTCAAAGTGGCTGTTTAATGAATACCCCTGGGACATCCCAGTTTGGGATGCCTCTACAGTTAAAAGTGCCTAGGAAGGAAAAATTGTGATGGGGGCAGGATATAGCTGTCTGAAGCTTGTCCTTTGTTGGAGGAGCTGTGGACATGTTGGATGGAGCTCTGCTAGGAAAGTTAGTTTAGTGTCCCCCCTGAAGCCAGGACCTTCCTGACCTTAGTTGCAATGGAGGGTGTATATCTGCTTTAAACTTGAACCCTCCAACTTGCAAAGCCTATAAACCTAAAATCAACCTAAGCAGTACTTTGCAACTCTGCCTGGGAGAGTCCTGATCCACAGAGACACTATACTAACCTTGTCTACCCCTCACATTATCATAGAGCCTTTTCCTAGAACAGCTCCACAATTGCAGCAGATGTAGCTCCTCCAATAGAAGGCTGTCCCCGTCATGCAGAAATATGAGAAAAAGAGTGTTTCCTGAATTTGGGACTCACAGACGGGGAGTAGGTAGGTTTACTGGAAAGGGTTATGTTAATTAATTCCACCAGAAGATGTCCTGTAAAGTTCCATGTGTGCCCAATAATGTCACATGGGCAGTGGCTGCAAGTTGTTGAGAGTTCTCTCTTCTGAGGCAAGATGGCTGTGCACATATCCTGAGTCCTGAACAGAGTTGCAGCCCAGCGGGGGAAAGAATAATAAGCAACTTAAGACTTAAGATATATTAATTTTATATGCCAGAGAATAGTTTTTTAAGGGTTTTGGCCTTTCATTAAAGATGCTGAAGGTCCAGTTTAAGTCATTTGCCGAGCATACTTTACTGGGTCGCCTCCGGTGCCTGTTAATCACATAGGTGATGGTTGTGATGGTGAAGTGCATTCTCTATCAACCTGACACATGGACAGGGCCTAAGAATGACACTGACAAGGGGCAAAGTGGGCTTCCAGCATGGGTGGCAATCTTGGCATGGAGGAAGGCTGATTATTTGAGAAAAACAAATGCACACTGTGCATGGCAAATACCATGGGTGCGATGACCTGGGTTATCCAGTCCCAATTGTCCAGTAGAAACGAAAAGAAGGGGGGGTCCGCCCTCCTAAAACATAGCTTTTATTGCCATCCGATTAAAAGTATCCAAAATGAGAAACAGCGGTAAAAACATCCAGACAATCCTAGCAGCCTCTAACGCGTTTCGGGCTAGACGCCCTTAATCATAGATAAATATCAAATGAAACAATGCTAAATATATACACAACAAGAGCACAGATTGCCTGACGTAGGTCGCCTCCCTTCTGGGTAGGCGTCTCCTCTCTTCTGATTGGTTCCTACGTCCGGCCTATCACCTCCATGTGCCGCCGTTCAGCGACGTGACGTCATCAGCGTTAACCCGGAAACGGCTTGCGGGGGCGTCGGGAGGAGGTAAGGCAATCTGTGCTCTTGTTGTGTATATATTTAGCATTGTTTCATTTGATATTTATCTATGATTAAGGGCGTCTAGCCCGAAACGCGTTAGAGGCTGCTAGGATTGTCTGGATGTTTTTACCGCTGTTTCTCATTTTGGATACTTTTAATCGGATGGCAATAAAAGCTATGTTTTAGGAGTGTGGACCCCCCCCTTCTTTTCGTTTCTACATGGAGGAAGGCTGCCTTTACAGATGTTACAGCCTGTTTAGATAAAATGGCACATGACAAAGGGCAAAAAATATTATACTTGTCTCCATTGGAACATTTTGCTTGAATGGTGCATCTTCGCTGCTATTCTGCTTTTTTAAAGTGGACCGGGGAAAGGTGAGTTGGAGTGGTCGACCTGAGGGGTTTCACACAGCAGGGCATCTGGGTACCATGGGGGCAATGACCAAAACTCGATTGTGTATTTTATATATGTGTCATGGAGCTGACAAATTCTGGCAAACCAATAAGTAAAGCTTTATATCCCAACCAAAATAAACACTGCCAGAAGATCTCTTGGCGTTTGGTGGGTTTCACAGCTTGTTTATGGCAACCCAGTCCTCCAGAGCCTGATTGGCCTAATTAAAAAGAAACAGAAGAGGGAGCTGGAGGGGGGGGGGGGGCAATTAGCCAGCTAAAATGGACGCCATTCTTTTCACAATAAGCTTTATTAACATTGTATACCTTTATGCTGACCCCCTTCCTACAGCCACAGATCTTCAATCCACCCTACTTGCTACACATCCTCTTATCTTACCTTACTATCCAAGCAAAGTCTCCATCTCACATCATTGGCTTCATCTTCCTGCCGCCTACACGCTGAGTGTTCATTGCTTTCCTTCAGTCCCTGCCACCAATTGAGCAGTTAGGGCTATAGCTGGAAGCGGTGGGCCCCTTCATGTCAAGGGGGTGATGAATTTTAGCTGCAGATTTAGACATCAAGCCTGGGGGGTGAGGGGGAGGGAGTCGTGCAAACCTCCCAATAGTTGGACTTTAACTACCTTTAATAAAAAGTGGATTAAATTAGTTGCAAGCCTCACAGACACAACAGAAGTCAAAGAAAGTAAAATAAACAATATTGCATTTAGCTGTAGGCGCTGCGAAAAAGGATCCCAAATAGCTCTCCGATGGGTGAATGGAGCATTATGCTGTATATACATGACTCCTAAAAGCATTTTTGGAACGGGTGAGCTACGAACATTCAGTTTTTTTCTGTCCTGATAACAATGTGTTATTGTGTAACAGGTAAAAGACATTTAAACCACCAAGTGTACAATAACATTAGACTTTGGGATAATTTTTTTTATATATCAATAATATTATTTTATCACATTTTCATTGTAGAATTGCTCCTATCCACAGGTTTTAGTGTTGACTCATTCCTTAAAGACGGCTTTTGTAAATGTTGAAGGTATTACATTAGCATTAAGGTGAAGGGGTCTCTCTATACATACATGGAATGAACACTCTGTCAGGCTTCTTTCACACCTACCAGTTTGCCTGCAATTGCAATTCAGGGTTTCACAATCTCAAGTTTAAAATCCCACAGAAAAGCCTGAAGTCCCACACCTTCCAAGTCCACCTACTATCATATATGGCACCACTGCTTAGTATATTATACCAAATCAATGTTTATTTACAAAAAATATATACAAAGGTCTATGCTCACTAAAGACTCATTAAAAAACACAAAAGACACATACAAAATCAATAAGGAAGGAAGGAGAGAAAAGAGTGGGGATGGGGAGGACTGGTAGATGGTCCAACATTAATTCATGGTCATAATAGTCATATACGTTAAACCGGACCTTCAGCGTGATTTAATGAAAAGCCCAAACTCTTAAAAAACGGTTCCCCAGCATCTAAAATTAATATATTTTAAGTTTTTAGTCACTAACTTATTATTCTTTCCCCTACTGGGCTGCAATTCTATTCAGGAATTTAGGATACGGGCGCCGCCATCTTGACTCAGAAGCATCACACTTACTGAGGAGAGGAGAGTGGGAAAAGGTACAGGGGGGCAGGATATAGCTGTGCTTTGCTCAGACAGAGCAGAGCTGGGGTCAGGTAACGGTCAGCAGTCCCAGAATGCAGAGCAGCACAGTCAGAAGGCACTTCCTGTTTGCAGGCTGCTTGATAAGATGGCGGCTTCCATAAGCCGCCATCTTGGGTGTTTAAAGGCTCATAACATGCAGTAAATGCAGGTAGGATGATTTTTAATGTGGACAATCTGTATGTACAGGGTGTGGGAAATATATAAGATAGACTCTTATTCAGAGTGAAGGTCCGCTTTAAGAATAACATTAATAATGCTACCTAGCTGATGAAAGTGAAAATGCTACAGTGCATATAGATAAATCTATTATAAACAGAAACATCAATATCTTAATACCCTAAAAACATGCTGAAAGTGCAAGTGCTAATATACAATACCCTCTCCCTATAAATTATCATATGCATACTAATAAAACAGTGAGGACAAGCCGGGTAGAACACAAGAAATACAATACCCAATATAAAAACAGATCTTACATACAGAGCGACCGACCAGCCCACTGCCCCAACGTCTACGCGTTACGTGACGTCACAGGCGTCACTTCCTCAGGACAAGGACAAGTTTAAAATCCCTGCGTCAATCTATGCAACCTTTACACTGGAGTACTCAGGGAAGGGGGGGGGGGGGGGGTGCTCTCAAAGCCATGTCCCACTTTAAAGCCTTGGTCTCAAGATAGACTCCCTACCGGTGGCAGTCTATGGGACCTTTACATTGGAGTAATGATTGGGCCTTGATTACCCACAACGATGCTGCAAGTTGAAGTTATTCCCAATACTATATTGCTGCCTCTAATAACGTATCCTAACTAGCTGCACGCAGACTGCAAGTAGGGCTGGCTAACACCGGTTCCTGTGACGGAGGCTTTGTTCCACATTAAAGACTTGACACCGAAATAGCAATTGCATGTCAGTTTCCCTAGAATGCTGCAAGCAGGGGCTATTCCCAATCACAATGCAATCTATAGGTTTGAACTAGAGATTGTGATGCACTGCTGCACAGCTAGGCGTGTACATAGCCATGTTCTTTCACAATTGGAGCTTTCCTGTATAGAATTTAAATATCTGACCCTTGGATGCAGCATAAAATTTAAGCAAATTGAGCAACTAGGAACAAAACATGGCCATCGGTGCTAAGCTAGCCAAGGCCAAATTTTCGAAAACTGACAACCTTGTGTGCTTTTCTGTGCAACAATTTCAAAAGTTTAATGATAATATGTTGACCTAGAAAAAGCATTCAGCACAAGGGCATCCTGTGGACATTAGCAACGTGGTAACGAAAGGCATTCGAAGAAGTGGAGAATTTAACAAAGAGGCAGTGCACAGTCATTTAGATTACAGCACTGGTGCTCCAACCAAGGTGCCCAAATGTCCAACTCAGCGTTCCAAAGCACAACTGCCCTATACAAGGTCATTCAAGTGCCATTGCTGTCTGAGAAAGGCAGTGGAAAGCATCACCTGGTCTACTAGACCAAGGCTGTTAGGACCATGTTAATCTAAGCAAAATACACAGGCTTGGCAACAGGGAAAGTCCCTGGAGGGCCATTGAACTCAAGGACATTCGAGGGGCAGGTCTGATGGCACCATGTAAATGCAGAGCGCCCAGGTTACAAAAAAAAAGAAAATTCATAGGCTCAGACTGGTCCTCAGGGGAATCCCCCAGTGGGCCTCTGAATTCAAGAAGTAATGAGGCTGTAATCACAATGTGAACCAGAACACCCAGAATAAAAAGGCGGACTCAGACTGGCCAGCAAAGGAATGGAGTTCCGGGGCTGTTAACACCATGTGAACCAAAGCACCCAGGGTGATAATATAGAGGCTTGGAGTGGCCAAAAGGGGAGGTCACCTGCCGGGCCCCTGAACAATAGCAGACTAGTGGTACCATGTAAACAAGAACCTGATTAAAAGAATAAAAAGAGACTCGGGCTGGTCCACAGGAGAACAAAATAATATCTTAGGAGGCCCCTGAACTCAGTGCCAGGGCTGTTAGCACCAAGTGAGCACCCAAGGTAAAAAAGGCACAGGCTCAGACTGGCCCACAGGGGGCGACAGGAATCTCCTGGTGGGCCCCTGAATTCAAGAACAATAGACAGAGTGCCAAGGCTCTTAGCATCCAAGTTAGAAAGACACAGCCTGGGACCGGCCCACCAGGCTAATCTCCTGGTGGGCCCCTGAGCCCAAGGACAATAGATAGAGTGCCAGGACTGTTTGCAGCACGTGAACCAAAATACCCAAAGAAAAAATACACAGATTCGGATTTGCCACAGGTGATTTTTCTGTTCCACTGTAGTCCAGTCCAAGCCTGGATACTGGTAAAAAAAAAAACTGAGACGAGAGCCCTAAAATGGTACACATCCCATTCTAATGGCATCCTCATGGCATGCCTGGTAAAGTGAGTTTTAGCCTGGGCTGTAGACATGCAGAATATTCTAATCATGTCTTTGTACTTCACAGTTCAATGCAAGCAGCAGTCTCTGTATCTTTCTGATGACCAGAATCCTCACACCGGCACTGCGTGCTCGCTCCCATTGGCTTGTCATGTTCGCTAATTAGGGATCTGCGGCACGGTTCACCTTGTTAATTAAAGGGGCTTGCACACACTGAAAGGCCCGGGGCCATGGCGCCGGAGCAGCCTCGCTCTACTGCCCTGAGATAGCTGCAGCCTGTGATGTGCGGCGACTCTCTCATCTACCTTCCCTTTTCTTTATATCGTAAATGAATAAATCATTGGAAGATATTTTTTTTTCTTTTTCGAATGAGAATGCGAAATTTCACATCCTTTTGTAAGATGCAAATGATATGTGATCAATAGAAGGGCTTGATGATTGTGGCGCCTTCATTTACCGCTTGTCACTTAGCGATAGAAAAGAAGAGATGTCGGCATGGCTGGATGGTTTGCAGCCCCATTCTGGCATTTTTCTTTTTTTTTTTTTTTTTTTATTTCCTTGCCTTGATCTTCCCGGAAAAGCAGCATTTGTATTGGGGCTTAAACTTGTGTTTTAAACAGTCAAGCTAAAGACTTGTTAAATTTTAAGCAGGCTTGTAGGATGGATGCGGGCTGAGCTGCAGAGCGTGGGGGACGCTTCACATCATTTCTATTTTTTTTTAATTATAAGAGGCCAGGAATGAGCATTCCGGCTCACAGTTCCACTTTTGTCCCACTTTTTTCTTTAGTGCCATTAGGCCTAATATATAAAGTCTTCTATAATGGCTGTTAAATAGGATTTATTGAATAGTGCTATAAAAATGGTGGGGCTTAGGGATTTGCAGCATTTTATTGATTTATATGGCACACTAATTACTGGCATCAGAGCAGTACAGACAGGACTGCTTTATAGGGCTGGGGGCAGCCCTGGCCTCAAACAGCTCCCAACACTTTCAGTGTTTCTTACTCACTGCAGCCAACCACTGATTGTCTTAGGTTACAAGTAGTGTTGGGCGAACTTGAACTGCAAAGTGTGAGTTTGGGTTTCGGCCCGAGCAGCGCATCAACCAGCTTCACCCAAAGGGTGCCGCAGCAGGAAGCTGCTATACAATTTACCTGAGCCCCAATCCTGTCCTTGGTCATCGCCGTCCTTTCAAATGGTTCCAGCCCTGCCAGCTGGCACTAGGAGTGTCCTCCCTTGTGGGAATGGCAGCCATCTTTCTGTGGCCGGGCGTGGACCATTTAAAAAAAGCAACGCCGCCTATGACCAGGGTAACGGATCGGGGCTCAGGTAAGTTGTAAGCAGCAGGACTTTCTGCTGCACACTCTGCGACCCCCCCCCCCCCTCCACAATTTTTTGGTCCATCGCCGTTTCTGCCTCTGGGGGCCCCTTGACAGACCCCGCCCCTCCTGCGGCCCCCAGAGGCAGAAATACCCCCAAATTTCAGGTCCACTTTGATTTTTATTTAAATTTCGACCAAATGACAAAGAGAAAGTGTAATTAAAGGAGTAGAGGATGATGATATAGTGTGAAAGAAAGATAAAGGGAACAGTGGAAAAAGAGACAGAGGGACAGAGGGAATATATAGAAAAAAATGTAGTGAATAGAGAAGGAAGGAGGCAGGGAACGTGGAAATGAAAAAGAGTGTGTGAAAAAGAGTGCAAGGAATGCATGGAGAGGGAGGAATTAGTGGAAAGAATATTGAGGGAAATTGGAAAAATACTGAAGGAATGTTAAAAGGAGAGTAATATGAAGAGAATAGGGATGATTCAGCACTGGTAGAAAAAAACTCCCCCCTGTGCAAAAACATTCTGTCATGAGAAAATGTATCACGAGAAAAACTCTTGCACAATTCGGGGGACACATGAGAAACAACCTCGCACTTGAGAGAGTGTGGAGGATTTTACCCATTTTGTGCAATTTTTTTCTACTCACATGATACTAGCCTGGGCATCATACGTGTTGGTTGGTGACATGCCAGTACCCTCCCCGGCTGATTACCTGCAAGATTTAAATAAAATAAACACGCGTTATTTCTCTCCCCCCGACCAAAAAAAAATGCTTCCCGGAGTTGAACTTTTTGAGAGCTTTTTATTAGAAAAAATCTGAAATGTAAGAAAAAAGCAAAGAAATTCTCTCTACTGCATACATTTAAAAAGAATGCCCTAAACGTTCCTGCTGACTCCGTAGAAAGGGAAAATCTGGATTTTTGGCAAAAAAACCATGAGATAAAGCCCAATGAAAAGACAAGAGGGGACGTGGAAGGGGAGAAAGATTATGGGAATATGAAAAAGAGAGATATGGAGGGGTACGCAAAAGAAAGCTAGGGGGAATGTGCAAGGACTAGAAAGATGGTGGCAACATGGAAAGAATAGAAAGATGGGGGCTGGGGGGAATGTGGGAAATAAAGAACCGAGGAGATACAGAAAATAAATAATAAAGAACTGAGTGTGAGAAACAAATCAAGTGTTGAAAAGAGATAAAGGAGGAAGAGATGTGCAAAATAAAACAAGACAATAGGAAGGTCAAAAGCAGGGAGATAAAGTGGAGGAAGTGAAAACAACAGGAATGGAATAGAGATGGAAATGTGTTCTCCAGCAGCACCTGGAGTTTGACAGGGAAAGGGGGCATTCTGGGCAGGCCTGCTGAGCCAGCTGAGAGCTGTTTCTTAAACCCAATTTGGTTGACCTGCTGTTTCCCGTGGCCCCCCTGCCGGAGTAGATCGGGTGATGCAGCCAGCTCGGCTGTGGCCCGGTTTAAAAAACAAAAAGTTTAGCACTGCCGAAGCCACGCTCCACGGTAGATTTGAGATCGCTGATTGGCTGATCTCAAGCCTGCCGCATCAACAAGCTGCATGCGACTGGCCGGCTTTCAGCTCGGGTGCGTGTGCACTCCTGCGCCCTGTTCTCCCTGTTCTCAGATAGGCTGGGCGCAGAAGCATGCATGGCACACAGGATGCCAGATGGTGCGGTGCTGGCGGTTGCAGCATTGTGGGACCTGCCAAGAAAGGGGGTTGTGCTGGTGACCACGGGGGGGGGGGGGGGGGGTTCATACATCGGGGCATCATGATATACATCAGGAATTCCAGGGCCAATCCTGTGGGGTTTTGCTCCACTTTAAGGGTGTGCCTAAAAAATGTTTCCTGGCACCCCCTAACAAAGAATTTGAGGTGTTGCCCTGTGCAATCACACAGCTTGCACACCCCAAAGATCACTCATGGTTATAGAAAGAGGAAGATGGGGGGGGTTCACTTAGCTATGAAATTAAGAACAGAGGGGACTGCTGATCCAGCTTTCTCTTTGATGGTGTGTGTGAATGTTATCTGCCCTTACGGAAAGATTAGGATGTTGCCCTGTGTCACTGCATGGACCCCAAATGCCGGCCATGACCCTGGCCTCCTCCCAGGGTGTCTCCGAGCCTTTATGGGTTCCTGAAATAAGAAGCATTTGTTTATTATTTTTGCAGAATTCTCTGCTTTACTTCGTCATGGTGGCAGGGTTGTGTGTCAGATTCTGTGTTATTTCATTAGGGAAACCAATGCTGCAAAAGAAAAGGGAGTTTAGATTTTACAAACAATGCCTATTTATCATTAACTATAGCTTACATCCAGCGTTTAAATTGGCCTCTCTTACGATTCTGTGCTGGGGATGGTTATGGGTCACTAAAGCACTGTTTCTCAACCTGCGGTACATGTACCCCAGGGGTTACACGGCATTGTTGAGGGGCACATCAACATGGGGTTCTAACTCGTCTGGTATATTATTTTAAAGTGGACCAACACCCAGGATTTTGACTATCCTGGGTGTTGGTCCACTTAGGTGGGGCACCCTGATCGGGGGTGCCCCGCTGTGTGAAACCCCCCCGATCGCCGCAAAAACTCACCTCTCCCCGCTCCCACGTGACCTCGTCCGGCCAATGACAGCGCTCAGAGCCGCTCTGGTATGCGCGTCCAAAGCCGCTTGGACACGCATACCAGAGCGCTGTCATTGGCTGCGTCTCTCGCTTCCCTCTAACAGGGAGCGCGCCTGCGCCGGCCATTCACAAAACGGCCGGCGCGGGAGCGCGCCCTGCTAGAGGGAAGCGAGAGACGCGGCCGCGTCTCGCGCATGCGCCGTTGGATCAACGGTAAGGTGAGGATTGTGGGCCTCCTGGGGGGTTCCTCCCCGTGGGACATCCCGATTTCGGATGCCCCGCGGGGGGGGATCTGATCGGTCCGGGAATCTTATAGATTCCCGGGCAGATCCCCCCTGGGTGTTGGTCCACTTTAACAGTGAGTCATTATCCCTTCTTGACGTAACAGTGCTGCTAGGTCTGTATCTTCTTACCTTGGTACTATTTATAATTGATACCCCCCATAGGGGGAACTTCCCGTCGCTATGGAGGTACTTGCCGCAAAAAGGTTAAGAACCACTGCACTAAATGATTGTGGTGTTAGCAAGCTTTATAAAGCCCATCTCTCGCTGGCCATACCCAAAGCATTCATAAGCTGATGTGTGTAGTGGCACATCCAGGATTCTGGCCCTGGGGGGTGGGCTGGTATAGGCCAGGTCAGGAAGATCCCAAAATTAACAAATTGACACATGAGTGCAGCTGGAAAGCGTGCAGTCATCGTCCTCCCCAGGCTCCTGCATTCTGCTCCCTGTCCTCTTAGGACATAGATTGTTATATGATGTCTATTTAACTTGCCTGAACCACAGAGGACAGGGAGCAAAATGCAGGAGCCTAGGGGTGAGTAAGATGTTCCCAGCCACACTCTGCATATGCCAATGCTGTGTTTTTCTACACAGCCACAGCAGGGCTCCCTCTGGACACATCATTGAAGAAGGGGTAATTATGATGGTTGTAAGCGATACAATGCAGATATCTGCCTCCTTGAGTGAACACACAACTCAACTGGTGCTAAAAATAACCCTGGGAAACAGCCTAGCACAATGGGATGTCCCCTGCTAAGACGTTTAGCAGATCTTCAGTTATTTTCCTTGTATCCTGCTCGGGTTGCTTCATTCTTCACAATTGGGTTTTCCACCACAAGGTGGCGCAGCTGACTGCAAGACAAAACTTGTGGCTCCTCCCGGCCCATATAAGGACAGCTATATCCCATAATTCCCAGTTTTCTCTAGCAGTCCGGACTGCGAAGATGGATTTTTTCTCTCTCATGGATATCGCAGGCGAGCGGGGCATCCCAAGCCTGTCTGCCCCTGCAGCCCTATTCCCACCTGCTTCCGGGACCCATTCTGCCTCCCAGCCCCGGCTGCGGATCAGGTGAAGGTAGGGGAACGCAGAGGGTCAGGCGTTCACAGAGCTAGGCTCTGGGCCGCAGACCCTGACCCAAAGGGTAGCCGGCCATAGCCTATGGTGAGCCTATATGGGGGGGGGGGGGGGAAATCACCTGGGGACCCCTTATGCCTGACTTTCTGTGTATCCCACATGCGTTATTGGATTGTGACTTGTGTTTCACTTGTGCTTTACTGTGTGTTTTACTCACCCTCCTTGCTCCTGCCCTTCTACCTCCTGATGTGCTGGCTCGGGGGGGTTGGTCGGCCTCCTTCTTCGGGCGGCTGACCGGCGGCGTGTCCTCCGTCTGCCGCGGGCGGCGGCAGGGGAGGGGGGGAGTCCCTCCCTGCTTCTTAGTCCGGGCGCCCGATGTGGAAAATGTGGAAAAAGGTTCGCGCCCGCCCCTCGAGGTGTTGCTGGCCTTCTCCTCGGCGCCATCTTGCTTCTCTGCGTGGGGAGCATTTTCTTTCAACAGGCGCTCTCTGCTCTGGTCTGGTGCCGCGCTGGGTCTCCTGCACGCCTGATCCGTGAGTCCGGTCCCTTACTGTTTTATTTCTGTCATTATGTGTGCTGCGATGCATGTGCTGTGGGACGCTCATTTTGTCCCCCCTTTTGTGTCTTTCAGGCGGGTCCCTTATTACTACTGTGGTTTCTCCAGTTTGTCCCCCCCCCCCCCCCCCGGGCTTTTTAGGGACTATTGTGCGGGGATTTTCCGGGTTTGGGCCCCTATCGCCTGTTACCTGTGGTTTCTGTTTTTTTTTTCTAATCACCATATTGAGGCTTCTGGGGATAGCGAGCTTGGGGGCCCCTCGGGGCGGACTAAGCTGTGTCTCGTGTGTAGTACATGCCCTCTGAGCGGTCGCAGCGCGATTTGTGTCCCCTGCGCCCAGAGCGTCATTGCGGAACAGGATGGGACGAGCGCCACTCTCCCCAGTCCTATTTTGCCTGCGGCTATGCCGACACCCCCGCGTTTGCATTTAGCCCCCAGCGAGGGGGAAGCTAGCAGGGGGCCCCACTTGGATCTGGCGCTGCGGGTGGCCAGTATTGAGCGGCAGTTGTTCCGCCCGTCCAGCGCAAGAGGCGGCATTTGGAACCGGTTTATTCCCTCTTTGCCGATGATGATGATGGTTATGAGGCCCTTGGGGGCCGTGACTCTATGGAGGAGGGTGAATTATTTCATGGTTCTGACTCCTCAGGGGGTCGACCGGGAGATTTTTATAGTGACCCCGGGTCCTCCTCAGACGAGGACATGTGGCTCCCCGATGACACGGAAAAACTATTGGCCGCGGTTTTTGATACCCTGCACATTGTTTCCCCGAAGGCGGCCAAAAAGAAACAGGGGGATCTTTTTCGTCCTGATAGACAGCGTCTGTTTTTTCCTGAGCAGGGTCACTTCTCCAAAATGGTTTTTAAGGAGTGGGAGAGACCTAACAAATTGCCTTCGGTGCCTAAGGCCCTGAACAGGCGGTATCCCTTCTCGGAGGATCTTGTCCGTCTGTGGTCACTTCCGCCGGAGGTAGATACTCCTGTTCTGGGGCTCTCCAACACCTCGGTAATGCTGTCCCCTGACACTACTACCTTGCGTGATAATGCTGATAGGCGTATGGATCAACTCGCTTGCCACGCCTTCACATTTGTGGGTGCTGGTTTGCGTCCTGTCTGTGCCACGGCCATTGTTTCTATTGCCATCAAAAAGAAGGTAAGGTGCCTTGTGGATGTCGCCAGATCTCGCAAGCGAGCGGACAAGTATAAGGAGCTTTTGGCTTGCGCGGACTTCATTGCCTTTGTGATCTCAGCCATGGATGATGCTGTCCGGCTTGGCGGCAGGGCTTCGGCCCTGCTGGTTGCTCTTCGTTGGTCTATCTGGCTGCGGCAGTGGGCAGCTAATGCTGCCGCCAAGAAATCCCTCACTGGTATTCCCTTCTTGGGACTTTTGGAGAGTGTCTTGATCTCTTGGCGAAGGATAGGCGGCTCCCTCAACGCCGGAAGGAGGTACGGTCCTTTCAGGGCTCTTCTTCCTTTCCTCCCTTCCGAGGGGGACGAGGTTCTTTCTTCCCTGGAGGCCGCAGGGACTCCTGGGGATGGGTAGATCCCGCGGCCGTCCCAGTCCCTCCTGGGGTCCAAGTATAAGCCCACTGCCAAGGCCCCCCAGGCATGAGGAGGCGCCCTCACCCATCCGGGTGGGGGGACGGCTTCTGCTTTTTGCTCACGTCTGGAGACAGCACGTCTCGGACTGGTGGATTCAGGAGGTGGTGTCCTCCGGCTACAAGATAGAGCTGGCAGCTTGGCCGCCCCCAAGATTTCTTTGGTCCCGGATTTCCCAGAACCCCTTGACAGCGCAGGGCCTAAGGTTGGCTGTTCAATGACTTCTGTCGTCCGGAGGGATTTGTCCTGTGCCTCGTCAGGAACGGGGTCGAGGGTTCTATTCCAATCTTTTCACGGTGCCCAAGAAGGACGAATCTCTGAGACCTATCCTGGACCTGAAGGGTCTCAACAGGTTTGTCAGGTTCAAACACTTCCGCATGGAGACCTTACGGTCAGCGGTAAGTTCACTTCGGCCCGGCGACTTCATGACCACGGTGGACATCAAGGATGCCTACCTGCACGTTCCTATCTTCCGGGGACATCAGAGGTTCCTGAGGTTCGCCTTGGAGGATCAACACCCAGTTTGTGGCACTGCCGTTCGGAATTTCTTCGACCCCTCCGGTGTTTACCAAGGTGCTGGCGGGTGTCATTGCTCTACTGAGGAGCCAGGGCATTCGTATTCTTCCTTACCTGGACGACTTGTTGATTGCCACTCAATCTCTTCAGCAGGCCGAGAGCGACACTAGGAAGGTGTTGTCCACTCTCGAGGCATTCGGTTGGGTGATCAATTATCCCAAGTCTTCGATCACTCCATCCTTTGTGAGGTCCTTCCTGGGCATGATGTTGGACACTTCACAGGTCAAGGTGTTCCTCCCTCAGCAGAAGGTGGAGGGTCTTCAGATGCAGGCGCGGGCCCTGCTGTCGTGTCCTCACCCATCCATCCGTCTGGGGATGCAGTTGGTGGGCCTCATGGTGTCTTGCTTCGAGGCTGTTTCCTTCACCCAGTTCCACATGAGACCTCTTCAGTTGAATCTCTTGACCATTTGGGATCGGTCACAGGAGTCCATGGAGCAGGAATTTGCTCTGTCCCCTCTGGCCAGACTCTCTCTCTCGTAGTGGTTGGACTCGAGAAATCTTCTAGTGGGCAGGTAATTTACAAACGCTGGCTTTGACGGCTTGGCTGCTGAAACCTCCATCCTGATGGATAAGGGGCTGCCGGCCTCGTCGTGAGTACCATGATTCAGGCTCGGAAGAAGTCCTCTTCCATGATTTATTACAGGGTCTGGCATGCTTACATTGCCTGGTGTGAGTCTTAGTTGTTTCCTTTTCGCACTTTTTCCCTTTCAAGGATTTCGGAGTTCCTACAACATGGACTGGAGTCGGGCCTGCAACTGAGTACCCTCAAGGGACAGGTTTCGGCCTTGGCTATTTTTTTCCAAAGATCTTTCGCCAATCATAGACTTATCAAGACCTTTTTCCAAGGAGTTACCCATGTGCGTCTGCCGCGTAAGCCCTTGTTACCGGTGTGGGATTTGAACTTGGTGCTTTCTGCTCTCCAGGGCCCTCCCTTTGAGCCCTTGTGTGATTCTGCCTTACCAATTTTGACTCTGAAAGTGGTCTTTTTGGTAGCCATCACTACGGTGCATCGCGTCTCTGAGCTAGCGGTGCTTTCTATTAAGCCTCCTTACTTTGAGCGGCATCAGGATAAGGTGGTTTTTCATCATAAACTGGAATTCTTGCCCAAAGTTGTCTCTGTCTTTCATCTCAATGAGGACATTGTCTTGCCTTCCTTGTGTCCTGCACCTTCTAATTCTAAGGAGAGGACCCTCCATTCCCTGGATGTGCTCAGGGTTCTTAAGTACTATTTGGTTGCTACGGAATCCTTTCGGAAGTCGGATTCTCTGTTTGTCCTTCCTGACGGACCTAGGAAGGGCTTGCCTCCAGCCAAATCCACTATCAGCAAGTGGATCAGACAGGCGGTGGTGCAAGCGTACTCTGCCAAGGGGAAGGAACCCCCTTTCTGTGTTACAGCTCACTCCACTAGAGCTATTGGTGCGTCTTGGGCTTTTCAGCACCAGGCTTCGTTTGAACAGGTTTGTAAGGCCACTACTTGGTATTCAGTTCATACTTTTTCTAAGTTTTACAAGGTTGACGTTAGGGCCTCAGCTGATGCTGTTTTTGGCCACAAGGTGCTTCAGGCGGTAGTGTCATGAACTTCGCGCTGTTGCTCACTGGGGATCCCACCCTTTCTTGGACACTGCTGTTGGATTTCCCAATTGTGAAGAATGAAGTGACCAGGATACCAGGAAAAATACAATTCTGTGATTACTCACCTGTAGAATTGTTTTTATTGGTATCCTGCTCGGGTCGCTTCATCCCACCCTTGTTCTGTTATCCTCTTTTGTCTTGTTATGGTGATTACTGTTGAGAGAGTTTATAGTGGGGCTGTGTGAAGTAACATGGTCCCTGGCCTCCCGGCTTGTCTCTTTATTACTGCTTTCAACTCTGGGAATTATGGGATATAGCTGTCCTTATATGGGCCGGGAGGAGCCAGAAGTTTCATCTTGCAGTCAGCTGCGCCACCCAATTGTGAAGAATGAAGAATGACGCGACCCGAGCAGGATACCAATAAAAACAATTCTACAGGTGAGTAATCACAGAATTGTATTTTTTAAGTGGAGGTCTTCTTTAAAGCTGACCAAAATGCTGGTAACCTGGCTTCCAGATGTGGCTTAGGGCTTGCCCTAGGGGCATCCTGATTTGGTATGCCCATCTGTGTGAAACCCCCAGCGCACACTTCCGTTGTGATCTTGCATTTGAGACATGCTCTGGCGCCCAGCCATTCAGATAGGCTGGGTGTGGGAACATGCGGCAGACTGCAGAGAGACTGGGACCTTGGCCACTCCCCTTTATGCTAGAGCACGGTTTCTATAGCTGTGTGTCATGCATTACATGGCACAGCATTCAGCGGTGATAGGACAAGATGCACTTATGCCTGTTGCCCAGACTGGTAGTGGACTCTGGAAGAGACGGGTAGGGGGCACAATTCAAATCAAATAAACACTCCACTCTAAAGCAGACCAAGAGTCAAAAATTTTAACACTTCCCTGTAGCCTCTCATTTTGGGATGCCCCTACAGTTAAAGTGACCTAGAAAGGGCATTTATGCCATCACATTCTATCCCCAGCCCAGTAGCCCAAAGCAGCCTGTTTTTTTTTTTACAGGAGCCTTTGTCCAAAATTCATAAAAAACACACGGATGCAGTCTGCTGTTCGAATGGTCAGCCATATTGCTCCCTGGCCATGCAGCAGCACCCCTTGGTGCTTTGATATGATACATTCAGTTAAACACAGCTCAGCATTGGGGGTCAGCCTTATCAGTTATAACAGCAATAAATCTGAAAGCACTATAAGCTAAACTGCCATTATGTGGCAGTTTTATCATGTAACTGATTAGAGATGCCCCACAGTTCAAGACAACCTGAACCACATACTCTTCCGATTCCATGATCCTGCGCTGTTCAAATGCAATATCAAACAGAGGGGCTTTCCTCTGCAGTGGTACCCCTGCTCTCTGTTGGTCTGCCGCCGGGGCATGTATAGGAAGTAATGTAGAAATTTTTTTTAGATATTCTACCCCTGCATTGGGGACTTAGTAGTATCCCTATATACAGTTAGGTCCATAAATATTTGGACACTGACACAAATTTAGCTTTTTGTACCCGTTTACTGAAACATATAGTTATAGCAATGTAATTGGCATGGACATAAAGTCCAGACTTTCCGCTTTCATTTCAGCGTAACCACATTAAAACTAGATGAATGGTTTGTGAGTTTTAGTTCCTTAACATGTGCCACCCAGTTTTTAAAGGCACCAAAAGTAATTGGACAATTGACTCAAAGGCTGTTTCATGGGCAGGTGTGGGCTATTTCTTGGTAATGTCATTCTCAATTAAAGGCAGATAAAAGGCCTGGAGTTGATTTGAGGTGTGGTGCTTGCATTTGGAAGATTTTGCTGTGAATAAAACATGCTGCCAAAGGAGAGCTTCATGCAAGTGAAACAAGCCATCTTTAAGCTGGTGAAACAGCCCATCTGAGAAATTGCTACAAAATTAGGAGTGGCAAAATCTACAGCTTGGTACCTCCTGAGAAAGAAAGAAAGAAAGCATTGGTGAACTCATCAATGCAAAAAGACCTGGATGCCCATAGAAGACAACAGAGGCAGATGATCGCAGAATAATTTTTATGGTGAAGCGAAACCCCTTCACAACAGTCAACTAAGAGGCCGATTTATTAATAGCGCCAGGTAGCGACAGATGAGCGGCAGTAGCGTTATTTTCACAGCGCCCGCTAGTATTCGCTGTGCTTGGCCGTTGTTCGGTTGTTGACAGCGACTCAGTCGGTGTGCGGTAATGTTGAATACGGGGTTAGGAGTCGCTGTTTGACAGGTTCCGCACTGTATGGGAGCGCATGACAGCGAATGGCCATAGCGAACGGCTCCCAGCATATTCATTAACAAATGACGCTAAAAAAATTCTCGCGCTGTGAAATGCTTGTTTAAACCCCAGAGCGCTGGCGGCGATGGGTTAAAAGTAGTTTTTTAACCCCCAAACAACCATATTTTTGGTTACAAAAAATAAACAAGTTTTTATAAACATTTTGTAATATGAATACATTAATATCAGACCTGTAATATCAATTCTGCACACATTTTTTTTTTTTATACCTTTAAAAAAATATCTAACATTGCAGAAGTGGTCACAGAATTTTTGACATTTAAAAAAAAAAAAAAAAAAAAAAAACATTAATATCAATTAATTATGAATATTTAAAGATTGCTCCATTGAAATGCATTAGAGAGCGCCAGGTAGCGAGAGGTCATACCTGGCGCTGTTCAAGGTCGCTCGCTGGCGCTGTGGGGTGAGGCTGGAATAATGATGAATGCTTCGCTATCTGGCGCTCTGTCAGTCGCTAAGCAGGATCGGCTTGATAAATGTGTGATTGCGGAGGGGAGCCGGCGTTCTCGTGGCGGTGAGCGTCATTACCGTTCGCTCACCATTCGCTACCTGGCGCTATCCCTTGTTAAATAAGGCCCTAAGTGAACAACACTCTCCAGTATAAAGGCGTATCAATTTCCAAATCTACCATAAAGAGAAGACTGCATGAAAGTAATTTGAAGTAAATGAAGGGGTAACTACTCAAAAATATAACATCTAATAAAACCAGCAGAATTTAGAAAGAACCTTGTTTGGACAGATGGAACCAAGATCAATCTCTACCAGAATAATGGAAAGAAAAAAGTATGGGGATGGTGTGGTACAGCTCATGATCCAAAGCATAGCACATCATCTGTAAAACATGGCAGAGGCAGTGTGATGGCTTGGCCATGCATGGCTGCCAGTGGCATTGGGTCACTAGTCTTTATTGATGATGTGACACAGGACAGAAGCAGCTGGATGTACTGGAGACAACTGATCTGTCTGGTCCTCGTTTTATAATACAGATGGACGATGACCCAAAACATAAAGCCAAAGATACCCAGGAGTTTATTAAAGCAAAGAAGTGGAATATTCGTGAATGACCAAGTCAGTCACCTGATCTCAACTGAGTCGCATTTCCCTTTTTAAAGGCTAAACTTCAGACAGAAATGCCCACAAACAACTGAAGACCGCTGCAGGAAATACCTGGCAGAGCATTAAAAAGGAGGAAATGCAGCGTCTACTGATGTCTATGAGTTCAAAACTTCAGACCGTCATTGTCCCCAAAGGGTTTTCAATCAAGTATTAGAAATGAACATTTTATTTATAATTATTTCATTTGTCCAATCAATTTTGAGCCCCTGAAATGAAGGGATTGTGTTTAAAAATGCTTTAGTTCCTCACATTTTTGTGCAATCTTTTTGTTCAACCTACTGAATTGAAGCTGATACTTTAAAGCGGACCTTCACTCTGAATAAGAGTCTATCTTATAGGTTTCCCACACCCTGTACATACAGATTGTCCACATTAAAAATCATCCTACCTGCATCTACTGCATGTTATGAGCCTTTAAACATCCAAGATGGCGGCTTATGGAAGCCAAAAAAGTATATGAATGCACACCTTGACACTGAGATGCAGTTTCAAAGATTGTATTTCAAGAAGGATATTTAAATAGCAATATCCAGGAACAAATAGTTAATTAATGAGAAATTAATAGGAATCAACAGTATACGCAGATACCATCACTTATTTACACAGAAACAACAATAATGACCTATATACACTATTTACAAAGCAGACTTGAAGTACTGTCCATTAGAAGAGAAAGAGGACAATGTGTAGGAGGTTGCAGTACTTCAAAGGCTATTAGCATATTAACGTAGGATAGTGCCACATAGTATATAGTGCAGTCCTATGAGCAATAGATAATCATAGTAGCTTATACCTTTAAGGGTGCAGCTAATAGGAGGCAGTGGAATGCAATGCTTGAGAGACCGGGTAATGACCATCTCAATAGGCTGATTCTAGCAAGAAGTCCGCATTCAGAGGAAGTTGCAGGCAGGCTGGCTGTCACTGTACTCGGTCGGCTGACACGTGTTTCGGGAGCGGTTTCCCTTCATCAGGGCGTGGCTGGAGAGCTGTCGTCGGAGAAGCGGAGTGCCTTATGGAAGCCGCCATCTTATCAGGCAGCCTGCAAACAGGAAGGGCCTCCTGACTGTGCTGCTCTGCATTCTGGGACTGCTGATCTTTACCTGACCCCAGCCCTGCTCTGTCTGAGCAAAGCACAGCTATAACCCACCCCCCTGTACCTTATCCCACTCTCCTCTCCTCAGTAAGTGTGATGCTTCTGAGTCAAGATGGCGGTGCCCGTATCCTAAATTCCTGAAAAGAGTTGCAGCCCAGTGGGGGAAAGAATAATAAGTTAGTGACTAAAAATGTAAAATATATTAATTTTAGATGCTGGGGAATCGTTTTATAAGGGTTTGGGCTTTTCATTAAATCACGCTGAAGGTCCGGTTTAACTGCATCTGTAAATGTATAATTGTTTTATTTAAAATACATTGTGGTAATGTGGTACAGAACCAAAAAGAAAAATGTTGTCTCTGTTCAAATATTTATGGTCCTAATTGAATATGTCCCTTATTTGACCCTTAATGGGTCAGAAAGTGCAGTTGTAAATAAGGGTCTGATTTATGAAGTCTCTGCTCCATTTAGCATCATTTAGTGTCAATGGCTTGACCACCTTGGCACTCCGTTCCAAAATTAAGAAGTGTGCGACAGCGTCAATCTGTACGCCTTATCACAATTAATTTATGATCCTTGCCTTCTTCACTGTGCAGTGCAGCGCTGTTG
The DNA here is from genome assembly GCA_027917425.1 of Gastrophryne carolinensis. Lineage (NCBI taxonomy): Eukaryota > Metazoa > Chordata > Amphibia > Anura > Microhylidae > Gastrophryne > Gastrophryne carolinensis. The sequence continues at coordinate 190,258,282 of CM051241.1, forward strand.
TATAAGCTGCACCAGTCCTGGTGCCATGGCCGGATTGTGAGGAGGGCACAAGGGGTGCGCCCCGAGATGCCTCTGCCACTTTCCATGAAAAGGGGGCCTCCACCAACCTTTGGGTTATGGTCAGGCTCAGGAGGCTTTTTAGTCTTTGGTCTGATGGGCCCTGGGGCCGGCAACAAAGCAATCCGCGGCAGTGGAACACCCCCGCGCCTGTGCAAGCCTTTTTTATTTGTGAACTTGGAACTAAACATTGTATCAGAATTTGCTGCTGATACTGTTCCATGTGTCTTTTGTATCACACCAATCTGCTTGGCAACTTTCCAAGTGAACTTTGTACATATAATGTATCCTTATATTTGCTACATATGTCTTATTACACGTCAGTCAGTGTTGCCTTTATAAGATCCTGTCCCTTGGAAAGTGATACAATCTGTCATAGTGATATTCTCCGTATAATGTAACAAAGTCCAGATCTCTTCATGTTTTGCCTATTTTCATGTCTAGTGTGCATCTGTGATCCCCTTTTATTGTATATATGTACTCGGAACTATTGTACCCTAGTTATGCATGACACAAATTCTGTCTAACAAAAAAATTTAGAACAATGCTTTGTCTTCAAAGGTGGGGGGGGGGGGGGGGGGGTCTCTCTGAATGGCTTGCATGGATACGCAAGGGAGATGAGGTCGCAGACAGCCCGCACTCCATTGAGTTTTACTTAATGCCCCCTGTCCTCAGAGTGGCTAGTAAAAGCACTGATTGTCTGGCGACCTGTGCATGTGCAGTGGGATCAAAAAGTTCATTTTTATGATAATCCCTGGGGATACACGGAGCAGGGCATCCCAAATCCCAAGTAGGGATGCCCCTGTGTTTTACACTTCTGGGAAAGTGGAGTATTTTTCCACTCTGACATCAACGGAGCATGCGCAGGCTCTCCATAACAGAATTGCTTGGTGACACCAGCCAGTCGGAATTGCGTTACTATTCAGTCTATTCTGCATGCAAGAAATGCCTGACGCGTCCTGCAGATATGCCTGATGTTCAAGCATGCGCCATGGGAAGTATTCCAAGTGATGCTCATGCATGCACCAAGGGAAGTATACCGAGTGACGTTCATGAATGCTCAATGGGAAGTATACCAAGTGATGTTCCTACATGCGCCGTGGGAAGTATACCATGTGACTTTCATGCATGTGCCATGGGAAGTCATACCATGTGACGTTAATGCATGCACCATGGGAAGTATACCAAGGGCACATAGGCAGCAATAGTAGGTAGGGTTATGTTACTTGCGGAACTTGGATACTTCTCAGTTCAGATGCCCAGGTGGGTTTAGGGCCTTTTTTAAATGAAAGTAACGTGAAAGCCTTCCCTAGGTGTGTGGGTGTGTGTATGTGTATATATATATATATATATATATATATATATATATATATATATAGACCTTGGCTGACCCCTCTGCTCTGTATAACCTGTATAACTCCCCCCTTCCTGCCTGCCATAAAACCCTCTGCATGCACACAGGGTCAGCTGGCATGACTTTCTCCCCTCATAAAACTCCCCACAACGTAATGGAGTGAGGTTATCAGAATCACTAAAGCATAGAAGCAGAGACAGGGCCATCTCCTGCCCCCCTTCCATGGAATGTTCTCCTCATCCCTCCTCCCTTTGGAATCCCAGGACAGCTGGGGGATATCATATGAAACTTTCAGGTACCCAAAGATGGAGAATCCCAGATGCACCAATCAAACAGTGGGTGCCTCCAATCGCTCTGCCCATAGGAGGGGTCCCCTGGTTAGAGGGAATAAGGTGAGCTTCAGAATGGGCAGAGGGTGACTCTAATCTTACCATGAAGCGTGACACACGCTCCCTTTTAACATCTAAGGAGGACACCAGGAAATCATTGAGAGACGTGTGAGGACTGAGGGACAATTGATTTGATGGAACCACAGCCCAGACAGTCTCTTAAGTATTTTCCCTTTTTTATCTGTATTGCTATTTATCTTATTTACTGTGTTTTATGGTTAATTCTGTTTTTATCACCTTGCATCGTTTTTCTTGTTTTTGTGTTTTCTGTTTGTTTAACCCTTCTAGTGCCAGCTACGTGACTCTCACGTAGCTGCCTCTCCAACCGTTAAGTGCCAGCTACGTGAGAGTCACGTAGCTGACTTTAGAGGCCCATAAAACAAAAAGTAAAAAACATACAGACTTACCTTACCCCTCATTTGAAAGGGCCAGCGATTCTGTACAAGAATCCGCTGTTTCCACCCCCAGGCCTCTGATCTTCAGGAGGGGGCCCGGAATAGGCCCCCTCCCCGCCGGCGCCGACATCTGAAAAAAAAAAACAGTAAATTTCATTTACTTACCTCGCAGCGCGATGGCTCTCCCCGGGTCTTCTCTTCACCAGGGGGGGGTCCGATCCCCCCCCCCCTGGGCTTTCCACACTGCTTGTGAGGGCCCAGAAACGGGCCATCACCATCCTCTTCGGCCGGCACTGGCCCCGCCCCTAGCCCCACCCCTAGCCCCACCCCTAGCCCAATCCCTAGCCCCGCCCTAACCCCGCCCACTTGATGACGTCATCCCGCTCCTCGGGTTACTGGCACCCGGGCTCCGATCTGTCAGTTGTCAGCAGCGATCGGAGCAGGGAGGGTGGGAGGCAGGGTGGCTCTGATCTCCCTGCCTGCCACCCTCCCTGCTCTGATCACTACCGACAACTGTCATCTGCAGCAGCGTGGGACACTGGATGGGAGGTAAGTATAAGTGAAAATAGAATAATAAAATATTTGTCTGGTGTCTTTTTTTAACTTAACCCTTTGTGAACTGGTAAGGGGTCCATGAGACCCCTTATACCAGTTCACAAGGCTCTGGGTATGGCAGGTCACCTGCGGCAAGCGGGTGACTTGCCATAACCCCCAGCCCCCCATTACCTGCCTCCCCAACGGCCAGGGGGGGGGCAGAAGGGCCCGGGCCACGTGGCTATGTGGGCTAGTAGCCTGCAGGGCCAGGGGCCACCAACACTGGCCCCTGCGCCCTGTTCTACAAGCCCCCATAGCTGGTCCGGGTCGGTAATGCTGGGTAAGGTGGACCCTATGTCATTTTTTGGGGGGGATTTTAAGGGTTTTTAACCCTTAGAATTTCCAAAAAAGAAATGAGGTCCCCCCCCCCCCCCCGGGAGGGGTAACCCTATGTCATTTTTTTTTTTTTATTAACCCCTTACAACTATGCAATCATATTGCATAGTTGTATCCTATCTGGAATCTCCTAAACTGCTGTTTCAGGAAAGGGGGTATACCTATACATATGTGGTACCATTGTAACCGGGAGAAATGGGGCTTTCACACACAATAATATTTTATTAACAAACTTACATTTTTTATTACAAAAAAAACACTACAAATTGTAAAAAATAGGTTTTTTTCATTTTTTTGCACATATTTCACCCAAAAGTATTGAGAATACACTAAAAAACGGCCAAACAAGACATTTCATGTTGAAGCCCAGACTCTGCTGAAAAAAACAATATATAATTTTCATCGAAATCCCTGGAAATCCCTTCAAAAATCAAGGTTGCACACGTGTAGCGCAAAAACGTGAAAAGTCGTCTGGCAACAGATTGTGACAAAAAATCTCGTTAGGTCGGCACTCAAAAGGGTTAAATAAATTCTAAAAATACAGCAGGGGGTCACTGATGCTCTGAATTAAGGATCTAAAAAGCTCATGCTATTTCTGAAGAGCCTGGCTACCTTACTTGCCTAGGACGCTCGATTGCCCCTGGCTGGAAGTGGTTGTGGGTTGATCATTCCGTTCAATCTGATTGTGTGGGGCTTATAGAGAGTTGAACACTGTTTGTGTTCTGGTGGCAGCAGTTTATAACCACGCCTGTTTCAAATTAAACAAATGCGGTGACACACATGGGGTACGATTGGCCGGTTTGATCAGATGAATGATCAATATGGCAGTTAAATGGCAAATGAAGTTTAACACAGATAAATGTAAGGTTATGCACATGGGAAGGAGAAATCTATGTCATGATTACACATTAAATAAAGAAACACTTGGTAAAACAACAATGGAAAAGGACCTAGGGGTTTTAGTTGACAATAAGCTCAACTGTAGTAATCAATGCCAGGCAGCTGCTACCAAGGCAAATAGGATCATGGGGTGCATCAGGAGGGGCATAGGTGCTCATGACCAGAGCATCATTTTACCCCTGTACAAGTCACTGGTCAGACCCCATATGGAATACTGTGTACAGTTCTGGGCACCTGTGCTTAAGAAGGACATATCAGAACTGGAGCGCGTTCAAAGAAGTGCAACAAAGTTAATAAAAGGAGTGCGGGGGCTAGAGTACCCGGAAAGATTGTCCAAGTTAGGCTTATTTAGTCTAGAAAAAAGACGATTGAGGGGTGATCTAATAACTATGTATAAATATATTCGGGGTCAATACAAGGATCTGTCCCACAATCTATTTATACCCCGGAGTGTAACCATAACCCGGGGGCATCCACTAAGGTTAGAAGAAAGGTGCTTTCTCCACCGACATAGGAGGGGATTCTTCTCTGTAAGAGCAGTGAGACTATGGAACTCGCTGCCAGAGGAGGTAGTAATGATGGATACAGTAAAAACGTTCAAAAGTGGCCTTGATGCCTTCCTGGCATGTAATAACATTTCCAGCTATGGCCACTGGAAGGAGTTAAACATGCTGAACTGGATGGACTAAAGTCTTTATTCAGCCACACATACTATGTTACTATGTTACTATGTTAATAGGTCTGATCAACCCATGCATTTACAGGGGGGGGGTTCCCTAATCGTGGTGTGCCTGTAAAGTAGACCAAAGCCCAGGATTTTGATCACCCACTTTCTGTGTGACAATTTTACTGATGCTTCCAGAGCTCTGTATGATAGAGAACAGGAAAGAGACATTTCAGTGACACATAGTGGCTGATGCATGTATGCAGCTTTTTCCTGTCCTCTGTTGGACTGATCTCTGCTTTACAATGAGGTATGGGTATCTCTCTAATGCAGTGCTCACTGATGGCTTGGAATGGGTAGGTGAGTATAGTTTTGTGTTTTTGTGAACCAGGACCCTCCCTAAAATTGCAATGGAGGGTTTATATCACCTTAAGTAGTCCCTGTCTGCATACAACATGGCTTCAGCATCAAGAGTGCATGAGACTGGTAGCACTGAAGATACTACACTTCCCAGCGACCCTGATTCTGGCGATTGGCATGTGGGTGTGATGTAGGGCATAGGAGTAGAGCTTATCTCACATACAGCTGTGCCATGCAGGCAGTCTGTAGCAGAGACATAGCCAAGACAAACTGGACCTGTTACCAGGGACAATGCTGGGTAGGCTGCGTGTAGTCATGAATCACTATAGTCCAGTTCAGTCCAGGTGGCGTAAAAAACGCTTTTTCACCCTAAATAGAGTAAGTAGAGTAATAGAATACTACGGTTATTATTAGAGATGAGCGAACTTCTTGAAAGTTCGATTCGGGCGATTCGCTGAATTTCCCCAAGAAATTCGGGTTCGCCCGAATCGAACTTTCACGAATCGCTCATCTGGAAAAAAAAAATGCCGGCATGGTGGGAGCGTGGAGGCCGGCGCCGCTCTCAGCTGTCATCAGAGGGCGCGTCATCAGAGGGCACCTGAGAGCGGCGCCGGCCTCCACGCTCCGACCATGCAGGTAAGTGTTTGCTTTTTAAATAAATGCCGGCATGGTGGGAGCGGGCAGGCCGGCTGCGCTGTCAGCGGGCCGGCGCCCGCCGGCTTCCGCCGCCCGCCGCCCGCTGACAGCGTAGCCGGCCTGCCCGCTCCCACCATGCCGGCATTTTTTTTTTTTTTTTTATTTCAGGGAAAATTCGATCGGCACGAACCAAAAAAAATTCGGGTTCGTGCCTGTGACAGACGCTCTGTCTTTTGGATGTCATCACTATTCAGTTGCCCACCGGGTCATTCACTGGCCTTTTCTTAATTAGGTCATTGTAGTTTGGATTGTATTATAAACTGCCTTTGTGTTAATTGATTACGTCACAGGCAATGGCATTGTTCTGATTGAGTGTATTACAGACGCCTATTGTTTTGCTGATTGCGTCACCGGCAGAGTTGGTCTGTGTATTTGTCATGAGGTCCACGGGGGAGGTCCCATTGCATGGAGACTTGTGTATATAAGGCCTAGTGTGGCACTAATAAAGTTCACTTCACCTTCACCCTCAATACTGAGTTCTGTCTCTTATTGGGGGAAACGCTATATTACAATTCACTAGCCCTTGTAAGGGCTGTTCCTGTTTCCTCACGGACGACTCTGGAATTCTAGCAGCACCTCTTACGATTGGGAAAAGGACGTCTCTGGCGGGGAAGCCCTCCGGCGATAAGGGTTATCGCTACAGTGCCGAATTGAATTTTCCCTGAAATTCGGAGCAAATTCCGGTTCGGCCGAACCGGTTCGCTCATCCCTAGTTATTATCAGTGACAATGCAGGGTAGACTGTGTAGACTAATGGTTGAATAAGAGAGCATGGTCCAGCCAAATGGAGTAAATTAATTATTCATGACAATGGTGGGTAGGTTGTGTGTAGTCATGTGTGGATGTATTCCAGCAGGGTTGGCTAATAGATGGAAGTTGCTGCAGTCATCCATGACAGGAAACTGATGTCATAGCAGTTCTCACTGGTGGCCTCTTAGTAAAGGGAGTTTATCCAGATTCATTGGTGTCTACATTTCTGGTCCATGGATGTCCTACTGCCCCCTTCCAACTAACCAAGCTCCGACCACACACCAAGCAATTCACTCATTTGGACAGGAGAACAATTCTCTTCTAGGTGAAATGAGGGAAGGCACCATCCCTTCATGCAGGACCAGAGAAAAATGGTCGGGCTGGCATCTCAGGACGCATTAAGCGAGCCTCACTCACAGCATCTAATGCCTGCGCGCCTCTGTGTGATCATCAGAGACCTTTTCTGATGAATTGGGCCTTCCTGTTTATGACATTTGTTCGCCTGTAGGGACCGATCAAGAGTGATCTCAGCTCATCCTTCTAATCCCTCGTTCTCTCCGCATGCTACTTCTCTGCGGAGGGGCTCCGTGTTCACATTATGCTGAATGATGCTTAACCCTTTACCGATCATCACTAGACGCTATTGCAGCTATATGGTTCTGTATTAAAGTGGACCAAAACTAAAAGACTCTTGCTCTGTTACTATGCACCACTGCTTAAATCAAGGTGTGCCGGTTATATACAGGTCCCATCCCCAAATGGTATAGGACATACAATACTCAACAAGAGTGGGGTAATCCAGAACAACCCCACAATATACCTGTATAAATGTAACCGCACAGACCAAAAGATATAAATTGATAATAGCCCATTATTTCATATATGGGTATTACAACAATACTAGGTCACACTTGTGAAGTTAAAATCTAAAGTTAAAAACATCAGACCCCTATGGGTTGTCATATCACGCTCTCATATGTTAACAATTAATATCAAGTCCCTATATAAAATCTGTAACCACTTATACAGCGAAGTGCAAATATAAATCAATTAGTCTGAATACTGTGTTCTGAGCTATACTATGTGCAAAACAATACTTCTGAAATGTGTGAGACCTATATGTCAGTGCAAACATAAGTGAGATGCCAATATAAATGACAGATTGGAACTAAAATATAATAAGGTACATCACCGGATATAAGGAGCTGTCCTCTAGGGGTCCGAACGGGCAGAGACAACGACGCGTTGCGTGATCGCTGCTGGATCACTTCCTCGGGCCGTCTCGCTCGTCCCTCCGCCATGTCCGCCTTTAAACTGCAGAACGTGCGTTTCCAGAGTGACGCGACGAGGGCGCACGTCACCACGCGCCCCGCCCACCCCCCTGGTCGGGGAGCGTAAGGGCAACGTGACGGCGTGCACCCCCCCCCCCCACACATCCCTGGTACGCACCTGCCAGGGTGATTCGCTGTCTCTGGGGCATCTTAAAGCGGACCAGAACCCACATTTTTAACTAGCATCACCTGAATTGCTCCCCCCATGAAAAGGACCTTTTTTCACTGTCCTTACTTCACTCTAATCCCAGCTAATGGCACCTGTTTTAGCTGTAAAGCTCCGCCTCCTCCATTCATTGCCACTGTTGTGTGGCAATGATGTCATTGCCACACCGATGTAATGAGTGACTGCCTGCCATCTTACAGAGAGGGACAGCAAAAAAAGTGTTCAAGGACGATTTAAAAAGTGAAAATATCCCTTTCTAGTTCTACACCCTAAGAGGGGAGTATTGGCAGGGGCTTTGGCCAAATGTATTTCACAAGTTCAGTGGGTTTTGGTCCACTTTAAATCAGCTATATGAGACCCCCCCTTCCCCGGTTCATCACATATTCTCACTAAGCGGTCCCACTGCACATGTGCGAGAGCATCATCACCATGGGATTGCCAGAGAGGTCGACTTTCCTTGGGGTTTCAGAGACAGGGCCATCTCAAATCTGGATGCCTCAGTAAAGTGAACCTGGGGCTTTGTCTACTTTAATATTAAAGGGGGCCTCCAGCCTAGAGGCAGCTGCAATAAAATAGTGGCTGATTGTCTGCATTAACAATAGAATTATACTAACCTTTGGTCCGTGGTTAAGGAAGTCATGGAAAAAGTAGTGGGGGAGGGACTCCCGGGGGGGGGGGCGGCGTTCTTCCTTCTCCACCACTCGGAGATACCCGCCAAGAGATACCGGAAATCCGTCATGGGACAACTAATTAATGTTGCGAGGGCTTGTATCCCAGTACTATGGAAGAGATCGGACCCGCCCAGCGTTGCTCTCTGGCTTACGAAGGTTTCGGAAATTGAGAGGTTTGAGGCAATTATTGCTGAACGCAATGAAGCCTCGGAGGCACACCGCCTCATGTGGGGGGGTTGGGATGCCTTTACTTTCTCGGCAGCATATAAGGAGTTGGTGGAAGCCAATCAATAGGGGTGATCCCAACACGTTGGTGCTGTGTTTTACTCTTCGTGTCTTCCTTCTCTCTTTTTTCCCACTTTCTTTCTGCTAGACAGGTCGCTTCGGGTCTTAGACCGGGGGAAAGCGAGAGAGAGTCTTGGACTCTTATCGCTTGGCGTTGCTAATAGAGAGGGGGGGTGGGCACTCACGGGCGGCCCCCGCGGCTCATGGACCCTGCAGCCGCAACCCTGGGGCGTCCTGTCCGGGGGGCGCGCTGGGGTGGTAAAAGTATACTGTAAGGAGACTGGACGCCGAGACAAGCTGAATAATAAGACACACGGAAGCATACTGTTAGACTTTCTCTTTATTAAAATTGTAGTTCTGATTGCTATCTTTGTTATTACTTATATGTCCATATCTTGCATGTATGTTGTTATATCCTGAAAACTTATAAATAAAGAATATATAAAAAAAGAATTATACTAACCTATATTGCCAGCAACTCCAAAAATCTACTGCAAATTGTTTTGATTCTATGTTAAAGAAGGGGAACCTCTGACCTAAAGTTTATAAGACTCAAGGGCTGGTGGTCTCCCCCTTTTTGAACATCCCAATCGAAATGTGGACCTCGCCCCCAATTTGACATAAAATGTACCATTCTGGTGCTCTGATAGCACATGTGCTGGATGTTGCGGCATCTCTGGCATCCCTCCAAATTCTGTGGACTCCTGCACCAGGCCTATTTGAATGATTTGGGGTCATCTGTTTACTAACCCTGATGCATGCTCCCACGATACATGGGTAGGCTTTTGTCCAATCAGAACTTGCAGTGCAGATCTTGCATTCAGTACATTTCAGTGAATATTCACACTTCTGGGTGCCTCCCACTGGCTGCTCTTGTTCTGTCTGCCATTCATATATGCTGTGCACATCAGCTAGAGGAGTGTTGGGGATGCTGCCGGAGCTCTGTGCATGTGCCTTGGGATCGATTCCTAATGTAGCATATGGGTCCCTGAGGGGTTTAGCTCCTCAGGGTGTATGGGGAGTGGGTTCTTTGTTAACGGGCTTGAGGGACCTCCTGATGTGGGCTTACTTCCAAAAACTCCAATGAGACCGACTTTATGAAAAGGGCACTTACTTTATTAGCAGGACTTCCGGTACACTTTAGACTTCACAGCAGGTCATACAGTCCTTCCACAACAGTTTCCTTAGCAGCTTCCATAGCACAACATTACATCCAAATGTACTCCAACAGGTGGTGGTCACTCATTCTGATCCCATAGCAGAATAGTGCGGCCTTAAGCTTCCTCCTCAGCGCCTTGGGTAGAAAGGTTCACCTTCTCCTGTGGTCACTCGTTAGGTATGAATGTGGCTCCTCTGCTCTCTCCTTCTCTCTGCGACTGCTACCAGTTGACCCTGCTGGTACCTTCCTCTCACTCCCGGTTACTACAATAGAGAACTACATCTTGCATGTTCTGTTCATCACTCATACTGAGGTAACTCTCCTTATATAGACTCCCTCTAGTGGCCTCTAGAACCTTCTCTAACTTTCGCCGCACCTTAGCCAATAGCAGTTTAGCTGTACTCCTGTGTGGTTAGGTTTTACGTTTGGTAGACCTGTAATGTCACAATTCATTTCTTATCCAACAGTGCCATCTTGTGGTGATATAGTGCAACTGCAGAACTGATATGAACCATTTAATTAAAAGACCAACAAAGATAATGGCTGAATAACTTCCACCGGCTACACTAAGGTTAATACATTTAAAATCCTGGAGGTTTTCACGCAGTGATTCATCCTTAATCGGGCAAGCTGTAACTCAGTCCTGGTGTCCTTTAGACCGAGTTACTAGATTTGGTATGCCCCACTGCCAACCCCCCCTTCCCATCCAAGCCCCCACACATTTAGCAAGTTGAAATGCAGCACATCACATGCGGCAGGAGGGAAGGAGAAGTGGGATGTCGTTGCAGCATTTGAAAACTTTGCAGAATTGCAGCTTTGTAAGTGCAGCTCGAGCAGGGGTTTTGACCACTACCCCCTAGGAATCACTTTGACCAGGCCAAAAGTTAAATAGTACCAACACCCCTGCTTGTCCCTGGCGCTATAAGAAAGGCTGGGGGGGGTGGCATCCAGAATGCTGGAGCCCCCCACTCATACACCTCCAAAACATGATCACACCTCGATCTTTGCCAGGAATACAGTGCCACGATTGGCTGGGTCTTTGCGGCAGCCAGAATATCACTACCCACGTTGGCACCGAGCAGCTAATCATGGCGCTGTAGTCTCTGTGAGGATTGAGGTTAAGGGAAAAATATTGAGCATTATTTATGAGGAATCGGCAGAATTTAAGAGCCTATCTGTGTAATAGTCCTGGAACCGGCTCCGTGCCTCTTGCCCATTCATCATAGTCCAGGTGGAAAGTGATGGCTGCCAGTTGTGGTCACGCAGAGATGTATGCCAGCTCAGGCGCCGAGTCCCACACGCCATATACCCTCCCGTTTCCACCCCCCATATCTCCCAATCTGTTTCCCCCCCTACTGTTTCCCCCCTTATCGGGTTGGTAACTTGGTAACCCTCCGGTAGGCAGTGTGGCAATTCGCACCTGCCTTAGGCGGAGCGGGCATCGCCCATCCTGGATGGACCAGAACAGTATGACACCGAGCGGTGGAGATCAGGATCTAACTACATGGGAGCCTCGCCTTCCTGTTTTGGGAGCTGCGGCAGTTACCTCCCCGCTCTATAACGTGTTGCAGTAGCAGAAACTGTTCCACAATGATATTGTTGCTCGTGCCTTAGCAAACAGTGTTCCCGATAACCCTTCTTACCCTGTATTGTATTGTATGTCTAAATGTATGTAATGTATAAAAATGTAAAATCCCTAAATAAAGAGTATTAAAAAAAAAATATATATATATTGTGCATTTTGGGGGTTTATGTACGAGAGGCTCCAGCATTCTGGATGCCCCCCCCCCCCAGCCTGTCTTATAGCGGCAGGACCAGCATGCACACAGGTGCTGGCCTTCTCCTGGGAAATCGGGATGCCCTGCTATGTTACCCCGCCCGGAACTCTGCAAAACTTACCTTTGCGGTGGCTCCTCAGAGGTAAATAATCTAGAACAAAAGCGCCCACATTTCCAGCATCTCTGGGCTCGGGCACTCCCATGCTCAACCATTCAGGCTGGGATGGGAGGGCAAGGATGCAGTCGCTCTCGATCCCGATTGCCAAGCAAGAGTTATATGCCATCAATAATATGCACGGAAAACAGCCCTGATTGGAAGAGAGCGCCCATATGCACCATAGAGCTGGGGGAAGAAACAAAACCAGGGATAGTCAAAATGACCTTGAATAAATTGGGCCAATGCCCCTGCCAATACTCCCTTTTTGGAGTGTAGACCTAGAAATGGATATTTTCACCTACAGAATTGTCCTGGAACAAGGATTTTTTTGCTGTACCTTTTTGTAAGATTGCAGAATATCACTCATTGCATAGGTGCTGCAATTACATAATTTCTCACTACAATGGCAACAAATGGAGGAGGCGGGGTTTTACAACTAAAACACTCAGCATTACGGGGAGCAGAGTAAAGCAGAAGCAAGGAAGACTGTCAAAAGTACTCCTCATGGGGGGAGCAGCACAGGGAATGCTAGTTAAAATTGTGGGTTTTGGTCTGCTTTAAAGCAGCCTTCACTCTGAATAAGAGTCTATCTTATATGTTTCCCACTCGCTGTACATACAGATTGCTCACATTAAAAATCATCCTACCTGCATCTACTGCATGTTATGAGCCTTTAAACATCCAAGATGGTGACTCATGGAACATCAGGCAGCCTGCAAACAGGAAGTGCCTTCTGACTGTGCTGCTCTGCATTCTAGGATTGCTGACTTTTTCCTGACCCCAGCCCCCACTATCCTCTCCTCAGTATGTGATGCTTCTAGAAAGTCAAGATGGCGGCACCCGTATCCTAAAGTCCTGAACGGAGTTGCAGTGGGGGAAAGAATAATAAGTAAGTGACTAAAAACTTAAAATATATTAACTTTAGTTGCTGGGCAATCGTTTTTTAAGGGTTTGGGCTTTTCAATAAATCATGATGAAGGTCCGATTTAAGCATTAATTTTGGTAATGTTTAAATGATGTAGCCCTTCCTTATCCAACAATATTCAATTAATAAAAAAATAAGTTAAAAAGTTGCCCTGGTCATTTTTTGTTTACCCTCCCCTAACAGCATTCACATACAAGTCAACGCCTCCCCCATCTCTTCAGGAAACACTTCCTCCTGAGCTTCGTCTTTTTTTACATTCTGTAAGGTTTCAAAGAACGACTTTCATTAAACACCTGTGAAAATGAAATGCTATTATATGCGAAAAGAAAATATGTGACTGAGAAAAAAAATGTCCCCTTCTGTGCTTGTTTTTCCCCCACTTGAATTTTGAAAAAGCTATTGGACACATCAATGAGATCTTAAAAGGAGTGGACCAACACCCAGGGTGGACCAACACACCAGGGGGGATCGGCCAGGGAATCTATAAGATTCCCGGGCCGATCAGATCCCTCTCCGCGGGGCATCAGAAATCGGGATGTCCCGCGGGGTGAAACCCCCCAGGAAGCCCATAATACTACCTTATCCACGTTCCAGCGGCGCATGCGTGTCCGTCACTGCCTCCCGTGCGTCCATCTAGCAGGGCGCGCTCCCGCTGTTGTTTGTGAATGGCCGGCGCGGGTGCGCTGCCTGTAAGAGGGACGCGTGGGAGGCGGCGTCGGACGCGCTCTGCTTGTCCGGCGCTGCCTCTCGCTTGTCTGCCGGTGGGGATTGGCTGCAGCGGTCACGTAGGAGCAGGGTGAGGTGAGTTTTCATGGCTTTCTGGGGGGTTTCACACAGCGGGGCACCCCCGATCGGGGTGCCCTACCGAAGTCCAAAACCCAGGATAGTCAAAATCCTGGGTGTTGGTCCACTTTAAATGGGCCATCACCAGGGGTTTCCCTATTCTTATGATAGGTTAGTTTACCTGGGGTATCCCAATATGTGATGCCACCCTTTGTTATACCCCCCAGATCACCCATACACCTCACTTCTTCGCCGTTTCCATGGGGTATGCACAGACAATTGTCCAATAAGCACTTTATGCAGTGCATAGTAATGCATAATAGGGAGCAGAAGTATCGACATTCAAGTTTTGTCTGCAATGTGCACCTGCCCCCTGCCTCAGCTGAAGGGCAATGTGCTGATAGGTTCAGTTTAAAGCGGACCAAAACCCACATTTTTAACTAGCATCCCCTGAATTGCTCCCCCCCCCATGAAGAGCAACTTTTGCCAATTTTTTGCCTATTATGTAATTGCCACACCTATGCAATGACTGGTCACCTGCCATCTCGCAGAGAGGGACAGCAAAAAAAAACATTGTTCTAGGACGATTCGAAAAACAAAAATATCCATTTCTAGTTCTACACCCTAAGAAGGGAATAATTGCAGGGGATATGGCCAAATGTATTTCACAAGTACGGTGGGTTTTGGTCCGCTTTAAACACATGTTAATATTAAATGCTATTATATAATAGGCTACAGAAAAATACATATTTCACTAATTTACTTATTCAAAATAAAAAAACGAATTTCTTTCCCTACAATCCTCTCTTTCCATGAAAAAGGTTCTGATAATACAGGTGACCGGTTCACTTTAAGACTAAAGTATCTCGATTCATTCCTGTAAGTTCAATTATTTCAACCTTTGCAGCATTCATCTCTGAGCCATAATTCCTTCTCGGAGGTATTCCCAGTGTCAAGCCTGGCCCATCTATTTGCAGTTGCCTGCGAGCGCCATAATTACAACACGACACAAAATGGCCATTTTCCTAGCTGGACCACAAATCGGGATCAATGGAATTTTAAATGACTGCTTACGGCCTGGCTTCCGATCGTGACCTTTTGCAAACGATCGGCGCTTGACACGTGCTCGCATCTACCTGGAAAAGGATAAGTAGGCCGGCGTTTGGAAGTGGCATTTAGTCTGGAGACACGCCAGCGATGAGGATAGCCAGAGTCTAACTTGACTTGGCAAAACGCAGGAAGCAGACCTTTGCATTGTCATGCCGGCATCACTGTCAACACGTCTCGCCTGCTGCTGCTCCTTTCTTTTTTTTTTTTCTTTGCTCACTTTCCACTTCTCAAATCTGCCTGAACACGGCTTCTATATCTAATTGAACACAGAAAAGTCTTCAAAGACATATTTCTGTGGGTGGAAAATAGAGTAAACGCAAAAGGCCGGGGAAAGCTTTCTTTAAATCTGTTAACTAACCTTAAAACATGGCTCTGAATCTGGATAAAATAACCTCCCGGACATATGGTTTGATTTTATCGAATCCATTAAAGTAGCAGGGAATAATAGGCACCATTTTATTATTATAAAATAATGGGCGGGTATAACAAGAAGCACATTCACATCTCAAGGTTTTTTTTTTTTTACCCTTATTTTCAGGCCAAACCTTAAACCCCAGGATGAAATTGTAGCATAAGCAGAGAGGGACAAACAGAGCTGGCTGTACTTTCTAATACCTCGGAAAAGATTTTCCTATCTGATACGTGTCTCTTATTTAATTCACGCTCCTTATTGTCCCGGCTCCTTTGTGGCTGGGCCTTGAAGAATAAACATTGCTTGCAGCGTCCAGAATATGTTTTTACAAGTGGAACCCTGACCTTTTTATTTTTTTGCCTTTGCTCAAGTTGGAAGGAGTCAGGGTAAAATAAAATCCAATACTATATTAAAGCAGGTAACTATTATAGATTGGAAATCTCTGTTTATACCTGTTCTCTAAAGGACTAAAGAGGACTAGATACTTGCTAAAGCAAACCTGTTTGTCGGAGTGGTAGTGCCATTTGAGGGTTGCTTGCTGAAGCTTTCGAGTTTACAGACACACCTATTCTTCACCCTTCAGGCCCTTGGAGGGTGGGATGGTTTTGAGTGGTGTACCCAGGTTAAAGGAGCACTATTGCGAAAAAATGGGCCAATAATAAAAATCCATATAAATATGCCGGATGGCATGAGGGGAGGTCACTTATACACTCAGCATCAAGAAATATCCAGCCAGGCTTGTTTTGTATTTTCATTAATGGAAGGAAGAGGAAATCGGGTGACAGGTTCTGTCACTCCTGAAACACTAAACTTGTCATCCCTGGATTTTATTCTTACTAGGGGAAGAAAACCACAAGCTTTATTCAGTCTCTCCTCTCATTAGACAACGTGTTTATATGGGTTTTTAATATTACACAATTGTGATAGAGCTCATTCAAGGTCCTCGGGATTGCCCTGTGAATATTAAGAGCTGAGTATAGGCAGGCCTGGCTTAGACTAACTGGGAGCAACTGGACAAGGCTGACTTGGGAAATAGAACAGTCATGCAGAAGATCTAGCCAAGGTCTGTGCAGGTTCCACTGGATCATAGATGAGAGATCAGGCAGGTGTAGGCAGCTCAGTTGAGGCCATAGGCGAGAGAGGCCAGCCACTTTAAACCCAGCACTGAATCATTGACAGGCTGAAGTAAGTTAAGGCAGTTCTTGAGTATAAATGAGAAACCAGCCCTGAATCATATAGGGGCGTTTGTGAATGGCCGGCGCGGGTGCGCTCCCTGTAAGAGGGACGCGCGGGAGGCGGACGCGCTCTGCTTGTCCGGCGCTGCCTCTCGCTTGTCCGCCGGCGAGGATTGGCTGCAGCGGTCACGTGGGAGCGGGGTGAGGTGAGTTTTTGGGGCTTTCTGGGGGGTTTCACACAGCGGGGCACCTCCGATCGGGGTGCCCCACCGAAGTCCAAAACCCAGGATAGTCAAAATCCTATGGGTATGATCCACTGGATCATAGATGAGAGATCAGGCAGGTGTAGGCAGCTCAGTCGAGGCCATAGGCGAGAGAGGCCAGCCACTTTAAACCCAGCACTGAATCATTGACGGGCCCAGGTAAGTTAAGGCAGTTCTTGAGTATAAATGAGAAACCAGGGTCTTTAAACACAGCCCTGAATCATATAGGGGCGATCAGTCTGAGGCCTGTAGGACGTTCCTGATTGGAAAGGAGAAATGAGGCAGCTAACTTTAAACACAGCACTGAATCATCGACGGGAGATCAGGCTGAGGTGAATTTAAATCAGTTCTTGAACGTCAATGAGAATCCAGGCCAAAGTCTTTGAACGCAACCCTGGATCATAAAAAAAATCAGGCCAGGGTCGGTGCAGACAGTTTTGATTTGTAAACAAAAGATTAGGCCATGGTCTTTGGTAACTCTACGTTAGAGATAGATCAGGTGGAGGTCAGAGTAGGCAGTTAAACAATTACTGTGTGTAAACAATAGATCATGCCAGGGGTTGGTGTAAGCAGCTCTGATCCATAGATTGGATTAGCCTGGGGTCAGTACAGGGAGTTCTCATTCAGAACTGATAGATCAGTGCAGAATTGGTAGAGGCAGCTCTACATCATAGACAAGAGATCAGGCCAAGATCGCAGAAAGTTCTCGATTTTACATGGGAGATCAGGCGGGGGTCTTTGAAGGCAGCACTGGATCATAGACAAGATCAGGCTGAGGTTGGTGCAGGCTGTTTTCAATTGGAAATGCAAGATCAGGTTGGGATCCCTGTGAATCATAGATTAGAGATCAGGTTGAGGGCAGTGCAGGAAGTTCTTAGATTGTAAATAGGCAACCAGGCAGGTATCCATGGAAGTGGACTTTCCCTTTAAAGTTACCTCTCTCATAGCACAAGTGCAGGCCTCCTCTGGCATTAATGATGAGTGTCTGTGCACCCAGTTCGGAAAAAAAGAGTTTTGGTTTGCTTTAAACAATGTGTGTTATTCCCTGTGTAGGGGGTGATACAGATTGCCAGCCCCCCACCTCCCCCACACCATAATACCAGATAAATCAGAAAATTTTACATTTTAAAATGCGAAATTGAGCACTGGGTATTTGGTTTCTGCCGGCCAATTGTGTGGTTCAATTTAATCAGAGGAGCGATTTGAAGGGCTTTTCTATTTGAAAGGCTTTTCTATGTTAACAGGTGGTACAGTGCTGGCAATGGTACCTCGGGGATCGGCACCCATTTTCACTATATCCAGTCCAGGTCGTCCCAGAAGTAATTACATGTGGGTATTCCGCCACTAGGTGGCGCGCTCGACTGCAAGATCCAAAGCTGTCACTCCTCCCGGCCCCCTATAAAAACAGGTGTCTCACGCAGATTCCCCCGTGTTCATCTTGCAGTCTGCTGCTGAAGATCGTTTGGATACTCTCTCCTGGTTATTCCAGCTGAGCGGGGCCTCCTAGCCCATCGGCCGCTGTGGACCCCATTTCCACTGATCCCGTGGACCCACTACTGCCTCCCAGCCACGGCTGTCAGGGAGAATGCCGGGGTCAGGCGTCTGACAGAGCTAGGCTCAGGGCCGCAGACCCTGTCTAAAGGGTAGCCGGCCATAGGCTGATGGTGAGCCTATAGGGGGGGGGGGGGGACCACTTATGCCCTCAGGCCTTTCATTCCCATTTTCCCACAGGCTTTATTGATTCTATGTGTTGTGCTTTGTGTTTTTCTTTCTGTCGTGCACTGGCTTACTTACCTTCCTCGCTCCCTCGAGTGCCTCTTCCTGCTCCCTCTCCCTTCCATCTTGGCCCGCGCTGTGAGGGGGGGGGCGACGCTGCTCGGCTGCCTCTCCTGAGGCCGCGAGCCCTTGTCTCTGGCGTGGTGTGCGCGCGCGCTGTGCACTGTGCGGGGGCCCCGCCGTGGGCTGCCCTGCGTCTTTCTCCCTGTTTTGGAGGTCTGCCTCCATCTTGCTGGCCTGTGAGGAGGCGGTCGCTGTGTTCGCGCCGTCGGGGGGGCGGGGCCACACTACGACGCTGGCGCCATCTTGCTGGTCTCCTGCCTGCTGCTCTTCGGCCCTCTTCAGTCCTTTTGTTCTTCTTTATTGTATACTGCCATGTGCATGTGCTGTGGGATGCTTACAGCCCCTTCTCTGCTTGTGTCTTTCAGGTCGGGCCCTTATAGATTGTGGGTTGGGGTTCCTCCTGGTCTCACCCCCCCTCCTCCCCCCTTTTTTATATAGAGGGATCACACTAAAAGAGGGATTATATAGGAGGGATATAGCGGTTTGGGCCGTCAGTACCTTGTAACCTGCATAAGATTTTTGTCTGCTAATCACCACAATGGAGGCTTCTGGGGATAGTGAGCTAGAGGCCCCATTTGGGCGAGTGAAGCTCTGCCCCATGTGCAGTACCAGCCCTCTGGGCGGACTCGGCACTGTTTGTGTCACTTGCGCTAGGAGCGTGATCGGGCGGACGTATCTGCCCCTAGCCCTTTATTGCCTGCGGCCTCTAAAGGACCCCCGCTGCTGCACTCAGCCCCCAGCGAGGGGGAAGCCAGCAAGGGGTCCCAAGTTGATTTGGCATACCGGGTGGCCAGCCTTGAGAGACAGATCTCTTGCACCGCTCCTAGGAAGGCCACGAGTATGACACACAAACCCGTTTACTCGGATTATGATGATGATCTTTTTGGAGGTCTGGGCTCCATGGAGGAAGGCGAGTTGCATAAGGACTCCCTTTCCACAGTGGATTATTCTGCCGTTGTCTGCTATGACAGCGGGCCTGGCTCTTCCTCGGGTGAGGATATGTGGCTCCCTGATGATACAGAGTGGTTGCTGGCTTCAGTGTTGCATATTGTCCCTTCTAAAGCGGCTAAGAGGAAGCAGGGTGATTTATTTCGGCCTGAGAGACAGAGACTTGTCTTTCCTGAGCATGTCCATTTTTCTAATATGATCTTCATGGAGTGGGAAATGCCTAACAAGTTACCGTCGGTGCCTAAGGGCCTGGACAGGCAGTATCCCTTCCCTGAGGAGCTGGTCCGCCTATGGTCCCGCCCCCCCCCCCCCCCCCAAAGTGGATTCCCCTGTGTCAGGGTTATCCAACACTACAGTTATGTCGTCACCCGATACTGCTTCCTTGCGTGATCCAGCTGACAGGCGTATGGATCAGTTAGTTTGTGCATTCACCTTTGCTGGTGCTTGGTTCGCCCTGTGTGTGCCGCGGCTGTTGTCACCTTAGCCATTACAAAGTAGGTGAGACATCTTGTGGATATTGCTAAGTCTCGCAAGCGGGCGGAGGAGTATAAAGACTTCAAAGCTTTTGTGGATTTTATTGCCTTTGTTGTCTCTGCCATGGACGATGGTGTCCGGCTCGGTGCCAGGGTTTTGGCCCTGCTTGTTGCGCTTCGTCGCTCGCTCTGGTTGTGGCAATGGTCGGCTGATGCCGCGGCCAAGAAGTCACTCACTAGTATCCCCTTCGTGGGGCACAGGTTGTTCGGGGAGCGTCTGGACCTCCTGGTCAAGGATGGTAGACTCCCTTAGCGACGGAAGCCTGCGCGGCCCTTTCGGGGTTCCTCTGCCTATCGCTCCTTTCGTGGAGGAAGAGGCGCTTCATTTTCAGGTCGCCGCAGAGATTCCTGGGGACGAGGTAGTTCCCGCGGCCGACCCAATCCCTCCTGGGGATCCAGATCCAAGCCTCCTGCCAAGACCCCTCAGGCATGAGGAGGCGCCCTCACCCATCTGGGTGGGGGACGGCTTTTGTTATTTGCTCATATCTGGAGACAGCACGTCTCGGATCGGTGGATTCAGGAGGTGGTGTCCTCCGGTTACAAAATAGAGCTGGCAGTCAGGCCGCCCCCAAGATTTCTTCAGTCTCGCTTATCCCAGAACCCAGTGACGGCACAGGGCCTGAGAATGGCCGTGCAGCACCTCCTGCGGTTAGGTGTGATTTGCCCTGTACCTCGTCAAGAGCAGGGTCAGGGTCAGTCCCTTCAGCAGGCCGAGAGCGACACCCGGTTGGTGTTATCCACTCTCGAGAAGTTTGGATGGGTAATCAATTACCCCAAGTCTTCACTCCCTCAACGGTGAGGTCCTTCCTGGGCATGACGTTAGACACCTCACAGGTGAAGGTGTTCCTGCCACAGCAGAAGGTGGTGGGGCTTCAGACGCAGGTGCAGGCCTTGCTGTCTTGTCAGCGACCTTCGATCTATCTGGGGATGAAGCTGGTGGGCCTGATGGTGTCCTGCTTCGAGGCAGTGCCCTTCACCCAGTTCCACATGAGACCTCTTCAACTGAACCCGTTGACCGGCTGGGACCGGATGCAGGAGTCACTGGAACAGGAATTTCCTCTGTCTCCTCTGGCCAGACAGTCCCTCTTGTGGTGGCTGGACCCCAGAAACCTGTTGGTGGGCAAGTCCTTCCTGACTCCCCGGTGGGAGATAGTTACCACGGATGCCAGTCTGACCGGCTGGGGAGGCGTTTGGCAGACGCAGAAGATCCAGGGTCAGTGGGGTCCGCAGGAGAACCACTTGCCCATAAATTTCCTGAGAGCGATCCGGTTGGTGCTTCTACACTTGACTCCCCATTTACGGAGTCATGCGCTCCAGGTTCGCTCGGACAATCAGACGGCTGTCGCCTACATCAATCACCAGGGCGGGACTCGGAGCAAGCAAGCCCTCCAGGAGGTGACCCAGAATTGAGAATGTTCCCTGCATTTCGGCGGTTTACATCCCTGGGGTAGAGAACCAGGAGGCAGACTCCCTGAGCAGAGGGGCCTCACGTCTGGGGGAATGGTTTCTCAGCAACAAGATTTTTCACGCTCTGTGTCTCCACTGGGGTCAGCCGGATGTGGACCTTTTTGCGTCCATACACAATCACAAGCTCCCAAGGTTCGTCTCCCTGTCAAGAGATCCTCTGGCCTTTGCCACAGACGCTCTGGCAATTCCTTGGATGAAGTTCAGGCTCCTTTATGCTTTTCCTCCGTTTCCACTCCTGGGCCGTGTGCTGCGCAAGATAGCCCAGGAGGGGGTGCCAACCATCCTGGTGGCTCCTCGCTGGCCCGAGAAGGAGTTGGTTTGCAGACATAGTTCAGATGTCAGTGGACCGACGACGAGCCTGATGTGTGTTTTTTGTCTTCCAGGGTGAGGGGTCTGGAAGCTGCTGCATCCGTTCCACATGGGTTGATCTCAGGTTGGCAGGTTGGGCCATGGGCGATAGACAGGAAGTTGTGGGGTCTAGCACCCCTGCTGTACTTGCTAACCATCAGAGCTGCCATCTAACCATATCAGAGGCACCGGGGTTTGTACCTTAATGTACCTGGCGGGACTTCACCGGCACCACCCCACAGGTCACGGACAGCCAAGGAGAAGAAGAGAGACAGGATCACATGGTCGCATGGAGCTGCTGGTCATAGTAGCCCAACATGTAAAGTCTGAAAACTTCAGTGAGTTTTATTTTTTGGCCACATCTGTCTGGTTTAGCTGGCCCTTGTCAGTGCTTGGGGAACTTGGTGTACACAGTGCCTCAGTGTTGGAAGGTATTGTTTTGGGGGGGCAGCTCTGTTTTAAGTGTGCACGCACCGCCTCTTTTTAAGTTCGGGGTCCACAGTGCCTCAGTGTTTTATACAGTTAAAGGACTCTGTAGGCTGTGTAGGCCCCATCTCTCTCTAAGTTGGGGTCCACAGTGCCTCTACAGTTTTAAAAAAAATCTTTTTCACATGCCAAGGAATCTTTTGGGGGGACAGCTCTGTTTTCCCACATGGAGGAAAGGGTGTCAGTTCACGAATCCGCATTAAATCTGCTGGACCAGAGAGTTGTATTACCTGTGCTCCCATCAGAGCGGGGCTGCTGCTTCTACTCAATACTATTTGTAAGCCCCAATAAGGACGGATCTCCTCTATCTCAACAGTTTTGTTCTGTATGGAATCTTTAAGATCGGTCATGATGTTGCTGGAACAGGAGGATTTTCTGGACATGGTGGACATAAAGGATATCCCGATTTTCCCCCTGGTCACCAGCGGCATTTGCGTTTTTCGGTGGGCACTCATCATTTGCATCATTTTTTTTTGTGGCGCTGCCGTTCAGCCTGTTTATGGATACGCGGGTGTTCACGAAAGTCTTGGTGGTAGGGATGGTGCTCTTGCAGAGACAGGGGGTGTGCATCAACCCATACCTCAACTCGACTTTAGGGCTCCATCACTGCTAGAATTGCTGCAGGACGTCAGGATGG
This sequence comes from Gastrophryne carolinensis, assembly GCA_027917425.1. Classification (NCBI taxonomy): domain Eukaryota; kingdom Metazoa; phylum Chordata; class Amphibia; order Anura; family Microhylidae; genus Gastrophryne; species Gastrophryne carolinensis. The sequence goes on from CM051241.1 coordinate 190,281,249, forward strand.
TGCTGTCCACGCTGAAACTCTTCGGGTGGATTATCAATTGCCCCAAGTCCCAGGTGGTCCCCCCCCAGGGTTGTAACTTACCTGGGAATGACTTTGGATACTTACCTGGCCCGGGTCCTCCTTCCACTGCAGAGGTGCACCGTTCTCCTTGAGGGGGTGCAGTCCCTGTTGGCAGACGACCATCCCATGGTCTGACAGGGCATGCGTCTCCTGGGCCTAATGGTATCCACCATTGAGGTGGTCCCGTATGCCCAGTTCCACGCCAGACCGCTACAGCTGCTGCTCTTGTCGCAATGGAACAGGACGGTAAAGACTTTGGACTATCGCTTCTCCTTGACTCTGGCGATCTTTGGACTGGTGATTGCACCAGAGCCAAGCTGGTCTTGCGTCTGTAGATTTGGTGGGTCACCTTGACCACAGATGCCAGTCTAACGGGTTGGGGTGGCGTTCTGGACAAACAAATTGTCCAGTGTCGCTGGGACCAGTGGGTAGCGCTGTTTCACAATCAATGTGTTGGTACTGAGGTCAGTTCTGTTGGCCATCAGGCATTCGACTTGCCAGATCAGAGGCCTCCCAGTCAGGGTGCATTAGGACAACTCCACGGCTGTGGCCTACATAAACCATCAGGGGGGTACCAGGAGCTGGCAGGCATTCCGGGAGGTAAGTCACATTATGAGGTCGGCAGAGCTTCACATTCTGTACATCTTGGTGATCCACATTCCTTTGGTGGAGAATCTGCAGGCCGATTATTTGAGCAGGCAGACGGTGGACCAGGGGGAATGGTCCCTTCACCAGGAGGTGTTCCAAGCCCTCTGAGACCAGCGGGGGGTGCCGGAAGTATATCTATGCGTCTCAACACAACTGGAAAGTCCAGAGGTTTGTGTCAAGGGTGCGAGACCCCCTGGTCATAGCGGTCGACGCACTGGCCATCCCCTGGTCAGGATACAGCCTGTTGTATGCGTTTCCACCACTGCTACTGGGCCACGTCTTAAAAAGGTCAATACGAATGGATTAAAGACAGGTGTGGTTCACAGATCTGGTAAGCCTAGCAACAGAGCCCCATGGTGACTCCCCAACTGTCCGGATCTTCTACCGCAGGGTCCTGTGGCACCCCAATTCTCAAGCGCTGGCATTAGCGGCTTGGCTGTTGAGACCAGCATCCTGGAGGACAGGGGCCTATTCGCCACAGTAATTTGGACCTTGATTCCGGCACCAAAGTAATCATCCAGTATTTACTGCAGGACTTGGAGGGCCTCTGTGACTTGGTGCGAGTCAAAGGGCTACTCCTAAAGGAGGTTCTTGTTGCCCAGGATACTCTCCTCTTTGTGTCTGCGCCCCACTCACCATAAGGAGCGACTCCTGCATGGTCGGAGTAAGGGCATTAAAGTATTACCTGTCGGCTATGCGGGAGGTACGCAAGACAGACGTTTTGTTCATGATCCCATGGATGCCAGATCCACCAGGTCCACTCAGTTGATGGTTTAGGCCGGTGGTCATACAAGCCTACGCCTGCAAGGGTAAGGAGGCACATTTCCGAGTTACCACTCACCAGGGCGATTGACACATCTACCAGGGCGATTGACACATCTTGGGCTTTCCAGCACCAGGCGTCGGTGGACCAGGTGTGGAAGGCGGCGGCCTGGTCCTCCCTTCACACCTTCACCAAGTTTTACCAAGTTGATGTCCGGGCATCAGCCGATGCCATGCTGGGACGTAAGGTGTTGCAAGCGGTGGTGAACCCCTTGCCAGGGTTCTAGTCTTGAGGTTGCTGGTTATGTTGATGCAATCGGCTGGTTGCTTTTGTAGCAAGGTCCCACCCTTAAGGAGGGTACTGCTTTGGGACGCCCCACACGTTGCTGATAGTGGTGCCCTGGAATGGAAGGGGCAAGAAAATGGAAATTTGTGTACTCACCGGTAATTTCTTCTTTATCATCTTCCTTTCCAGGGCACCACACCCATCCTACTGTTTTGTTGAGACTGTGTCGGTCGCTGCTGATGCCTTTTACAGGGTTAGAGTTTTCTTTGCTAGGTTCAGGACAAGTTATGTGCGATACGCACACGTTAACATTGCTCCCTCCCCTGGGCTGTGGTTGGACTGCTTTGTAATTAACTGGGGGTGTCCGGCCACAGTCTGCCCTATATTTATATATTTTTGGGTTGTGGTCAAGAATGAGCATGGTTTTGCAAAATGTGTCGTCTTTGATAGGTTCCTGGGATGGCATGATAGCTGGATGACATTTAGCAATAGATTTTTGCACCCACCAAAATCAGTTAAATGCAAGTCAGCAGAGGCACAGAGGTGAGTGGCATGCACAGTTTTGTACTTACCTCACCCACTTCATTTCTGCTCTTCCTGGTGTTCTTCGAAGCTCTGATCTATAAAAAAAATCAGATTATCCGATATCCAAATTTGTTCAGACTGGCTCCTCCTTCATCTCCCTATGGCGGAAAAAAGGAGAGAATGATTAACTCTCCTGGAAATGTTTTTTAGATTTGTCAGCAATGCCGATAATTTAAACACTGCTTTAATTCTCAGCTTCTCTGCTCGGCTAAGTGTTTGTAGAAAGCAGCAACAAGGTATCAGCAGCGTAATAAACAAAAAATAGCTGCACTGTAGTAGACGTGTCGCGGGTTGTGAGTACTCAGACTAAATTATTTGTATTTACTTCAAGCTGGAAAAGTGTTACTTGAAAACGAACTTAAGTTTTTCAGAAATTTGGGATTTAAAACCATTTTAGGTCTATGGATGTGATTTTTTGGGTGGTGTTTAGGTGTCAGCTGAATGCCTCCTGATTTAAACAAATGTAAGAGGTCCACATTAACCAAATAATGGATCTTTTACAAGCTCAAATCCCAAAATGCTGGGATGCTGCATACAATTAAAGGAATGCAATTATATGGAAACCTCCTACAGCCATATGGGACTTCACCCACACCTCTCCTAGCTTCACCCATCCACTTCTTCCCCATCTCCATCCATCCACCAATCATGCTCCACTCATTCAACCTTCAACTCTCGGCTACACTTTACCCACTCAGCTCCACTTTTCCATCGCTAGCTTCCTCCCAGCTCCAACACCCTCTCAGTGCCACTCCCTTGCTGCCCCCTCCACTCACATAGAAACATAGAAGGTTGACGGCAGAAGGAGACCATACGGTCCATCTAGTCTGCCCTTATGTGTATACTGTATGTACTCTTTATCTTAGGATAGATGTGTGCTTATCCCAGGTATGTTTAAATTCAGTGACTGTTGATTTTTCAACTACCTCTGCTGGAAGTTTGTTCCAAGCATCTACTACTCTTTCTGTAAAATAATATTTTCTAACATTGCTCCTGATCTTCCCCCCGACTAGCTTCAGGTTGTGCCCCCTTGTTCTATCATTAAGCTTCTTCTTAAAAACACTTCCCTCCTGAACCTTATTCAATCCTTTCACATATTTAAAGGTCTCAATCATGTCCCCCCTCTCCCTTCTTTCCCCCAGACTATACAAATTAAGTTCTTTAAGTCTCTCCTGATAAGTTTTAAGTTTAAGTACTTTCACCATTTTCGTTGCTCGCCTTTGGACAAGTTCTATTTGAATAATGTCTTTTTGCAGGTAAGGTCTCCGAACTGCACACAGTATTCTAGCTGTGGCCTCACCAGGGCTCTATAAAGCGGCATCACAACCTCCCTCTTCCTACTGGTGATGCCTCGAGCTATGCAGCCGAGCATCCTGCTTGCTTTTCCCACTGCCTGGCTACACTGTCCACTCATCTTGCAGCTATCAGTAATCAGTACCCCTAAATCTCTCTCCTCCAAGGTCCTGGCTAACACAGTGCTGCCCATACGGTACTCAGAGCAGGGATTCCTTCTACCATTTACAACAACGCTCTGATACCGATCCCTCAGCCAACTGGAAATCCATTGAACTATCCAGGGATTGAGTCCTACCTTCAATAACTTATCTATGAGCTCCTTATGTGGTATAGTGTCAAAGGCTTTGCTAAAATCCAGATAGGCGATATCCACAGCACCACCTTCATCTCACACTTTAGTGACATTGTCAAAGAAATCAATAAGATTGGTCTGACATGATCTGCCCTCAGTAAATCCGTGCTGTTTTGGGTCCAATAGGTCATTCATTTTTAGATGGGAAATTATCTGTATTTCCATTAATTTGACCACTATAGATGTTAAACTAACTGGCCTGTAATTACTGGCTTCTTCTCTACTCCCCTTTTTATGGATTGGTACGACATTGGCCATTCTCCAATCATCTGGAACCTCACCAGTTGAAAGGGAATGGTTAAGTAAATCAGTCAGAGGGGCTGCAATCACAAACCTAAGTTCCCTTAGAACTCTGGGGTGGATTCCATCTGGACCCATCGTCTTACTTACCTTTAGATGTGCCAGCTCGGATAGGACACCCACCACTCTCTCAGCTCTACGTGCCCTCCACTTTCCCAGCTCTAGTTTACCTAAACTGCTCCATTCTGTTATCCCTCCTGTCACTCACTCCCCCTGACATGTCTGAAAATATGTATGGGATCGAAAACTCTACCAATAGCATGACACTGCATCGTGCAGTGTCCCTTCTTTGGGTTTCCAGTCAGACCTTCACAGAAGGGGGCCCAGAGATTTGTGATGGTGGCCTTGCATGTATTAAGTTAAAAGACATTCTTCCTTTTAATTTGAAAAAATTAACTTGCCTTGAAATTGGGGACAGTCACTGTCCTGTCACCCGCAAACTATAAGATTTTAACTGAACAACAAGCTTCAGTCATTGCTATATAGGGAGAATAGAAAGGTATATGAGCAGCCTTGGAGGCACAGGTTCTTGTCTTTCACCCTGACAGGAGAGCAGCAAGCCTGATCTGTTGAGTCCTTTTTGTTGCATCCATGAACAAATACATGTTAGTAGGCTTTTTTCTCCTATTTATAACTCCATTGGGGGGAATTACTGGTGGGCCACCAGTGTCAATGAAGAGGAATAGGTGACAGTAACACATGTTGTGATATACCTTCTTCTTTCTTTAACAGACTGTTATCATCTGGGCAGTGAAGGGAGACATTGCTAGAGTTTCAGGAGAGAGAATCACTGATGTGATTCTGGCTGCTCAACAGTCCAAGGCCTCCCCGGAGACCTTGTCTGGATGGAAACATGGGTTGTTCTAAAATCTCTATATACAGCTTAGCATTGATAGATACTTTCAAGATGTGTAAGCTGCCCATTGTCAGGCTTTTGAGCAGGGTGAGTACCTCAAGTGAGTTGATGAGGCAACTGTGAAACCTTAGCCAGATAATTGGGCAGAACCACCACAACATTAGAACTAGGAACTCGGAGTCTAAGATCAACTCTTGTTTTACATTAAAGCCCCCCTGAAAGGGAGGATAGACTAGGCTGCAGGGAAGGTCCGGGTCAGGATCCCAGGAAATGAGGTGCTGGAGAAGTAGGCCAAGGTGAACAGGTGAGTAACATGGTCTGTAAACTAGCCAGGGGCCACAAGCGTAGCAGCAGATGAGGAAACAAGTCAGGAGTTGATGAAGGCAGTGCTGGGGCTAAAGTGAAGGTAAGCCATGGTTCAATCCAAAAGGTCAGTCCAAAGAGTAATTGTAATCAGGTGGTCTTGGTCATATTGGGACATCAATCCAAGGGTTAATGTGGTTGAGTAGTTGTGGGTGAAGAGCATCCCAAATTGTCCTGATGTGTGAAGCCCCCCCCCCTCCCCTGGGTCCAAGCAAAATTTCCATGTTCCCTCACCAATGTAATTTTAGGAGGCTGCATCCCTAGCTTGGGATTATTTGGGCTGTGCTCACGCTTCCATTCCCAGCCATTCAGATAGGCTGGGACCACCCTGCTACTGGGGATGTCTCTGCTCTCACTCCTGATTGCCATAAACAGAGCCGTTTGTTGAGCATTAATTTTGTACAGCAAACAGCTCTGATTGGATGAGAGCTCGCACATGTGCACTATAGGACCAGGGAAATGTGAGTTTGTATGGCTGATCTCGGGGGTTTCACACAGCAAGGCATCCCAAATCTAAAAGACTCCAGGGCTGGCCGATCAAGTACCACAGCGAACTGTGTTTACAGACAGTTATTTCTGGAAGTATTTCTGAACCAATGCCGTTATTTACATTGCCTGTTTTTAATGCAGTGCTGCCTGAGGATTTGTGAATCACGAATAACCAATACTGGTAGTCGATCTGTCCCTTGTGCACATGGATGTCTCTAACATTGAAAGTGACACTTTTTCAAAAGCTTACCATAAAGGAAAACTCCCATTTGGCAGGTTTTTGGTATTCTGCCTTATTGTTTTCTCTTTTAGAATATAAAATAATAATTTGTTAGGATGTGCCCCTGTACCTGTGATTTAGTTAATAGCATGCTACTTCCAAATTTCTCATATTCCTGTGGCTCTGTTTTGTTACAGTGGGAGTGGTTTTCATGGCCTTGAGTAAAAACAATTGACTACAACTCCCACAATTCTTCCAATGTGACAGGTGATGTAAACAGCAGCTTTGGCTAAGTCTCAGCAACCCAGTTACCTATTTAGGTGGGAATGCTGCCGGTAACCCTTGATGATTAGCAAGCTATAGTGAGGAAGCCTCTAATATGTACTCAAAATAACTACTTAACGTAAACGCATTGTTGCTGTGGAAAAACGTTTTTCTTTTATAACACAGAGTTGCAAACAAATAGAAAATAAAAAAAGATAATCTTAGCACAGTGGAATTACCCTTTAACTATACTATATGTTATATTCTAAGCATACAGCATGTCCTGCTCCAGTAGTAGTAATAACATGTGGGTAGTCCTCCGCCTCCGGCGCCGTGCACTGCAGACATGTAGAAAACAAGCTCCTCCCGGCCCTTCATATACCGAGGGACCTCCCACAAATCCCCCAGAATTCTCTGCAGTGCTGGAACTGCGAAGACATGAAGTATCACGCTCTCGCAGGCGAGCGGGGCTTGACAGCCCGAGGCCCTGCGGGACTATTTCCACCCGTCCTTCTTGTTAAGAATATGCCTCCCAGCCTGGGCTGCGTTGGTCGGGTGAAGGTAGGCAGCACCTAGTGTGCTTACAGAGCTAGTCTCCACTGCAATCCCCCACCATAGGGTAGGCGGTTAAAGGCGAATGGTGAGCCTTCAGTGGATGCCCCTCCCGCACTAGTGCCCCCATGCCCCATCTAACGGTGAACCCTCTATTGGGTCACCTTCCTTCCCAGATTCCCCCGTTAGTGGGGGAAAAAAGAGGGGGGGGCTGTGTGTTGATGGCCTACTCCTTGCCTAAGTACACTTTAGACTCTTACAGCTACTGGGTGTCAGAGCGCGCTTTACTTGCTTAATTTTAAACTGACCACAGCGTTTTACTGTGCCTTACGTGCACACAGCAGCACGTTTTGGGGAAGCTACGGCGTTTTTTCATTTTCCCTTGCTCACTTCGTCAGACCTCTTCTCTGAAGTGATGCTGACGTAGCTGCATGCTCTCCTGATTGGCTGCGCGCCTTCTAGCTTCGCGCGCTCCGGGGGGGAGGCGTGGTTCGGCCTGGCGCGTTCCGCCGCCCGAGGTTGATGCCCAGATTCTGAGTCTGTCCAATACCTCTATTATGCACTCCCCTGACACTACTACGCTGCGGGATCTAGAGGATCGGCGAGTTGATCAATTGGCTTGTCACGCCTTTGCTTTCGGGGGAGAGTCGCTCCGCCCGGTTTGCGCCCTAGCCATCACGACGGTGGCGCTCAGGACTGTGGTTAAGTCTGCTCTGGAAGGGGCGGATCACTTGCCCTCTGATACCGCCAATGCTCTGGCCACCTGTGAGACCTTTGTGAATTATATCCTATCTGCATCGGACGATGCTATTAAGCTGAGTGCTAAATCCTCTGCTCTGGTGGTAGCCATACGCCGTGCGGTCTGGCTACGCCAGTGGGCTGCTGACAGTGTTGCCAAGGCTTTGACGGCCTGGCTATTGAAACCGCCATCTTGAGGGAAAAAGTTTTGTCTGCATCTGTGGTGGCTACCATGGTCCAAGCCAGGAAGAAGACTTCTGCTGCCATCTACTATAGAGTGTGGCGGGCTTACATTGACTGGTGTGAATCCAGGTCTCTTCCCTGCCGGGAATTCTTAGTATCCAGGGTGCTGGAGTTCTTACAACATGGCCTAGACTTAGGTCTCAAGCTCAGTACCTTGAAGGGCCAGGTTTCGGCCCTGTCCATCTTCTTTCAGAAGACCTTTGCCCATCACTCGCGTTTTATTCCAACCTGTTCACGGTGCCCAAAAAGGACGGGTCAGTCAGACCCATTCTGGATTTGAAAATCCTAAACAAGTTTGTCAGAAGCAGGCCATTGCCTCTCTGCGTCCAGGGGACTTCATGACATCTGTGGACATCAAGGACGCTTACCTGCACGTACCGGTGTTCTCAGGGCACCAAAGGTTCCTCAGAATTGCGCTGTTGGATCAGCACTATCAGTTCGTGGCTCTCCCTTTCGGCCTCACGTCGGCCCCCAGGGTCTTCACCGAGGTGCTGGCAGGGGTGATGTCTCTCTTAAGACTACAGGGCATACGTGTGTTGCCATACCTGGACGATATTCTCATCACATCTCAGTCTCTGCGGCAGGCAGAGCTGGACACTCGGTTGGTGGTATCCACCCTGGAGTCCTTCGGCTGGGTGATCAATTACCCAAAGTCCTCTCTGTCCCCCTCCTCGGTGACCCCGTTTCTGGGGATGATTCTGGACTCGGTTCAGTCAAGGATATTCCTTCCTCCGCAGAAGGTGGAAGCTCTGACAACCCAGGTGAGATCCCTGCTCGCGAACCCTCATCCCTCCATCCGGCAGGGAATGCAGTTGGTGGGCTCGATGGTGGCAAGCTTCGAGGCGGTGCCCTTTGCCCAGTTTCATCTGAGAACTCTGCAGCTTCACCTTCTGTCAGTATGGAACAAGGACCCAGCTTCTCTGGACGACAGCTGGGTGACCCCCCCTCGGTCAGACAATCCCTTGCATGGTGGTTGGACCACAGGAATTTGACAAGGGGCAGATCTTTCCTGGCTCCCTCCTGGGAGACGGTCACGACGGACGCCAATCTTTCGGGCTGGGGGGGTTTCTGGAAGTCCCTGCGCTTCCAGGGGAGGTGGGGCCCTCAGGAGGCCCATCTTCCTATCAATGTCCTGGAACTCAGGGCGATCAGGTTGGTGCTGGAACGATTGACCCAGCACCTGAAGGGTCTGGCGGTTCAGGTACGCTCAGACAACAGGATGGCCGTAGCCTACATCAATCATCAGGGAGGAACCCGGAGCAAGGGCGCTCTCCAGGAGGTGTCTCTGATTCTAATTTGGGCAGAGACCAATGTACAATGCATATCGGCTGTCTACATTCCGGGGACGGAGAATCTGCTGGCAGATGCTCTGAGCAGGGGGGTGTCCCGTCAGGGGGAATGGTCCCTCTGCGACAGGGTATTTCAGTCACTTTGTCACCGTTGGGGTGTGCCGGACGTGGATCTCTGCGTCACGTCACAATCACAAGCTCCCGAGCTTTGTATCCCTATCTCAGGATCCTCTGGCTCTGGCCACGGATGCCCTGTCAATGTCTTGGAAGGAGTTTCGGCTCCTGTATGTGTTTCCACCAATTCCCCTTCTGGGCAGAGTGCTGCGCAAGATCGCTCTGGAAGGGGTACCCGCGATTCTGGTGGCCCCAAGGTGGCCAAGAAGAGTGTGGTTCGCGGACGTGGTTCAAATGGCGGTAGATCAGTGCGATCTGCCAAGGTCACCAGATCTTCTGACCCAAGGGTCTCTACGCCATCCCAATTTACTAACGCTGGCTTTGACGGCCTGGCTATTGAAACCGCCATCTTGAGGGAAAAAGGTTTGTCGGCATCTGTGGTGGCTACCATGGTCCAAGCCAGGAAGAAGACTTCTGCTGCCATCTACTATAGAGTGTGGCGGGCTTACATTGACTGGTGTGAATCCAGGTCTCTTCCCTGCCGGGAATTCTTAGTATCCAGGGTGCTGGAGTTCTTACAACATGGCCTAGACTTAGGTCTCAAGCTCAGTACCTTGAAGGGCCAGGTTTCGGCCCTGTCCATCTTCTTTCAGAAGACCTTTGCCCATCACTCGCTTATCAAGACCTTCTTTCAGAGGGTCACTCATGTGCGCCCCCCTCGGAAACCTATGGTTCCTGTTTGGGACCTGAACTTGGTGTTGGCGGCCCTACAGGGGGCTCCTTTTGAGCCTATCCATGAGGCCGCCCTAGCTGTGCTCACGATCAAGGTTGTCTTCCTGGTAGCCATTACTTCGGTCAGACGTGTGTCTGAGTTGGCTGCTTTGTCTATTCAGCCTCCCTACTTTGAGAGACACCGGGACAAGGTGGTGTTTCACTTCAAGCCAGACTTCCTGCCTAAGGTTGTGTCTGCATTTCATTTGAATCAAGATATTGTACTTCCTTCCTTGTGCCCTAATCCTAGTAACCCTAAGGAAAGGGTTTTACATTCCTTGGATGTGGTCAGGTGTGTCAAGTCTTACTTGGTTACCACACAGGCCTTTAGGAAGACGGATGCTCTCTTCGTTGTGCCTCATGGCCCTAGGAAGGGTTTGGCTCCCGCCAAGTCTACCATCAGTAAATGGATCCGTCAGGCTGTTGTTCAAGCCTACACTGCCAAGGGGAAGACTCCCCCCTTTCGTCTTACTGCTCACTCTACTAGAGCTGTTGGGGCTTCTTGGGCTTTTCAGCACCAGGCCTCTGTTGAACAAGTTTGCAAGGCCGCTACTTGGTCTTCTGTACATACCTTTACTAAGTTTTACAAGGTTGATGTTCGGGCCTCAGCTGACGCTGTGTTTGGCCGCAAGGTTCTGCAGGCGGCAGTGGTTTAGACTGCTTGCTGCTGCCTTCTGTTGGGGATCCCACCCTTCTTTATGGACACTGCTATTGGATTGGATGTCCCACATGTTATTACTACTACTGGAGCAGGACGTGCTGTATGCTTAGAATAATACAACTCTGTGAAGTACTCACCTGTAGAGTTGGTATTATACCCATACAGCACGTCCTGCTCCACCCCATCCTGTTTCACCTTGTTCTGGATCCCCTGTTGGTGATTGTTATCTTTGATAGTTTTGCCAGTTTTGGCTGCCAACACAGCCCTGGACCACGTGACTACGGGTGGCCATTTGCGAGGCTGGATTAAGCTGGGGAAGCACTGTTAAATGAAGGTTTTAATGCAATACACACACTAGGCAGTGATAACAAACTTTTGGCTATGATGGAATATGAATGAATACATATGCAGATGTAGAGTAGTGTAAAGTAGTGATACCCCCACAAGGGGGTATGTCAAGAGCTTATAGATGGTTTGGGCACCTCCAGCACATATGTCGTGCGACCTCCCTCCAGAGAATGACAACCGCTGGCCCGGGGGCCTTCCCCCTTTATGCCTCAATCTCTGCCCTTCCACCCTGACACAGATCCTGAGCCTTTCTTTTGAAGCACCATATGCTATCACTCCTCCCCAGCAAAGAAGGATCCTGGCCTCTCACTGCCTGGCCTCTCACTGCCTGGCCAAGGTGTTTGATGCAAGGGACTTATCTCTAGAGGGGCCATTCTGCTTTAGACCCAGCGGGGCCTTCCCGGCCCAAAGGTGTGAGAGAATGAGCGGGGGGTCTGTGATCTGCTCTTGGCTCAACTCGCAGATGCTAATTCTCCTTCCTGGGGGAGATTAGGTCCGGTGCATGTCATGGCTAGAAAGCCTTAAAGTGGACCAACACCCTCCCCTGATCGGCCTGGGAATCTATAAGATTCCCGGACCGATCAGCTCCCTGACTGCGGGGGTGCCCCGCTGTGTGAAACCCCCCCAGATCACCGAAAATACTACCTGATCCTCGTTCCAGCGGTGCATGCGCGGGCCGCCGCCACCTCCCGCGTGTCCCTCTAGCAGGGTGCGCACCCGCACCGGCCGTTTGTCAATGGCCGGCGCGGGCGCGCTCCCTGTAAGAGGGACGCGCGGGAGGCGGCGGCGGCCCACGCTCAGCTTGTCCGTCACTGCCTCTCCTTGTCCGTCGGCGGCGATTGGACGAGCGAGTCACGTGGGAGCAGGGTCAGGTGAGTTTTCGGGGGGGTTTCACACACGATCGGGGTGCCCCGCGGAAGTGGACCAATACCCAGGATAGTCAAAATCCTGGGTGTTGGTCCACTTTAATGCTACAGGGGTAAATAAATTGTGACATTTGCTAAGAACAGGGAATCTTAAACGGGGAACCGGGCATCAGCAATAAAATGACATGTAATATTTGCCCTATTCCTCGCAACCCATATTCTTGACAATGGGTATCTGCTTTGAAAGGATGGTCTATGTCAATAATAAGGCAGCATGCACCCGCAGCCGTCCAATGTTCCCTGTATGTAGTGTGGCAACATTTGGAGGTGTTCATGGAGGAAAGGAGCAGCAAACTTTGGAGACCTTTTAAAGCACGCTGCAGGAAACGGAGGAGAGGCACATGCGACACGCTTCGGGTGAGTTGCTTGCTTCCATACTATTGGCATTTCCTGGACTGACCCTCTAACAATAGCTAAGGATGCTGAAGACACATTGTTATGGAAAATATATAGCAAATATTCTTGATCTTCTTTGCTTAATCTGGCAATAAAGAGGTTAATTATACATATTATTTGGCTTATTTGCATATTGTACCCAGAGCCATTGCTTGTTTCTCGCCTACACATTAGGCTCGATTCAGAGACACATTTGTCTGCACTTTCGTAGCTGTCTGTGTGTAAGGTCCTTACCTGCTCCCCGGCGGCTGTCCCACGGCGCCTCTTCCAGGCGGCTTCTGGCTCCGGTCTTCCGGCAGCCGCGCCGGTCAGCCGTCTCCACCTCCCGCACTGAGGCTTCGGTCTCCGCCGCCTCCTCTGCCTCGGCGGCGGCTGGGGTCGGCGGCGTCACGGGGGCTCTCTCCTCTCCTCTCGGGGAGCGCCCGGCCTGTCACGTGCTCGCGCGCGCGAGCACATTCTCTATATGCCCGCCGGCGGCGCTGCTCCCAGCGCATTCGCCGGGGGCAAGTTTAAATGGACCAGTCAGGTCCCTAACCTGGGTGGGGATGAACCCAGGGACTGAACAGTCTGACTGGCCAGGGCGGTCCAGTCCCTGGGGCTGCTCCTATAGGGAGCTTGATTCTAGTCGCACCAATCACCCACAGTGTACACCAAACACCACGTTCCCCTTCCCATTGGTCAGTTCCCCTTTAAATACGTTCCTGTCCTTTCCACCAGTGCCCGTTATAGCCTTTAGTAGCTTGGGTGTGCTTTTGGATTGCGCTTAGTGTTTACTGATCCGGCTCTGTCTTTGACCATCCCTGCCCGCTGCCCGCACCGACCATCTGCCTGTCTGACCATGTCTTTCCCTTGCCCCTTTGATACTGCGTTCTGGTGACCACCCGGCTTTTGACCCCTGCCTGTCTCGACCCTGCTCCGTCTAACCCCTTGGATACCGTGCTCTGTGACCACCCGGCTTTGACCCCTGCTCGTCTTGAACCATTCTTGTCTAACCTGCTGGACTCAACGTTTCGGACTCAGCCCGCTCGAACTACCAATTTGGGATACCCCGCTGTTCATCCTTCTTCACCATAAGCCTGCAATCTTTGCGCCAGTAAGTCCTGGAGGCAACCGAGTCTGGAGAGGCATAACCCGTGTCTCCAGCAAGCGGGGGCTTGTCTATAGGCACAAGAGGCGGTAGAGATTGGGGATTGCTTGGCTTATGAAAGAGGGGTGTCCGGCGATCCCTTACACTGTGTATGTTTTTGTGTGTGTTTGTCATTTTTTTTGTTTTTTTCGTTGCATTTTTCATTAATACGTTCGTACGAGCTCATACGTATATGCGCGTTCGATTAACGAAAGTAAATTAGATCATTTGCATTAGTTCGGATAATTTTCCCATCTAAATCTGATATTTTGCGTTCGTTCAGATAACTTATGTTATTGGTATGGGCTTGCGTCTGATTCAGAGAGCTGATTGCCGAGGGACCACCACCCTATAAAACCGTTTCATTTGCGAACCCCTTACGGGAACATTTTGACCTCGGATACCTTGCTATCAACATGTTTTGTGCGTTTGTGGAGGAACATCACCAACTCCAGCTAATGGGAATTGAATGTATCAGCAGGGCCGAGGACAGATTGCACCGGCGACACATGCAAATCGATCGCATGCATGACGTTGAGCTGTTCGAGCTGACCAAACGTAATCGCGCTTCCCTCCATAACATTACATTTTTGGCGAACGACTCATTCCAGAGGCTGGGTGCCCTCTCCGTGGGGATCTGGTAGCCTGGAACTTGCTTAAGCTGGCATTTTATAATATCACCGACATGCCCAACGTCATGGGTGCCATTGATTGCACCCACGTTGCATTGATCCCTCCGGCAGCCAACGAGTACATCTATAGGCAAGTTTAATCAGTCATTTTTTTATATAGTTTACATAAATTGTATTTTAACTAGCTAATAATCCCTCCTTGTAAATATATCCCTGTGAAATAGCTTACACTGTATATCTATTAATCCCTCCTTGTAAAATGTCCCTGTGAAATAGCTTACACTGTATATCTCTTAATCCCTCCTTGTAAAATGTCCCTGTGAAATAGCTTACACTCTATATCTCTTAATCCATCCTTGTAAAATGTCCCCGTGAAATAGCTTACACTGTATATCTCTTAATCCCTCCTTGTAAAATGTCCCGTGAAATAGCTTACACTGAATATCTCTTAATCCCTCCTTGTAAAATGTCCCTGTGAAATAGCTTACACTGTATATCTCTTAATCCCTCCTTGTAAAATGTCCCTGTAAAATAGCTTACACTGTATATCTATTAATCCCTCCTTGTAAAGTGTTCATGTGATGCATTTGGCCGTCTTTAGCTTCATCAATGTTTTTCATGTCGGCCAAAGCCAAACATTTTCATGTGGACCTTAATTAGTCATTTTCAAGGTAATCTTTAGTTGATCCAACATACATATCCTTTTTTGGGCTAAAAAATACTTAGGTACTTAGTTAGTGTTATTTGTATTGCCCAAGATGTTTTTGGGAGGATGTTAGGAGTTAGTGTTTGAGTAGTTTACCTAGCCTTGATAATTTCTGTTGTTTTTCTTTTTTCCCAGGAACCGCAAAATGGGCCACTCACTGAATGTCCAAGCAGTGGTGGCCCCGGACATACGGTTCCTTAACGTCCTCGCCGGGTTTCCAGGCTCATCCCATGACGCGTACATATTGCGATGATCTGGATTGTACCGTCGGTTTGAGTCTGGAGAATTCTCCGGTGGATGGCTCCTTGGTAAGTTGACGCAAATAACGTCATTCACTTTTCAATGTATGCCTATGAATATAGTTGATGACCCATGTCTGAACCTATGGCTGTTTTTACCCCTTGATTACATGTTAAACCGGACCTTAACCATGATCATTAGCAAAGCACAAACCCTTAAAAAATGTTTTCCCACCATTTCAAAATAATATATTTCTACTCTCTAGTAAATTACTTATTATTCTTCCCCACACTTGGCTGCAATTCTGTTTTTGACTTTATGATAGGGTCTGTGCCATCTTTGCTCAGAAGCATGACACTTACTGAGTAGAGGAGAGCGGGATAAAGTGCAGGGGGCGGGTTAGAGCTGTGCTTGGCTCAGACAAAGCAGATCTGGGGTCCTGAAAAGGTAAGACATCCAAGAATGCTGAGCAGCACAGTCTTAACCCAATTCCTGTTTGCAGTCTGCCTGATTTGCCCTCATCCGCCATCTTGGATGTTTAAGGGGGCAGAACATGCAGTAGATGATGTTAGGCTTTTTTTTAGCAGAGCAATCTGTATGTACAGGGTGTGTCTAAAATATAAGATAGGCTCTTAGTCAGGGGGAATGACCGTTTTTTGCTAAATTTTGGTTGTAATGTGTAATTTATGTTAGTATTTTCTTATTCTTTCAGGGGATTCCGGCTATCCGCTACTTCCCTGGCTGATGATGCCCGTTCTTCGGCCACAGAATGCGGCACAGGACGCCTACAATCGGGCCCACCAGAAGACCCGGGCCGTTGTGGAGAAAGCCTTTGGCCTGTTAAAAACACGCTTCCGGTGTTTGGACCATACCGGGGGGCACTCCAGTATGACTCCAACAAGGTCACAGACATCATACTGGCCTGCTGTGTCCTACATAACTTTGCCATCATGCAGCGTGTCCCCCGGTATGTGGATCTGCCCCCCTCTCCACCCAGCCAGGACCCAAAAGACCACTACTGTGGCACATCTAGTGCCTCTGGCCAAGCTGTTCGGGCCAATTTGATTAATACCCATTTTGCCTAATTTGTTTGTCCTGTGTTTGTTTGTTACATGTAATTATTATTTTATACTATAATTTTTGGCCCTGTTTGTTTAGAAAAACCTTCAGTAATCTAAAAATAACCAAAACATTAATGCATCAACTTAGTCAACAACAGCTAAAGTCACATTCAATATATATTATTGAAATATGAAAAATTTGAGTTGAAGTGCACTCGCAGACTTCATGTACATACATAATACAACCAAAATATATAGCAATTGGCTACATCCATGAGTTTTTAAGTAATGCACTCCAGGCCGAAGTTTAAATAACAAATAAAATAAACAGACATAGGGAGCAAGCATTTGCATGTCAATATTTGGCTACTAATACATAGGGCCACATACACACCCTCTCCTGCTTGGCCACATTTACCACAGGCACAGGTGGAAAGCAGCCACATCCACTCCTGTAAGTCAGTGGCCCACCCAAACAATAACCTCCAGTCCAAATCCAAGTCCAGTCCAATCTTTGCCAGGGTTCAAGGTAGTAGTTTGCCAGCCCAGAATGTCCCCAATCATGCCTACAAACAGGATGAGCCAGACACAATTTCATTAGGCCAAAGCCTGCAGCGTGGCAGCTTGAGCGGCAGGTTCAGTGAGGCTTTAGCTCAGGCATTGGCTAGTGGGGTATCTCAGCACTCTAATGAGCTATATGGGCGAAAATCCAAATCATACAAGCAAACCCATAAAAAAATCTTGGTAGCGCTCACCAGACAGGTCAATACAGTGGGGATGTAGAGGAAATTTGTGGAGCAGATCCAGGGCAAATAGCTGTCAAAATGGGTGTTGCCCATAAAACCCTGGTGGTGGGCCTTGGGGATGGCCCATCACCTGGGCATGGGTGGCATTCAGAATCTGCCACTGTTCCAACATGAGTCTATTGCTATTTCTAACTTCCTCGAGCATGCCTGTCAAATTATTAGTTAAGGTGGCCATGTGGCTGTTGCTCGTCCTAAATTCTGTCAGCATGGAGGTGAATGTATTATTTAATGTATCTAATTGTGCAAAAAGCTGCTCTGTGGCTCTTTAAGTCACCTGGCGAAATAAACGCCTCTCATGGTGCCACGCTGACTCCAGGATTGGCACGTGCCTCCCCTGGGAAACTGGTCGTCGTTGCTGACTACGCCTCCCAATTCCCCGGGTTTGAGCGCCTGCAGATGCTGGACCTCTAGGGCGAGCAAGAGTTGCAGATGTGCTTGGCAAATCCTCTGCAGCAGAGCAACCACTGGGGACTGTAGGCTCAGTCTCTGCATGCTGCCAACGATGGCCTGGCAGCATGCGGTCAGCTTCACTCTGCTGCAGAGGATTTGTTGCAGTAGCATGTTGGGACCGTGGCAGATTCTGTTCCAGGGGGGTCAGTTGTGAAGGTCCCATCAAAGTGCCATCCTCCTCCATCTCCTGGATTTCCTCCATCAGTGTGTGGGTCTGTTGGGACATGTGCACAAAAAGGTTCAGTTTGGTCCCTAAATATATTAGTTATGCTAATTAGTCATGTTCATTCACATGCATCAGCAGATTCAGCAAAATACACTTACCGTATATATATCTGCTCCTGGCTCCTAGGCAGCACGGAAGTTGATGGTGTGGTCAAACTGGATGAGGCTTCCACACTTGCTGAGGGTTGATGCTGGGCTGTATTAATAAAAAGGCACGTAAACACCCAAATATCTATTGATGATCTGTATTACTACATATGCTTCAATAAAACAGGTGGGCAAGCAGGAATGGCAACTCCTCCAACGGTCCAAGGTGACCTTCACTATGAATGTCATTATCTGTTATATGTATGACTCAACCTGTACATACACATTGGTCACCTTAAATAATACAAACATGCATGTACTGCATGTTATGAGGCTTCACACATCCCTAAAGGGCCATTAGGGACCCACACTCGGCTTGCAAATAGCGTTTGGCTTAAGAGTATACTGGTGGCCATTCTTCCTATGTAGACCTTTCCCTGACCCCAGATCAAGTATTTGAGACCAAAGCACAGCTAAAACCCAAGTGGCCTAAAGACAAAGAAGGAAGTGTAGGATATGATTGAGTAGATTCACATAACAGGCAGTGCTTTGCTAATATTAAGACTTTAACCCTTTCGCTGCCAGCCTACCTGGAGTTTTTGTCACCCTTGGTGCCAGACCATTTTGCACTATTTTGCGCTCCCCATGTTCAAATGTGATTTTTGAAGGGATTTCCAGGGATTTCCCAGGAAAATTATATATTGTTTTTTTCAGCAGAGTCTGGGCTTTAACATAAAATGTCTTGTTTGTAATTTTTTAGGTGTATTCTCAATACTTTTGGGTGAAATATGTGCAAAAAAATAAAAATAAATCTATATTCTAAGTATGTCACACACCCCGCTTCAAGATATTCATAACGTGTGGGTATACTGACCTGAAGAGGGCGATCTGCAGAGATGATTGGAGGAAAGAAAGCCCCTCCCAGTCCATAAATACCTGGGACCTCCCACTCATCACCTTCATCTCTGCAGACGGCGAGCAAGCAGCAGATGATGTCTCCTCCTTGCACAGGGGGATTTTAAGGTAGCCGGGTCTACTCCCGGCCAATATTTTTTATTTCCGTTCGGACTCTTTATTTCCCTTATGAATACTATATATATATTTGAATGCCTCCCAGTCTTGACTGCTGTCCGAGCGAGGGTATACTAGCACCACAGGTGCTCAGGAGCTATGCTCCGCCGCGAGACCCTATAAAGAGGGTGGGCGGTTATACCGGGTTGGTGACCCCGGTTTGGGATGCCCTGTCCATGAGAATAATTTTTTCCCCTAATTGGCCTATCCCCACATTATTAGCTTGTCCGGGGGCCCTCTCCTCTGATTTTGGTGTTTTCCATGATGTGGGGTGCCTAGAAGTAATTCTTCTATTTAATGTTTATTGTTTGTCTGTGGTATGAATGTTTCATTTTTCTGTCACTTTTCTCCTTGCCAGACACCGCGGCCGCCATTGCCGCCGCGGTGCTGGTTTTTACCTCAGAAGAGCTGAGGGGAGGTTTTTCTCCCCTCACGCTATTCTGTGTGGGGGCGGGGCCGGGCCTTCTGCGTGAGGCCGCGGCCTGCGCCCTTTATGTTCTGAAACTATTGTAGCATGGCTTGAGCGGGGAGCTGCTCCGCATGCATTGCGGGCCGCTACCGGCTGTTTTTTATTATGCGCCCAGTGCCGCGGGTGCCTGCGACACCGGCGCGCGCGTTTTCACAATGGAGAGGAGCTTCCCCTCATGACTTGGCTTTGGGGGCGGGACCGGACTCGCGGCGTGTCGCCGCGGCCCGCCCCCTCTAGTCCCCGGCACTGCTGAGGAACTTGTTCCTCATGCCCGTTTGCGAGGGGGGGCGGAGCCTGTCAGCGAGCGGTCCGCGCTGGCCACGCCCCCCTTCTTCGTCTCCCGCTCTGCTCTGAGTTACCTCAGGCAGAGGACGCAGCGCTTCTGGCACCTGCAGGCTCCGTGAGTGGCCCTGCGGGCCTTTTTTCTTTACACACTTGATTATATTTATATATATACTGTATATATATATATATATATATATATATATATATATATATACAATATATATAGGGATTTGAGACTCATACTGTCTTTTCTGTGTTTTTTAGGCTGAATCTTCAGGGGTTTTTAGGCTTCTCCCGGTCCTAGGGTACCTGGGTACTTTTACTATTATTTTTACAAATCCTCCCACTTGGACACTATAAGGGCATCCCGGGTTGCTTAATAGCGTAATTCCCTCACTCATAGCGACTTACTCAAGTTCACCTTATGGAGGCATCACTGGATTCCGGGCTTCCCTCGGGATAATCCCGCAAGTGCATGGGCTGTGGGGTATCCCTAACAGGGGATGATTTTTTCCTATGTATATCATGTGCACAGCAGACTATTACACGGCAGTCCGGACCCCAGGCTTCTGGGTCAGCGCCGCCGGCCTCATCCTCTCCCCCTGCCTTTTTGACCCGTGCCCCGTGTGATGTTGTCACGGGGGGGCAGTCGCAATCTGATGTATGTGCCAGATTGGCCAGTATTGAAAAGTTTATTTCTTCTGCGGTTGCCAAGAAAGCACCGGCTAAGAGGAAGCATTTATCACCGGTTTAATCATTTTGAATATGATGATGATGCGGATGGCCTGGATTGGTCAGATTATTCCCCTCTTGAAGAAGGGGAGTTATGTGAGGATTCAGATATTTCTGATGATCAGCAAATTGTTGGCGCTGATTCCGATCGGAGGTCAGGGATTTCCTTGGACACTCCTAATGTTCTGACTCAGATGTTTGAGGTTCTGGCTATCTCGCCTCCGGCGGAGGTTCCTCAACAGCAAGGTGAGTTTTATGACGAATCCAGGCCGCGCTTGGAATTTCCTAATCAAAAGCATTTTGATAATATTATTTCTAAGGAATGGGATCGGCCTGCCCGGCTCCCAGGCATTCCTCAGAGTTGGGATAAAAGATATCCTTTCCCAGTGGATACGGTTAAGCGCTGGGCGTCCCCCCCGAGGTGGACGCCCCAATTTTAGGGTTATCCAACTCAGCCGTGTTGAATAGCCCTGATTGTTCCTCCCTTAAAGATGGTGAGGATAAACGCATTGACCAGATGGCTTGTCATGGTTTTGCCAGTATTGGGGCAGCCATACGGCCTGTTTGTGCCTAATCGCTGTTGGCGGTGGCTACCAGAAAGGTGGTCAGGAATTTGTTATCCTCCTCCGGTTTGAATCCGGACAGTGACGAATTTCGTGATCTAAAACAATGTGAGGTATTTTTGTCCTTCATAGTAGCCGCTTTGGATGATTCTTTGATGATGAGTAGTAGAGCCTCTGCTCTAATGGTTACTATCAGGTGTTCAATTTGGTTACGCCAGTGGGCGGCTGATTTTGGGTCAAAAAAGTCACTGACGGCTCTTCCCTTTGTTGGGTTACGGCTCTTTGGAGACAAATTGGACGCTGTAGCCAAGGGCGGAAGGCTACCTCAACGCAAGAAGCAACGACTCCCCTTTCGAGGAGCGGCTTCCTTCACCCCTTCATTTCGGGGATCTATAGCGGGCAGAGGTTTCGCCTTCCCTTCTACAAGAGGTGATTCCTGGAATAGGGGCAGAGGACGTGCCCGGTCAGGATACAATTGGGGCTCAAAACCCAAACCCGCGGCCAAGCCTGCTCAACAATGAGGGGGCGCCCTCACCCGTGCGGGTGGGGGGACGGCTGCAACACTTCTCCCAGGTCTGGAATCGGGAGGTTTCGGACAAATGGATCCGGGAAGTGGTGTCTTCCGGCTACAAGCTGAAGTTCGAGTCCCGCCCCCCCCCCCCCGCGTTTCTTCAGGACTCGGGTGTCCCCGGATGCACCGGGCGGCGGTATCAAGTCTTCTGGAAATGGCAGTCATTTGCCCAGTACCCCCATTAGACCGGGGTCGGGGTTTTTACTCAAATCTGTTCACGGTCCCCAAGAAGGATGGCTCCGTCCGGCCCATACTGGACCTAAAGATTCTCAACAGGTTTGTAAGGCTGTGAAAATTTCGCATGGAAACGTTGCGTTCGGCTATTCAGTCTCTTCGTCAGGGGGACTTCATGACGTCCATAGACATCCAGGATGCTTACCTCCATGTTCCCATTTTTCCCGCGCACCAGAGGTTTCTGAGATTCGCGGTGGAGGATCGGCACTTTCAGTTTGTGGCTCTTCCCTTCGGTCTCACCACAGCTCCAAGAGTTTTCACCAAGGTGCTTGCTGGGGTGATGGCTCTCCTCAGAGCGCAGGGGATTCGCATAGTGCCGTATCTGGACGACCTTCTCATCATGGCACCGTCATTTAGCCAGGCAGAATTGGACACCAGGACGGTGATATCCACTCTGGAGAGGTTCGGTTGGGTGATCAACTACCCCAAGTCCTCACTCCACCCGTCCAGGACAGTATCCTTTCTGGGAATGTCTCTGGATACGGATCAGGCCAGAGTGGTCCTTCCTCAGTCCAAGGTTCTTCTGATTCAGGAGTTGGTTCGGTCACTCATGTCTATTCCTCGACCGTCCATCCGACTAGGGATGAGACTGGTGGGTTTGATGGTGGCCTCCTTCGAGGCAGTCCCCTTTGCTCAGTTTCACACAAGGACACTACAGCTCCATCTGTTGTCGGTCTGGGACAGGTCTCCTCAGTCGCTGGATCAATTCTTTCAGATGTTCCCCCGGGTTCGCCGCTCGAGGGGCAGATCCTTTCGGACTCCTCAGTGGGAGATAGTCACCACGGATGCCAGCCTCTCAGGATGGGGGGGCTTTTGGAAGGATCTGCGAGTTCAGGGTTTGTGGGGTCCCCTGGAAGCTCACGAGCATATCAATGTTCTGGAATTAAGGGCCATCAGGTCGGTTCTTTGTCATTTGACTCATCAACTGCGAGGTTTGCCGGTCCAGGTCAGGTCGGACAATCGGACGGCGGTGGCCTACATCAATCACCAGGGAGGGACCCGCAGCATGAATGCTTTCAAGGAAGTGTCTCTGATTCTGGACTGGGCGGAGAGCCATGTCCCGTGCATATCGGCAGTTTACATCCCGGGAGTGGAGAACATGGAGGCGGACTCTCTGAGCAGAATGTCAGTCCGCAAGGGGGAATGGTCTCTCAATCCCAAGGTCTTTCACTCAATTTGTCGCAGATGGGGGTCACCGGCGGTGGACCTATTTGCCTCCCGTCACAATCACAAACTTCTGGCATTTGTGTTTCTGGCGAAGGACCCTCTGGCTCTCGCAACGGATGCCATGTCTCTGAACTGGAGGGATCTGGGTTTTCTGTACCTGTTCCCTCCGTTTCCCATGGTGGCCAGAGTAGTGCGCAAGCTTGCTCTGGAGAGAGCACCAGCAATCCTGGTGGCTCCAAGGTGGCCAAGACAGGTCTGGTTCGCAGACGTGGTAAGGTTGGCAGAAGATCAGTTCGTTCTGCCCCTGCTGCCAGATCTACTTACACAGGGTCTTCTTCGTTACCCCAATTTACCAACGCTGGCTTTGACGGCGTGGCTGCTGAAACCTCCATCTTGAAGGAGGAAGGTCTTTCGGATGCTGTGATTCGGACTCTTATTAGGAAAAGGTCCTCATCGTCTGTGTATTATAGGACTTGGAGGTCTTATATTGACTGGTGTGAATCTAGAGCTTTCCCTTGTAGGGAATTCTCTATTTCTAGAATTTGGGAGTTTTTGCAACATGGTCTGGACCTGGGGCTCCAACTCAGTACTCTGAAGGGACAGGTGTCTGCCCTGGCGGTGTTTTTCCAAAAGTCTTTTGCGCTTCATCCTTTGGTTAAGACTTTTTTCCAGGGGGTTGCACATGTGCGGCCTCCTAGGAAGCCTATGATTCCAGTTTGGGATTTGAATTTGGTTCTTTCTGCTCTCCAGGGTCCCCCCTTTGAGCCTTTGCATGATATTCCTTTGTCTTCCCTTACACAGAAGGTGGCCTTTTTGGTAGCTATCACTTCTGTTAGACGTGTTTCTGAGTTGGCGGCTCTATCTATTCATGCTCCGTATTTTGAAAGACATCAGGACAAAGTGGTTTTCCGTTTTAAGACGGATTTCCTTCCTAAGGTGGTTTCGTCCTTTCATTTAAATCAGGATATTGTTCTGCCCTCTCTGTGTCCTAATCCCAGCAATGACAAGGAGAGGGCCCTTCATTCTTTGGACGTGGTTCGTGTTGTGAAGTACTATTTGGTGGTAACGTCTGCCTTTCGCAAGACTGATGCATTTTTCGTGGTGCCATTTGGGCCCAAGAAGGGTCTAGCACCCACAAAGTCTACCATCAGCAGGTGGATTCGTCAGGCCATTGTCTGGGCCTACTCTGCTAAGGGGAGAGATCCTCCTTTTTGTGTTACAGCTCATTCTACTCGTGCGGTTGGGGCTTCCTGGGCTTTTCAGCACCAGGCCTCGGTTGAGCAAGTTTGCAAGGCCGCTACCTGGTCTTCTGTTCACACTTTTTCAAAGTTTTACAAGGTTGATGTTCGGGCCTCAGCGGATGCTGTTTTTGGCCGCAAAGTTCTGCAGGCTGCAGTAGTTTAAGTTGTGCTTTATGCCTTGTTTTGGATCCCCACCCTTTATGGACACTGCTATTGGATGTCCCACACGTTATGAATATCTTGAAACGGGGTGTGTGACATACTTAGAATAATACCATTTTGTGAATACTCACCTTGTAAAATGGGTATTATAAGTATGTCACACACCCCGCTTCAACCCGCCCTTTTGTATTCTGGATCCTTCATTTTGTGAACTTTGCGTTGTTATGACTTATATTTGGCTCTTCCTGGTCCCTTACCTTACTGCTTTCTTTATACTGGGTAATGAGTGGGAGGTCCCAGGTATTTATGGACTGGGAGGGGCTTTCTTTCCTCCAATCATCTCGGCAGATCGCCCTCTTCAGGTCAGTATACCCACACATTATGAATATCTTGAAGCGGGGTGTGTGACATACTTATAATACCCATTTTACAAGGTGATTATTCACAAAATGGTATTTCTTTGCAATTTGTAGTGTTTTTTGTAATAAAAAATGTAAGTTTGTCAATAAAATCTTATTGCATGTGAAACCCCAATTAATCCCGGTCACAGCGTTACCACATATGTATTGGTAGACACCCTTTCCTGCCCAGGAGACTCCCCCAAACTGAAACAGCGCTTTAGGAGATTTTCAGATAAAATACAACTATGCACCGCACTAAGCGCACCTTGCTGTCTTTCCAGAAAAAGAACCCTTTAAATTTGAAATACCCCCACAAACTATATATTTTCTGGAAGTATACACCTCAGGCTTTCTAGGCGTACCAGGTTTGTTGACATGGGCGCAATTAGGGTATGTCCTCTGACATCACGGACAAATCTACCACCCGTTAACCCCTTCACTGCCAGCCAATCTGGGTCCACATTAGGGTATGTCCTCTGACATCACGGACAAATCTACCACCCGTTAACCCCTTCACTGCCAGCCAATCTGGGTCCACATTAGGGTATGTCCTCTGACATCACGGACAAATCTACCACCCGTTAACCCCTTCACTGCCAGCCAATCTGGGTCCACATTAGGGTATGTCCTCTGACATCACGGACAAATCTACCACCCGTTAACCCCTTCACTGCCAGCCAATCTGGGTCCACATTAGGGTATGTCCTCTGACATCACGGACAAATCTACCACCCGTTAACCCCTTCACTGCCAGCCAATCTGGGTCCACATTAGGGTATGTCCTCTGACATCACGGACAAATCTACCACCCGTTAACCCCTTCACTGCCAGCCAATCTGGGTCCACATTAGGGTATGTCCTCTGACATCACGGACAAATCTACCACCCGTTAACCCCTTCACTGCCAGCCAATCTGGGTCCACATTAGGGTATGTCCTCTGACAACACGGACTTATCTGCTCCCTAATGACTTGTTACTTTACCTTTTTCATGTATCATGACATTGTATCTGTGTATGCTCATCTCTGTATTTCCCATATGTATTGCAATAAGGTTGTCACCCATCACTGATTTTGTCCATGCAATGAGACTGTTCACATAAATACTGTTTGTTTTGCGACCCCTTAGCTTCCCCTCCTGATAACCCCAGCTAAGCAACTTTATTGCCCTAGTACCACCCACCCCCCAGCTGTTTGACTGAGCTAATCAAGGTCTCTCTCCACAAGTGGTATATCTTTGTGAGGAATGGCTGCATGTCAGCCTGGGCTGCTGTCCTGGATTTATCAAGTCCAGGATTGTTAAGTCCATCAAAGAATTAGGCCCGAATTGAGCCCGAAGTGACCAGACGGGAACAGGCACCAGACTCTGCTTGACTGAACAATGCTCCTCTGGTATTTCACAGTCCTGCTTCCTCTGACTCTAAAATTCCTAACCTCCCAGCATCCCCCTGCACCTGGTAAGTGTCTCTATATCTCTCCATCACTGCTCTCCTCCCCCTACCTTTGCTCACATGAATTTATCTCACTGGCTAAATCTCTCTCCCTTTCTCCATGCACCCGCAAAACACGCTCTGCCACTTTCAAATCCCACAGTCACCTCCTCTCCCTTTCTCTGCTCCTACTTGCTGCTGGTGATATTGCACAAAACCCAGGTCCATTTCCTTCGCCTCCTCGCTCCTCCACACCCCACAACTCATCACAGGCTAGCCTTCACCATGGTAGCAAGCCAGCAAACACACGGAACCTAGCCAACCTCTTAACAATCACCCCCTCCCCACGCACTCCCCCCATTGTCACCTGTGCACTGTGGAATGCACGCTCAGTGTGCAACAAACTGACATACATTCACGACCTCTTCACTACCAACCTCTTCACTTTCATGGCCTTTACTGAAACCTGGCTCACTCCCTCTGATACAGCCTCACCCGCTGCCCTCTCATATGGGGGCTTACAGTTCAGCCACACCCCAAGATCAACCAACAAACAGGGTGGAGGTGTTGGCATCCTTCTGTCTGAATACTGCTCATTTAACCCAATCCCTGCTCTACCCTCCCTTACCTTCCCTTCTTTTGAAGTTCACTGTGTCCGTCTCTACTCTCCCTGTCGCCTAAATATTGCCATTATCTATCGCCCTCCTGGACCTGCCACTCTCTTTCTGGACCACTTCTCAACTTGGCTTCTCCACTTCCTGTCCTCTGACATCCCAACTATAATCATGGGGGACTTCAACATACCCGTTGACACCAACAACCCTGCAACCACCAAACTATTATCCCTAACCACCTCCTTTGGCCTCAAACAATGGTCTACCAGCTCCACCCATAAAGATGGACACACGCTTGACCTGCTCTTTACTCACCTCTGCTCTGTATCCAGTGTCTCTTCATCCCCACTTCCCCTCTCTGATCACAACTTACTAACACTAACACTCACTTCCCTTAATACTGCCCCGCCTGCATACAAACCTGCAATCCTTCGCAGGAACCTCAGAAACCTAGACCTTCAATCTCTCTCTGATGCTTTACATCCCCTTCACACCCTGCCCTCATTTACCAATGTAGACGCTGCCGCTTCATACTACCACAACACACTAACTGCTGCCCTTGACTCTGTTGCTCCCCTTAACTACAGTCGCCCTCAGACCAAAAAAAGACAACCATGGCTTAACACTAACACTGCAACATTGAAACGGCATTCTCGAGTTGCTGAACGGCATTGGAGGAAATCCAAAACCAAGGAGGACTTCCTGTTATACAAGAAAGCCCTTCAGGAACTCAGGACTGCCCTTTCATCTGCCAAACAGGAATATTTCACATCACTCATATCGGCACAGGCCCGGAATCCTAAACAGCTATTTAACACTTTCAACTCCCTTCTCCGCCCACCGCCACCTCCTCCATCCTCACAGCTAACGGCTGAGCAATTTGCCACATACTTCAAAGACAAAATCGACCAGATTCGAAGTGGCTTCACCCCCCAGAACACCTCTCTCCTACCAACATCCCCCTTGTCCCACTCATTAACTCATTTCACAGTGTTAACTGCTCAAGGCGTCTCCTCCCTGGTCTCAAAGGCTCACCTGACCACCTGCCCCCTTGATCCCATTCCATCCCACCTTATCCCTCAACTGTCTCCATCTGTCATTCCAGCCCTAACATCTTTATTCAACCTCTCCCTCTCCACTGGTGCCTTTCCCTCCGCCTATAAGCATGCTGTTATAACTCCACTCATCAAAAAACCATCTCTGGACCCCTCTGCCCTCCCCAGTTACCGCCCAATCTCTCTGCTTCCTTTCTCATCAAAGCTTCTTGAACAGCATGTCCATACAGAACTTACAAACTATCTGTCTACAAACTCCCTCCTAGATCCCCTCCAATCTGGTTTCCGCTCATGTCACTCTACCGAAACGGCCCTCACCAAAGTCACCAATGATCTACTAACAGCCAAATCCAAAGGCCACTACTCTGCTCTCATTCTTCTCGACTTATCATCTGCTTTTGACACTGTCGACCATGCTCTGCTCCTCAATATTCTTTCTTCTCTTGGAATCCAAGGTCTCGCACTCTCTTGGCTCTCCTCCTATCTCTCTAACCGCACATTTAGTGTATCTTACTCAAACACCATTTCCTCTCCCCGGCCTCTGTCTGTAGGGGTACCACAAGGATCAGTCCTAGGACCCCTACTTTTTTCAATATACACTTCTGGTCTAGGACAACTAATAACCTCGCTAGGCTTCCAATATCACTTTTATGCAGACGACACTCAGATCTACCTCTCTGGCCCAAATCTCTCTTCTATCCTCTCTCGCCTTCCTGACTGTCTAACAGCCATCTCTTCCTTCATGACATCTCGCTCTCTTAAACTGAACATGGACAAAACTGAACTGGTCATTTTCCCACCATCTCACTCCCCTCCCATCTCTAACACCACAATCTCTGTAAATAATCTTACAATAACTGCAACTCCTCAAGCTCGATGCCTGGGTGTCATTCTAGACTCCTCTCTTTCCTTCAGACCTCAGATTCACTCCCTAGCCACCTCCTGTCGCCTCCAACTCAAAAATATATCTCACATCCGTCCCTTCCTCTCACCTGTCACCACTAAAATGCTAGTGCATGCCCTGGTCATATCCCGACTGGACTACTGCAACACCCTCCTCTGTGGTTTGCCAACAAACAGACTGGCTCCCCTACAATCTATCCTAAACTCTGCTGCTCGCCTCATCCATCTCTCCTCTCGCTTCTCCAGTGCTACTCCCCTCTGTCAATCCCTCCACTGGTTACCTGTCTCCCATAGAGTTCAGTTCAAACTTCTAGTGCTAACCTACAAAGCTCTCTCTAACCAGGCCCCTTCCTACATTTCATCTCTGATCCAGCATTACCAACCAAAACGCAACCTCCGCTCCGCCTCTGACATTCTCCTGTCCTCTTCCTTGGTTACTTCCTCGCACTCCCGCCTTCAAGACTTCTCCCGTGCCTCCCCACTTCTCTGGAATGCACTCCCCCGCTCGATCCGCCACTCTCCGTCACTCCAAGCCTTTAAAAGCGCCCTCAAAACCCACTTCTTCAGACAAGCATATGACCTGGCTTAAGCAACCACTATAACCTTCAATGGCACGTGCAGCCATACTCAAGCTTCTACCACTTGTGACCCCACCCCCTTTGTCTCCACCCCCATCCTTTAGTCTGTAAGCTCGCAAGGGCAGGGCACTCCTCCCTATTGTCTCCTGTGCTCACAACACTTGGTTTTAACCTGTGGCATCTAATTTTGTATTGTTGTCTGTGCTATCTGTTTTACCTTGTCTGTATTCTTACTTGTAAAGCGCTACGGAAGTTGATGGCGCTATATAAATAAACAATAATAATAATAATAATTTTCTGGAAGTAATCCCTCAATCAATTCTTTGGTTGCACAGAGTTTCCCTAAAAAAGAAGAAAAAAGAAGAATCAAAGCCACATTTTCCTAAAAAAAACTATATGCAAACAGAACAAAACAAGTAAAATCTGAAAAAGCAACATCCCCCAAACAGAACAATACCCAACATGCATAGGTACTGTCAAGGGAACAGTTGCCAAACACCCCAAAGTAAAGCATGCACATAACGGTAATTTTACTTAAAAATTTCAGCTCTGCAGACAAAGTGCGCACCTTGCGATTTTTCAACCAAAACAACCCTTTAAATTTAGAATATCCCCATAAACCATATATTCCCTGAAAGTACACATGTTAAGCTTTCTAAGAGTACTGAGCTTATTGTAGTGGGCTCATCTTTCTGGAAGTAATCCATTGAAGAATTCTTAGGTTGCACAGGGTTTCCCTAAAAACAATTATAAAAAAAGCAGAATAAAGACCATGTTTTCCTAAAATATCAATATGCAAACAAGAAAAAACAAGCTAAATCTGAAAGCGCAAGGTCCCCCGAGCAGAACAATACCCAACATGCATAGTTACTATTAACCCTTTTAATTGTCAGCCTACTTGAAGTTTTGTCACCCTCTGTTGACAGGTCATTTTTCCCCATTTTGCAGCATGATTAACCGTGATTTTTGCTGGAATTTCCAGAAAAATTATATACATTACATATACATTTTTTGCAGCAGAGTTTAGGCTTTAACATGAAATGTCTTGTTTGTAATTTTTCTACTGTTTTTTGAATATTTCTGCTTAAAAAAACAATAAAAAACAAAATATATATTTTTAGACAATTGTCTCCTTTATTTTAAATAAAGCCTTTTTTTTTTTTTTAATGAAGACCATATTGCATGTGATAGCCCCATTTCTCCCGATTACAACGGTACCACATATGTATCGGTAGCCCCCCCATTCTTGCCCTGGAGACCCCCCAAACTGAAAAGAGCAATTTATTACATTTACAAATAAAATACTATCCACACTATAAACATAAGGGGTTAATTAAAAAAAAAATGACATAGGGTCCCCCCTTCCGGGGCTTTTTTTGGGGAATTTTAAGGGTTAGGGTTAGGCTAACCCTAACCCTTAAAAAAATTAAAAAAATGACGTAGGGTCCCAACTCCTGGGGAGGGGGGGGGGGTGGGACCGTCAGGAGAGGAGGGGGAGAGCCCTTTCAGGCTCTCCCCTGAAGCTGAAGAGGCTGGGGGGGGGCGATCGGAGGCCCCCCCAGTGAAGAGGAGACCCGGAGGGAGGCAGCGTGACTGCAGGTAAGTAAATGTCATTTTTATTTTTTTATTTTTTTTTACAGTTAGCAGCTGCTGCTGCCAAATGGGGGGGGGGGCTATTCCGGGGGCTCTCCTGGAGCCATCCGACCCCCCACAGGGGATCGGATGGCACCAAATTAAAGAGGAGACCCGGCCGGATCCAACGAGCGGTCAGGTGAGTATTTTTGATTTTGATTTTTTTTTTGCTAGCAGGGGGGAAAGTCAAGCACGTAGATTCTACGTGCTTGGCACTTAAGTGGAGTGGAAGCAAGCACGTAGAAACTATGTGCTTGGCACTGAAAGGGTTAATAGTGACCATAAATACTGTCCAAGGTCATGTATGGGCTGGCAAATTTGAAATTGAACATTCCGCAGACATTACACACCCTGCTAAAACTGTAACCTCCCCTACAAGCCACTCCCTAGGGGCATGTGTTCATATATGCCTGTGAGCCTCATTATACACGTTTAAAACATTTCACATACACACTAACATTTCTAACCTGCAGGAATAGTAGGGATGTCTGTGTCCCGACGCCCCGAGTGGCCCTCTAATGCCACGGGATGTATCAGCGCCAGCACCATCTCCTCAGCTCGGGTAAACTGTAATTTTGTGGAGAAGCCTCCGCCAGTTTGTAAGCTGAAAAATATAGGTTGGCAAATTTAGGAAATTGTTGACAATACAAGAAGCAGACAAATGCACAACTCAAATATGTACCTGTAATTGCGTCGTTTATTTTCTTTCTTCCGTGCTGCATACTTCAGGTCAGAAATTTTGCGCTGGATCTGCTCCACATCTTTAAGCTCCTCCCCCGCTGCATTGACCTGTCTGGGGAGCTCCTCCAATATTTAATTTTTTCGCAATTTGTTTGTAGATTTGGATTTTTGCCCATATAGCTCGTCATAATGTAGGTTCAGCCCACTTGCCAATTTGGGCCTCGCCAAACCTGCCACTCAACTGTCCTCGCCACAATGTCCGGCCTATTGCTTGCTGTTCGGGCTCATCTTTGGATGTAGGCAATTCGGGGGACATTCTGGGCTTGCTCTGTTGTGTTGAAATGTTGGACAGGTGGCTGGATAAAGAATGGACTGGACTTGGAAATGGACTTGGGGTCCTTGCCTGGGTAGCCACTGAACTTGCAGGCGTCGATGTGGCATATGGATAGTTGCTTGCCACCTGTG
Organism: Gastrophryne carolinensis; assembly: GCA_027917425.1. NCBI lineage: Eukaryota > Metazoa > Chordata > Amphibia > Anura > Microhylidae > Gastrophryne > Gastrophryne carolinensis. Next base: position 190,313,354 of record CM051241.1, read on the forward strand.
CCGGTGGCAAATGTGGCCGAGGAGGAGAGGGTGTGCTTGAGGATGTGGTGCTTCTGGTCCTGTGCCTCTTTGTGCCCTTGCCACTTGTGGTTCCATGCCCCTGGGAGGTACTTGCACATGGCTCTGGAGATGCTGAGCTGGCTGTGCTTGGCCTTCTGTGCCTGTGGCTCTTGCTCTTTCCCTGGCCATGGGTGTGTTTCCCACGTGGCTGACTACATGCTGAGCTGGGTGGGCTGGGGCTTCTGGGCCTGTGGCTCTTGGTGGTTCCATGGCCGTGTTTCCCAAGTGGCTCTGGAGATGCTGAGCTGGGTGGGCTGGGGCTTCTGGGCCTGTGGCTCTTGCTCTTTCCATGGCCATGGGTGTGTTTCCCACGTGGCTCTGGAGATGCTGAGCTGGGTGGGCTGGGGCTTCTGGGCCTGTGGCTTTTACTGGCCTTGCCAGTGGAGCGTTCTTTCAGAACGGATGTGATAGGCAGGGGAGGAGGGGATTGTGTTTTTTGGGGGCTGGGGCTTCTCACCCTCTTAGTGGCCTTTTTTGCGGGCATACCTGCCTGCTTGGTTGCGGTCTTCTTCTTTGCCGCTGCCTCCTTTGCTTTGCTGGTTGTTTTGGGCTTAGCGGACTTGGTGGGTATTGTCGCCTTGGCCTGGCCACTGTGGCTGCAGGTTTCCTGCACCTTCGGCGTTGGTATTTGTGACCGAGTGGTCGGCCGTGAAGAAGCCTCCTCAGGCCTCTGTGGCATTTTGCTGGTGGCCTCCTTGGCTGGTGTGGCCTTACCGAGGGCTTTTTTAGCTGGCATGTTGAGACTCTCAAAGAGAATGAGCTGTGTGTCCAGGCCGTGTGGAACTCGGAAACAGCTGGGGCATTACTTATCTGCTGCGGACAAGAAGAAAGCTGGCACCCGCCAACAAGAAGACCTGATTATGCTCGTAAGTGTATTGTAATGACTTTGATTCGCCATCTAAATGCATGCCTAGCCCTTAAGGAAGCGCAGGAAGAAACAGCTATCTTTAAGTTTGTCTAAATCGGTACCAAACAGAAGTGTGCACATGTGCGAACCAACTCACTAACATCTAGAAGGATAGTTTGGGGCTAGAAATGTGTCTGGGAATGTCATTTAGTCAACTGATCTAACTGTGACAGATATTTGTATGCAGTTTGATCTAAAAACTATGTTTATTTTGTGTTTTTTAGACGATGCTTCAGCGCAGGTACGACTACCTGCCCAACTCTTTTGAGAAGAGGACCGTCGCCCTGGAGATCGTTTCCAGGATCCAGCACGAGACGGACACCACCTTCACCCATACGCAGATCATGCAGCACTGGTCGGACCTGAAACGGCTCCACATGCCCCGGGTGCGGTGATTTTTCGGGCTCCATTTTCCAAGTAAGTACATGCTAGATGTAACTAATACAGAAGGTAGGCCTTTATTTATAAATGCTTTTCTTTTCTAGTGCTGGAAATGGAGTACCTAATACGACGCACCCGGAGACGCACAGGCCGACCAGTGCTGCATGAATCTGCAGCACCAAGTGAAGGTGGTGGATCTCCAGGACGACGGTCCTACCCCTCCTCTGTAGGGGCCTCCGACCAGCCCCTGGACCTCTCAACAGAGGAGGGGCGTCACGGCGTGGGCAGGGAGTCGTACCAAGCGTCGGAGCCCTTAGCCTCGGGTATGTGACTCTCAATGTAACCGCAAACACATACATGCTATTTAAACAAAAGCTGATTCCCTTAATCTCTTTTTCTAGATGATTCGTTAGTGGGTGAAGGATCTGGAGCAGGGACTGCAGCAGATCATGCCCAGGAGGCACATGGAGAAGGTGAGTGATGTCACACACACATTCAAATTGTCATTTGCTTACTGTTGACTCAGACATTAGAAGTGACCCTATTTGACATGTCTCTACAGCCTCAACTTCCCAGCAGTGGCAGGTCCCAGAACCCAGGGTGGTCCCCGATGCAGACGTCGGCCACCAACGAAGTAAGTTGTAATGTCATTCTTTTGAGTATGTGGTAGTTGACATGATCACCAAGATACCTAAAGCCATAGTCAATGGCATTAGCATAATGACATATGCCCTCTTCCTTAGATTAATTACTTAGCATAATGACATATGCCCTCTTCCTTAGATTAATTACTTAGCATAATGACATATGGCGTCATGAGTTAGCTTGCCACCTAAAAAACATTCCATCCACAGCTGAGAAACATGTATTTGCCAAAAAATAATGTTTGTTTCTTTTTTATATAGGGACCACACGTGCCAGAGTGGCAGCAATGAGTGAAAAATACCATTTTGTGAATACTCACCTTGTAAAATGGGTATTATGAGTATGTCACACACCCCGCTTCAAGAATCCATAACATGTGGGTAATATCGTCCTGAAGAGGGCGTTCCTGCAGAGATGATAGCAAAAGAAAGCCCCTCCCTGATCCATAAATACCTGGGACCTCCCACTCACTACCCAGTATACAGAAAGCAGTAAGGTAAGGGACCAGGAAGAGGCAAATATAAACAACAACCACGCAAAGTTCGCAATAAAGAGGATCCTGAATACAAAAGGGCGGGTTGAAGCGGGGTGTGTGACATACTCATAATACCCATTTTACAAGGTGAGTATTCACAAAATGGTATTATTCTTAGTATGTCACACACCCCGCTTCAAGAATCCATAACATGTGGGACATCCAACAGCAGTGTCCATAACAAGGGCGGGGATCCAAAACTAGGCAACAATGCACAACCTTAAACCACAACAGCTTGCAAAACTTTGTGGCCAAAAACAGCATCCGCTGATGCCCTAACATCAACCTTGTAAAACTTGGAAAAGGTGTGAACAGAAGACCAGGTAGCGGCCTTACAAACTTGTTCAACAGAAGCCTGGTGCTGAAAGGCCCAGGACGCACCAACTGCACGAGTAGAATGAGCAGTAACACGAAAAGGGGGACTCCTCCCCTTGGCAGAATAGGCCCCAATGATGGCCTGACGAATCCATTTACTAATGGAAGATTTGGCAGGAGCCAAACCTTTCCTAGGCCCGCAGGGCACCACAAAGAAAGCATCAGTCTTACGAAAGGAAGACGTAACCTCCAGATAATGTTCCACAACACGAACTACATCCAAGGAATGCAATGCCCTTTCCTTGTCGTCGCTGGGATTTGGGCATAGAGAGGGCAAAACAATGTCCTGATTCAGATGAAACTCCGAGACCACTTTAGGAAGAAAATCCTGCTTGAAACGAAAGACAACCTTGTCCTGATGTTTCTCGAAGTACGGAGCTGTAATGGATAAAGCTGCCAACTCAGAAACACGCCTAACCGAAGTGATAGCCACCAAAAAGGCCACCTTTTGGGTAAGAGAAGACAAAGCTATCTCATTCAAGGGCTCAAACGGAGGGCCCTGGAGAGCAGAAAGAACCAGGTTCAAATCCCAAACAGGAACAAAAGGCTTCCTAGGAGGCCGAACATGTGTAACACCTTGGAAAAAGGTCTTGACTAAGGGATGAAGTGCAAAAGACCTTTGGAAGAACACTGCCAGGGCAGAAACCTGCGCTTTCAATGTACTAAGCTGGAGCCCCAGATCTAGACCATGTTGGAGAAACTCTAAAATTCTAGGAATGGAGAACTCTCGACAAGAGAAAGACCTACTTTCACACCAATCAATATAGGCCCTCCAAGTCCTGTAGTAAATAGAAGAGGAAGAGCGCTTCCTGGCACAGATAAGAGTCTGAATCACTGCGTCAGAAAGACCTTCCTCCTTCAAGATGGCGGTTTCAGCAGCCATGCCGTCAAAGCCAGCGATGGTAAATTGGGATAGCGCAGCCGACCCTGGGTGAGCAGGTCCGGCAGCAGAGGCAGGGCGAACTGATCCTCTGCCAGTCTTACAAGATCTGCGAACCAAACTCGCCTTGGCCACCTTGGGGCCACCAGAATTGCCGACGCACCATCCAAGGCCAGTTTGCGCAGCACTCTGGCTAGCATTGGGAACGGAGGAAACAGGTAAAGGAGCCCCAGATCCCTCCAGTTTAGAGACATGGCATCCACTGTCAGAGCCAGAGGATCCTGCGAGAGAGACACAAAGACTGGAAGCTTGTGATTGTGACGAGAAGCAAAGAGGTCCACCGCTGGGACCCCCCACCTGAGACATATCGAACGAAACACCTTGGGACTGAGAGACCACTCCCCCTGACGAGAGGAGGCCCTGCTCAGCAAGTCCGCCTCCGTGTTCTCCACTCCCGGAATGTAGACTGCTGAGATACACGGGACGTGGGTCTCTGCCCAGTCCAGAATCAAAGACACTTCCCTGAGGGCACTCCTGCTGCGAGTCCCTCCTTGGTGATTGATGTAAGCAACCGCCGTTCTGTTGTCCGACCGGACCTGAACTGGCAGGCCTCTCAACTGATGAGTCAAGCGAAACAGAACCAACCTGATGGCTCTCAACTCCAGAACATTGATGGGCTCGTGAGCCTCCCGCGGGCCCCACAAACCCTGAAACTGGAGGTCCTTCCAAACACCCCCCCAACCTGACAGACTGGCATCCGTGGTGACTGTTTCCCAACACGGAGCCAGAAAAGATCTGCCCTTCAACAGATTGACCGACCCCAGCCACCATTGCAGGGATCGACGAACTCGGGGAGTCATCAGGAAGGACTGATCCAACGATAGAGGAGACTTGTCCCAAACCTTCAACAGATGAAGCGTCCTTGTGTGAAACTGCGCAAAGGGAACTGCCTCGAATGAGGCCACCATTAACCCCACCAGCCTCATCCCTAACCGGATGGTCGGATGAGGGGTAGACAAGAGAAGCCGAACACCCTGGCCTGTGAAGTGTCCAGAGACATTCCCAGAAAGGTCAGAATTCTGGACGGAGAAAGAGAAGACTTGGGGTGGTTGATCACCCAACCGAACCTTTCCAGAGTGGACACCACCGCTCTGGTGTCCAACTCCGCTTGGTTGAAGGAAGAGGCCATGATCAGTAGATCGTCCAAATAGGGCACGATGCGGATACCCTGGCCTCTGAGCAGAGCCATCACCCCCGCTAGCACCTTGGTGAACACCCGAGGAGCTGAGGTGAGACCGAAAGGAAGTGCCACAAACTGAAAGTGCCGATCCTCCACCACGAACCTGAGAAACCTCTGGTGTGCTGGAAAAACCGGAACGTGTAGATAAGCATCCTTGATGTCTATGGACGTCAGAAAGTCTCCCTGACGAAGAGAGTGAATGGCCGAACGCAGCGTTTCCATGCGGAATTTCCTCGGCCGGATGAACCTGTTGAGAAACTTCAGATCCAAGATGGGTCGGACCAACCCGTCCTTCTTGGGTACCGTGAACAGATTGGAATAAAAGCCCCTGCCCCGATCTGAAGGGGGCACTGGGCAAATGACAGCCATGTCCAGAAGATTCTCCACTGCCACCAGGAGCCCCTGCGCCGCTAGAGGCTCCGACGGCATCCGAGACCTGACAAATCTGGAAGGGGGGCGGAGCTCGAACTCCAGCTTGTAGCCGGAAGACACCACTTCCCGGATCCATCTGTCCGAGACCTCTTGATCCCAGATCTGAGAGAAGTGCTGCAGCCGTCCCCCCACCCGCATGGGTGAGGGCGCCCCCTCATTGCTGAGCCGGCTTAGCAGCCGGTTTGGGCTTAGAGCCCCAACTGTATCCAGAACGGGCACGTCCTCTGCCCCTGTTTCCGGAATCTCCTCTGGAAGAGGGAAATGCAGAACCCCTACCAGATCTGGCCCCCCGAAAGGAGGGGGTAAAGGCAGGCGCCCCCCGAAAAGGGCGGCGTTGTTTCTTACGTTGAGGTAACCTACCACCCTTGGTGACAGAGTCCAATGTCTCTCCAAAGAGCCGTAGACCAACAAAGGGTAAAGCCGTCAGTGATTTTTTGGACATAAAATCGGCCGCCCACTGGCGCAGCCACACCGACCGCCGAATAGCCACAAGCAGAGCCGACGTCCTACCACACATCATCAAAGTGTCATCCAAGGCAGTCAACACAAAGGATAGAAACAACTCACACCGTTTAAGGCTAAGGAACTCGTTACTACCAGGACGAAGCCCGGAAGAAGTCAACAGGTCCCTGACCACAGACCTGGTAGCCAACACCATTAGCTCCGAAGCGCACACAGGCCGGATGGCCGACCCAATGCTAGTAAAGCCATGATAAGCCATCTGATCAATACGTTTATCCTCTCCATCTTTGAGAGTGGAACAATCAGGTCTGTTTAAAACCGAGGAGTTAGACAACCCCAAAACCGGTGCATCCACCTCGGGGGGAGATGCCCAGCGCTTGACCGCCTCAGAAGGAAAGGGATATTTCCTATCCCACCCCTGAGGGATGCCAGGGAGCCGAGCCGGCCTATCCCATTCCTTGTCAATGATTCTATCAAAATGGCGTTGCGTAGGAAACTCCAGGCGCGGCCTGGATTCCTCAAACAATTCACCTTTCTGCTGTGACGCCTCCTCGGGAGGGGAAATATTCAGAACTTCCAGCATGAGAGACAGAGCGTGAGGAGAGTCCAAGGATCTCCCTAAATCAGAAAGCTCGGCATCAGCGCCAGCAGACTGCTCATCATCCGAAAATTCTGAACCCTCATCAACTTCCCCCTCCTCTAGCTGAGGATAATCAGACCAATCCAGATTGTCTCTGTCATCAAGATCATCCACCGGCGGAGCCGGCGACAAATGCTTTCTCTTAGACGGAGCCTTACGGGCGACCGAGCTAGAGAGCATTTTCTCAAGGCTAGCCAATCTGGCACACATCTCGGATTGCAGATCCCTGCCCATGACCACGTCACACGGGGCACGAGTCAAGGCGGGAGGGGGAGTTGAGGTGGCCGGCTGTGCTGACCCCGCCGCTTGGGGTTCGGACTGCCGCGTAATAGTTTGCTGTGCACATGGTATACACAGTAACACATCATCCCCAGTAATGGAAATCCCACACAACATACACTTTTTGGGATGCCCCGAAGGGGTCCCAGTCCCAGTATCCGGGGATGCCTCCATAAGGTGAATTTTGAGTGGTCGCTATGACCCAGGGAATTACGCCAGTTAGACAACCCGGGATGCCCCTTTAATGTCCCGAGTGGGAGGATTTGTGATGCTAAAATGGACCCAGGATCAGGAGAGACCTTCCAATACTACAGAAGATCCTCCTGGATAACCTTCACCTAAAAGACAGAGAGAGACCCATAAGTCCCTACAATAAGACTTAACAGATAAAGAAAAGAAGAAATAAATGAGGCCCACAGGGCCACTCACAGACGCTGCGGTGAACGATCCGCCTCAGAACAATGGCGATTTCTGAGGTGAAGTGAAGAGAAGAAGAACTGCCTTGTCAGGGGCGTGGTCTGCGCAGCCCGCGCAAAGCTGATCTGTGCCCCTTAAGCTGCCTAGTAACAGGGAGCTGCCTAGTAACAGGGAGCTCAGCTCCGCAGCGGCGCCAGTACAGAGGAGGGCGGAGCCGCGGCGACGCGCCGAAAGCCCGGCTCCGCCCCCCCTTCCAGTGTGAATGAAGCGTGAGGGAAGAAGTCCCTCACGCACCAGCCCAGAGACCGGCGCCGCCGACAACCGCGGCGCCGGCTGCCATGACAGCGGGTGCTCCCGCTATCACTAGCGGAGCACCCGCCCCGCTCGCTGCGGCGAGGAATGAATGAGAGAACGGGGGCTGGCCGCGGCAGAGCGCCGAGTGCCAGCCCCGCCCCCCCAAAGCGTGTGAGGTAAAAAATTACCTCACAGACTGAAAAACCCCGGCACCCGGCTGCAATGACAGCCGCGGTGCTGCAACATAGTAACAACAGTGCAACCAATTCATTGAGGGATTACTTCCAGACGCTCCACATCAACAAGAGAAAGTGAATAAAGAGAAAGAGAATAAAGCTAACCCCTATGAGAGGAACCCCAGCCCCCATAGTTGGTAAAGGGAAGGGCCCCCCCCCCCAGGGGAAAAGTCAAGGGACGGGGCATCCCAAACCGGGATCACCTACCCGGTATGACCGCCTACCCTCTCTTTTAGGGTCTCACGGTGGAGCTCTGCTCCTCAGCACCAGAGGTGCCAATGTACCCTCGCTCGGGCCAGCAGCCAAGACTGTGGAGGCATGTAATCTGAGGTAAATTTTGGGACAAACAGGGGTCCGAGCGGAAATAGATAAAATAAGAGGCCGGGAGTTACCCCGGCTACCTGAAATCCCCCTGTGCAAGGAGGAGCCATCATCTTCTGACTTGCTCGCCGTCTGCAGAGATGGAAAACTGGGTAGTGAGTGGGAGGTCCCAGGTATTTATGGATCAGGGAGGGGCTTTCTTTTGCTATCATCTCTGCAGGAACGCCCTCTTCAGGACGATATTACCCACATGTTATGGATTCTTGAAGCGGGGTGTGTGACATACTAAGAATAGGTCCTTCAGCTGGTGACCGACATGCAGGAGCTGCGTGACTCGTTGGGGACCATAGAAGAAGACTAATGTTCTGGGTCCAGCCATTGCTTTGTATATAGTTTTTAAGGTTTCTATTTTTTTAAATTTTATATTTTCGAAATACATTTTTTTTTAAAAAGCCATAAAAAAATGGCATTTTGGATTAAACCAAAAAAAAAAAAAAACAATAACTGTTTCAGTGTCATTTTATTTTCAAAATACATTAACACAAAACTAATGGGCAAGGAATATTTAGAGATGAAGATTCACATGACCGCAAAGTGATTTGGGTAAGTTTTAGGGGTCAGAAATGGAAGAAGAACCTAACTGCGAAGTGATTTAGGTAAGTTTGAGGGGTCAGAAATGGAAGAAGATCCTAACCGTGAGATGATTTGGGTAAGTTTGAGGGGTGAGAAATGGAAGAAGAACCTAACCGCAAAGTGATTTAGGTAAGTTTGAGGGGTGAGAAATGGAAGAAGAACCTCACCGCGAAGTGATTTAGGTAAGTTTTAGGGGTGAGAAATGGAAGAAGAATGAAAGCGCAAAGTGATTTAGCTAAGCATTGTAGCACAAGTGAATGAACCAAATATGTAGGCGAGCACTTTAATGAGTTAAGTTTGTAGTGCGCAGGCGTAAGATCGCAAGGATTTTCGTCTGGACGATTATTTATTGTAAAAGGAAATCAGAATCTAACGGGAAACGTAAAGGATTCGTGGGAGGAGACGATGGAAAAAGGGTAAAAGCGAAAGCCGACGTTGTAACATGAGAAAAAAAAACGGAAAACGAAAGCAGCTGGAAAATGACATTCTCGTTGGCATACGAACGGACGAAAACTTTACAGAAGGCTTGCGATGCATGCATAGAATCGCTCGTACGAGAGCAGGAAAATTAAAAAAAAAAACAGATCGACACAAAAACGAAAGTCTTTTTTTGTCTCTCTGAATCAAGCCTATTGTGTTGGGCTTGCCTCCCCTCTTTTACATTTTTTGTGTGTTTTTGGCCCTTTAAGGCTCTAAAAAAAAAACAAGAGAGGAAATGAATTCAATTCAATTTTTTTTTTTTTTACTTTTTTTTTTTCACTTCATTTTCACGTCCTCGCATTTCCTTATTTCACATGGTTTAAAAGAAAAGCGCCCCTGGCATTATTTTTCCTTTCTCAAGAGCAAAGTGAATGTGACTTTTCTAAAGGGGTCACAGGATGCCTCCAGGGCCGGTGGGTGTAGCTGGACCGCTGCCTGCTTTCAGCTTAACTGAAGGGCTTGTCAGGCTTTTCATCTTGTCAGAAATGAGCCGCGGGCCCTGGCCAGCAGCAGGAAAAGGCGGCATTATGAATCCCACGCCAGCTATTTCCCACTGACATCAAACCCGCAGTTTTTTTTTTTAAATGAATCCCTCACAAAGACGAGCCTTCATTCCACTGCCAGCTCGAAATTAGCCTGAAAATAATGACCTCTCAGTAGACGTCTAGCATTGTCGATAAACCCCAGTCTGTACCTAAAGGTAATTGTCACACCCCATGCCGCGGACAGCCGAGAAAAGGCCCCAGCACATTTCGCAGAGGTGACTGAGAGTCAGGGCCAGGGCCTTGACCTGATGAGCATGAAACCGGTAGCCAAAAGGGACTTTTGCCGTCACCTCCTCACTCGGGAAAAACAGGAGGCGAACAGATTTCTTTACAGCGCAGGGATGCGTCTGCTGCCAGTAACGCGGGTGTGGAGCGATTTTATGCATCCTAATCTGCAGCAAGTGGGAAATCTAGCAGCTCAGCATTGCCATCAGCTCTCCAGAAACATGCCTGCAATTGATGGGACATGAATGTCCTCTTTGAGAGAAACATAGAGGCTATAACTTTTTTGTTTCCTCATGAAATAAAACAAACACGTAAAATGGGACTTATTTGGCATTCCTGCCCCAATAAGGTTCCAGTCTGGTATGAAAATCGTCTCAAACAGAGGTCTTAAGATATTTATTTAAAGCAGACCAAAACCAATTTTTGGAGTTCTATCCCCCGCATCCCTCATCTCACCGGTGGTATGTTTTGGGTAGTTTCGTCGTCCTGTCTTCTCTCCCTTCCCAGCATTTGATCAAGCATGTTCTATAAAGTGCCAGATTTCCAGGGACTTCAGTGGCAGGACTAGCAATTGGCGAATTGCATCATGACACAGTGCCCGGATTAGACCATACTATTGGTCCACTTTCATAATGTATGAAATGACATAGGAGCCGGGAAATAGAATTCCAAAACATGGTTTGCAATATGTCTGGATAAGTGAAAATAGTGATTTATTTTTCTACCCCAGGGAGAGGACTATCAGAGAAGGGATTGGCTAATTTGGTTTTGTCATTTAACTAATCTATGCGTTCTTTCACTTGGGCATCTCCTTTTCTTCCTCTAGAATGTGCTGCCCTAGCCATGTAGCATTGCTGTCTAGTCTCCCATATTAAGAATGTGCTAGATTTGGGTTAGCAAAGAACATGCGCTTGAAGGAAAAAAGATAAGGTTTCGGACTCCTTAGATCACATCTGCTTAACCTGCTGCCCGGGAGCCGACCAGTGTGGCCCTTGGCCTGTTTTGTGAAAAGTGGTAAAGGTAAATAGAACTAATGTGTAAAAGTAGTTAAATAGGGGTACAGTAAGGATAGGCAATTGCCCAGAGAGTGATATAGAAGGGGCACATTGGCAAATAGAGGCAACAGTGGTGGCTTGGAGGAACCCGGTGACATTGATTGTATTACACCACCCCTGGGTGAAATCTTTGGCAAAATAATTTGGTTAAAATAGTTTTTCCATAATTGTATCCTTGCCATTGGTGGAAGCTTAAATCAGAACTTCACCCTGACTAAGAGCCTATCTTATATGTTTCCCACACCCTGTACATACAGATTGCTCACATTAAAAATCATCCTACCTGCATCTACTGCATGTTATGAGACTTTAAACATCCAAGATGGCGGCTCATGGAGCATCATGCAGCCTGCAAACAGGAAGTGTCTTCCAACTGTGTCGCTCTGCATTCAGGGTTTGCTGTCCTTTCCCTGACCACAGCTCTGCTCTGTCTGTGCAAAGCACAGCTATAACCCCATTTATCCCGCTCTCCTCTCCTCAGTATGTGTGATGCTTCTGAATCCAGATGGCGACGCCCGTATCCTAGAGTCCTGAACAGAGTTGCAGCCCAGTGGGGGTAAGAATAATAAGTTACCTAATAGTAATAACCTTAAAATATATTAATTTTAGATGATGGGGAATACATTTTTTAAGGGTTTTGGGCTTCTCATTAAATCACGCTGAAGGTCCGGTTTAACCCTTTTAGTGCTCAGTATGTAGATTCTGCATGCTCACTTCTCCTCCCTATAAGTCATCTTCCCTCGCTGTCCTGGATTAAGCGCCAGGGGCTCTGTGATCACCGGTGCAGGTCTTTAGCAGGGCAGAGAATGCTGTCCTCTGCCCCACATGCCAGCTTCTGCCATCTTGCCAGCTTTTATATTTTTTGTGAGCTAGTAAAAGGGTTCCTTGAGGCCACTATACCAGTTCACATGGCAGAAGGGGTGGGCAGGTCACTAGCCTTTACCCCTCACCCCATTTCCTGCATCCCCAAAGCCCAGCGGGGGGTAGAAGAGCCCGTGGCACGTAAGGGCTATGCATGCTCGTAACTAGTGCAAAATGGTGAAAAAGGCCCAACAACAGAGGGTGACAACATCTCTAGGTAGACTGAAAGTGCTATACGAGTTTTGTATTGGGAACATGGGACTGATAGGGGAGGGGCATAAATTAGGGATACACATATTCAGAGTAAGCCAATTGACATGTGTATTGCTAGCATGTGGGGACTGCTACATATGATTGTAGGAGTTTGGTGGAAGGAAATACAAGTAGAGTTATGCACAGCCAATAACCCATTGGTTACTGGTCATATTGTATGTGGTAGGAGCATAGAAGTGATATTAAAGGGATAGGGCTAAAGTGAAAAAAGGGGAGGCCCGTTCAAATAGAAAAGCCCCAATGAAGCCAAAATTCTGGTTGAAATTTACAATATTGCATGTATGTAGCACTGTGCTTGCAGCCCATTTGGAGTCAGCTGTGCCTAAAATGCATCCTTTTCAGAGGGACAATACTATTCTAAATTGGCATATTGGGGGTTTAGGACAGAATAAAAAGTAACAAAGTAAAAAAAAATTAGGCTAGAGTGTCCAAGATCAAGGAACATAGGAGAGGGCATCTTATATAGTCAGGATTTCCAGGGAAGTAACTGTAAATGGTGCAGAGACTGCATCAGGGGGTTGGGTTGGTGGTCCCCATTATTGTTGTTTCTCCACCTTATTTTATTAGATTTGTGCTCTCATGGCATCATGTACATAAAAAAGAAGCACCATTAGTCTGCTGTTTCTTTAGTTATCTACAGTTTACTTAAAATAACAGGAAAATGATTACTGTATGAGCCATTATGGGGCCCCATTCAATATTCGCAGAAGGGTCCAGTCACATTTAGTTACACCACTGCGTGTAGCCATAAGCTATCCATGGGGCCCATATCCTGATATTAGGATATTAATGGTGTCATCGTCATTTTGGTAATTCTATTCCCGAATTCCTGAAAGTTTAGACCGGCTTAAAGAGAGAACCCTTCCCCACCCCTGACACTGATGCTTTTATTACATCCAATCACATCAAAGACCATGGCCTAGGTAGCTCACATCACTCGTGCCAGGTTGATGGTCTAGACTTTGCACTCACTATTCTTTGTTTTGGTGCTGCCACTGACACCACCTTGCATGCAGTAGCAATTTTTCCATGTGTATGGCTAAAAGCTCTACACTCGTAGGGATACCCTTATCACAAATGTTCTCAGTGGATTAAAGCCAATAGTCACTGGTAGAAAAGGATCTGGGGGTACTGGTAGAGCAAAGGCTAAAAAACTTATACAAAGAAGTCAAGCAGATGCATCTAAGGCCAGCAAGATATCATGCATTAAAGTGGACCATGATTTTGACTATCATGGGTTTTGGTCCACTCCACCAGGGTGCCCCGCTATGTGAAACCCCCCAGATCGCCCGCATCAACTCCCCTAACCACGGTCCTACGGAGCATGCACTGCCGCTCGTCCACGTTTGAGCAACGTCTTAGCTCAGCAGCTCCGAGCGCGCTGGAGGCCGCATCTCACACTTCCCTCTAATAGGGAGCGAGCCCGCACTGGGTGGGCAACCTGGGGGATTTGCAATGCCCCGTGGGGAGGGTTCTCTTTAAGAGGCATGTAATCACAGAATAGGGATGTAATATTGCCTCTTTACAAGGACCTGGCTGTCCCCATCTGGAATATATTGTCCAGTTCTGGCCATCAATTCATAGAAAGAATTCCTTGATTTCATAAAAAGGGAAATGAAGGATCTTAGTCATGAAGAAGGATTACAGAAATTACATTTATTTAGTCTGGAGAGGAGAAGCCTAAGTGGGGGATATGATTAACTTCTATAAATGGGCAATACAACAAAATATGGAGAAAAGGTATTTCATGTAAAATCGGCTCCTGAAGCGACTATCCTTTTTTTACCATAAGAATTACAAATCTGTGGAATAATCTCCCACAAGGGGTTGTTAAAGCATCAGCAGCTGACCGCTTCAAAAAATGGGGTTAAAGAAGAAAATATAATTAACTGTTATAGGTAAATAATAAAAATATAACTTTCCTCAACTCCTTCCCTTGGTTGAACTTGAAGGAATTATGTATTTTTTTTTCAACCATATTAACTTGTAGTTAACTAGTAATAATACCCATTAGTTCTGGATCATCATGTAGTAGGAATCTGGAAAATTGGGATAGGGCAAGAAATAGGTAAAGTAAAAAGGAGGGGAGTTCAAAATTAGAAAGGTTTTCCTTTATAGTCAGGAGAGTGTTGTCCAGGCCATGTGAGTAAGTATAAACTATCCATAGGACCGAGGAACCAATGGTGGGATTCCTAACAATGACTTTGAACCTTTCCCTACTCTGTTCCTGACTTCCTGAAAGTTTTTAGAATGGCTGCAAAAGATTGGACCCTTGTGTTACATCCAGTCACATTATAGACTGTGGCCCAGCATTTCTCTGATATTCCCTGTTTTAACATTATTTGTTCAGAAAATTGGAAAACACTGATTTTGCCAAATTTCTGATTGAAATTTATGAAACCGTAAATATTTGGTGCTATGCTAACATGCTATTTGCAGCCTGTCTGTACATATGATAAATCATTTTAAGTGGGAGAAACTATATTGTATAGATTAAGGGCAACCTACACCTGAAAAGTCCCTTGGTACAATCATTTAATGTAATGGATTATATGCTACGTTTCAACTGAGCCAATTGATTGGATTGTGCTGGAATGCTTTTTAGCTTGTTGCTTCTTGGGAGACCCCTCTGTGCACTACCATTCTTCAAGGGGCCGAGCTGATGGACTACTACCTCTTTTGAACTATATTGTATATAGATTGGTTTAATGCTGGTTTGAAGTTGGTGTAGAGCAGAAAAATGTAAAAAGTTTTTTTTTTAAATGTAATCATAAAACCTCTGCTGCTGTTTTTTAGCTTGGGCTAGTTCAAGGAATATAGGTGAATATGTCATATAATATTTGGATAGGTGTAAGTTACCTGTGAGGCTGGTCTACACAGTAACACCTTATAGGATTCCTCTGGATTTGTTTTTTTTTTGGGCAATTCTTTTCCCGACACTCCCGGATCAACTCACCTCACCGCGGTCCTACGGTGCATGCGCGGCCGCTCATCCAATCTGCGCGCTTGGAGCTGCTGAGCTATGGACGTCTAACCCGACGTCTAAGCTCAGCGGCTCAGAGCGCGTTGGCGGCTGCATCTCGCGCTTTCCTCTAACATGCGCCGTTGGACTGGGATTAAGGATTAAGTGTAGCGGGTGACTTAGGGGGGTTTCACGCAGCAGGATGCCCCGTGGGAAGGGAATAGATTGGCCCGGGAATCTTAGAGATTCCCGGGCCGATCCAGCTGGGTTTCAGTCCACTTTAAGAAAAGTAGCCCCAGCCATTCAGCTAGCTCTCTCTCTGAGATTCTCAGTTTTAACATCATGGATTAGAAAATAGAAAACCCACATTTGGGAAAAATTCTGGTTGAAATTTACTGAAATCCAAAAGCAAGTGCAAGGAATTTAGGGTAGGGGGTCTTAATTAGTCGGAATAGTCAGAATTAAGGTACTGTAGTCATAAGCTATCCATTTCCCCAGGAACTATTTGTAGGATTCTGCCACAATTAGTTTTTAAACTGATCATCATTTTGTCCATTCTATTCCTGACTTCCTAAAAGTTTAAGGTGGAGAACTATTCCCCGCCTTTGCTTCTAGCAGACCCTTGTATTACAGGCAACCACATCAAAGATTAGAGATGAACTTTTTTTAACATTCTGGATTAATAGGAAAAAGTTGGCCGAATCTATGGGAATTTTATCCAGACAGCTGGACTAGTCTTCACAAACCTTTGAATATGTGGTTTTATATTTTCAGCCCATTATTATATTATATATAGATCGGCATATTGGGAGTGTCTTATAGTCAGGATTTGGGTGGGCATAAGCTATCAGTGAGGCCCATATCCCCAAGGACTTTTTTTAGGATTTCTTTGCAATGATCGTCATTGTGGCAGTTCATTTCCTGGCTTCCTAAAAGTTTAGGGTGAGCACAAGAGAAACTTTACCCACCCATGATACTTGTCTTGCATCAATCAATGAAGGCTGTTTTAAATTACATCTGAACAGCTTGCATAGCCTTTGCACACATTATTCTTCCCCTTGTTTTTGCTCCTCCACTGACCCCACTATACGGCTAAAAATAATTAAACATTGTTTTGCTACTAAATTTGTTGAAATACCATTTGTGATCTTTGTGATGTTTAATGCCACCTTGTCATCGTTTTTTTTTGCCTAAAGAGACTTGGTGAGGCTCCTGTATATATATTTTCCCTGTCTGACAAACTGCAAGAGTTACAAAAAAAAATAAAGAATAGAGCAACTCTGTGACATTGAGCATAATTCTTTCATTTAGCAATTTATGCAGGCGGCTCATTTACCAGGCTACACCTACTGGCCAACCCTAGGCTAGTGCTTCTGTTCATTTTCTCAGAGATTATCCTTTTTTTTTTTTTTTTATTATAGATCGGAAAACTGATGCCCTCTCCCATAGCTAAATTAACTAGAATCACGTGGAAAACAATCCCAGCCTTGTACAAAAAAAAGGGGGGAGCCATTAACGCTAGCCTGCAGCTATGGACTGCACCCAATATGACTGGAGACGCGCTTGCTGCAGATGTTGGAGGCTGGCTCTGAGGCAAAAAAACTCGGCTGTGTTGTATAGCTACAATTAAAATCAAGTCCACTGCCAAAAAAAGGAAGGAGGGTAAAGGGAGAACATCAAAGACAGATGAAATGTGTAGTTAGTAATAAGAGTGGTCTCCTCTTGAACCAAGCCCTGCAGCGCTCCGCGGCCCCCTTGTTAATGAGAAATCTTGACCTCTGGTTTGTAAGTTAAACTTGTAATCCCAGCTAATGAACTAAATCAATCCCAACTTCACCGCTCGCTTCCCATTTTTCTTTGCGAGGCTGCCTGTCTCTGAGTTTGTGTCCAAAATGTATAAATCTTGAGGAGGGAGAAAAAAACCTGGGCAGGAAATATAGATTTATTCTACTGAAAGATGCCTTTCTCTGTTTTTCAAATTGACGTTTCATTAAGGGCCTTATTTATGATGTGCGCTTTTTAGCATAATTTTTTGACTATAGTAGCAGCTTCACAGGGCCGGTATTACTGTCTTATGTGGCGCTGCGTACTACATTGGCGCTTCTGGTCTATTTCTGCTCGGCTCTTTTTTGTATGCTTTTGATTGTGAAGCCTCCCAGCCTAGGCTGCTGGCCAGGTAAAGGTAGATGGCACCCTATGGTGCCTAGGAGCCTTGCTCCTCCGCTAGACCCCATACTATGGGGCAACGCGGCTGTCCGGCCTGGTGATCCGGATTTGGGATGCCCCGTCCCTTTTCACCTTATGGTGATGTCTCCTTTCCCCGCTTGGTCCCTTCTTCCTGCGCTAGAAAGGGGGGGGGCCCTTGTGTTAGCTGAGTGTTTTTTGCTTACAGTGTGTATGGTCTGTATGACTGTTTTTTTGTGTGAGATTCTCCACCTCAGGCGACGGTTTGTACCGCCGCTGTGCCTGGGTGTTTGTTTGGACTCCGTTGTGTGGGGTGTTGGCTGCGGGGCCGGCGCCATGTGCATCCGGCGCCCGTTTCTTATTACGCGGCGGTTTTTACTTTGCTCCGTCTAAGTTTCAGGCGGGGGGGCGGGGCCGCGCTGTACCGTTTGCTTGGAAGGGGGGCGGGGCCGGAGCGCTTCGCGCGTCTGGCACGGCCCGCCCTTCTTCTCCTTCCTCCTCGTTCCTGCTTGTGAGGCCGGCTGCTGCTGCTTCTGCTGCCGCGAACGGCGGCGCCATCGTGAGTTGGTGCTTGTGTCAATTTATATGTATTTTTATTGATAGGATGTATGCATCAAGGATTGGTATTCTATGTTATGTGCATGTACCAATTTTTGTTTACGCTCACGTGCGCACTAAACTATATGGCGCATCTGGAAACATGGTACTCCCTAAATGAATTGGGTGCATATGTGTGCCTTTATTTTATCCGTGTTTCTTGTCTGTGCATGTACTTGCATTGTTGTTTTTAATGTGCTGCTGCATGTTTGCCTTTGTCATGGTTATGGAGTGACTGTTGTTCTTTCCATTGCAGATCCTGGGATCCCGGTCTTAGATAACTGGCTAGTGGGGTCTTGTCCATTCCAAAGATTATATGTTACAAATCCTCCCACTAACGGGACATTAAAGGGGCATCCCGGGTCGCTTATTGCATAAATCCCTGGGTTCTTGCGAATACCACAATTTCACCATATGGAGGCTTCCAGCGATTACGGAAATGCCCTTCGGCTGTGTGGGGGTTGTGGGGCTCCTCTCCCAGGGGATGATGTCATAATATGCATTCCATGTGCACAGCGGAACATTGCGCGCCAGTCCGGTACCCCGGCCTCTGGCTCTTCGCCGTCCGTGTCATCTCCTACTCCTCCCCACCTGTTCCGGACCCCGTGTGACGTTGTCATGGGTGGGGATTCGCAATCCGAGGTATGCGCCAGGTTGGCCAGCCTTGAGAAAATGTTTTCTGCTGTGGTTGCTCAGAAAGCTCCGGCTAAGCGGAAACACCTTTCTCCGGCCCCGCTGGACCGTGATGTTGATGTTTCTGAGCCCTTGGACTGGTCCGATTGTCCCCCGGCTGAGGAGGGGGAGCTCTGTGAAGATTTGGATGAGCTGGATGACCGGCAATTGTTTGGTGCTGCTGGTGACCAAGCAACGGGGGTGGTCTTCGACACCCCTTCGATCCTGGCTCAAATGTTTGAGGTTTTGGCGTTGGATCCTCCTGAGGCGGCTCCCCCGCCTAAGGGTGAGTTATTTGACGTGGCCAAGCCGCGCTTGGAGTTTCCCAGTCAACGCCATTTTGAGGATGTCATACTTAAAGAATGGGAGCAGCCTACCCGTCTTACTGGTGTTCCGCCTAGTTGGGATAGAAAGTATCCTTTTTTGGCGGACTTGATTAAGCGATGGTCTTCTCCTCCTGAGGTCGATGCCCCGGTTTTGGGGCTGTCTAACACGGCTGTGTTGCACTCTCCTGACTGTACTACTATCAAGGATGGTGAGGATCGCCGGATTGACCAACTGGCTCGCCACGGCTTTGCCAGTGTTGGTTCGGCTTTGAGGCCAGTTTGTGCTTCGGCACTTTTGATGTTGGCTGCAGGGTCCATTCTCAGGGAATTGTTGTCGGCCTTGATCCTGTTTGTGAAGAGTTTGAGGCTCTCAAGCGTTGTGAGTCGTTTGTTTAGTTCGTTCTTGCCGCTCAGGATGATGCCATGTTGATGTGTAGTAGGACCACAGCCTTTTTGGTGGCTATCCGGCGGTCGGTGTGGCTGCAGCAATGGACTGCTGATTTTAATTCAAAAAGGACGCTCACGGCTCTTCCCTTTTTGGGTTTGCACCTGTTTGGTGGGAAATTGGATTCTGTTGCCAAGGGAGGTAAGTTACCTCAGCGCAAGAAACTACGCCGTTACTTTCGGGGGGCGGCCTCTTTTAATCCCTCCTTTCGGGGGGCCAGAGCTGGCAGGGGCGCGGTTTTCCCTGTCTCCAGGGGTGCCGGTTGGCACCGGGGTAGAGGCCGTGGCCGTCCCGGTCACTTCTGGGGCTCCAAGCCAAAACCCGCTGCCAAGCCTGCTCAGCAATGAGGGGGCGCCCTCACCCGTTCGGTTGGGGGGGGAGGGCGGTTACGACACTTCTCCCAGGTCTGGGATCGGGCGGTCTCGGACAGATGGATTCGGGAGGTGGTGTCGTCCGGTTACAAGCTGGAGTTCGAGTCCCGACCTCCTCCAAGGTTTTTCAGGTCTCGTGTGCCCACAGATCCTTTGGCCGCGCAGGGGCTCCTGGCGGCGGTAAGGAATCTTCTGGACATGGCAGTCATCTGTCCGGTTCCTTCCTTGGATGTGGGCCTCGGGTATTATTCCAATCTCTTCACAGTGCCAAGAAAGATGGATCGGTGCGTCCTATCCTGGATCTGAAGTTTCTCAACAGGTTTATACGTCCCCGGAAATTTCGCATGGAAACTCTGCGCTCTGCCATCAATTCTCTTCGGCAGGGGGACTTCATGACGTCCATAGACATCAAGGATGCCTACCTTCATGTTCCTATCTTTCCGGCTCATCAAAGGTTTCTTCGTTTCGTGGTGGAAGATCGGCATTTTCAATTTGTGGCTCTTCCATTTGGCCTTACCTCGGCTCCAAGGGTGTTCACCAAGGTGCTGGCCGGAGTGATGGCCCTTCTCAGGGCTCAGGGTATTCGCATCGTGCCTTATCTGGACGACCTCCTCATCATGGCTCCTTCCTTCGGTCAATCGGAGTCGGACACCAGGATGGTGGTGTCCACTCTGGAGAGTTTTGGCTGGGTGATCAACTATCCCAAGTCCTCCCTCGCTCCGGCCAGGGTGGTGTCCTTCCTGGGAATGTCCTTGGATTCTTGTCAACACAGAGTGTTTCTGCCTCAGCCCAAGGTTCTCTTGATTCAGGAATTGGCGCAGCTTCTTCTTTCCAATCCTTGTCCGTCCATCCGGCTAGGGAAGAGATTGGTGGGGTTGATGGTAGCCTCCTTCGAAGCTGTTCCCTTTGCTCAGTTTCACACTAGGACGCTTCAGCTTCATCTGTTGGCGTCTTGGGACCAGCGTCCGAGGTCGTTGGATCGGCCCTTCCAGATGTCCTCCCGGGTTCGGCAGTCTCTTCAGTGGTGGATGGTCTCGGCCAATCTCTTGAGGGGCAGGTCTTTTCTGACGCCTCTTTGGGAAACTGTCACCACGGACGCCAGTTTGTCGGAATGGGGAGGTTTCTGATAGGATCTTCAGTTCCGGGCGGTGGGGTCCTCAGGAGGCGTTCTGGAGCTGAGAGCCATCAGGTTGGTTCTGTCTCACTTGACACAGCATTTACAGGGCTTGCCGGTTCAGGTTCGGTCAGACAATCGGACGGCGGTTGCTTACATCAATCACCAGGGAGGGACTCGCAGTCAGAGTGCCCTCAGAGAGGTGTCTCTGATCCTAGCCTGGGCGGAGATCCATGTCCCTTGCATCTCGGCAGTGTACATTCCGGGAGTGGAAAACACGGAGGCGGACTTTCTGAGCAGGTACTCCTCCCGCCAGGGGGAATGGTCTCTCGATCCCAAGGTGTTTCGGTCTCTTTGTCTCCGGTGGGGGACACCGGAGGGGGACTTGTTTGCCTCTCGTCACAATTACAAGCTTCCGACATTCGTGTCGCTCTCTCAGGATCCTCTGGCTCATGGCGGTGGATGCCATGTCTCTGAGCTGGGGGGACCTGGGGTTCCTTTATCTGTTTCCTCCGATTCCCATGCTAGGCAAGGTGTTGCGAAAGCTGGCCCTGGAAGGGGTTCCCGCCATTCTCGTGGCCCCAAGGTGGCCAAGGCGGGTGTGGTTCGCAGACCTCGTTCGTCTGGCGGTGGATCAGTTCGATCTGCCTCTTCGGCCGGATCTTCTCACACAGGGTCAACTGCGTTACCCCAATTTACCAACGCTGGCTTTGACGGCCTGGCTGCTGAAACCTCCATCTTAAGGGAGGAAGGTCTTTCGGATTCTGTTATTCAGACTCTTATTAGCGCCATCTACTATAGGACTTGGAGATCTTATATTGATTGGTGTGAGGCTAGATCTTTGCCCTGTCGGGTCTTTTCTGTTTCCAGAATTTTGGATTTTCTTCAATCGGGGCTGGACTCTGGTCTCCAGCTGAGTACTTTGAAGGGGCAGGTTTCTGCCTTGTCTGTCTTTTTCAAAAGGCTTTTGAAATCCTTTGGTCAAGACTTTTTTCCAGGGCGTTTCGCATGTGCAGCCTCCTAGGAAACCTTTGCTTCCTGTTTGGGATTTGAATTTGGTTCTCTCTGCTCTTCAGGCTCCTCCTTTTGAGCCCTTGCAGGATATTGCTCTTTCTACTTTGACTCAGAAGGTTGCCTTTTTGGTAGCTATCACTTCGGTTCGGCGTGTTTCGGAGTTGGCGGCCTTGTCGATTCAGGCTCCTTATTTTGAGAGGCATCAGGACAAAGTGGTTTTCCGCTTCAAACCGGACTTTCTTCCTAAGGTGGTCTCTGCTTTTCATCTTAACCAGGACATTGTTCTTCCTTCCTTGTGTCCTAAGCCTAGGAATGACAAGGAGAGGGTTTGCACTGTTTGGACGTGGTACGCTGTGTGAAGTACTATTTGCTTACTACATCTCCTTTTCGTAAGACTGATGCCTTTTTCGTGGTGCCCTGTGGGCCTAGGAAGGGTTTGGCTCCGGCTAAGTCTTCCATTAGCAAATGGATTCGTCAGGCTGTTGTTGGGGCCTATTCTGCCAAAGGGAAGGTTCCCCCTTTTCGTATCACTGCTCATTCTACTCAGGCTGTTGGAGCGTCTTGGGCTTTTCAGCACCAGGCTTCTGTTGAACAAGTTTGTAAGGCTGCTACTTGGTCTTCTGTTCACACTTTTTCCAAGTTTTACAAGGTTGATGTGCGGGCTTCAGCGGATGCTGTTTTTGGCCGCAAAGTTCTGCAGGCTGCAGTGGTTTGAGTTATGCTTTTTTGCCTTCTGGATACCCGCCCTTTGTGGACACTGCTTTTGGATGTCCCAAGTGTAATTATTAAAGTTGAAGCGGGGTGTGTGACATACTTAGAATAATACCATTTACCATTTTGTGAATACTCACCTGTAAAATCGGTATTATAAGTATGTCACACACCCCACTTCACCCGCCCTTTTTGGTATCCTGAATCTTTATATGGTGAAGCTTCATTTACAGTTTGAGGGTTGCTAAAGCAGTTGCTTTACTGCTGTTTGAAAACTGGGAGATGAGTGGGAGGTCCCAGGTATGTATAGACCGGGAGGGGCTCGTTTTTCAAGACTTCTCTGCAACATCGCCACCTACAGGTGGGTTAACCAAGTGTAATTATTAAAGTTTAAGCGGGGTGTGTGACATACTTATAATACCCATTTTACAGGTGAGTATTCACAAAATGGTATTTTTTGGTTTGACGGATGTATTCTGGGGGTTTGGTGTTTATTCAGTAAGTTACGTTTGCGAAACGTGATTAGGAGTGACCCCCCCCCCAACAAATGATTTCCTCTGGTGAGCGCCATTAATAATTTCCTATGATGGCCCCAAATATGATTTCCTGTAATGTGCCCCAGGAATGGGACTCCCAAGGAAAGATTTTTTGTGGTGGACCCCAAGAATGATTTCTTCTAGTTAATTCCAAGAATGATTTCCTAATGTGGCCCCAAATAATGATTTCCTTGGATGGGCTCCAAGCAGTGGTCACATTAACACATATTTATGCATAAAACACATGTTAAATATGCTCTAAGCCCTCATTCACACCTGTCAGGTACCGCATGCGTTTCTGCGTTTGTGGCAGACACTGCGGTACCGCAAAAAAATTAATCCAGTGGCACCTCTATGGCTCCTTTCACACCTCTCTGGTGTCGCAGAGAGGAGAAAAACGCTGCGGCAAAAAATCCTGCCTGCTGCGTTGTGGCCGCAAACGCATCCCATTAAAAAGAAATTGTTTTATAATGCAGATGCGCAAACGCAAACAAAATACAAAGAAACACAAAACAGAATTCCTGCCACAAAGCGCATGCAGCAAACACGACCAAACAGATGTGAAAATAACCTAACACACATCCTCAAGTCCTCAGTGCATAGGGTTACTCCTCAAATGATATGTAGCAATTTCTTTTCTCCTAGGACAGCTGGCTTCTTTTCTTTCGTGGAGCATATGTAATAATTTCTTCTCGGCTAGTGTAAGCAAACTCATACAATGTAACATTTTCTTTTGTATATATATATATATATATATATATATATATATATATATATATTAGGGGTGTAAAAAAAAAATCTATTCTGTCAAGTAGAGATGAGCGAACTTTTGAAAAATTCGATTCGACTGATTCGCCGAATTTTCCGACAAAAATCGTTTCGACCCGAATAAATTCGCGACGAATCGCTATTAAAAACGGCTATTTCTGAGCCTCCTACAGCCTCAATAGGGTTGTAAACCATTCAGCCTTGCTGTAACACGCACAGGATGCGTGCTGGGTTTGTTAAATAATACTTTGAAGAAATATCACATGCAGATCAGAGGCATCGCTAATAGAATCGCAGAGCGGCACAATTGCAGAGAGTTGAAGTGGCATCACTATGAGGGGCAGAAGGAGCCCAAATATACACTGGAGTTGGCCTCAGGAGCCCAAAAATTGGATGAATCACACCCTGGAGTTGGCAGAAGTTGGCAGCAGCAGCAGGAGCCCAAATATACACTGGAGTTGGCTTCAGGAGCCCAAAAATTGGATGAATCACACCCTGGAGTTGGCAGAAGTTGGCAGCAGCAGGAGCAGGAGCCCAAATATACACTGGAGTTGGCCTCAGGAGCCCAAAAATTGGATGAATCACACCCTGGAGTTGGCAGAAGTTGGCAGCAGCAGCAGCAGGAGCCCAAATATACACTGGAGTTGGCCTCAGGAGCCCAAAAATTGGATGAATCACACCCTGGAGTTGGCAGGAGTTGACAGTAGTAGCAGCAGGAGCCCAAATATACACTGGAGTTGGCTTCAGGAGCCCAAAAATTGGATGAATCACACCCTGGAGTTGGCAGAAGTTGGCAGCAGCAGCAGCAGGAGCCCAAATATACACTGGAGTTGGCCTCAGGAGCCCAAAAATTGGATGAATCACACCCTGGAGTTGGCAGAAGTTGGCAGTAGTAGCAGCAGGAGCCCAAATATACACTGGAGTTGGCTTCAGGAGCCCAAAAATTGGATGAATCACACCCTGGAGTTGGCAGAAGTTGGCAGCAGCAGCAGCAGCAGGAGCCCAAATATACACTGGAGTTGGCTTCAGGAGCCCAAAAATTGGATGAATCACACCCTGGAGTTGGCAGAAGTTGGCAGCAGCAGGAGCAGGAGCCCAAATATACACTGGAGTTGGCCTCAGGAGCCCAAAAATTGGATGAATCACACCCTGGAGTTGGCAGAAGTTGGCAGCAGCAGCAGCAGGAGCCCAAATATACACTGGAGTTGGCCTCAGGAGCCCAAAAATTGGATGAATCACACCCTGGAGTTGGCAGGAGTTGACAGTAGTAGCAGCAGGAGCCCAAATATACACTGGAGTTGGCTTCAGGAGCCCAAAAATTGGATGAATCACACCCTGGAGTTGGCAGAAGTTGGCAGCAGCAGCAGCAGGAGCCCAAATATACACTGGAGTTGGCCTCAGGAGCCCAAAAATTGGATGAATCACACCCTGGAGTTGGCAGAAGTTGGCAGTAGCAGCAGCAGGAGCCCAAATATACACTGGAGTTGGCTTCAGGAGCCCAAAAATTGGATGAATCACACCCTGGAGTTGGCAGAAGTTGGCAGCAGCAGCAGCAGGAGCCCAAATATACACTGGAGTTGGCCTCAGGAGCCCAAAAATTGGATGAATCACACCCTGGAGTTGGCAGAAGTTGGCAGTAGTAGCAGCAGGAGCCCAAATATACACTGGAGTTGGCTTCAGGAGCCCAAAAATTGGATGAATCACACCCTGGAGTTGGCAGAAGTTGGCAGCAGCAGCAGCAGCAGGAGCCCAAATATACACTGGAGTTGGCTTCAGGAGCCCAAAAATTGGATGAATCACACCCTGGAGTTGGCAGAAGTTGGCAGCAGCAGCAGCAGCAGGAGCCCAAATATACACTGGAGTTGGCCTCAGGAGCCCAAAAATTGGATGAATCACACCCTGGAGTTGGCAGAAGTTGGCAGTAGCAGCAGCAGGAGCCCAAAAAATGGCCTAAAGACATAAATATGTTTTGCACCATTTGTAAAGTGTAAAACGTGGCACCATGCTGAATCTAGTCGCATGCATCAGGCATTGGTGGGTGGAAATCCTGGCTGATCCATCCCTGATTCATTTTGACAAAGGTGAGTCTCTCCACATTTTTAGTTGACAGACGAGTTCTCCTCGCCGTAACTATGGCCCCCGCCGCACTAAACACCCGCTCAGATGGCACGCTACTTGCCGGGCAGGACAGCTTTTCCAGGGCAAACTCTGCTAGTTGCGGCCACAAATCAAGTTTGGCTGCCCAGAAGTCCAGCGGATCCTCAAGGTGTGTTGGCATGGTCATGTCAAAGTATGACATGACCTGCTGGTTCAGGTCCTGCTCCAGGTCTTCCTGCTGCTCATGAGTAGCCTCACTATGCGGGTGTAGAAAGCTACTCATTAGCGACTGAAGACTGAGGCTGCTGCTGCTGATGGAGCTTCTGCTGCTGCTGCTGCCAACCCCCCCAGCGGCCATGGCAGTGGAAGGTGAGCGCAGAGGTCCCCTCGAGTCAGACCTGCGAGAGTATGGACCATGGCGCAGATAGGCATCGGCCAACTGCCTACGTAGAATGTCTTTGTAGTAGTTGAGTTTGTCCTCCCTCTCGGTGGGTTTAAAAAATGCCCCCATTTTGTGCCGGAAGCGAGGGTCCAATAAGGTGGACAGCCAGAAGTCATCCCGCCGACAGATGGAAACAATTCTGGGGTCACTACGCAAGCATGTGAGCATGCTTCGTGCCATTTGCGCAAGTGACTCGGATGGACTACCTGTCTCCATCTCCACTGCATACTGCCACGGTGTGCCCGGGTCCTCTGTCTCTCCTTCCTCAAAAACCTCTAGCTCCTCTGGCTGCTCCTGCTCCTCCTCTCCTGTCCGCTGACTAGATAAACCAGCCATTTCGCCAAGCCTAAACTGTGTTTCGCTGGGCAACTCCTCCTCCTCCTCTTCCTCCTCCTCCTCCTCCAGTTCAGCTCCAACGGGGTTCATGTGGCCGTAAGATGTAAACGCCATGTCTCCAGTGCCCTGACCAGCCATGGTTTCCAACATGTGCTGTAGTACATGAAGCAGTGGAATCACGTCGTTCATCCCGTAATCCTGCCGACTGACAAATAAAGTGGCTTCCTCAAAGGGCCTGAGCAAACGGCAGGTGTCACGTATGAGCTGCCACTGGTTGACATTGAAGTTACACAGGGGAGTCCCCCTATCTGCTTGGATCATCAGGAAATCCGTGATGGCTTTTCTCTGTTCATATAATCGGTCCAACATGTGAAGGGTGGAATTCCAACGGGTGGAAACATCGCAAATCAGACTATGTTGGGGGATACCATTCTGACGCTGTAGCTCAAGAAGGGTGTGTTTGGCGGTGTAGGAGTGGCTGAAGTGCATGCAAAGTTTCCGTGAAGTTGTTAGGATGTCCTGCAGATGGGGGGAACACTTCAGAAACCGCTTGACAACCAGATTGAAGACGTGAGCCATGCAGGGGGCATGGGTCAGGCTTCCTTGGCGCAGCGCAGACAAAATGTTCTTCCCATTGTCGGTAACCATGATTCCCATTTTAAGTTTTCTCGGAGTAAGCCATGTTTGGATTTCCTGATGAATACATTTAAGCAGTTCCTCCCCTGTGTGACTCCGTTCGCCAAGACAAACCATGTGAAGCACTGCGTGACACCTCCGTGCCCTGCACACATGGTAGACTGGAGGGGCACTGAGACTTGAGCCTACAGTGGAGGGTGAGGAGATGGCGGAGGATGAGGAGGCCGAGTCGCACGGTGTCACAGGCCCAATGGGCAGAGAGCGCGGAGGCCGAAGCGGCGTGACCTGTCCAAGTTGCTGCTGCAAAGGGACCACATTCACCCAGTGGGCCGTAAACGACATGTACTGCCCCTGACCGTAGTTACAGCTCCAGATGTCGGCGCTGCCATGTATTTTGCTACACACCGACAGGCTCAAGGACTGGCCCACCTTCTGTTCAACAAAAGTGTGCAGCGCTGGTACTGCCTTCTTGGCAAAGAAATGACGGCTTGGGACTCTCCACCTCGGCTCGGCACAAGCCATCAGTTCTCTGAAAGGTGCAGATTCCACCACCTGAAAAGGGAGCGACTGCAGCACCAGCAACTTGGACAGGAGCACATTCAGCTTCTGCGCCGTAGGATGAGTGGGCGCATACTGCTGTCTCTTGGACATGGCTTCGCTGATGGATTGCTGGCGGGATGCATGACTTGGAGGAGGAGGAGGAGGAGCAGGAGCGACAGAGGATGGGTGTGACGCACAGCTGCCTTCGGCTGAGGTGCTGGAGCCTTGGCTGGCAGAAATTGGGAGCTCACTTGGTGAGGAAGCAGACTGGACCACCCCTTGGGAGCCTCGGTTCTCCCAGGTCGTTTTATGGTGACGCATCATATGTTGACGCAGGGCCGTGGTGCCAACATTTGGACCCTGGCCACGCTTCACCTTTTGCCTACATATCTTGCATGTGGCCATGTTACCCTCCTGCGGATGCCTCAGGAAAAACTGCCACACTGCCGAGTAGCTACTTTTCCCACCCCCTGGCCTCACTGATTCACTGCTGCTGTTGCCAACTCCAGGAACCCCTGCTCCACTACCTCCCGATAAGGTAGACTGCCGCACAGCAGGTGCTCTACCCCGGCCCCGGCCCCGGCCGGCTCCAGCCTTTGGAATTGTGCCCCCATGCTGACTGCTACCACCTTGCTGCCTCAGCTGCTGACTCCGGGGCAACCTGCGCCCCTCTTCTCCTGATGATGACGATGAAGCCCCTTCATCACCCGGCTCCCAAGTGCGATCGGCTTCATCGTCATCATCATCATCATCACCGGGTTGTGGCTGTACGTCACTGATGTTCGTGGATTCGTCAACAGTGTCTGGCGCAGGAGCTGGAACGCTCGCAGCACCCACGACACTGTCCACATCACTATTTGTCTGCCTAGCTAAAGAAGCCACCTCCATTTCTTGGCTGGGCAGTAGCTGCTGACTGTCCTCCTGTATCTGATCGTCCTCCTCACTAAAGAGTGGAGCTGAACCCAAAGCATAGGATACGTCGCTGGGGGAGGGAACGGCGTAGGACAGAGGCAATGGGAGGACAGGGACTGCTCTCGGGGCATGCCAACTCAGGGTTGTGTCAGAGGAACCTACCGACCCTAGACTGGGGGTCTCAGATGTAAGTTGTGATGATGTTGTTGATGAGCGCGTCAGCCAATCTACCACGGCAGATGCGTTACTGGTGGAGACCCGACCGCTAGCAGATACTGGCAGATTAGGTCTCTCAGCGTGACTCCTGCTGCTACTGGCCCCCAGTCTGATGCAAGCTCTGCCTGCGGAATCTTGGCCTCTGCCACTCCTCTTTTCACTTCCAGGCACTTGTCTGCCCGACATAGTCTAACTGGCGTGGTAGTAGGTGATATTTTAAGAACCCCCAGGCAGCAGTGGGTCTATATAAAACAGAATATAATGCACACCAAAAGTGAGCAGTAACACTCAGCCTCCAACAGGCCTGCTTAGTGTAAATAAGAGAGCTGCTTAGTGTAAATAAAGAGGGGTATGCTATGTTACAGAATGGGATGCCTCAACAGAAGTGCACCTGGCAGGCAGCAGTAAGCCTATGCCCAGCAAAAGTGTCTTATAATATAAATATAATAAGAGCAAATGCTTATATGGTCTTAAACAGAGGCTGCTTTAGTCACAGAATGGGATGCCCTGGGCAGGAATGGACCTGGCAGGGTCCAGTAGGGCTTTGGCCAGCAAAAGTGTCTTTATCAGGCCTGATTTCTATGAGAATAAGTGCAAATGTTTATTATGCTATTAAATAGAGGCTGCTTTAGTCACAGAATGGGATGCCAGTGCCACAAAAACCAGAGAGCATGCACAGCAAAAGTGTCTTTATCAGGCCTGATTTCTATGAGAATAAGTGCAAATGTTTATTATGCTATTAAATAGAGGCTGCTTTAGTCACAGAATGGGATGCCAGTGCCACAAAAACCAGAGAGCATGCACAGCAAAAGTGTCTTTATCAGGCCTGATTTCTATGAGAATAAGTGCAAATGTTTATTATGCTATTAAATAGAGGCTGCTTTAGTCACAGAATGGGATGCCAGTGCCACAAAAACCAGAGAGCATGCACAGCAAAAGTGTCTTTATCAGGCCTGATTTCTATGAGAATAAGTGCAAATGTTTATTATGCTATTAAATAGAGGCTGCTTTAGTCACAGAATGGGATGCCAGTGCCACAAAAACCAGAGAGCATGCACAGCAAAAGTGTCTTTATCAGGCCTGATTTCTATGAGAATAAGTGCAAATGTTTATTATGCTATTAAATAGAGGCTGCTTTAGTCACAGAATGGGATGCCAGTGCCACAAAAACCAGAGAGCATGCACAGCAAAAGTGTCTTTATCAGGCCTGATTTCTATGAGAATAAGTGCAAATGGTTATTATGCTATTAAATAGAGGCTGCTTTAGTCACAGAATGGGATGCCAGTGCCACAAAAACCAGAGAGCATGCACAGCAAAAGTGTCTTTATCAGGCCTGATTTCTATGAGAATAAGTGCAAATGTTTATTATGCTATTAAATAGAGGCTGCTTTAGTCACAGAATGGGATGCCAGTGCCACAAAAACCAGAGAGCATGCACAGCAAAAGTGTCTTTATCAGGCCTGATTTCTATGAGAATAAGTGCAAATGTTTATTATGCTATTAAATAGAGGCTGCTTTAGTCACAGAATGGGATGCCAGTGCCACAAAAACCAGAGAGCATGCACAGCAAAAGTGTCTTTATCAGGCCTGATTTCTATGAGAATAAGTGCAAATGGTTATTATGCTATTAAATAGAGGCTGCTTTAGTCACAGAATGGGATGCCAGTGCCACAAAAACCAGAGAGCATGCACAGCAAAAGTGTCTTTATCAGGCCTGATTTCTATGAGAATAAGTGCAAATGGTTATTATGCTATTAAATAGAGGCTGCTTTAGTCACAGAATGGGATGCCAGTGCCACAAAAACCAGAGAGCATGCACAGCAAAAGTGTCTTTATCAGGCCTGATTTCTATGAGAATAAGTGCAAATGTTTATTATGCTATTAAATAGAGGCTGCTTTAGTCACAGAATGGGATGCCAGTGCCACAAAAACCAGAGAGCATGCACAGCAAAAGTGTCTTTATCAGGCCTGATTTCTATGAGAATAAGTGCAAATGGTTATTATGCTATTAAATAGAGGCTGCTTTAGTCACAGAATGGGATGCCAGTGCCACAAAAACCAGAGAGCATGCACAGCAAAAGTGTCTTTATCAGGCCTGATTTCTATGAGAATAAGTGCAAATGTTTATTATGCTATTAAATAGAGGCTGCTTTAGTCACAGAATGGGATGCCAGTGCCACAAAAACCAGAGAGCATGCACAGCAAAAGTGTCTTTATCAGGCCTGATTTCTATGAGAATAAGTGCAAATGTTTATTATGCTATTAAATAGAGGCTGCTTTAGTCACAGAATGGGATGCCAGTGCCACAAAAACCAGAGAGCATGCACAGCAAAAGTGTCTTTATCAGGCCTGATTTCTATGAGAATAAGTGCAAATGTTTATTATGCTATTAAATAGAGGCTGCTTTAGTCACAGAATGGGATGCCAGTGCCACAAAAACCAGAGAGCATGCACAGCAAAAGTGTCTTTATCAGGCCTGATTTCTATGAGAATAAGTGCAAATGTTTATTATGCTATTAAATAGAGGCTGCTTTAGTCACAGAATGGGATGCCAGTGCCACAAAAACCAGAGAGCATGCACAGCAAAAGTGTCTTTATCAGGCCTGATTTCTATGAGAATAAGTGCAAATGGTTATTATGCTATTAAATAGAGGCTGCTTTAGTCACAGAATGGGATGCCAGTGCCACAAAAACCAGAGAGCATGCACAGCAAAAGTGTCTTTATCAGGCCTGATTTCTATGAGAATAAGTGCAAATGTTTATTATGCTATTAAATAGAGGCTGCTTTAGTCACAGAATGGGATGCCAGTGCCACAAAAACCAGAGAGCATGCACAGCAAAAGTGTCTTTATCAGGCCTGATTTCTATGAGAATAAGTGCAAATGTTTATTATGCTATTAAATAGAGGCTGCTTTAGTCACAGAATGGGATGCCAGTGCCACAAAAACCAGAGAGCATGCACAGCAAAAGTGTCTTTATCAGGCCTGATTTCTATGAGAATAAGTGCAAATGGTTATTATGCTATTAAATAGAGGCTGCTTTAGTCACAGAATGGGATGCCAGTGCCACAAAAACCAGAGAGCATGCACAGCAAAAGTGTCTTTATCAGGCCTGATTTCTATGAGAATAAGTGCAAATGTTTATTATGCTATTAAATAGAGGCTGCTTTAGTCACAGAATGGGATGCCAGTGCCACAAAAACCAGAGAGCATGCACAGCAAAAGTGTCTTTATCAGGCCTGATTTCTATGAGAATAAGTGCAAATGGTTATTATGCTATTAAATAGAGGCTGCTTTAGTCACAGAATGGGATGCCAGTGCCACAAAAACCAGAGAGCATGCACAGCAAAAGTGTCTTTATCAGGCCTGATTTCTATGAGAATAAGTGCAAATGTTTATTATGCTATTAAATAGAGGCTGCTTTAGTCACAGAATGGGATGCCAGTGCCACAAAAACCAGAGAGCATGCACAGCAAAAGTGTCTTTATCAGGCCTGATTTCTATGAGAATAAGTGCAAATGGTTATTATGCTATTAAATAGAGGCTGCTTTAGTCACAGAATGGGATGCCAGTGCCACAAAAACCAGAGAGCATGCACAGCAAAAGTGTCTTTATCAGGCCTGATTTCTATGAGAATAAGTGCAAATGTTTATTATGCTATTAAATAGAGGCTGCTTTAGTCACAGAATGGGATGCCAGTGCCACAAAAACCAGAGAGCATGCACAGCAAAAGTGTCTTTATCAGGCCTGATTTCTATGAGAATAAGTGCAAATGTTTATTATGCTATTAAATAGAGGCTGCTTTAGTCACAGAATGGGATGCCAGTGCCACAAAAACCAGAGAGCATGCACAGCAAAAGTGTCTTTATCAGGCCTGATTTCTATGAGAATAAGTGCAAATGGTTATTATGCTATTAAATAGAGGCTGCTTTAGTCACAGAATGGGATGCCAGTGCCACAAAAACCAGAGAGCATGCACAGCAAAAGTGTCTTTATCAGGCCTGATTTCTATGAGAATAAGTGCAAATGGTTATTATGCTATTAAATAGAGGCTGCTTTAGTCACAGAATGGGATGCCAGTGCCACAAAAACCAGAGAGCATGCACAGCAAAAGTGTCTTTATCAGGCCTGATTTCTATGAGAATAAGTGCAAATGTTTATTATGCTATTAAATAGAGGCTGCTTTAGTCACAGAATGGGATGCCAGTGCCACAAAAACCAGAGAGCATGCACAGCAAAAGTGTCTTTATCAGGCCTGATTTCTATGAGAATAAGTGCAAATGTTTATTATGCTATTAAATAGAGGCTGCTTTAGTCACAGAATGGGATGCCAGTGCCACAAAAACCAGAGAGCATGCACAGCAAAAGTGTCTTTATCAGGCCTGATTTCTATGAGAATAAGTGCAAATGTTTATTATGCTATTAAATAGAGGCTGCTTTAGTCACAGAATGGGATGCCAGTGCCACAAAAACCAGAGAGCATGCACAGCAAAAGTGTCTTTATCAGGCCTGATTTCTATGAGAATAAGTGCAAATGGTTATTATGCTATTAAATAGAGGCTGCTTTAGTCACAGAATGGGATGCCAGTGCCACAAAAACCAGAGAGCATGCACAGCAAAAGTGTCTTTATCAGGCCTGATTTCTATGAGAATAAGTGCAAATGTTTATTATGCTATTAAATAGAGGCTGCTTTAGTCACAGAATGGGATGCCAGTGCCACAAAAACCAGAGAGCATGCACAGCAAAAGTGTCTTTATCAGGCCTGATTTCTATGAGAATAAGTGCAAATGGTTATTATGCTATTAAATAGAGGCTGCTTTAGTCACAGAATGGGATGCCAGTGCCACAAAAACCAGAGAGCATGCACAGCAAAAGTGTCTTTATCAGGCCTGATTTCTATGAGAATAAGTGCAAATGTTTATTATGCTATTAAATAGAGGCTGCTTTAGTCACAGAATGGGATGCCAGTGCCACAAAAACCAGAGAGCATGCACAGCAAAAGTGTCTTTATCAGGCCTGATTTCTATGAGAATAAGTGCAAATGTTTATTATGCTATTAAATAGAGGCTGCTTTAGTCACAGAATGGGATGCCAGTGCCACAAAAACCAGAGAGCATGCACAGCAAAAGTGTCTTTATCAGGCCTGATTTCTATGAGAATAAGTGCAAATGTTTATTATGCTATTAAATAGAGGCTGCTTTAGTCACAGAATGGGATGCCAGTGCCACAAAAACCAGAGAGCATGCACAGCAAAAGTGTCTTTATCAGGCCTGATTTCTATGAGAATAAGTGCAAATGTTTATTATGCTATTAAATAGAGGCTGCTTTAGTCACAGAATGGGATGCCAGTGCCACAAAAACCAGAGAGCATGCACAGCAAAAGTGTCTTTATCAGGCCTGATTTCTATGAGAATAAGTGCAAATGTTTATTATGCTATTAAATAGAGGCTGCTTTAGTCACAGAATGGGATGCCAGTGCCACAAAAACCAGAGAGCATGCACAGCAAAAGTGTCTTTATCAGGCCTGATTTCTATGAGAATAAGTGCAAATGTTTATTATGCTATTAAATAGAGGCTGCTTTAGTCACAGAATGGGATGCCAGTGCCACAAAAACCAGAGAGCATGCACAGCAAAAGTGTCTTTATCAGGCCTGATTTCTATGAGAATAAGTGCAAATGTTTATTATGCTATTAAATAGAGGCTGCTTTAGTCACAGAATGGGATGCCAGTGCCACAAAAACCAGAGAGCATGCACAGCAAAAGTGTCTTTATCAGGCCTGATTTCTATGAGAATAAGTGCAAATGTTTATTATGCTATTAAATAGAGGCTGCTTTAGTCACAGAATGGGATGCCTCACAGCAGACTTAAGATCAGTTCAGTATATATGCACAGTTAGTTACTATAAGCAGCCTGAAAACGCTAACAAAGGCTGGATGAAAAAAAAAAAATCTCCCTGTCAGCCAGCTCCGTTTTTCCTACCTTTCCCTGGCTTTCTGTCTGTCTCCTGTCTGTCTCCTGCCTGTCTCCTGCCTGTCTCCAGCCTGTCCCTGTCTGTCCCTGTCTGTCCCTGTCTCCAGCCTGTCTCCAGCCTGTCTAACTGCCTCAGCTACACAGCGTTCTGTCTGTCACGAATGCAATAGAGAAATGAGGAAAAGCAAGATGGCCGCCGTTAAATACCGCTGTGTGACGTCACCGGGCTTGCTGGCTGCTGATAGGCTGCATGTGACTGCCCCAGCTTGCACTGGCGCGGGATACATGTCCAGACATGTCCCGCCCGCCATCTTAGAATGCCTGTAATGTAAATGAATGGATGTTAAAGGAAAACTTCGAGTGATCGAATCGCGGGGAAATTCGGATTCGATCCGAATCGAATTTTTCCTGAAATTCGGATCGAATCCGGGTTCGTCCGGATCGATTCGCTCATCCCTACTGTCAAGTATTGTGATATTTCATTCGATGATACTAGAATCGATTCTGACTTCAGTAAAAGAAAAGTAAAAAAAGCAGCCTCCAACCCCATCACCCCCCCCCCCCCCCCCCCCCCGGGCTCTTCAGTCTTCAGGAGAGAGCCCAACAGGCCCTCTCCCCCTGATTTCCAGACGCCGCCATCTTTACGGCTAGCCCCACCCCTTCGGCATCACCCCCATGGGCGTCATCCTGGCTCCCGGCGGCTCAGCTCTCAGATGCCCGGTTTTCACTGGGCAGAGGAGGACGGGGGCAGGAGATCCTCTGATCTTCCCCCCTACTCTGGCCGACAATCACTGCATCTGTCATCGAATCAGCGAGGGACACAGGACCTGACAATCAGAGGTGAGTTAAGAAAAAAATGTTTTTATTTTTTTTTAATAAAGAAATTTTTTCTATGTGTGGTGTTTTATTTTTTTACTGTTAACCCTTTGTGAACTGGTAAGGGATCTATGTGACCCCTATACCAGTTCACAAGGCTCTGGGTCTGGCAAGTCACCTGCGGCTAGCGGGTGACTTGCCATTAACCACGAGCCCCCCCCCATTACCTGCCTCCCCAAAGGCCGGGGGGGGGCAAAAGAGCCCGTGGCCATTAGGCTATGCTGGCTTGTAGCCTGCAGGGCCAGGGACTACCAAAGCTGGCCACTGCACCCTAGCTAGTACTGGGCTGGTTATGCTTAAGGGGGACCTCATGCCATTTTTGGGGGGATTTTTAAGGGTTTTTAATCCTTAAATAAAAAATT
The DNA here is from genome assembly GCA_027917425.1 of Gastrophryne carolinensis. Taxonomy (NCBI): domain Eukaryota; kingdom Metazoa; phylum Chordata; class Amphibia; order Anura; family Microhylidae; genus Gastrophryne; species Gastrophryne carolinensis. The sequence goes on from CM051241.1 coordinate 190,349,620, forward strand.
TAATTTAATTTAACAAAAAATATATCATCTTTGAGACAGATTCAAGTTATATGTTATCGTCATACGTGTATTGCATCATCAGATTCCTGCCAATTCATACCATATTGTTACATTTGCCACAGACGGAGAATGTCAGCTGTTGCATTGGTAAAATAATACAATGCAATGGATCTGTATCTTTAGGATGTCCCGCTCTGTGAAACCCCGCAGGCCGAAAGATATTCTTATATCACCAGCGAAGCCACGGCACATGCATGCCCGGCAGAGGCACCTTTAGCATCTGTGGCTACACCTGCTGTAACTGAGTGGTGGACGTGCACAGCCATAGAGGGATGCGAAGGGTGCTGCAAGGTGATGGTAAGTACGACTAGGCTCTCAAAATAAGCTGATTGAAGCACAACCAGGCTAGGGAAGGCTGGCAAGGTCTGTATATCGTCTGACTGACGTGGTTTCATGCAGCGGGGCATCACAAATATGAATGGGGGACAGACCAAAACCCGGGATAATGCGAATCTCAGGTTTTGGTCCACTTCAAGGCTGAAAGAAAGATGCAGCTCCTCCCCTTGTCTCTATATTGTCTGAGACCCCAGGGCAGGCATTTTCACTCCTCCTGGGGCACCACAATCAGTGGTTTCCCCCTCTATGTGAAACCCACAGGTCACCCGCAAAATTCACCTTCGTTCTAGGTCCAACGGCATATGCATGAGAAGCGGCTGCATCCCCACTATCCCTTTAGCATGGTGCATTTGTGAATGGCCGGCACGGGCATGCTCCCTTTTAGAGGGTAGCGGGGATGCGGCCACCAGAGTGCTAGCATTAGGCGAGCTCCTGGGCGAAGGGGCTTGAGTGGATCCGAGCGCGCTGATTGGATGTATGCGTTGTATTACCAAGAAGAGGTGAGTTTGTTCGGGGGACCTGGGGGCGTTTCACAGGATGCCCCGGCGGCAAGGACCAAAACCCAGGATAGTCAAAATCCTGTGGTTTGGTCCACTTTAAAGCGGACCAATTTGGCTCTTAACCTGAATTCTGCAGATCACTGTCCTTGAACGTCCAGGAAGGAGATACACATGCGTTATGATTTAAAGATTTTAAAAATGTGGTCAGTTTATGATTAATGTTCATGGCAGCCTCATAATTCTTTATGAAATACTGGCCCCCGCATGTCTGGGCTGATGCTTTGAAATCCCTCAGTCAGTGGACTAATACTCGTTCGCCCGCTAATGGATCTTGGTCTGCTTTTGGCTGCATTCAAACAGGCTTGGGAGGGATCCGTAATGCTCAAGCCCCCCCCCCGAAAGTCCAAAGTTCTTAACTGTTCCTCGATCCTCGGCCAGGAAAGGAAAGGTCCCACTATCGGTTAATCACTGGGCTGCATTCCTGGCTGAGGATCGCGGAACAGGTGAGAATTGTGTGCGCTCTGGAGGGGTGACGTGTGGGGGCTCCAGCATTCTGGATGCCCCTTCCGAGTCTGTGTGAATGCGGAGAGAAGTGGACCAACACACGTTTGCTGGCAAACTCTGTACTCTTCTGTGACTGGAAATACTCCTCAAAGATGCTGGGAAGAGTATTTATACTTTTTGGGAAAAGAGTCTAGCGGCACCTCTGCCCCAAGAATGTTTTACGATCTGGTCTGCCCCGCTTCAGTATATTAAAGAGGGGTCTAAATCTTTTAAGATTTTATTCCTGGTGTAGGACGTAGGAAGTTGTGGGAGATGAACAGTGATTTACAAATAAAGCTTTGATTATAGTGATTCCCCCCAGCACGTCGCCAAGCTGGGGGAAGCAGTGGGATGTTGGCTTGTCACAATGTTAACACCAGGATGCTTGTGCCCGGCAGCATGAGGAATAAAATTAACTGCACGAGTTTTATCATTCAAACATACCTTCATCTGTATCATATTTTTATATAAAGAGGAGACAACCCCTCTTTAAAGATACAGCCAGCTCCCTATATATATATATATATATATATATATATATTTTTTTTTTTTTTTTAAGGGTTTTTCCAGACATGTGACATAAAAGGACTATTGATTTCTAGCCCTTATTTATCGCCAAATCCCCCCGACTTTTTCTAGCACAACAAACTTATTGCTAGGCTAAATGGTATACTGAACCCCTCCTACTCCGGATTCACACTGTGTAGTACACCGCGTGGGTGTAGCTGATTCTTCCTCTGCTTTTCTATTTCTTTTTAAACCAATATTGTTAGAAAGTTCACCGCCAGCAAAAAGTATTATCATGTTCTTTTTTTCTTGAAGTTTCGTGGCACTGGTAAAGCTCTTACAGAGATTGTGTTTGACTATATATGTAGGAATAAATCAAGGCAACTAAACTATTTGCTAGTCAGCTGACTGGCTTTCTCAATTCAGAGTGACTTGTACAGAAATCTAACAGCAGTAAAATATATTACTGGTACACCATGACCTGGAGGAATCAGAATGTTCACAGAAATTGTGTGCGACAGTTAGTCAACTTCTTGGCTGACCACACCATTGCAACAGCTTTGCCAGCAGAAGCCGATCTGCACAAACTAAGCTTTTGCTGGGGATCAGATGCCTGGTGATGCACAGGTAATTTTTTTTTTTTCATCTGCAAAACTGACCTACTAATAGGGATCGCCAGAGGGTTGCAGACAATGTACTGGACATCCAGTAGGATGATCACCCTGGCATCTCTGGCGCTCACTTGTATCCATTTTTTAATGTTAATGTCTCCAGATGCCCCTTAAAAAGGACCAAAACCCACCCTGGGGTCTCTGTGACTCACTCCCCCAGTGCACTCCGATCAGGGATGCCTCGTTGTTTGAAACCCCCCAGTTCGCTCTAAAATTCACCTTCATTCCCACTCCAATGGTGCATGCACGAGCAAGGCCACATCTCCACTATCCCTTTAGCAGGGAGCATGCCCGCGCCTGCCTTTCACAAATGCCATGGGCTCGCTCCCTGTTAGAGGGTAGCGGAGGATGCAGTCGTCAGCACACTTGGATCCACTCGTATTAGAAAAGCTCCTGGATGAAGGGGCTTGAGCGCATGCGTCTTAGGACGACCTGGGGGGTTTCTCAAAGCAGCACACACCAGATCGGGGTGCCCCAGGGGCTAGAAACAAAGCCCATTATAGTCAATATCCTGGGTTTTGGTCTACTTTAAAAAGAAACAAAACCCATGATTTACACTCTGCTGGGTTTTGTTTCTCCTCCTGATTTGGGAAGGCCCTGTGTATTAAACTGCACTGGTCGCCATAATGCTTATGTTTCCATGGATCCCACAGCGCATGCACTGCGTCGTCTTAGCTGCATATATATGAGCAACTATGAAACCTGAATGGTAGCTCATGCATAATGGGATCATCGGCGAGGTGAGTAAACAAGGCAATCTATTTCAGATAATGAGACAGTACGTCCTGTTCCAGAATATTCCTTACACATGGGTAATACATCCACAAGATGGCGCTGGACTGCAGAAAACAGCTTGTGGCTCCTCCCGGCCCTATATAAGTCAGGGACCTCCCACAAAATCCCCAGTTTTAATCCGCAGTCTGGCTGCGAAGATAGAAGATGGCTCTCTATATACGCAGGCGTGCGGGGCTTACCAGCCTGCAGCCCTGCAGGACTATTACCACCCGTTCTGGACCCACTGCCTCCCAGCCTCGGCTGACTGGTTCGGGTGAAGGTAGGACAGCACCCGGGTTAGGTGCTTTGGGAGCGCTGCTCCGACCGCAGTCCCTGCTTTGACAGAGTAGGCGGTATAGACCTGTGGGGAGCCTTGGATGCCCCCTCCCGCTCCCGGGGTTCCCCTTTAGTCCCTACTCCCCTTAGTTATCTGCCCCCTCCTCTCATTTTGTTTCACTGAGTAGCCCCCTTCCTTCGCTCTCCCTGGAGATCTCGGGGGGGGGGGGGGGGCTGGGGCGTGTGTGCGGTATGTCAAGCAGCCTGAATGTTCAGTTGCTTGTGCCAGAATTGATTTTGTTGTATCCTGCATGTCTTGCTCAATGTGTTTTTTACTGGCAGCCGCCGCCGCGTGTTTGTACATCGCTCCGCGGACGGCGGCGACATTACCTCAGGCTCTTCTGCGGGATCATGTGGGCGTGTTTTGCGCTCTTCGGGGGGAGGCGGGTTCTGAGGATGATGTTTTCCGCATCACTTCTCTAGTGGCCCGCCCCTCGAGGTATATGCGGACGCCATCTTTGCCTCCCTCGTGCTGCATGTCTGCTGTTTCCTACCGCGGTCCGTGAATGCCCCTGCGGGGTGGATTGTTATGTATATATGTATATATATATATATTTTTACTGTATTCTTACGGGCATGTCTTCTTGTGTCTTTCAGGCGGGTAGACCTCATTGTGGTTTCTCCTGGTCCTCCCCCTTTTAGTTTTGGGTTATTCTATTGTATCTCCCACATCCCTAGCGGGCTATTGGGGCATCCCGGGTTGCTATCTTTAGCGTTAACCCTATATTGGCCTATTGTGCCACTATAATCACTATATGGAGGCTTCTGGGGATAATGTGCTTGGGGTTCCTTCGGGACAAGCCCGGCTATGTGTTGTGTGTGGAGTATCCCCTATAAGTGATGATGTCAGGGTGTGTGTACCCTGCGTCCAGCAGGTGCTTGCACTGCAGCCTGGGTTGCCTGTTACTGGTGCGGTGCCCCCTCGGGCTTCGCCTACCCCCCATGCTTACATCTGACCCCCTCTGAGGGGCATACTGGCGGGGAGTTTCAACCTGATTTAGCTGCACGGGTGGCCAGCATTGAAAAACATCTTGCTGGGTCTGCGGCATTTATCACCCACGGTTTCCCTCTTCCCTGCAGATGATGAGGGCCCTTACTCACTCTCAGGTCCTTACCCCCTTGAGGAGGGGGAATTATTTTCTGATTCAGAATCCTCTGAGGAACAACCTAAGATTTACGGTAGTATTGGGACTCCCTTTAGGGAAGACCTGTGGTCCCCTGATGACACTGACAGGCTGCTGAGTCATATTTTTGAAGTGCTTTGTATTTCTCCCCGGCAGTGGCCCCGCAGCAGCAGGGCAAGCTTTTTCATACGGTTAAGCCACGCTGGGAGTTCCCTGAGCAGTCTCACTTTAATAATCTAGTGCTCAAGGAATGGGAACGGCCTAGCAAGCTGCCAGGAGTGCTAAAAGTTGGGACATAAGGTATCCCTTTCCTGCTGATGTTGTTAAGCGTTGGTCATGTCCTCCCGAGGTGGATGCTCTCGTTCTCGGGTTGTCCAATACATCTGTCATGCATTCTCCTGATACTACTACCCTGCGGGATGGGGAGGACCGGCGCTTGGACCAACTGGCCTGTCATGCCTTTGCCTGTGTGGGGAGGGCTCTGCGCCCGATTTGTGCCTCTGCTATCATGGCTGTTGCCATTAAAGGGGTGCTTAAGTGTCTCTTGGACGGGGCATCTGAGGATGCGGGTAGAGAAGAGTATAGATCTCTACTGCTTTGTGAGGAATTTATTGCATATATTTTGTCTGCTATGGATGACACCATTAGAATGTGTGGTAGAACTTCTGCCTTGTTGGTGGCTATACGCCGCTCTGTCTGGCTACGTCAATGGGTAGCTGATAATGCTGCTAAGAATGCCCTCACTGGCTTCCCTTTCAAGGGCCTGCGTCTCTTTGGGGAGCGTTTGGATTTGTTTGCCAAGGGTGGCAGGTTACCTCAACGTAGGAGGCCGTCCCGGTCCTTTCGGGGGATGGGTGCCTTTCTCCCATCCTTCCGTGGTTCCAGAACTGGCCGAGGAGTCTCCTTTACCGGGGTTCGAGGAGATCACTGGGGAAGGGGCAGAGGCCGTGGCCGTCCTGGCCTCTCCTGGGGTCCCAAGCCAAAATCCTCACCCAAGCCCCCTCAGGCATTAAGGGGCGCCCTCACCCATCCGGTTGGGGGGACAGCTCCGGCTCTTTGCTCACGTCTGGTGGCTTCACATTTGCTGAGTTTGCTGCCTGGCCGCCCCCAAGATTCATCAAATCGCGGATGGCTCAAAACCTGTCTGCTCAGGGTCTGCGCCTTGCTGTCCAAAACATTCTGGAGTTGGGGGTCATCTGCCAGGTGCCCTTGAGGGAAAGGGGCAGAGGATACTATTCCAATCTTTTCATTGTTCCCAAAAAAGACGGGTCCATCAGACCGATTCCCTGGATTTAAAGTGCCTCAACAAATTTGTCAGATCCAGACACTTTCGCATGGAGACTCTGCGCTCAGCTGTCAATTCCCTATGCCCGGGAGACTTCATGACCTCTGTGGACATCAAAGACGCTTACCTTCATGTTCCAATCTTTCCAGGTCATCAGAGATTCCTCAGGTTCGCTCTGGAGGATCAGCACTATCAATTTGTGGCCTTACCTTTCGGTATCACCTCGGCTCCCAGGGTATTCACCAAGGTGCTGGCGGCCGTACTGGCTCTGCTGAGATCTCAGGGCATCCACATCCTTCCTTACTTAGATGACATTCTCATCACTTCTCAGTCCTTCCAGCAGGCCGAGCTGGATATCCAGCTGGTGGTGTCCACACTGGAGTTCTTCGGCTGAGTGATCAACCACCCCTGTCCTTCCTATCACCGTCAATGGTCTGCTTTGGCCATATTCTTCCAAAGATCCTTTGCTTACCATCGTCTGGTCAAGATCTTCTTCCAGGGGGTTACTCATGTGTGTCCGCCACGTAAGCCTATGTTACCAGTCTGGGATTTGAACTTGGTCTTATCTGCATTACAAGGGTCTCCCTTTGAGCCTCTGCGTGAGGCCCCCTTTGTCCATATTGACTCTTAAGGTAGCCTTTTTGGTGGCTATCACTTCTGTTAGGCGTGTTTCTAAATTGGCGGTGCTTTTGTGCTCCTGTCTGGACCTAAAAAAGGTCTGGCTCCAGCTAAGTCCACTATCAGCAAGTGGATCCGTCAGGATGTGGTACAGGTCTACTCTGCTAAGGGGAAGGAGCCTCCCTTCCGTCTTACTGCTCATTCTACTCGTGCTATTGGTGCCTCTTGGGCTTTTCAGCACCAAGCTTCTGTTGAACAAGTTTGCAAGGCTGCCACTTGGTCTTCTGTTCATACTTTTTCTAAGTTTTACAAGGTTGATGTTACGGCCTCAGCTGATGCTGCTTTTGGTCGCAAAGTTCTGCAGGCGGCAGTGGTTTAAACTGCCTGCTGTTACTTTTGGGGATCCCACCCTACCTTAATGACACTGCTATTGGATGTCCCATGTGTAAGGAATATTCTGGTACAGGACTTGCTGTATACTCACCTGTAGAATTGGTATTATGCGTATACAGCACGTCCTGTTCTACCCCACCCTTGTTGTCATTATTCTTAGTTACCTCTGTATGGTGATTGTTCTTATGTTCAATTTTGAAGTTTTTGTTCTCCCGCTTCTTGTTAACTGCTTGTAAATACTGGGGATTTTGTGGGAGGTCCCTGACTTATACAGGGCCGGGAGGAGCCGCAAGCTGTTTTCTGCAGTCCAGCGCCATCTTGTGGATGTATTGCTCATGTGTAAGGAATATTCTGGAACAGGACGTGCTGTATACGTATAATACCAATTCTACAGGTGAGTAATCACAGAATTGTATTTTTTCACTCACCTGTTCTGGGATGCTACTGTGTGTGCAACCCCCTGAGAGGTGTGACAAAATCTGTTCCTCGTAGCCTTAACTGACGTCACTAAGATTATATACATTTCCTTAATACAGGCCAAGACCCTGACACGGGGGGGGGGGGGGGGGGCTTTCACTACCACCACTGAACAGAGGCCTGACACCCTCAGAAGACTGCCAGTAGCTCGAGTTGGATACACCCTGGTCTACTTCCTCTAGCAGTGGCTAGATAAACCTTTTAATATGTGGCCTAACTTTTTCGTGGAAGGCCCTAGAGATCTGATCCTGGTGCCCACATGCACAAGGAAAGACAACGCTGTTTGATTTGGCTCCTAACCTGAATTCTGCGGATCACTGTCACTGACATACACATGTGTTATGATTTCCAGATTCTAAAAATGTGGTCAGTTTATGATTAATGTTCATGGCAGCCTCAAAATTCTTTATGAAATACTGGCCCCTGCATGTCTGGGCTGATGCTTTGAAGTCCCCCAGTCATTGCAGGCTCACAGCAGGATGTGTGTCTGGTTCTAGACCTGGTGTCTCCATTCCTGCTGTGACTCTTGTCTCCATTCCTGCTGTGACTCTTGTAAGTGGCCTTTGAGACTTAGGCCGCCTCTGGAGAAACAGTCAAGCCTGCGTTACCGACCTGCAATGAGCAGGTCATCTGTGAAATTATAGGACAGCGTCCTCACACCAAGGGCTCTTACCTCTCTGGCAATTCCGTGGTGTGCACACGGGCTCTCCTTTAATCCATCCTAATCCTTTAATCAATCTATTCTAGATGAATGGAGTGTAGGGCACCTCTCTCCAGGTGCTTCCCACCAGCTGATGCGTGCCCACACTGGCCTTTCAGAAAGGCCTATGCCAGAATGTGTTTATTCCACCGCTAAAGCCATTGGCTGATCTCAAGGCTGCCGAGTGACGCGCACCAGCTGGCCTGCCGCATCCCCAGTTTCCCTGTGGAGTGTGCGTTCCCACAGCGGGATCTTCTGAATGGCTGGGTGCGGGAGGGCACACAGCTGCAGGGAAGCCAGGGTTGCAACCCCCGGAGCACACATCTTCGTGGGGGCGGCCAGTAAAGGGTAGGTTACTGGCAACCCCGGGGTTTCACACAATGGGGTAGTGGCCGGCCTTGGAATCTTTCAAAATATTTTGGATTCCAGTGCCAGCCTCCATGGGTTTGATCTGCTTTTGGCCTAATAAAAAATATATAATGAAAGGAAATAATAAGGATACACACCTTATCATCCCTGCCACTCAGCACTTTACTCTGAAGATTTGGTCCCAGATCTTAATGATGGGTATGTTTTAATGCATTGATGCCTATAGATGGCCTTTAACATATTATAAGGTAAGGAAATGCTAAAATCAAAAGTGGTGGTTACTGTAACACACTGGTATCATGCACTGAGGATGGTGCATGAAGTGCTGACAGTAGATCGCCCCCCGTGCCAGTCTTATCTTGCCGGCCTGCTACAGGTAAGGTAAAGTGATAAAGAGATCATTTTGGCAAGTGTGAAGTATTATTACCGCTTTAATTTCAGAGGTGCCGTGGAGGGTCCTCACGAGTGATCCAGGCGCCTTCAGCAATAACAATGCTGCGAGTTGCGGGGCTGTAATTAGCAGGTATGCACAGAATAGGTTCCTAGTAGATGTCAGTCACTGCTGTAAATGACAAGGACATTATCGCCAATGATTCTGCCATTAATAGGAGTGTTCTCACCTGCTTATGAATGACAGAAGGTGTGATCCCCGGCACTGGCACCTTGAGCTGCAGAAAGAAGGGAAAAATACACCTGACAGACATTTTACTGTAGGTGTTAAAACCCCACTGTCAAATTGTCCGATGAACACACTCTAATAGGCAAAGGAAAAACACAGCGACTGTTTTCTTGTAAAGTTTTGTTCTCTTTAAAGGGGGACTTTCACCTTCAGAGTTATATCAATGTATCTGTTCAACATATTTCAGCATTGTCCCTTTATATGCCAAGCCCGTAGTTGCTACAAGTTTCTCCTACCGCTAAGTGCCAAGCACGTGGAAACATGCTTTATTTAACCCTTTATAGTGTGGATAGTAGTTGTATTTTATTTGTAAATGTTTTAAAGTGCTCTTTTTAGTTGAGAGGGTCTCCTGGCCTACCGATATATATGTGGTACTATTATAATTGGGCTTTCACATGCAATATGGTTTTCTTATATAAAATAAAAGTTTTATTTAAAATAAACAAGACAAATGTAAAATGTTTTTTTCCTTTTTAAACTCAAAAATATTTAAATAACCACAAATTACAAACAAGACATTTCATGCTAAAGCCGAAACTCTGCAGAGAAAACAATATGGTAGTATAGGGTTTGTGGGGGGGGGGGGGTATTTCAGATGTAAATCTTTTGGTTGAAAAAGCTCAAGGTGCGCACTTTGGCCTCGATTCAATAAAGGTAGAAAAAAATTCTCATGGTAGTAAAAAATTCAATTCATGAGAAAAAAGCCTGAGAATTTCACTGTAGCTGAATCACCAGAAAAAAAAGACAATGAAAGTCAATGGCACTTTTTACTACAATGTAAAAAGTTCTCTACTTTTCCTTAGTAGCAAAAAGTACCATTGACTTTCATTGTCTTTTTTTCTGGTGATTCAGCTACAGTGACATTCTCAGGCTTTTTTCTCATGAATTGAATTTTTTACTACAATGAGAATTTTTTTCTACCTTTATTGGATCGAGGCCTTTGTCTGCAGAGCTGAAATTTTCAAGTAAAATTTCCCTTACTTGCATGCTTTACTTTGGGGTGTTTGGCAACACTTGACAGTACCTATGCATGTTGGGTATTGTTCTGTTTGGAGCACCTTGCTTTTTCAGATTTATTTTGTTTTTTTTTTCTTCTTTGCATATTGTCTTTTTAGGAAAATGTGGCTTTGATTTCTGCTTTTTTATTTTTTTAAGTTTAATCCTGTGCAACCAAAGAATTAATCGAGGGATTACTTCCAATAAAACGTCAACAAGCCTGATATGCATTGAAAGCTTGAGGTGTGTACAGAGTATATAGTTTGTGTGGGGTTTCTAAATCTAAAGGGTTGTTTTTCAAACTGCAAGGTGCATATAGCAATTTGGGGGAGTCTCCTGTGCAGGAAGGGGTGTCTACCAATACATATTTCACAAAAATCACTACAAATGGTTAAAAATAGATTTATAAAAATTTTTTTGCACATATTTTACCCCAGAATATTGAGAATACACTAAAAATGACATTTCAATTTAGAGATAAAAAAATATTTATACATTTCCTGGGAAATCTCTGGAAATCACTTAAAAAATAACAGTTGAGCCCAGATTCTGCTCCACTCTATGAAGGTCCCGACAGGAAAATACAAAAAAACCTTACTGGTCCACCTACTAAACGTGGCCAAGCAGACAATACCTAGGTTCTGGAAGCAAAAAAAAAAGCCCCCTCCGTAAGGGATTGGGCGAGGGAGGTCATGAGTGTCAGGGAAATGGAAGACCTAACGCTATCCTTGCATGATAGAGATGTGCAGTACAGAACTACCTGGGTGCCCTGGCTAATCTATGAGGAATCGGCAGAATTTAGGAACCTGTTTGAGCAGTAGGCCTGGGGTTGTGTCTGCCTGCCTGCCTGGCCTGGCCTGCCTCGACCAACATAGTTAGAGTGGGATATGGGCTAACTTCTGTGTCGTCAATTAAGGACGGGCTGAGGTGAGCGCCCGCCCAGGAACTGTGTCCCACATGCCATATACCCTACCCCCCCATTCCCCAACCCACCCATACCCCTAATGTATACCCCCTCTTCCCCTAATGTATACCCCCCCTTCCTTGGGTTGGACATTTGGACACACATAGAGCTGAAAGAGCCCCCCCCCTCTTGAAAGCAGTGTGAAGACAAACATCTGCTCGAGGAGAGAAGGGCATCGCTCACTCCGGGTGGGCCAGAACAGTATGACATCTATCACTGGAGATCACAAACTAATCAAATAGGAACCTTGCACTCCCGCGTGGGAGCTGTAGTAGCGACCCCTCCACTACATGAAGTGTAACAGTGGCAGAAAACTGGTCCACAGTGGTATTGATATTCATGCTTTTGAAAATGGTGTTCCTAATTGCCTTCCCACCCACTCCTCATATCCTGTATTGTATGTATAAATGTCTGTAATGTTTAAAATTGCAAAATTTTTAAATAAAGAGTATTCAAAAAAAAAAAATAACAGTTGAGCAAAATATTAAAAAATGGTCTGGCAACAGAGGGTGACAAAATCTCTAGGTAGGCTGGCACTTAAAGGGTTAATCTACTACTACCGTCTTTCGAGTCCTGTTCTCAAGACCCCTCAACGAGTCAAGGATCACATTCAGGCAGGTTTCTGATTCCCGGGAACCAGGGTCTCATTGTAAGCAACGTAGGCACTGGAGACCACTACCCAAAACCCAGGACTTGACACTGTAGGTAGGGAATCTTAGGGCAACCCCAATCTTCAATAGCCCCCCCCCCCCCATGCAAGGCAGGATCGGTGTGGCTGCATGGGAAGTGCCAGGGCCAGAAAAACAAGCAGTGATTTACTGGCACTGGCAGTAGCTGGACAGGCAGGAGACGGTTAGCAAGGTTGAATATAAGCAGAGGTTGTGGGCAGGCAGCAATAATCAAAGTTCTGTGATGCACCTGTAATGAGACCATGTGAGGCAGCTGCCTTGGGCGGCGCTGCAGGGAGGGGGGTGCTGTATTTATTTTTTTGTTTAACTCTACTTTATGATTAGTGGTTCAGTGGACATGGGGGATGCTGGGGGGTGAGGAATCAATGGTCTGGGTAGGCAAGCAGCGAGCCCCTGGGCAGATAGAAGCCCAGGTGTATACTAAATAAGGCTTTAGCAGTGCCCACGAAACACTGATCTACAGTCAGGTTTATAACCAGGAGCCAAATTCTCTATGGCAGCTACTGTGAGACTCAAGACTCCAGTGACCACGAGAATGCCACCAGGGTGGCCTGCAACCAAGACGCCATGTAAAGCACCTTAAAGGGGTATAACTATAGGGAGTGCTGAGAATGTGACTGCCCCTGGGCCCAGAAGGTCAGGGGGACCCCATCATTGTTGCTCTGCTGCCATATTTCTCAGTTTTGAAGAGGACTTGGGCCCTTATTTAACAAGGGATAGCGCCAGGTAGTGAATGGTGAGCGAACGGTAATGACGGTCACCGCCACGAGAACGCCGGCTCCCCACCGCAATCACACATTTATCAAGCCGATCCTGCTTAGCGACTGACAGAGCGCCAGATAGCGAATCATTCATCATTATTCCAGCCTCACCCCACAGCGCCAGCGAGCGACCTTGAACAGCGACAGGTATGACCTCTCGCTACCTGGCGCTCTCCAATGCATTTCAATGGAGCAATCTTTAAATATTCATAATTAATTGCTATTAATGTATTTTTTTTTTTTAATGTCAAAAATTCTGTGACCACTTCTGCAATGTTAGATATTTTTTTCAAGGTAAAAAAAAAAAATAATAATTTGTGCAGAATTGATATTACAGGTCTGATATTAATGTATTCATATTACAAAATGTTTAGAAAAACTTTTTTTTTTTTTTTCAAAAATATGGTTGTTTGGGGGTTAAAAAACTACTTTTAACCCATCGCCGCCAGCGCTCTGGGGTTTAAACAAGCATTTCACAGCGCGATAATTTTTTGAGCGTGATTTGTTAATGAATATGCTGGGAGCCGTTCGCTATGGCCATTCGCTGTCATGCGCTCCCATACAGCGCGGAACCTGTCAAACAGCGACTCCTAACCCCGTATTCAACATTACCGCACACCGACTGAGTCGCTGTCAACAACCGAACAACGGCCAAGCACAGCGAATACTAGCGGGCGCTGTGAAAATCCCGCTACTGTCGTTCATCTGTCGCTACCTGGCGCTATTAATAAATCGGCCTCCCCGCTTCATTAAGAAAAAGGAAGCACCAGTCGCCTCTACTGTTTCATTCTTTAGTTGTCTAGTTGCATCTTATTTAGTAATAAGACAGAAAAAAGTTTAATGTATGAGCCTTGACAAGGTCGCTTAAAGGTGATCAAAATCCGGGATTTTCACTATCCCTGTTTTTTGTCCGCCCCCCTCAGGCACCACGGTTTGGGATGTCCTGCTGTGTGAAACCCCAAAATTCACCCGGTTTTCTTACCTGTCCAACTAACCCACAGTGCAGAAGCGGCTCTCCTCCAATCAGCTTTTCCGACCGCACATATTAATGTACAGCTGAAGAAGCTGAATGGAATCCTGAATGGAGAGGCTGAATGGCGCGTGGCATCACTCACATCCTTTGGCAGCACATGCTTTTTTTCATTGAAGGCAATCATAGCCCTTTGTTGAAGGATGTAAACATGGCAAAGGGATCTGATTGGACAAGAGCCTGCGCATGTGCCGTTAGACCAAGGAGAGGTGAGTTATACTGGGCAAACTAGGGTGTGTCACACAGTAGAGCATCCAATTCGGATGCCCCGGGGGCACGGAACAAAACCTGGGAAAGTCAAATTCTTGTTTTTTTTTCCGCTTTAAGACTGCAACAATAGGCTGCATAGCTTGAAAAAAGGCTGCATAGCTCGAGGCATCACCAGTAGGAAGAGGGAGGTTGTGATGCCGCTGTATAGAGCCCTGGTAAGGCCACAGCTAGAATACTGTGTGCAGTTCTGGAGACCTTACCTGCAAAAAGACATTATTCAAATAGAACGTGTCCAAAGCCCGGCAACGAAAATGGTGGAAGGACTTAAACTTAAAACTTATCAGGAGAGACTTAAAGAACTTAATTTGTACAGTCTGGAGGAAAGAAGGGAGAGGGGGGACATGATGGAGACCTTTAAATATGTGAAAGGATTGAATAAGGTTCAGGAGGGAAGTGTTTTTAAGAAGAAACTTAATGATAGAACAAGGGGGCACAACCTGAAGCTAGTCGGGGGGAAGATCAGGAGCAATTTTGGAAAATATTATTTTACAGAAAGAGTAGTAGATGCTTGGAACAAACTTCCAGCAGAGGTAGTTGAAAAATCAACAGTCACTGAATAAGCACACATCTATCCTAAGATAAAGAGAACATACAGTATACACATAAGGGCAGACTAGATGGACCGTATGGTCTCCTTCTGCCGTCAACCTTCTATGTTTCTAATAAAATGAAGTTTTATCTTATGCTGGAGGTTTAGGACCATGGACCAAAACCCAGGGCTGATGGCCATGAGGGCTTATAGATTCCAGGGCCTCCTGATTCTCTCCCTCCGGGGAATCGCTGTGTGAAACCCCCCAGGTCACCCAGTAAACTCACCTCACCAGGGTGCGCACCCGCACCAGGCATTTGTGAATGGTCGGCACAGACACGCTCCCTTTTAGAGGGTAGCGGGGATGCGACTGCTGACTGATTGGATGAGAGGCTGTGCATACTCTGTAGGACTGATGAAAGGTGAGTTAGACTGGCCGACCTGGGGGTTTTACACAGCGGGGCATCCCAGGGACAAGAACTAAAATCCGGCATAGTAAAAACCCTGGGTTTTGGTACACCATTAGCTGAGTCTACTAAGGCAGGTACTTGTGAGACTTAAACCGGACCTTCACCATAATTTATTGAAAAGCTCAAACCCTTAAAAAAATATTCCCCGGCATCTAAAATTAAGATATATTATTTTACAGAAAGAGTAGTAGATGCTTGGAACAAACTTCCAGCAGAGGTAGTTGAAAAATCAACAGTCACTGAATTTAAACATGCCTGGGATAAGCACACATCTATCCTAAGATAAAGAGAACATACAGTATACACATAAGATACAGAGAACATACAGTATACACATAAGATACAGAGAACATACAGTATACACATAAGATACAGAGAACATACAGTATACACATAAGATACAGAGAACATACAGTATACACATAAGATACAGAGAACATACAGTATACACATAAGATACAGAGAACATACAGTATATACATAAGATACAGAGAACATACAGTATACACATAAGATACAGAGAACATACAGTATACACATAAGATACAGAGAACATACAGTATACACATAAGATACAGAGAACATACAGTATACACATAAGATACAGAGAACATACAGTATACACATAAGATACAGAGAACATACAGTATACACATAAGATACAGAGAACATACAGTATATACATAAGATACAGAGAACATACAGTATACACATAAGATACAGAGAACATACAGTATATACATAAGATACAGAGAACATACAGTATACACATAAGATACAGAGAACATACAGTATACACATAAGATACAGAGAACATACAGTATACACATAAGATACAGAGAACATACAGTATACACATAAGATAAAGAGAACATACAGTATACACATAAGATACAGAGAACATACAGTATACACATAAGATACAGAGAACATACAGTATACACATAAGGGCAGACTAGATGGACTGTATGGTCTCCTTCTATGTTTCTATGTTTTCTATATTATGCTCACATGGCATCATGTACAGGAAGCCGCGTTTGTCTATTTCTGGTCTCCAGTAGTCTAATTCAATTCAGTTTATATGAAAGTAAAAAGGTTACTTTATGAGCCCTGTCAGAGCCCCCATTTAATGTCTGCACCAGGGCCCCAGTCCTATTTAGCGACACCTCTTGCCCCAGGGGTGAAAAAACACACACATACACAACTGCAATATACCACACAAATATGCGTTAACCAAAAAAAAAATCTGATGTAGCAGAACTTTGCAAATCTTCACGCTTTGTTAGCCGCAGCTCCCAACCCTTTGTTTCTAGTCATTTACTTCTAAGCGAAAGACTCAGCATGCAAAACTAAAATTAGATACATCAGGGGGAAAAAAAGGTGCCAGCGAACAAACAGGCATGGAAGGGCTGGGCTCCGGCTGCCTCCCCTCACATGGTAGCCCATTCAAAGTGGTAATGTCCGCCTGGAGTGCCGCCTGGGGGGAAGCGGAGAGAAAGAGAAGGCCGGCACAGGCAGATTTCAAATGCATCAGCCACAAGAATTAAATAGACCGTGTTTCCTAAAAGACTGAAGTACATCGCTTTCTGACGCGCATTGCAGGCAAAAAAAAAAAAGCCATTGATCTCAGTATATCCCTCGGCAATGATAAAATATTAAATCCAAGTCACACTTTCCTCGTTGGCTTAATTTTTTTTTTCTCTCTATTTGCAGCTTTCCATTTGATCAATTTTAACAAGTTGGGAGATTGGTTTGGTGTCATGAAAAATAGGAAGAAAATTAGACAGGACTACCCAAAGAAATGTTATACGACTAAGGTATGCTGTGCAGACAATTAAATGATTTACTCAATTATATTGGCGTTATACTAGAGTCGAATTATGACATGACACCCTGCTTATACATACTGCATCACTCTGGGAGGCCGATTCATTAATAGCGCCAGGTAGCGCCAGATGAGCGACTGTAGCGTGATTTTTTCAGCGCCAGCCAGTATTCGCTGTGCTTGGCCGGTGTTAGCTTGATGACAGCGACTCAGTCGGTGTGCGGTAATGTTGAATACGGGCTTAGGGGTCGCTGTTTCACAGGTTCAGCGTTGTATGTGAGCGCCTGACAACGAATGGCCAGAGCGAACGGCTAGCTTCATATTCATTAACAAATCACGCTCTGAATTTGCTGTCGCTGTCCATTCCTTGTTTAAACCCCGGAGCGCTGGCGGCGATGGGTGTTAACTAGTTTTTAACCCCTAAACAACCATATTTTTTGATTGTAACATTATACATGTTTTTAGAATCATTTTGTAATATGAATACATTAATATCAGACCTGTTAGATCAATTCTGCACAAATTTTTAAAAACATTTTTTTTTACTTAAAAATAAATCCTAACATTGCAGAAGTGGTCTCCGAATTTTTGACATTAGAAAAAAAAAAAAAAATTTAATACCAATTAATTATGATTAATTATAGATTGCTCCATTGAAATGCATTGGACATCGCCAGGGAGCGACAGCTCATACCTGGCGCTGTGAAGGAATTTGCAGCGGCGCTGTTCGGTCCAGGCGGCTTCATGATGAATGCCGTGCTAGCCGTCGCTCTCGCCTCATTTTGCTTGATAAATGCGTCATTGTGACCGCCGCCGGGCGTACTTGAGTCGGTAGTCGCCGTTAGCTGCCGGTACCTGGCGCTCGTCAGACACTACCTGGCGCTAGCCCGTGATAAATAAGGCCCTAAATCATCAGCTAGTAAGCATAAGAATTTGGTGCAACTTCACCTTATTAATGCTGCAAAAGTTGTTATACCTAGACATTGGAAATCTCGAACAGTTCCTACCATCATGGAATGGATATCCCAAGTTAACTTTATTGAGGAGATGGAGGAGATTGTGTATTCCAGGCAGGATAAGATGCAGAAATTTTGTCAGATTTGGCAGCCTTGGTTGGCTTTCAAAGGTACTACCCACTACCAAACAGGCTTGAGCATTTGAAGTCTTATAAATGGTATAGTATGCGATTCGGACTGACCCCCACCCTTTTCTCCTTTTTTTTTTTTTTTTTTTTTTTCTCTCTCTTGCCCCCTAGCTATATTTCTCTTTCTCACTCTCTCTCTCTCTTTTCCGTACATTCACTTCTACACCTTTGTCTAATCTTTTCTCTCAAGTTGGTAACATTATTAATCAAGGCTCTTGTGTAACTACTGAGTATTGCTATTAGGCTATACAAGAGTTTATATGTTGTTAGTTTGGGCAGGAAAGCAAGATGGTCAGGATGCCTATTTCATTTTGTAAAATACCTATGTCAATTCTGGGACTGAATTGGTTCTGGAGCTACTGTCACTTTTGTGTGTAATGTAATAGCATCCTATCATGTAAATGAGATATGAGATGTTTTAGGCATGTAATATAACACCAACCTGTACTTGAGAGCCGTTAAATAAAAATTTGTTTGAAAATAAATGATTTACTCAAATGTAGCGAGATCTCTACCCTTTATGTCTGTCTCTGTTCATGCTGATTCAGAATCAGTATAAACATGCTGGATAGTGAGGAGGAGGAGCTTACTTACACACCTCAACTGAAAAAATCCCACCAAGCCTGTGATTTCCTCCCTATGTGAAGAATAAAGTCCAGGGGTGTCAGGTGTTTGAACGTACTATTCTATATTAAAGTGGACCAACACCCAGGATTTTGACTATCCTGGGTGTTGGTCCACTTAGGTGGGGCACCCCGATCGGGGGTGCCCCGCTGTGTGAAACCCCCCCGATCGCCGCAAAAACTCACCTCTCCCCGCTCCCACATGACCTCGTCCGGCCAATGACAGCGCTCAAAGCCGCTCTGGTATGCGCGTCCAAAGCTGCTTGGACACGCATACCAGAGCGCTGTCATTGCCTGTGTCTCTCGCTTCCCTCTAACAGGGAGCGCGCCTGCGCCTGCCATTCACAAAACGGCCGGCGCGGGAGCGCGCCTTGCTAGAGGGAAGCGAGAGACGCGGCCGTGTCTCGCGCATGCGCCGTTGGATCGCCGGTGACGTAAGGATTGTGGGCCTCCTGGGGGGTTCCTCCCCGCGGGACATCCCGATTTCGGATGCCCCGCGGGGAGGGATCTGATCGGTCCGGGAATCTTATAGATTCCCGGGCCGATCCCCCCTGGGTGTTGGTCCACTTTAAAGAGGTCATCTGCTTCATTCCAATACCTGTAAAAGACTACAAGGCTGGTTGTAAGCCTTCCCCAGGGGCATCCCAATTTTTCCCATAACCCCAGAAATGCCTGGGGTCACTTAACTCGCTATGATACCATAGCGGCATCCCTCTGCATGCGACTGCACCAGCAGTAATGGCTGACACAGGCACGTACAGCCAGAGCCAGACTCCATTCAGTGCTTTACTGAACCACCCCTATTTAGGGAGCCACGCATGCAGGGCCGGATTATGAGAGGGGTGCACACCCCGGGGCCTCCACCACTTGCTCTGCAAAGGGGGCTTCCACCAACCTTTGGGTTATGGCCTGGTCCCGGAGGCTTTTCAGTCTTTGGTCTGATGGGCCGCGGAGCGAGCATCAAAGCTATTGGTGGCAGTGCCCCCCCCCCCCCCCCACGACTGGGCAGCCAAAGCCACCACAGGGTAGGACGGAGCGTCTAGAGCAGCAAAGCCGCCATCACAAACGCTACAGTGATGGGTGCTTGCAGAGCTGTCAATTGGTGGCCACTTACTGCACATAAGCCACTAAGCACTCTGGTGGCTCAATGCAAGGAACTGTTTTCTGCTATCGACTACACTACCCCCCACCCAGAATGGCAAATCAGGAGTTCACAAGCAGCACGCACCCGAACAAGGGGGGGGTCAAGAGACTCGATCTGATGATCCAGTAGGTAGGCGGGTGCTAGACATCCACCAATCAGTTACTTGGCTGGACTATTATTTTAAAGGAAAAAAAATGCTGTATCCGGCCCTGCACGCATGTGTCATGGGAACTCTGGTAAGGTGAGTAAAACTAGGGACCCCCAGGGATACACAAAGGGAGCCATTCTGTTCCTGCTGCAGTGTAACAGTGATTGTTCTTTAATCAGACTAAATGATTGGTGGATAAAAGTGTGTACAAAAGTGTAGAAATTGTCTGGACCACCAAGCCTGTGATTTCCTCCCCATGTGAAGAATAGTCCAGGGGTGTCAGGTGTTTGAGCGTACTATTCTATATTAAAGAGGTCATCTGCTCCATTCCAATACCTGTAAAAGACTACAGGGCTGGATGTAAGCCCTCCCCAGGGGTGCATGCACAGACTCAATAAGCGATGTGTGCCCTGCATATGCGGCACATGGTGCTGTATTCGGCAAGTCTGTGGCTTTCTCCATTCAGATAGGCTGGGCAACAGAGCATGCCTCATTACAGAGTTGCTGGGGACGTGCCCGCGACCTGAAAACCAATGTGGAAACCCCAGAAAGTGAATTTGGGAGAGATGGCAAGGGTTTACCATACCCCCCAACTGTCCAGATTTTCCCGGGATAATCCCGATTTTTTTCTGGTTGTCCCGCATCCCGCGGCACATGCCCTTGTCCCGCGCCATACTCACTTTGTCCCGCGACGTCGCTGTTGCTGGCCGGAGGTTGCCTCGGCCTCTCAGGCGCCCACCTCCGCCGGCCCTGAGTGTGACCGCTGAGCTGCATACTTGGGGCCGGTGGCAGGGGGTGTCAGAGAGGCAGGTTTTTTTTCTTCCCTTGTTAAATCTCATTGGTGGTTCATTGGGTGGGGGCGGGGCTCGCTGAAGATCGTTCAGGAGCTGATTTGGTGAGTGTGTGTGTTGTGTGTGTGTGCTGTGCTGTGTTGTGTGTGTGCACTGTGTTGTGTGTGTGTGTGTGTGTGTGTGTGTGTGTGCTATGCTGTGTGTGTGTGTGCTGTGTTGTGTGTTTATGTGTGTGTGTGTGTGTGTGTGTGTGTGTGTGCTGTGTTGTGTGTGTACACCTAACTGGCTGTAATGAGGGATGCCCCTAACTGGCTGAAACAAGGGACGCCCCTTACTGGCTGTAACAAGGGATGCCCATCACTGGCTGTAACAAGGGATGCCCCTCACTGGCTGCAATGAGGGATGCCCCTCACTGGCTGCAATGAGGGATGCCCCTCACTGGCTGCAATGAGGGATGCCCCTCACTGTATTATTATTATTATTATTATTATTATTTATTTTAATTAAATTCTTAGGTGCTGTTTCCCTTTAAGGGTGTGGCTGGGGGCGTGGTCGGGGTGTGTGGCCAGGTGTAGCTTAAATGTGTTCCTCTTTACGGCTTTAAAAAGTTGGAAGGTATGGGTTTACACAGCATGGCATCCTGATTTAGAGTGACTTAAATGGCCAGCATTGTAGTCTTTAGAGTCCTTTTTTTTATGCAGTGGGGGGTATCCCGGCAGAGGCAGCCAATGCTCACCTATGCCGAGATCCTTCCACGACATGGCTATCAGGTTTGCTAAGCCAGTGAGTAAACAGTAATGTGCATGGCTGTCGGGGAGCCTGATAGGCTGCTTGAGGGCATGTGGGGTGTAGAATGTGGAAATGGTATCAGTGGCCCCCGTACCTGGCTTACCCCGGATGCATAATTAAGAGAGTCCAGTCTTTTTTTAATGCCTGATGTTACAGTAATGCTGGGTTCACAAGAGCAGATACATTTGCTGTTCTCTCAGCAAATCTTCTGCAATTTAGTGACTGTGTTCAAATGCTGAAGATTTGTTGGTCAATAGATCTTAAAGAAACACATTTTTTTGTTGGCAACCTCTGTTTACACTCTCCAACCATCAAGCGATGAACTAAAAATTGGTCAGCCTAAACTATATGATGGGCGACCGATTAATCAGTTCATTGCTTGATCGCAGCGGCCATTTCCACGGAACGATTATCACGAAACTGCGGTCGCTTTAGAGATTTCTCGCTTGCTTATCACTCCGTCTAAGCAGACCATAAGTGCCTCCACTTCTGGCTATTCAGCATATTAATTTGGATTTTTTCATTTTTTTTCGAGATGGAGCTCCTTTGAGGAGAAATATCGGAGGCCCTGGAGTCTGCCAAATTCCCAATCCCTGGTGTATTCTGAATTTGGATGCCCTGCTTTGGAAAACCCCTGGCGATCGCCCCAGTCACTCACCTAGTCGTCTTTCAAACGGTTCATGTACAGGCTTTAGCCCCACTGTACCTTGAGCTCGGCATGTGCCTGCATATGCATTTATTATTATTATTGTTAATTTATATAGCGCCATCATCTTCCGTAGCGCTTTACAAAGTAGTAATTACAGACAGGGTAGAAACATACGGTACATATACTATTTCAAATGCAATTTTACAGAGTTGACAGTGGATATTCTGAGTACAAGATACAATAGGGGAGAGAGCCCCGCCCCCGAGGAGCTTACAGTCTAAAGGAAGAGGGGTGAAGACAAGGGGGAAGGATCACAAACAGTCGGTATTGAGCTTTGTGCCCTTTAGAAGATGCATTTGCAAATGTCCAGCGCAGGCATGCACCCAGATAGAGGAGAGCTGAATGGAGCAGAGCATGCTGATTGGCTGAGCGACCCGCGGTGTGCCGTGTGCAAAGGTGAGTTTCCTGGGTGGGGGTCCCGTTTAAAAACCTATAAAAATGAAATGCGGTTATTTGATATGCTAAAGAAAAATAAATATTTGACTGATTTGTTTTAAACCAAACACAGTTTGTAGTTTAAAAACAGCATAGAAAGTGATGAAAATGTCAGGGCTGAAGATCCAGATAGGGGAAGTGCAGACAGCATACTTCTGCTCACAAAGCCTTCAAGAGCAGTGAGACCCTGAGTGAAGAAGTAAAAATAATGGGCTTGGAAGAAAGGGATAATATACAACTAAAATGTGCAGTGCTGCAATCAGTGCTGGCAACAACTCTTTGACTTGTCCTGAGCAATGAGCTCGTCCCATTGGTTTAGAGGCGGCTTCTGGAGGAACTCCCAATTCTGCCCTCGACAGGAGAAGATCTAAGATGTGTTCTCTTTGGTCATGCACCAGGGCTGTTAATAATGTTACTGTTCTTATTCTTTGAGTGGTCTGTGGGAGGAATCACAGAATTCTATGGCTGGCTATTGCATCTGACGGAGATAGCAACATTTGTCCAGGATGATCTGTGTGATCAGTCCTGTGACCAGACATTTTACTATGTCTCTGGGTCCCAATATCTTTGGGCACAGAACCAAATGGCGCTTTCTTCCTTTTTCTCCCGGTCATCACCATTGCCAGTTTGTGGTGCTTCCCTTCAAGATTTCCACAACAGTAGTCACAGAAGTGTTGGCAGCTGATGGTGATCCTCCAGTGTCGGGATGTTTGCATTGGCCTGTATCTGGATGACCTTCTTATCAGGGCCCTGTCTTGCAGGGATACCCAGAGAGTGTCGGCCACTCTGGAGAGGTGTGGGTGGGCGGTCAATCACCTCAAGTCCCGGATACCGCCATGATAACAGGGTTGCTTTCTCAGAATGCATTTGGACGCAGTCCAGGGTATCGTGTTCTTATAGGCGGACAAGCTCCGGAAACTGCAGGAGAACGTAGTGGGCTTGCATGCCAGGGCTCAGCCCAGTGATATGTAGTGTATGCAGCCTCTGTGCTTTATGGTGGCATCTTTCGAGGCAGTTCCCTATGCCCAGATTTACAGCGGGGCTTTGCAGTTTACCATTCAGGAATGGTGGCTTCAGTCTTGCTCCCCGAGTCAGGGTCGCTCATTCCTGCAGGTTCAGTGGGTCTTGATACACAGATGCCAGTCTGTTGGGCAAGGGAGGAGTGTGGTACCAGCTGGTTGTTCCGGGTCAACAGTTATTGAATGTCTCCCGGTTTTCCATCACTGTTCTGAAGCTCAGGGTGATCTTCCTGTGCCTTGCCTATTGGACCAGCAGTCTGCAGGGTCTTCGGTCAGAATCCAACTGGACAGGGGCTGCCTGTGTCAACTATCAGGGGGGCCCCAGGAGCAAAAGAGCCTTTTAGAAAGCTGCCAGAAAAATTGCATGGGCAGAACACCATAGTCCTTGTATGCAGCTGTTGTTTCGGGTGAACAAAGCATGTGCAGACTTTCTCAAATGAGAACATCTCAGAGTCTGGGTCCTCCACCTAGAGGTAATTTGCGAGAAGTGGGGTGTTCTCACAGTGAATCTTGTTGCATCCAGGTGCAACAGGAAGGTGATGCGGTTTATGGCCCATTCTTGAGTCCTTTTGGGCTTTGCGTTGGACACTCAAGTGACTCATTGGTCCCCATCCTGGCGGGTGTATGAATTCTTGCTGCTGTAACTACTATCTCAGTCAATCATGGTGTAGCGATTGAATCCCAGGTGCTCAGGACAAGGGTCCTTTCCACATAGCGTTGGCTAACTTGATTCAGGCCACTAATTTACTAACAGGCGAGGAGGGGCCTACTTTGCATGGTGCGAGGTACATGGACATTCTACATGTTGCTCTTCCACCCTGTGCAACTTGGATTATCTGCAGAAGGGTCTAGACAATGGGCTGTAATTGAGCATCCTTAAAGGCCAAGAGTTGACTTTATCCATTCTATTTCAGCATCTAGTGGTCGAGAACTTGATGATCTTGCATGTTTATGCAGGGGGCGGCTCATATCTATCCTACCTGGAAGGTTCCGGCACCAACTTGTGATCTCAACTTGGTCCTTTCTGCACTGTTGAGACCTCCTTCTAAGCCTCTGCCTGAGACCCTGAAGGTGGTGTTCCTCCTGGCTATCAATTCAGCTGCCGAAGGTGGTTTCAGCCTTTAATTGAAATGAGGACATTGTCCTACCTTTCTATTGTCCGATCTCGGCTCATCCGAAGGAGGGGATTCTGCACTCCCTGGATATAATCTGTGCCCTTAAGTACTATCTGGCAGCAACAGAGACTTTGAATAATACAGATACTTTTTTGGGAGTTCTGGCTAGACCTAAGAAAGGTTTGGCACCAGGCTTCAGTAGATCAGGTGCTATCATCTGGTCGCCTTCAATTCCTTGCACAAGGTGAATGTGCATCTATGGACACAGTGTTTGGGAGAAAGGTGCTTCAGGTGATTGTTCAACCTCCAGCCGGGCGTCTAATTTTGTCCCATGACAAAACTAAGGTTGCACACTTGCCTTTGTGGTTCTTGGGATTCACTTGATGTGTTTTTTCCCAACCTTGAGGACTGCCCCACTTACCAGGTTCCCTGATGGACAAATTGACATGGAAAATAATTTTTCCTACATCCAGTCCAGGTCGTCCCAATATCCTTACGACCGGGTGTTCGCCCCTAGGGGGCGCACGACCGCAAGATCAAAGATGTAGCTCCTCCCGGCCCCCTATAAAGGCAGCTGTTCCTCTATCATTCCCCAGTTGTTCTGCAGACTCTATTTCCATGGGTCCCTTCTGACTCATCTCTGCCTCCCAGCCTTTGGCTGCTACGGGATCCGTGACGGTAGGGTGAACGCTGGGTCTGTGGCGTTCGTCGGAGCTTAGGCTCTGGGCCACACACTTTATATTAAAAGGTAGCCGGCCACAGGCTTATGGTGAGCCTGAGGGGGAACCACTAGATATAATTTTTTGTATGTATCCCTCCCTGCCCACAAGCTTTATTGGTGTATGTGTGCTGTGTTTCACTGTTTTTGGTGCTTACTGTGCTGCTGGCTGCTTGCTGGGTCAGCGAGGAATGGTCTTCATACTCGCCTCCCTGCACTCACCCTCGTCGGGTCTGGGACGCGTGCCTCTAGGCTGTCGCGTCCTGCGGGCCTCCGCCGCATTGCCGCCGGCGCTGTCTGTGGAGAGATGGGGGGTGAGCGTGTGATCGCGCTGTACTTGCGGCGGCCCTCGCAGGCGCAGCCGCCATTACTGGGCCAGTCTAGCAGCGCTGAAGGGGGCGGGCTTCCCCTTGCTACGTGTGCGGAGGCGGCGGAGCCTGGCGTTGGCGCGCTGCTGACATCGTGCTCATGCCGCCCCAACCCCCGCCCCCCCCCCCCCCCCCGAGGATCCTTCTAGAAGGTGGCTGCCCGAACACGCTGTCTCTGCTGCTGCTGCCGTCCTACTGCTGCTGGGATCAAGCTCTGGATTTTGGCTGCGGACGCTGCTGTCCCTACTGTCGGTGTCGTGAGTCCCTCTTTTTTACTGCATTGATTGGTCATTTGTGTTATGCCTAGGCTGACCAGGGGCTCTCTCTTTTTTCTTGTCTGTCTAGATTGTGGGCTGAAGTTGAGGGTTGTGGTTCCTCCCGGTCCCCATTTTAATAAGAGGGATCATTTATGGGCTTAGGTCAGTAGAGCCTTGTAGCCTTATTGAATTTTACAGTTTTTTTGAATCGCCATAATGGAGGCATCAGGGGATAGTGAGCTGGGGGCCCCATTTGGGCAGGACAGGCTCTGCCCCTTGTGCAGAAGGAATCCTCTGGGCGGATTCAGCACTGTTTGTACCACTTGCGCCAGAGGCATTATTTTGGACCATGAGCGGGCAGTCGTCCCTGACCCTAGCCCTGTATTGCAATAGGCCTCTCCGGACCCTCCGTTGCTGCACTCAGCCCCTAGCGAAGGGGGAGCCAGCAGGGGGTCTCATACTGACTTTGCGCATAGGCTGGCTAGTCTCAAAAGGAGTTCTCGTTGACAGTCCCTAAGAAGGCCTTGAGTAAGAAGCGGCATCTGGAGCCGATTTACTTGGATGATGATGATCTTTTTGATTGCAGGGGATCTGTGAAGGAAGGTGAGTTGCCAGATGATTCGCGGTCAACGGTGGAATATTCTACTGGCGATGACAGTATCTCTGGCTCCTCCTCGGACGAGTATTCTTGGCTCCCGGATGATACGGAAAATTTGCTGTCCTCCGTGTTTGATACCCTACATATTGTTCCTCCCAGAGCGATTAGAGGAAGCAGGGTGATTTATTTCGGCCTGAGAGGCAAAGACGGGTCTTCCCGGAGCAGCCTCATTTTTCTAACATGATCCTTAGGGAATGGGAAAGGCCCAACAAGTTAACGTCGGTCCCTAAGGGCCTGGATAGGCGGTATCCCTTCCCTGATGAGTTGGTTCGGTTGTGGTGTCACCCCCCCAAGGTGGATCCTCCCGTGTCAGGCTTGTCCAACACTACTGTTATGCCGTCACCTGACAATGCTTCCTTACGTGATCTTGCAGACAAGCTCATGGATCATCTGGTCTGCCATGCATTCACCTTTGCTGGTGCCCTCTTTCGTCCTGCATGCGCCTCAGCAATTGTCTCACTAGCCAACAGGAGAAAGGTGAGACACCTTGTGGCTAGAGCTAAGGCTCACAAGTGGGCTGAGGAGTATAAGGAACTCAAGGCTTGCTTGGATTTCATTGGCTTTGTTGTTACTGCCATGGATGATGTGGTCCGGCTTGGTGCCAGGATTTCGGCCTTGCTTGTTGCTCTGCGCCGCTCGCTCTGGCTAAGGCAGTGGTCGGCTGATGCGGCTGCCAAGAAGTCTCTCACAAGCCTCCCTTTTGTGGGGAGACGGCTGTTTGGGGAGCGCCTGGACCTTCTGGTCAAGGATGGCAGACTCCCTCAGAGAAGGAAGCCTGCTCGGTCCTTTCGGAACCCCTCTTCCTATTGGTCCTTTCGAGGAGGAAGAGGTTCTTCGTTTCCTGGTGCCTGCAGAGATACCTGGGGCAGAGGTAGGTCCCGCGGCCGACCCAACCCCTCTTGGGGAGCTAAGTCCAAGCCCCCTGTCAAGCCCTCTCAGGCATAAGGGGGCGCCCTCACCCATCTGGGTGGGGGGGACCGCGTCTGCTGTTTGCTCAGATCTGGAGACGTCACGTCTCGGATCGGTGGATTCAGGAGGTAGTGTCCTCGGGTTACAAGATAGAGCTGGCAGCCAGGCCACCCACCAGATTCCTTCGTTCAAGGATATCCCGAAACCCGCTAAAGGCTCAAGCCTTGAGAACGGCTATGTAACACCTCTTGCGGCTAGGGGTGATTTTCCCTGTACCCTGGCGGGAACAGGGTCAGGGATTTTACTCCAACCTGTTCACGGTTCCCAAGAAGGACGGGACGCTATGCCCGATCCTGGACCTGAAGGGTCTCAACAGGTTTGTAAGAGTCAGACATTTCCGCATGGAAACATTACGGTCGGCGGTGAGATTGCTTTGGCCCGGCGGCTTCATGACCACGGTGGATATCAGGGATGCTTATCTTACACTTACATATTCCATTCGGGATATCCTCAGCCCCCCGTGTCAAGGTGCTGGCGGGCCTCATGGCTATCCTGAGGAATCAGGGTATTTGTGTGTTACCCTATCTGGACGACTTGCTGATTGTGGCCCAGTCCCTTCAGCAGGCCGAGAGCGATACTTGGACGGTGTTGTCATTCCTGGAGGCTTTCGGCTGGGTAATCAATTACCCCAAGTCCTTTGTCACTCCCTCAACAGTGAGATCCTTTCTGGGAATGACGATAAACACCGCCCAGGTCAAGGTTTTTCTGCCACAGCAGAAGGTGTTGGGTCTCCAGACGCAGGTGCAGGCCTTGGTGTCTTGTCAGCGTACGTCTGGGGATGAGATTGGTGGGCCTAATGGTGTCATGCTTCGAGGCGGTGCCCTTCGCCCAATTTCACACGAGACCTCTTCAATTGAACCTGCTGACCAGCTGGAATCGGACTCAGGAGTCCCTGGAACACGGCTTTTTGCTTTCCCCCTTGGCCAGGCAGTCCCTCTTGTGGTTGTTGGACTCCAGGAACCTGCTGGTGGGCAAGTCATTTTTGACTCCCCATTGGGAGTTACCACGGATGCCAGTCTGACAGGCTGGGGAGGCGTTTGGCAGACCCAGAAGATTCAGGGTCAGTGGGGTCCGCAGGAGAACCATTTACCCATAAATCTCTTGGAGCTGAGAGTGCTCCGGTTGGTGCTTCTACGCTTGACTCCCCATTTAAGGGGTCGTGCGATCCAGGTTCGTTCGGACAATCAGACGGCTGTCGCCTATATCAACCACCAGGGCGGGACTCAGAGCAAGAGATCCCTCAAGGAGGTAACCCAGATTTTGACTTGGGCAGAGGAAAATGTTCCCTGAATCTCGGCGATCTACATCCCCGGGGTGGAAAATCAGGAGGCAGACTCCCTGAGCAGGAGCACTTCGCGCCTGGGGGGATGGTCTCTCAGCAGCAAGGCTTTTTGCGCTCTGTGTCTCCGCTGGGGTCAGCCAGACGTGGATCTGTTTGCGTCCAGACACAATCACAAGCTTCCCAGGTTCGTCTCCCTCTCAAGAGATCCTCTGGCCATTGCAACAGACGCTCTGGCGATTCCTTGAACGCAGTTCAAATTTCTGTATGCATTTCCTCCGTTTCCACTCCTGGGCAGAGTGCTGCGCAAGATAGCCCAGGAAGGGGTACCAGGCATCCTAGTGGCTCCTCGCTGGCCGAGAAGGATTTGGTTTGCAGACATAGTCCAGATGTCAATAGATCACTACATCATGCTTGACGACCCAAGGCTTCTCACACAGGGGTCGCTGCGGCACCACAATTTGCGCATGCTGGCTTTGACGGCCTGGCTATTGAAACCTCGATCCTGACCGGAGAAGGGGCTATCGGCCACGGTTGTGCGGACAATGATTCAGACACCGAAGAAATCTTCTTCCATGATATACTATGGAGTTTGGCGTGCCTATATCGCTTGTTGCAAGACCAAGAGTCTTCCTTGCCGCATATTTTCTATTTCTAGGATTCTGCAGTTTTTACAACACGGATTAGAGTTGGATCTTCAGCTGAGCACCCTCAAGGGTCAGGTCTCGGCCTTAGCCATCTTTTTCCAGAGATCCATTGCCAATCAAGACTTTTTTCCAGGGAGTTACCCATGTCCGGCCACCGCGTAAGTCAGAACTACCGGAGTCTGCTCTTCAGTGTCTGCCTTGGATGTGGTCAGAGCCATAAAGTACTACCTGACTGAGACTGAATCCTTCAGGAAATCGGATTTGCTCTTTGTCCTAACAGAGGGTTCTAGGAAAGGTTTGCCACCAGCCAAGTCCACTCTCAGTAAGTGGATCAGACAGGTGGAGGTACAAGCATATTCTGCCAGGGGGAAGGAACCCCCTTTTCGGATCACAGCTCATTCTACCAGAGCTATTGGTGCCTCTTTGGCTTTTCAGCACCAGGCAATGGTGGAACAAGTTTGTAAGGCCGCCACTTGGTCTTCAGTTCATACTTTTACAAAGTTTTACAAGGTGGATGTCAGGGCCTCAGCTGATGCTGTTTTTGGCCAAAAGGTGCATCAGGCGGTAGTGAAATGAACTAAATGCTGTTCCGCACTGGGGATCCCGCCCATATGGACGCTGCTTTTTGATGTCCCAATCGTAAGGATATTGGGACGACCTGGACTGGATGTAGGGAAAATACAACTCTGTGAAACTCACCTGTAGAATTGTTTTTGGATACATCAAGTCCAGGTCGTCCTACCCCACCCTTGTGTTCATTATGTCCTGTTGCCGGTTATGGTGATCAACCATTTTTATTTTCATAGGACATGGTTTTTTTTTTTATTTTTTTGCTCAGAGAGAGTACAAGCTGAAGCATGGTTTCTTGGGCCTCCCAGCCTGTCCTCTTTATTGAATACTGCTTTTTAACCACTGGGGAATGATAGAGGAACATCTGCCTTTATAGGGGGCCGTGAGGAGCTACATCTTTGATCTTGCAGTCGCGCGCCCCCTAGGGGTGAACACCCGGTCGTAGGGATATTGGGATGACCTGGACTGGATGTATCCAAAAACAATTCTACATGTGAGTTTCACAGAATTGTATTTTTTGTGTTTACCTGTAAAATGTTTTTTCCATTCAGGATCACTGCATCCAAGTTGTGACTGTGCTCATTCCATTGCTTTTGAAAAAGTTTGACTTTGAATTGGCTGTTCGAGTTGTTCGTTTTATTATTTGATGGCTCCTCCCAGTGTCCCAGTCTTTACTGCTTTTTACTAGGGAGTTCTGGAAGCTGAACTTGGGACCTGCCTACAGAAGGAGATACAGCTCTTTTGCCCTAGTCACTGTCTCTCGGCTACGAGCCTTGCACATCTGGAAAAAAAAAACTCACTTGCCCCATCTACATGCACGCTACTGAATCATTGTCAGCAATTACATTTGCTCCTGCATCCACTCAAAGCTGAAACGCCACCTCACAGTTTTTCTTCTGGTAGCGACCATTTTCCCTGCTGTGCTGCTGCCTGAATTAACCCCACAATGCAGAAAACAGGCAGAAAACTTCCTTTTTTGCAGGTGGCCTGCAGCTCAATGAGACGCCATTTTGTTTTTAAAATGGACTAGAGCAGGAATTACAAAAAGGTAAATTAATTTTTATGTGCAGCAATCTGAATTTTCCTGGGGAGGAATGAATAGGAGCACTGTTTCTTTTAAGGGTTTAGTCCAGTTTAAATAATCTGTTCTCCCTGGATGGCCACTAAGGGAAAACCAATTTATAGGTAAGTACAAATGTTTTTTTGTATTGGCTATAGCCAATATGCTATCTGTGCCTCCAGCAGTTCCACATTTATATCTGTGAAAATTCATGTCAGAATTAGAAGGGGCCCAAGGGAACTCTGATATAGAGGTTCTATGGGGCCCAACAATTACTAATGATGGACATGCTCTAACCCAATATTCCAATGCCTTTCTTTAAATAAGAGACAAATACAGAATTAAGAAATGGTTTGTTTGACATGAACAAAAGATTAAAACAATATAACTGTCCACAACTGAAAACTATTCTTAATATATTTATTAGCATCACACTTTACAACTTAGTCTGCATGTTACTTCCCTTTCCCATAAACTACTTGTCCTACATGAATGGATTCCCCAACCCCAAGCTACAAGTTGGGGACTCCTGCTCTAACCCTTTCATAGTAAATGAAAAAAATATTTTGGCAGTAGTTGAGCTTTATAGTAGACCAAAACTTCTTTTTTTCTTTTCACTCTCCTGGATTTTGCTCCATCTGATCCCTCCAGCCATTCAGCTGACAGGGGGTGTGCAGGTTTTAGAGAAGTTCTGGGGATGCGACAAGAGGCCCGTACATTCCCATGGGTTTGAGTTTCACACAACGGGACATCCCAGTTTAGTTTGCCTCCAGGGCGAGCTGTAACCCAACCATGGAGTCTTTTAGTCTAGGATTTTGCTCTGCTTTATAGTGAGAGTCTACTTTTGTGGACATGCCCAAAACACCTCAGATCATGGCTGCCAGAGAGGAGCAAGTCTCTCTGACTTACTCTACACGGTCTGGCAACAATGTCTCATCCCCCCCTTGCATTTGAGGATGGGAGCTGCATTTCCTGGTTATGATTGGCTGTGTACATAGTTTACATGATACAAAGAGTAATGAGCACCTAGTTCTTGTCTTGTACACTGCACATACCCACTTACCAGCTGGAACCTGGAAGTGTGGCACTCCACTTCTGATACCAGAGCTGTCGGACAGCTATTAACGATGCTTGACGGCGTGAAGGTAAGCAAGGAAGCCTCCTGCTCCTCTGGCAGTCCTGATCTAAAGTCTGGAAAAAAATTGACTTTTCCTTTAAATAATTAGCAGAGTGTTACAGAAATGTGACACGGCTAAAGCTTTCCCCCATGAGGCAAGAGCTTGTCTTTTTAAAATGTTCTTGTCAGAGAAATAATGAATGACCTCGTCTGTTCCAGTTTCTTCAGCCATTGATCAAATTGCAACATCGCCTTTTTGAATCGCAGACATCTCCATCGTCCGAGCCTCGCGCTGCACCCGCTTTGTCTGATTACTACAACTAGATGTTTATGACGCGTGCTGTAAACCTTCATTCACGCAATGAGTGTAAGCTCATTTCTCATTATGACTTGTCGAATTCCAAAACTGGAAATGTGATGGATGGCTTTCCTAACTCTAACCCAATGTCTGTGTATATAAAGCCGGCTGTGTTTGGGGCCGCTCTCCCATGAATTCCGCAGAAGCCTGTCACAGGAAAAGGTTATTAATGAGCAAGATCTAGATTTTATGGTTGTGTGTTCTTCACCCTTTTTGGTAAATTCAGGGTGCTTAATCAAAGCATGTAGCTACCCTAAGACAGACCAAAAGCTGATTTGATGGGGGCCCCTCCTAATACCAACATTCTTACAGTAATTTGCTTGTGGCAGTGCAGGTCCCTGTACAAAAGTTATCCAGCTCCAATGATAGGCAATAATTCCTTCATTCCAAATCATATTAAAAGCAAAGTCCAGCCATATAAAATGCAATGCAAGGTCCTTACATCAAACCAGATGATGTTCCGGACACTGTCGTGTCTTGGCATGGCTGCGCAGTTGGGTTGTCCTCATGGTTTTTTGCTAAGAAGACCCTGAGTTCTTCAGTGCAGAAGAGCCTGCAGAACCAGAATGTTGGGTGATAGGCACTCCTGTTTTAATGCCGGCACTTGGGGCCGCTGCATATTATAGCCAAAACATTTGTCAGGGATGCTCGCCTAGTTCACTCTCCAGGGCATTACTCATCAACCCTATAGGCTATCCTTAAAGTGAACCAACACCCAGGATTTTGACTATCCTGGGTTTTGGTCCACTTCGGTGGGGCACCCCGATCGGAAAAGTCCCGAAAACTCACCTCTCCCCGCTCCCATGTGACCGCTGCAGCCAATCCCCGCCGGCGGACAAGCGAGAGGCAGCGCCGGACAAGCAAAGCGCGTCCGCCGCCGCCTCCCGCGCGTCCCTCTTACAGGGAGCGCACCCGCGCCGGCCATTCAGAAACGGCCGGCGCGGGAGCGCGCCCTGCTAGAGAGACGCGCGGGAGGCGGCAGCGGCGGACGCTCATGCGACGCTGGAACGTGGAAAAGGTAGGATTGTGGGCTTGCTGGGGGGTTTCACCCCACGGGATATCCCGATTTCGGATGCCCCGCGGGGAGGGATCTGATCGGCCCGGGAATCTTATAGATTCCCGGGCCGATCCCCCCTGGGTGTTGGTCCACTTTAAAGCGAACCAGAACCCACATTTTTAACTAGCATCCCCAGAGAAAATGTTGCCTGTTTTATCTGTAAAGACCTGCCTCCTCCATTCATTGCCACTGTTGGGAATGGCAATGGTGTCATTGCCTCAGCTAAGCAATGACTGATCACCTGCCATCTTACAGAGAGGGACAGCAAAAAAACAGTGTTCCAGGACAATTGGAAAAGTGAAGATATCCATTTCTAGTTCTACACCCTAAGAAGGGAGTATCAGCAGGGGCTTTTGCCAAATGTATTTCACAAGTTCAGTGGCTTTTGGTTCATTTTAAAGGGACAGTCCAGCTAATGGCAATAATATAGCAGGTCTCCAAAGTTTGTTCCTCCTTTACTTTCAATTTTCTTTGAAACACGCTCTAATTGTGGTTAAATGGTCACTGTTTCTCGGTGGTCCCAGCATGAGTGAGCCCAGCAAGCTCAACTACTCAACTTTGGAGACCAGAGGTAGTTAATATGGGGGATTTAATTACCCAGAGAGTTGGACACTGAAACCTGTGGATCTCAAAAAGGTAAAAGTTTTCTGTCTATTACAAAAGATGGCTACCTTTCCCAACTAGTACAAGTGCTAATATTCAAAAAAAAAAAAAAAACCTGGGAACTACAGACCAGCAAGTTTAACATCTGCGGTGGGCAAGTTGTTTCAAGGTTTCATTAAGATTATCCTGGAGTTTCTTGGGGAAATTGACCTTATTTCTCCAAATCGGCTCCTGCCAGACAAATCTAATCAGCTTTTATGAGGAGGTAAGTTCAAGATTGGATCATGGAGAGTCATTGGATATCATATGGAGCGCATTCAAAGGAGGGCAACTAAATTAATAATAGGAGTGCAGGGACTAGAGTATCCTGAAAGATTGTCAAAGTTAGGTTTATTTAGTTTGGAAAAGTGCCGCATGAGGGGTGATCTAATAACTGTATATTTAGAGTCAATACAAACATCTGGCTCACAATTTATTTATACCCCAGAAAGTAACCAAAACCCGAGGGCATCCACTAAAGTTAGAGGAAAGGGGCTTTCTCCACCGACATAGGAGGGGATTCTTCTCTGTAAGAGCAGTGAGACTATGGAACTCGCTGCCAGAGGAGGTAGTTATGAAGGATACAGTAAAAACATTCAAAAGTGGCCTGGATGCCTTCCTGGCATGTAATAACATTTCCAGCTGTGGCTACTAGACCAATGGAAGGAGATAAACAGGCTGACTGGACTAAAGTCTTTATTCAGCCTTACATACTATGTTGCTATATTACATTAACATTTAGACACAATTTAAACATGTATAACATTACATGCACTAACACTGTGGTGACAAAACAGGACAGCGTTGACGTCGACCTGTTTGATGTTGAGAGTTTCTATTGCTCTATGTGTTTCGCCCAGGAAGTTACAAACAGAGCTTCTTCAGAAGTGGTAAAGGTTGTTCTGTATAAGGCTGACATACAAGGTCTGCCAGCAATGTCTAGATGTGACAGTCAGATGTGTGATTTGGTTTGTAGCAAGGGGGAGGATAGTTTGCCCTTGTATGAGGCCTGTGGGTCTCTGTAGTGGGCAGAAAGGTGAGGTCTTTTCTGGCTTCGCTTTGTTCCCCTACCTGGTGGTCCTTGACGGGGTCCGTTGGATCCATAGGGTTTGGGGTGAGGGAGTAAATTGCCCTTTTATAGGTTTATCGGCCCTTGTGAAATCTCCAGGATCGCTTCTCAAGTGATTACACAGCTTATGCGTGGGCTGCAGTGACATCTTTGACATCACTTCGGCTGCTGTGCACTCCTGATCCAGGCCTATCTGGACCAATTCAAAAAAATAAAAGGTTACCCCTCAGCTGGATCAGTGGAACAGTGCACCGCAACTCACACAAATACTGGATCGATTCCTGTGCTGCCTGGGCCCCCAGGTTTAATGCTGCCACACTCTCTTTAATTCACTACAGTGGGTGTGCCAAGGCCTGCAGTCAATTGAAAGGGGGTAAAGCATCACCAATATGGTGAATTGCTGAGTGCCGGACCAATCAACTGCAGGGGATGACAGAGACTAACCTTTTGGTTTTGTTTTTTTGTGTCATTCACTTAAATACGCATGGCATTGGACACTGATTGGAAGAGACAGTGCCGTAACTAAATGTGAGCGGGCCCTGGTGTGAAAATTAAAAAGCACCGAAAGCCGCTGGGGCATCCCGATTCGGGATTCGCCACTGTGTGAAATCCCCGCTTGTATACAACTAGACAACTAAAGACTGAAGCAGCTCAGATAATTGGGTTCTTTTTATGCACTGTGGACTGGTAAACAGACCCCACGTTCCAGGCTTTCACACAGGGCATCCCAAATCAGGATAGTCAAAAACCCAGGTTTAGTTCCTCTATAAAGAGGGTGACTGTATTGCTGGTGGAATTCTGTCGTACTTTTTTATTGCGGATATAATACCCATTAATTATTTGTTGCCTCTGTGAATTGATTGGGTGCGTCTTACCCTACTGATCATCCTGTGACCTGTTCACTTACAGCAACACTCAGCATTGGGCATCTCGCTTTGCATACTAATGGAAAAAGGTGTCAGTCCCTTGATTTCTATAGTGCTGACCTATCTCTAACCCTCCTGCTCCATCCACCTGGATGCTGGCTTCCTGTTGCTGCTCAGAAGCGTGTTCTCCCTCCTCCTCCACAACGTCCAGCGCTGAGGAGTCGCAGCCCCTAGAGCCAGACTCATAAAGAAATCGCTCCCAGACAACATGCTCTGTTTCTGGTGTAATAATCGAAATTGAACTAAATTGCCGTGCTTGGGTTAACTAGTTGGCTGCTGCTTCCTTCCTGGTCTCCCTCCCGCCTCTGCCACAGAGACTAATTGCTTGCCAATAGCTTTCATGCACATTTAGCGGATCTCTGTGGCTGCCCTTCTGTGACCTTCACGGAGGGAATGCTTGAAGAGGCCTAATGCCGAAACAGCCTAAAGTGCAGTTTTATCCCCCACCTCCTGGACAACCCGATTGGGGATATCAATTCACCAGAAGCCCCATAGTAAGCCAGAAAAGAATTCTGTATTCCTGTGACCAATGCATTCAATCTACCACTGGGGACCAATAGTGAATTCATGCACTAAACAATACCTCAATAATTTCCATTATCCAAAAAAAACCTAAAAAGGCCCTTAAGTGCATAAAGCAGCAGCACTAAATCAAATCATGATCCCTATCAAAAAAATCCCAACAACATCAGCGTAAATGGATGTAATGCAAGGGGGCTATCTCCATTTAGGGCTTCACTTATCAGTTTTACCCTCTCATGTCCACTTAACCCTAATAGCACCAATCCTAGTCCTACTCCTCCCTAGCACTGTTCTATCCTTAATATTCTATTGACTACTTAACTTCTCCCCATGTAGCTTTGTCTGACAGGTTGTATGAGGCCCAGATATTTTTCATTGTGGTGGTGCTGCAACCCAGCCCCCTTACTCCAATACTTACCTTTGCTGTCTTGTCAGTTTTTGTAGATTGTTAGTCCTTGTTGTTCCCACTGGATCTGTAGCCAGAATGCCTGCTTTTCCCATTAGGCAGCCTGAGTTGGATACCCATCAGCCGGGTCCATTGGACATCTATGCAGGGCCAAATTATAGGAGGGGGGGAACTAGGGTTTTCCTCTCAGGACCTCTGCCACTGTGTAAGAGCTTGATCTACAGTTACTTTCAAGAGTCTCCACCACATTTAATTTGGTTCTAGTCCCAGCTGACCACCTGCAGCCAATGGGATTGACTAAATGGGTGTGCTGGTGGCCAGCGAACGCCATTGGGCACTGGTGGAGCATTCAGTCATAGTTTGCCTGAATTCACAGTGCTTTATAAAGGTATTGTTGACCCAAACTGGGACATATGTGGGGTGTGGGCTTAAATTGGGCCTCAGGTTATTTTCTACTGTAGTCTGTGCAAATTGGTTCCATATGTGGTTGATGTGCTACTTACAGCAGATATGGGACTAGAGCCCTCCATTCGGCTAAATCTGTTCCTGATCACATTCAGTCATTTAGGGAAAAAGCCATAAGGTAAGTAGCCACAAAGGAGCCTAATAACAATAAATGTAATACATAAATGAGCAGTGGCTGTAATTCCTGGCCTGATCAGATTTGGCTAAATGCCTAATTTTTGGTCAGTAACCTTTACCCGTTTACCACAATGGAGGAAACAGAGACTGAGCTGAGCTTTTAGCAATGACATCTCGGATCCAGTGAGCGTTCTTCATCTCTGCTGGCGATTCTCGTTTATCAAGGTACTTCCCCCTAGCTGACCTGCGTTTTACCCCATCATGCCTTTCAGCTGTCTTTTTTTTTTTTGACATGCAGCACACCTTCCTATGCCAAAACGTGTTTCCATCATGGTTTCTATGAGTGAACATCTTTTCTTTTTTTTTTTTTTGACACAACAGAGGTCACTTTAAAGTGGACCAACACCGAGAGGTGATCGGCCCGGAAATCTATAAGATTCCCGGGCCGATCACCTCCCACCCCGCGGGACATCCGAGATCGGGATGTCCCGCGGGGTGAAACCCCCCAAAAAAACCCCAAACACCTTACCTGATCTTCGCCGCCGCCGCCGCCTCCCTCGCGCCCCTGTAGGCGTGCTCGCGCCCGCGCCGGCCGTCTGCGAATGGCCGGCGGGGGCGCGCGCGCGCCGAAAGTGACGCGAGGGAGGCGGCGGCGGCGGCAGCCGCTTGGACGTTCCTGATCCCCGCCTGGACGTTGGCGGGGATTGGAGCGTCCAGTCACGTGGGAGCGGGGACAGGTAAGATTTTGGGGCTTTCTGGGGGGTTTCACACAGCGGGGCACCCCCGATCGGGGTGCCCCGCCGAAGTGGACCAAAACCCAGGATAGTCAAAATCCTGGGTGTTGGTCCACTTTAAAGCAGACCAAACCCCACCATTGGTGCAAAACCAAATTAGCCAATCTTCCCGATAGTCTTCTCCCTAGGAGTAGAAAAATAATTTGGCATTTTTATTTACCCTGTTTTGATGTTCTTTTCTCGGCCCCTACATCATCACATCGCATTTTATACATAATGGAAGAGGACCCAGCACCGCCAGGTTTGAACAGAGACATGTTGAAATCCCGGGTGCTGGCTATTGCTGGTCCTGTCACTCAAACCCCCAGTAATTTGGGATTTTGGGGAAAAGTAGAGAAGACAGGATGACAAAACCATACAAATTGTGCTGCCTATGGTGTGAGGGATGCAGGAATATTGATTAAACAAAGTGGATTTTGGTCCTCTTTAATGCTGTCTGCAACTCATTAGACAGACCTAAACTCACTTTCTGTTTGGTCAATGGTTACTTTAAAGTGGACCAACACCCAGGA
Source organism: Gastrophryne carolinensis (assembly GCA_027917425.1). Lineage (NCBI taxonomy): Eukaryota > Metazoa > Chordata > Amphibia > Anura > Microhylidae > Gastrophryne > Gastrophryne carolinensis. The sequence continues at coordinate 190,388,954 of CM051241.1, forward strand.
TTTTGACTATCCTGGGTCTTGGTCCACTTCGGTGGGGCACCCCCGATCGGGGTGCCCCGCTGTGTGAAACCCCCCCTAACCCCCCGAAAAACTCACCTCTCCCCGCTCCCAGCGCCGACGTACAAGCCAGGTCCAGGAACGTCTAAGCGGCGGCGGCCGCCGCCGCCTCCCTCGCGTCACTTTGAACGCGCGCGCCCCCGCGCCGGCCATTCGCAGACGGCCGGCGCGGAGGCGCGCACGCCTACAGGGGCGCGAGGGAGGCGGCGGCAGCCGGCCGCCGCCGAAGATAAGGTAGGTGAGTTGGGGTGTTTGGGGGGGGTTTCACCCCGCGGGACATCCCGATCTCGGATGTCCCGCGGGGTGGGGGGTGATCGGCCCGGGAATCTTATAGATTCCCGGGCCGATCACCCGTGGGTGTTGGTCCACTTTAAAGAGGGAATAAAGTAAAGAAAAAAAAAGAAGGGAATCCCGCTGTGTCTCCCCTCGCCGCAAGACCCAGCAGCTCATACATACCTTTTCTGCATTCCCTCGGAGCTGGCTGGTCATTTTCGTCGCCGTATGACAACTGGCGACGAATCAGGCTCACCAGATGGACATGCAGGTGCGGTGTTCCCTAACTGGTTATGAATAGCTGCCTGTGTAGGGTACGTGGAAGCTGTACACAAACATGCAGTGTTTAGTAAATAACAGGCACCAAAGTGAAACTTGCTGATGGGTCAAGGCTTGTGATTTGTGTGTCAGACAGAGCACTGCACTTGAAAGCTTTGTGAGTAGACACATGCTGCCCCCTCCACCTGTCAGTCCGCTCAACACTGTCCATTAATTTCTGCTTTTTATAAACCTAATTGGCGGAAAAAGTGGGACCCCCCCCCCCAGTTGCCCCCCTTTACAGGGTAATCCTGATTTTGAATAACCTGCTCTGTGAAATCCTCTGGAATCAACCAATATCTTACCTTGTGCTATGTATTCCCAGGGCACATTTAACATCCCTGTACTGAATCCTCATTGCTGCGCACCCAGCTGCATGTCTGTTCTCATTCAGAGCTTCCTGTTGCACGTAGCCTACTATACAGTGATGCCAAAGGAGGCCTGTGCATGTTTTATGGGAGTGAGGTAAGATATCTGCAACTCGGGGGGGGGGTCACAGTGTAGGGCATCCCAAATCAGGATTCCCGTGGGAAGGTCTTTCATTGTCCTAAGGTTTTTAAATCGCTATAAATAAACTAGATAAGTCAAATATTTATTTTTTTCTGAAGTTTATTATATAATGGCATTCAATATTCACAGGCACGTATTGGTAGTTGTCCTTTAAGAGCTCAAAGTGGACCAATAACTAGGATTTTGACTATCCTGGTGATTGGTCCCTGTGAAACCCCCTAGATTGTCCACTTTCACTCACCTTTCCACTGCCCCCATGGCGCATGCACGGGCCACTAATTTGAACTTTACACCCAGCATAGGTGTGGGACCCGCCAGGATGAAGTATGAACCGGGGGGTTCACACAAAGGGGCATATGTTGTAGGATGCCCTGGGGACAGGCTAGCGGCAGGTCCCGGAATCTGTTAGAGGGGGTGCTTTGAAGAGCAACAAAACCCGAGATGCTCACCATGGGATGTCCTGCTATGTAAAACCCACCGAATCACCCATAAAACAAAATACCTTTCGCAGTCACGCAGCCGCATATTCCACGCATATTAATGCTTAGCATACGGCTCTGTTTAGAGACACAAAATCGGGATGCCCTGGGGGGGGAGTCCAGCAGCCACACATGGCTTTGTTCTGCTTTAATGATATGTCAAATGTCCTTTTCAAACTTCAAGGCGGAAAATAGTAGATAGAAGTTTTTTTTTTAAATAACGTATATTAGTGAAAGTATTGTTTCATTTTCACAAGTGTTTAATCATGGCTGGCCCTTTTATTGGATTTATAAGGAGGGGGCTGGAGTAGAGGACATTGGCTTAGTTTCTGAGGAGGTGAGGGCTTTGACCTGTATGAAGGATCCTTAAATTTGCACAACCTGAACATAGTTGGAGGGAAGATTAGCAGCAACATCAGAAAATATTATTTTCTTAATAAGAGTAGTACATGTCAGGAACAAACTTCTGGTGGTTGGTTTGGAAAAGTCAACAGTAACTGAATTTAAACTTGGCTGGGATAAGCCATACCATCCAACTTTTCAGGGTGGGAAAGAGGGATAATTTTTAAATTAAGCCACACCCCCTCATTGAGGGATGAATAGGACATAGGTTGTAAAAGTTACAATATAAACACTTTGAATAGGCAAATGAATAAGTTATTGATGCAGATTTGCATGTTAAACCTCAAAAAGGGACAAATGAAAGCAACGTGGGACAGGGGGAGATGGACAGTCCCTCCAAATGAGGGACAGTTGGGAGGTATGGATAAGCATATTTCTGTTCTAAGATAGATATATATAAGAGAAAATAGTTAGATAGACAATGTGGTCTCCTTCTAGGCAAATGCCTTAGCCCCATCCCCGAAATGTGACCTACCTAGGCCACTTTTTAACTTAAACTTTATTTTGTTTTGTATTATTTAATTTAATGTTGACTTTCCTTTAATGTACTTGTTTTGAGATCATGTGTCCCCTTCCTCATTCTTTTCTAGGGTAAATCAATGTCTTCAATCTCCCCTCCAGGCCCTAGTTTGTTCAGTTGCCCTTGACAGGTGAATACGGGCCTGAAAACAGAAAATCAAGGCACCACTTTCCTCTTTATCATTTGATTCCCTTCTGTCTAATTTGCAGCCTTTGTCATCTTTACATAATTCTGGAAGCATCCCGATCCTCTCCCAGCATTAAAGAGAAAAAACAAAACATTATCATGAGGTATTAAGAATCTGATTAATGTTAAACAGAAGGAGGCCTTCAAAATCCCTGTCATCGGCACGGCGATGTGTTGGAGGCTGGCCGGCAGCGCAGGGGTTAATCAGAAATGGAGTGGGTACGCTCCCGGGCAGCAGTGCTTCAGAACATAGCAGTGTTTCGTGAGAAGGAAAAGTCATTTCCCGAAAACACTGCAGACACATGGCCTGCGGCAGTCTCAAACCTTTGGAGACCAAAATGGCTCGCAGGAGTTAGAAGTAATAAGGTGTTTTTTTTTCTCTTCCCTTTCTTTCTCCTTGACTGAAATTCTGTGAGGCTCTCTGCTTTCTGTAGGAACAGAGACGCCGCTGTTTTTTTTTTTTTTTTGCCTTTTTTTCTGTCCGGGGTTCAGATCCGTTACCGACTTTCCAGAGATGGGCAATGAGGTTTACACGCTGCTGTTTGCTTTGGAGCTCACCGCGTGTACAGAAAAGATATAAGATATGGAGGGCATATATGTCAGGTTTGATTACTTTTTAACGCGGATTTAAGCTTGACAAAAACCCTCCTGGCGTGGTCCTATCTAAAAGACCGCAGGATCAGCTGATTTCCAATCCTTGGGGCATTTCAATATTTGCATATTCAGTGATACTATGGCATATTCGTGGGTCGTCGTGACATCCCTCTGTGTGATTTCTGCTTCATGCCCATCTGAATGGCTTGCGCTAGCACCCACAGCCAGATGTATGCCAGCTGTTCCTTGCGCTCTATGCTTGCTTCGGTGTGTAAACAAAGTTCTATGCCGCTCATTTATATGCACGGCATAATACTCAGAATGGCAAAGCAGTAGTTCCCAAGTCGCATGCACCCAACCACCAATCAGTTACTTGGCTGGAAAAAATGCTATATCTGGGGCCTCCACCAGATTTTGTGCCCAGGGGCCTCCAACACAATTAATCCGGATATATATATATATATATATATATATATATATATATATATCTCAATAAGGAAGAGAGCCCACCCATGAACTATGGGATCATGGTCAGTTGTAAACTAGGGCATCCGACATGGGGAACAGCTGCATCCCTGGTCTCCTTCCTCTAAAGTCGCATGCACCCAACCACCAATCAGTTACTTGGCTGGAGTATTATTTTAAAGGAGGAAAAAAATGCTATATTTGGGGCCTCCACCAGACTTTGTGCCCAGGGGCCTCCAACACAATTAATCCGGATATATATATATATATCAATAAGGAGGAGAGCCCACCCATGAACTATGGGATCATGGTCAGTTGTAAACTAGGGCATCCGACATGGGGAACAGCTGCATCCCTGGTCTCCTCTCTCTAAATGACTAGGTGACAGAGCATGCCACAGATGCAGGGGATCCAGGATGCAGTGAGTATACATGTGTTTCCAGGGGTGTGTTGGCCACTTGAAAAAGTGTTGACCACTTGAAAAAAAAAAACTCTTAACACCCCTGGGCCTGATGTGGATTGCCTCTATAAAATCTATTTCTGAATAGATTTGATCCATCTAGAGGGCATGGCATGCAATAGTGATAAAGGCAATGCGGACATCAAGAGGATCAATAGAAAAATGGAAGGGGAGTGCAGGGAGCACCGGGTAGCAAAGGTGACTGTGAAACCCAATCAGATGGTATGTCGAAGTGATAAGAGGAGCCTCTTTCACATGCTGTGGTAATGGGCGCTGCCTTGCTGAGCTCTGGACTGTGTAAATTTACATAGAAGTTCATCAACATTACACCACCGGCAATGGTGTGTAAAATTTATGCAAAGCAAGATTAGCTGGAGCAATATGATATATTCTTCCCAATAAAGCATATTGGAAAATGTACAGGTCGCTTCCTATCTCACTTGAGCGTCCCTGCACTCAGGATCACTCCAGTGGGTAGGAGGCTGGTATGCCACCATGCCTCTGGGTAAGACCAGTGGTCACGCCCCAAAGCTACTATAACTCCATCATTAGCCCAATAACTTGCATTTGCATAAGGGTGCACTGCAATAATAACCAGTACTACCAGGACTACCTGCTCCAGCCCTGCCACTCAGTGAAATAACCATAAAAGTTGATGTCTGCTCTTCCTTTCTGGTCCTGCAGATTGAGAACCTCCATCATCATAAAGAGGAATCACTGACTTGAAGCATAGCCAGCCAGTGGTTTCCAAGGCCCCTAACCTGCTGCACATTAGGCTCACCCGGCATCTTCTGCACATTAGGGAAATAATTGGCCTGTTGAATGAAAGCTGGGAAATGGTGAAGTTGGTTTTCAGGGTTGTATGAAGGGCCATTTGACCATGTATATGGATTTGGAATGGTGTAATTGGGTTGCAGGCTTGTATGAAGGACCCTTGAGTCATATGTGAAGATGTGGAATGGTGTGGATGGGTAAAAGATTTGTGTGAAAAGCCATTGAGTCATCTGTGGAGTGGAGTCGGTGGGTTACAGGCTTGTATGAGGGACCCTTGGGTCCCTTTGAATAGAATAGTATTTTATTTGCCAATTGCACGAGGAATTAAAAGGAAGTACAATACAGGTGGGAAAGAAGTCTCTACTGCAACTGAGTCTCTGCTGTTCCTTCAGTAGAGTGTAGATGTTCTTGTTCCACTTAAAGCGGACCAAAACCCACATTTTTAACTAGGATTCCTTGAATTGCTCCCCCCTTGAAGAGTACCTTTTGCCAATGTTCACTGCTTCTAATTGACTATAATCCCAGATAATGGCACCTGTTTTAGCTGTTACGCTCCACCTCCTCCATTCATTGCCACTGTTGTGTGTGGCAATGATGTCATTGCCACACCTATGCAATGACTGATCCCATGCCATATTACAGAGAGGGACAGCAAAAAAAAGTGTTCCAGGACTTTTCAAAGAGTGACAATATCTATTTCTAGTTCTACACCCTAAGAAGGAAGTTTCAACAGGTGCTTTGACCAAATGTAGTTCAAAAGTTCAGTGGGTTTTGGTCTGCTTTAAAGTCGTATAAAAGGGCTACGCCCAGGAACTTCGTAATGTTCCTGAAATGACCTGTTAATCGATAGTGCTGATGTGATGGCCGGGGATCGCTGCAAGTCTACAATTAGCTACACTGTTTTCACAGAATTGATGACTAGGCCATTTTTGATGCACCATCTATCAAGTTCAGTGATACAATGCTGGTATGCCTCCTCTTTCTCATCTCTCCCATTCTGGGACACCACCAGTAACAACGTGTAGGTAATCTCAGTAGTATGCAAGGACTGCAAGATAGAAAAAAAACTAGCTCCTCCCGGCCTATATAGGGCGCGCTGTGACAGCATTTCCTCAGTTCTATTCTTACAGTTGCAAGGGACTGTGATTTTTTTTTAGTTACGATGGTGACCAGGAGCGGGGGGCTCCGTTTCCCAACCCCTCACCAGCTGCAGCATTTCTGGGAACCCCTGCCACTCCACGGTTTGGCCTGGCCAGGTAGCGCTCCCTCTGGGGGCAAAGCCTTTTGACAACCCTGTTGCTGTAGGGTGTGGGTACAGAAGCTGCTCCATCCTTGGCTGGTGTGTTGATCTCAGCTGCAGAAAGGTTGTCTTACCGTGTCGGAGGCACCGGGGTTTCGTATTTTAACGGAAAGTGGTGACGCGTGTCCCATGTGCCAATCGCGTCTGACCTTGGACGAGGGACCCCGGTACGCTGGGTGCACTACTGTCCTTACACAGATGGCAGGTTCTGCGCCTCAGTCGGATCTTCCAGTTTCTCCTGCGGTTTCAGGCTCGGACTGGTAGGAGCAGGATATCCCCTCGGGGGGCTGCCAGGTCCGTTTGTATTCCAGGGTCCGCCTGCGGATGGGGTTCCTCCTTCAGACGTGGCGGACAGGGTGGCTCGGTTGGAGAGCATGGTGAGTGGACTTTGTCAGCAGAGGCATCCCAAGTCTGCCTCTGCCGCCCAGACGGGAAGGCTATGGCCAAATATAGGCTTATTTAGATGGAATCCTTTGAGGATCTATTTAGGGGCTCAGAATCTAGTTCCGGCCAGTTGGATGGGGAGGGGAACCGAAAGCCGCACATATGCCGGGGAACTCTCTGGATCATCCGACAGATCATATTGAGGAGCTTATTGAGGCAATATTGGAGGTTCTGCACCTCTCTACTCCTCTGCCAAAGCGGCAGATGATCAGACAGGGTGAATGCTGCAAGCGTCTGAAGATCAGGCAGGTTTTTCACAGAATTGCCCATTTCGACAGGCTGGTGTGAAAGGAGTGGGAGAAACCAGATAAACTTCCATCTCTTCCTAAGGTCCTAGACGCCAAGTATCCCTTTCCGGATGAGACGGTCAGGGTTTGCTCTTCACCACCTGAGGTAGACGAACCGGTGTTGGTTCTGGCTTGGCACACCATTATCCCTACTTCTTATAGTGCGGCCTTGAGAGACCCGGCGGTCAGGAAGTTGGATCAGCTGGCCAAGCATGTGTTCTCCATGGCGCAGGTTAGCATTCTCATCTTCCGGGGCTGTAGCTAAACTTCTTTTTACTTAACTGAGGACATCATGCCCTATATTGCAGTCCCCTTCTACGGCTGAGATAAGCCACGCATTGCTACTGGTGGTGCCCCGGAATGGAAGAGAACGATGAAGGAAATGTACCCACACAAATTTCCCTTTTCCTGTTCTTGATCAGACCGATGCCTGCAAATTGTTGGTGCAAAGAGAGAAGAGGATCGGAGAAAGGACACAGCCCTGGGTGGCACCTATGTTTGTGATTTTAGCGCAGGTTAAATGGGCTAAACTTGACCTGCTAAGATCTTCCTGTCAGGAAGCTGCTAATCAAAGCATACACATTGAGAGAGCTTTCCATCTGGATTTCCTTATGGAGATGTGGAATAAAGTGGGTAGGCTACAGGGTTGTATGAAGGACCATTTGGTCATCTATGAATATGTGGAATGGTGTTGGGTAGCTTACGGGGTTGCAGGAATGACCCTTGGGTCATCTGTGGAGATGAAGAATGGTGTAGGAGAGTTACAGGGTTGAGTAGAGAACCCACAAATCACATGGGCGATATGCAGAATGATGTCGTGGGTAATGGGATTGTATGACCTGTAGGTCATATATAGTGGTGTGGAATGGTGTGGGTGATTTACAGGACTTTATTAATTACCCTTATCCCATATTGGAGGGTGGTGTGACTGGATTGCTGGGCTGTATGAATCCTTGGTGGTGTGGCAGTGTGGACTACATGCTGCAATGTTCTGATGTGGCAGTTCTCAGCTTTGTAAATCATTAGAACAATCAAAACAAGCAGGAAGCTCCGCTGATCACGTTTCAGAGACTTGGCCCCTATTGAAAATCTATCAACCAACTTGAAATGGCAGAATATACACCGAGACCCCTCAGATTAAATTGCTGCTGCCATTTTTGGGCAGAGTTTATTTCTTATTCACTAAAAGGATCACTCATCGGCTGCACACACAAGATTGGAGACGCAGACCATCTGTTTTTAATAAAGTTTTATTTAACGCAAAAACCCAGGAGTGCTGATTCCAGGTCAGATTCCACATGTGTGACTGTGGCCAGAATGGCAGCCGAGGTAATGGGAAGATCGGACAGCAAAAAAAGGGAACTTGTGGTCAGCTAATCCTATGAGGCCGGCACATTAGTGAAAGCGATGACAGTGCAGAGAAATTTCAGCCAAGATTGTGCATCATACAAAGTGGATGTAGCTTTAAAGAACAAGGAGCTTCATTTTAAAAGGACAATTGTATACTACATGTATATTTTAGTGTGGAGTCACCTAGGTCCCTATTATCCCCAATTACCGAGCTCTGAGGAACTGACCAGGAAGTCAATGACTAGAGTATCTTGTCTGACCATGAACTTTCTCCAATCTATGGCTGCCAACTTGGCCTGTCTGACCATAACCTTTCTCCCTTCCATGGCATCTAATTTGGACTGTCTCATCATGACTTTTCTCCAGTCCATGGCTCGAATGCGGCCTGTCTGACCATGACCTTTCTCCAAGCTATGGCTACCAACTTGGTTTGTCTGACCATGACCTTTCTTCAATCCATGGCTGCCAACCCTGCTTGTCTGACCAAGTATTTTCTTCCTTCCATGGCTACTAACTTGGCTTGTCTGACCATGACCTTTCAGCAATCCATGGCTACCAACCCAGCTTGTCTTTCTCCAATCATGGGTTCTGTCTTGGCTTGTCTGTACATGACCTTTCTCCAGTCCATGTTCTTGTCTTACCACAATCTGTCTCCAACCTGTAGCTACCAACCCAGGAGTATTTTAGGCCCACCAGAAAGAATCATTCGTGGGACCCCCCTTTCATAAAAAAAAAATTACACTAACCTGGCTCTACTGGCTCTAGAGTCTAAACGGCTCCAGTGCCAGGTTACAGCTATCTGGCACCTCCAGGATTGCTTGTATGCTCTCAGGAATTGCAAGCCTCCAATGGGATCCAGAGTTCTTCTCTAGCTGATGTGCACACACCTGCTAGCATAGCTTAATGGCTGGTTGTGGGTGCTTATGGCAGAAAGGAGTGGTCAGCAGGAGGTGCCCGTCAATCATTCCATGCAAAACTCTTTGCATAGATATGCATGGTAGTGAGTTCTAATAGCACCATGCACTAAGCATCAGGAGGGTTTCTGATGTGAGGAAGGTACCTCTTTATTCCCAGTAGGCCGGAAGAGTTGGTTAAGATTAATCTGTCATCTAAAACCTTAAAACAGGACAAAAACCCAGGATTTTGACTATACCGAAGTGGGATGTCCCACTGTTTGAAAACCCCTTGAAACCCATCCTTCCCTGGTCCTATAGCACACCCAATCAGAGCCGTTTTCTGTGCATATGTAATGCTCAGCAAACGTCTGATTACATGCAGGGCTAGCCAATCGGGAGTGCGTGCGGGCGCATCCCCAGCAGCATGCACACTCTCTGCCCCCAGTCTATCTGAATGGCTGAGGGCTGAAGTGAACTTACATTAAGAAGATGCATGGATTCGGCCTCCTGTTATGTACATTGCCAGTGGGCACCAGGAACCGGGTGAGTTTTGTGGCACACCGGGGGAGGGGGGTTACTCAGCAGGGCGTAAGGATCTGGATTGCCCCTGGGCATGGCTTTTGTTCCGCTTTAAAAGGAAGGTCCACTAATGTGAGGATAAGCCCTATTGAACTTGCTCCATTTTGCTAACAGTCAGGTAGTCATAGGCTGGAGACAGATGATGGTCAAATAACATGGGTTGGTAGCTATGGATTGAAGAAAAGTCAGACAAGTCAGGTTGGTGGATATGGAGTGGAGAATGGTCTTATTTGGATCAGCAGAGTTGGTCAGACGTGGCTGGATAACGGTTGTGGACAAGCGAGGTTTCGCCGGCACTAGCTTCCAGAAGGTCATTTTATTGGTGGGAATTCATGCATGCATTTAAGAGCTCCATTACTGTGTCTGTGCCACCAACTACATGAACCTTGATGCAGTTGCTGCCCTTGCCCCCCTTCCTTATGTGGTAATCCCAATGTAAACTAGGGGGCAAATTTGGTTCCAAAAAAACAAACTCCATGTTCACCTTTTGTCCCCAGCAGGTTATCGTTCCTAGTCCTTTGCTCCAGATGGTGCCTGACAGGCAGATCGAGTCCCGCACCAATTTTCTAGTCACTGATGCCTCCACAATGATGGCATGTCCCCTAACAGTCATAGTGATGATTGTATGCCCCCTCTATTCACTGCAATGGAGGTCTTGACATGCCTCCTCCATTGCAGTGCATGGAGAAGGCAAGCCATCGTCACTGTGACTGATGGGGGGGTGGCGTCGCAGAGGCATCAGTGACTGACGATCATGCCTGGGCAGCATGACTTGCTCTGCCAGTCAGGTAAGGTCTACTAGGTGGGCTAGGAGTGATCATCTGCCAGAGACAAAACGTGAGTATAGTTTTTTCTGCCACTCAGCCGGTTATGAGGGAGGGGGGTTCTGCCTCACAGCCTTTCTTTTGGGGGCGGGGGTTCTGCTTCACAGCCTTCTTTGAGGAATTCTGCCACTCAGCCTGTTATGGGGGGAGTTCTGCCACTCAGCCTGTTATGGGGGGAGTTCTGCCACTCAGCCTGTTATGGGGGGAGTTCTGCCACTCAGCCTGTTATGGGGGTTCTGCCACTCAGCCTGTTATGGGGGTTCTGCCACTCAGCCTGTTTGAGGGATTCTGCCCCACAGCCTGTTATGGGGGTTCTGCCCCACAGCTTGTTATGGGGGTTCTGCCTCACAGCCTGTTATGGGGGTTCTGCCTCACAACCTGTTATGAGGGATTCTGCCTCACAGCCTGTTATGGGGGTTCTGCCCCACAGCCTGTTATGGGGGTTCTGCCACACAGACTGTTGTGGGGGTTTCTGCCACACAGACTGTTATGGGGGTTCTGCCTCACAGCCTGTTATGGGGGTTCTGCCTCACAGCCTGTTATGGGGGTTCTGCCTCACAGCCTGTTATGAGGGATTCTGCCTCACAGCCTGTTATGGGGGGTTCTGCCTCACAGCCTGTTATGGGGGTTCTGCCTCACAGCCTGTTATGAGGGATTCTGCCTCACAGCCTGTTATGGGGGTTCTGCCTCACAGCCTGTTATGGGGGGTTCTGCCACACAGCCTGTTATGGGGGGGTTCTGCCCCACAGCCTGTTATGGGGGTTCTGCCCCACAGCCTGTTATGGGGGTTCTGCCCCACAGCCTGTTATGGGGGTTCTGCCTCACAGCCTGTTATGGGGGTTCTGCCTCACAGCCTGTTATGAGGGATTCTGCCTCACAGCCTGTTATGAGGGATTCTGCCTCACAGCCTGTTATGGGGGGTTCTGCCTCACAGCCTGTTATGGGGGGTTCTGCCTCACAGCCTGTTATGAGGGATTCTGCCTCACAGCCTGTTATGAGGGATTCTGCCTCACAGCCTGTTATGGGGGGTTCTGCCTCACAGCCTGTTATGGGGGGTTCTGCCTCACAGCCTGTTATGAGGGATTCTGCCTCACAGCCTGTTATGGGGGGTTCTGCCACACAGCCTGTTATGGGGGGGGGGGGGGTTCTGCCCCACAGCCTGTTATGGGGGTTCTGCCACACAGACTGTTATGGGGGTTTCTGCCACACAGACTGTTATGTGGGGTTCTGCCACACAGACTGTTATGTGGGGTTCTGCCACTTAGCCTGTTATTGGGGGTGGGGCTTACCACCCTGTCATGGGGGTTCTGCCCCTTAGCTTGTTATGGGGGCGGGTTCTGCCACTCAGCCTGTTATAGGGGGGCGGTTCTGCCACTCAGCCTGTTATAGGTGGGCGGTTCTGCCACACAGCCTGTTATAGGGGGCGGTTCTGCCACACAGCCTGTTATAGGGGGGTTCTGCCTCATAGCCTGTTATCGGGGGTTCTGCCTCACAGTCTGTTATGGGGGGGTTGCCTCACAGCCTGTGATGGGGGGTTTTGCACAGTCCCTCTTATGAGGGGGTGGATATCGGCTGAACACCCTGCAGAGGGGCTGGTGTAACCACAAAAGGCTGGGCCATTTTTTTAATCCCAGTCCGCCCATTAATCCATCCTTGCAGGTCATGTGCACCTATGTATATATACATTGTCATACCTGTGATGAAAGGGATCTTCCAGCAAGACCATACGGTCTCTCACAGGGCTATAAATGTCCGACATTGGTTTAAAGAGCATGGTCAAGACTTTCTCTATGAAGCTGCATTCTTCAGCAGCTGTGGGGTGTATGCCAGATACCTTTGACCAGGCCCCACAATTGCAGTGGTCTTACCCCGGCAAGTACCAGTTTCCTACACCACCTCACATGGTCATGTAGCACTTCTCTTCCCAGCGGTAGGTGGGGCCATTCCCTCTATCCTGGGCACCGCCTATGCAGGACATAGGGCCAAGCAATAACCAGGACTGGGCACTGTCAGCTAGGGACAGACTGACCATCTGGAGATTATTATTATTTTTTTATTATTATTACTGTTTATTTATAAAGTGCCATAGTATTCTTTGGCACCGTACAAAGTATAAATTAAAGGAGGGTGGGCCGGGTAACAAACGTATAATACACAGGTTGTATATAACAGACATTTGACACCAAATGCATAAAATACATACAGAATTATGAGCCATTTGTACGTTAAGAGAGCCCTGTCTTTGCAAGCTGGCGTCCTTTCTTTCTTTCTCCCTTCCATCCTTCCTTCCCTTCTATTCTTTCTTTCCTTCTGCCATCTTCAATTCTTTCAATTTTCTTTCTTTTTTTGACCTTGAGCCTCTCAAGACAGGAGTTTTTGCATAAAATGGAACTACAACATGAGGCACTGTGCAGGGGGGTATGCATCCAGGGGTAGGATGCTGAGATCTTTGGCAATATTCGCCATACAGGTAGATTTACTGCCATGTATACAGTAGATTGTCATAGCACACCACATAGGGCCCACTGAGACACGTGTGTTCTATCATCTCATGGTGCTTTTTTTTAGATCATGCTCTGGTCTAAGTCACAGACATTCTTTTCTTTACATGTGCATATTTCTTTGGTGACACGTTTAATTTATGTCCGTCTGTCTGGATGATATGTCCTCATCCTGCCTCTGGGCAGCCGCTTTGCGGCTGGCATGGTAAGGGTTATATGTCCTGAGCAATCACATGTAGGGGATACCCGGGCTCCAGGCCGCCGCTTTCCTCTACCTGCTGATGATAAACAGATTTCTACAGATGCAAGCGGCTGACCTTAACTGCCATTATGTTAAGTAGTCAGACAATGGAAACGCTCTCCAGATGGCATTCACTAGGAAAGGTTAAGGATCAACTGAGCACCCTGCGGGCCCCGCAGACTCCACACAAATGCCATGGACGCACTGTCTGCTGGTTGGGAAGAAATGGCACCGCAATCAGGGGAAAACACTGTCCTGTCCCCCTGAGCACAAACTAGGCACCAAATCGGAGGCTGTCAGACGACGAGAACATGTGTCCTGGCCGGATGAGCTCCTCTAATCATCTGATGTGTATGGGACCCAGCGTGTGTGCCACCTGCTGCTAAATGCTTTCCTGCAAAAAATCTCTCTCTGTGATAGATTAAAACGAACCTAACCCTAAAATGACTAGCCTAAAACAAGTCCAAACCTACCCCCCACCTTCTAGAATTGCTGCTGCTTCCACTTTACCCAGCTTAGCCCTGCATCTAAGCTAGCCCCAGCTCTGACGGCCATGTCTATGTACCACCATGGGGAGGGGGGGGGGAGGTGGGTTGGACAATAGCACCATGAAACCTGTGTACGCCCCTGTCCTGCATCACTGTATCCAACACCACGAAGAAACACTACCTCTGCTGTAGGACTGCAACATCTGTCACCCTGCTCCTGTGGCTGCAAAATAACAAACTAAAAAAATGCCTAAGGAAAGGGTTTGGTTTGGCTTTAAGCCTTTTATCCCTTAAAGTAGACCAAAAATCACCCTTAAAGCAGATCAAAGCCTTCCCATCTAAAAGACTCCAGGGCCAGTTAATTCCCTGTGTGAAATTCCCCTGGATCAGCAGACAAAAAATATCTTTCTGAGTGGCCTCTGGCTGATGTGTGCTTCCATGCTGGCGTGGGCATTCACAGACAGAGGAAGCATCCCGCAGGAGGCACCCCCTGGCTGCTTTACAAGTAACTGTCCCTCTCAGCAGCTTGTGTCCACTCAGATAAATAGAAAAAAAGAAAACTAATAATGTGCATATATAATCAATGTATGCTTGCGCGCACAAAGGAATTTGTGCTCCCTGTTTTACCCATCCGTGAAGTGAGACAAATCACAATCTAGTGAACACACAAGTGAAATGCTCCCGCACAAGGTGTGCTCCCACACCAGGCCTAACTAAATGGCTGGCCAGGGGGGGTGTCAGACGGGGGCCTGCAGCATTGTGGTATGCTTTAACTAGTAACTGCCCCCTCCCAGCAGTCTGTGTTCCCTCAGATAATGCCCTCAAACAGTTCAAAAACCTCTTGGTCATGCCCTAGAGTTTAAAAGACCTCTGTTTCTGACCCATCACAATGTTAAATCACTTTGGGAGCACCTGATGAAAAACTTACCTTTCCAGGGATCCCATGTGTGGGCCATGGTGGCATCCCTCAGACTCCTTCCCTGGCCCTGGCAATCTATTCATGCAAAAATAGATTGCTGATTATTAGTAATCATGCTAATCTTTTATGAGTTTGGAGTTATGAGTGTGGAGTAAAGTAAGAGATCCGGCAATCTTAGGGGGTTTCACCCATAAAGGCACCCATAATCGTGATGCCTCCTTGTGTGAAACACCCAGGATCATTGGATGCCCCTGAAGAGCAGACAAAAAAAAAAGCATAGGAAGAAAAACTGTATTTTGGTCTGCTTTAAATTCTCCATATTGTGTCAGTGTGAAGGGGGTTCCCAGGATGAATAGCATTATTGTCAAAGTGAGTAGAGGGTAAAAATAGGGAAAAGCCAGGTAAATAGACATGCCGGAGGCGGGGCACGGCTATTGATGAAGCGCAATACTGTGCAGCTGGCAGCAAAGATCATATTGGCAATTTAGGATGGGAACGCAGCGTGGTCAGTGGAGGGAACAGGGAGTGAATCACACGGCCGGGCCCTCACCATTGTTGTGCGATGCATCATGCATGTCGCAATTGTGTTGGTATTCTAGATGCCTGTAAATACTCGTGCAATGCCGCGATTTCCTGATGTTCTGCTGCAGGGCAGGGCGGCTTTTCTTTTTCAGCGCCCGGGGAAAATGGGATGCAGTTACAATCCAAGAGGGCGTAGCGTGCAAGAATTTGCCAGATCGAAAAAGGTTTCAGGCGGTTTTGCCTTAACTAGTTTGGGCTAAACATTCCAGCTCAGGAAAAACAACAGGGAAGCAGCGGGAACGTCTCCGGCATTCATTCTGCTTTTGTTACAGCTCGAACTACGGCAGAGGTGCCAGGTTTCCAGATCCCAAAACTCATTTTCATCACTTTGGGTTTGATAGGATGTGGGTGACTGAAGGAATGGATCCAATTACTGTAACAACCTTTATGACTTGCTGGATAGAAGAGAACTGGTCACAGGCCGGGAAGGTCAGCTTATCTCATTACTGAATAACTCACAACGTTCTGCCGCACCATGTGGGAATTCTGATCAAATTATTTGAGCAAAAGAAACAGACTCTCCTGGCGCTTCTAAGCTCTAAGGAACATAAACGTCCTCTCACTGGATGCAGGGCCAGATTGAAAAGTCTAGAAGGGCTGGTGGTCATCCTATTTGTGGGGCATCCCCTCGATCGCCTATATATTCGCCTCATTGACAATCCAGCTGTGCGTGCACGTGCTGCAGAGGCATTCCTCAGCTGAGGTGTGTACCAGCACCAGAAATTTCTAAATTGGCTGACACAGGTGCTTGGGGGTGGCCAGGAGCCCGTGCACCATTTACCATGATCTACCATATTATTAACCCCCCTCTTAATAGCATTTTTCTCATCCAACCATTCCAGGCCGTCCCGATATCTTCACGATTGGGTGACTGCAAGATCAAAAGATGTAGCTCCTCCCGGCCCCCTATAAAGGCAGCTGCCCGTCTACCATTCCCCAGTTGTTTATCTTGCAGTTGGCAGCATCAGATCGTTACTCACTCTCTCAGAACTTGGCAGCAGAGCGGGGCCACCTAGCCTGTCGGCCGCTGCAGGACCAAATTTCTGTGGATCTCTCCTGACCCATCCTTGCCTCCCAGCCCTTGGCTGCTACAGAGATCCGTGACGGTAGGGTGAACGCCAGGGTCTGTGGGCGTTCTGACAGAGCACATGCTCTGGGCCGCAGACTTTCATGCTAAAAAGTAGTCGGCCACAAGCTTTATGGTAAGCCTGATGGGGAACCACAGATATATATTTTTGTGTATATACCCTCCATGCCCACTTGCTTTATTATGTGTGTGCTGCTGTTTTTGGTGCGACTGGGAGCATTAAGAGCTCCTCACTGGCTACATTGCTTACCCCCCTTCGTTCCCCCACCGGCTGTGTCCGGGGCGCGCGCCGCAAGCTGGCAGACGCGGCCCGCGCGCTCTCCTGGCCACACTACGGAGTGCGGCTCTCGTGCTGCGTGGGGGACGGTGGGGGAGGACCGCCGCCATTACAGGCGGCATTCGTGGCGGTACTAGGCCGGATGACGCGCCGGGGGGCGGAGGCCGGCGCGTAGCTGACGTCGCACCGGCGGATCTGTCTGGAAGTGCTGCGTTGCACGAGGCGCGCTGCTGAGGCCTCGGTGCTGATGGGGAGACAAGGTTGGCAGTGTCTCCCGATGCTGTTGTGAGCGCCCGAAAGTAATCCTTCTCTGAACTGGCGGTGTCGTGAGTCCCTCTTTTTTGGGATTTTTTCGTTGATTGCTTATTCTCTATGGCTTTATATGTTTATGCATGACATGGGGTCATCTTGTAATTGCTGTCTTTCTCTTTTTATTTTAGACCGTGCGCTAAGGTTGAGGGTTGTGGTTCCTCCCGGTCCCCAATATTAATTAGAGGGATCGGCTATTAGGCTTAGGCTGTTAGTGTCTGGTATCCTTATTGAATATTGCTATTCACAATCACCATAATGGAGGCATCAGGGGATAGTGACCCGGCACCCCACTTGGGCAGGACAGGCTCTGCCCCTTGTGCAGACGGAATCCCCTGGGCGGATTCAGAACTATTTGTTCCACTTGCGCCAGAGGCATTGCTTTGGACCATGAGCGGGTGGTCGCTCCTGACCCTAGCCCTGCGTTACCATCAGCCTCTCTGGATCCTCCGCTGCTGCAGTTAGCCCCAAGTGAAGGGGGAGCCAGCAAGGGGTCACATGCCGATTTTGCGCACAGGCTGGCTAGTCTCAAGAAACAGATCTTGTTGACAGCCCCTAAGAAGGCCTCGAGTAAGAAGCGGCATCTGGAGCCAATTTACTCGGATGATGATTTCTTGGGATCTACGGAGGAAGGTGAGTTACCAGATGATTCACTCTCAGCTGCGGAGCTGCTTTCCGCTGGAGACGACAGCATCTCTGGTTCCTCCTTGGATGAGGATTCTTCCCTCCCGGATGATACGGAGAGTTTGCTCTCTTATGTTTTTGATACCTGGCACATTGTCCTCCCAGAGCGGCTAACAGGAAGCAGGGTGATTTATTTCGGCCTGACAGGCAACATGGGTCTTTCCTGAGCAGCCTGCTCAAGGCCTGCTTGGACTTCATCGGTTTTGTTGTTACTGCCATGGATGATGTGGTCAGGCTTGGTGCCAGGATTTCGTCTCTGCTCGTTGCTTTACGCCGCTCGCTCTGGTTGAAACAGTGGTCGGTGGTCGGCAGATGCGGCTGCCAAAAAGTCCCTCACAAGTCTACCTTTTGTGGGAAGTCGGCTGTTTGGGGAGCTACTGGACCTTTTGGTCAAGGATGGTAAGCTCCCTCAGAGAAGAAAGCCTGCTTGGTCCTTTTAGAACCCCTCTTATCGGTCCTTTCGGGAGGAAGAGGATCTTCATTTCTAGGGGCCCGCAGAGATACCTGGGGCAGAGGTAGGTCCTGCAGCCGACCCAACTCCTCTTGGGGAGCTAAAGCCAAAACCCCAGCCAAGCCTACTCAGGCATGAGGGGGCGCCCTTACCCATACGGGTGGGGGGACGGCTTCTGCTGTTTGCTCAGATCTGGAGACGTCACATCTCGGATTGGTGGATTCAGGAGGTGGTGTCCTCCGGTAACAAGCCGGCAGCCAGGCCATCCACGAATTTCCTATGTTCAAGGATATCCCGAAACCCGCTAAATGCTGAGGCTTTGAGAGCAGCTGTCCAACACCTCCTGCGAATAGGTGTAACTTGCCCTGTGCCCCGGCAGGAACAGGGTCAGGGTTTATTACTCCAACCTGTTCATGGTTCCCAAGAAGGACGGAATGCTGCGGCCGATCTTGGACCTGAAGGGATTCAACAAATTTGTAAAGGTCTGGCATTTCCGCATGGAAACGTTGCGGTGAGCGGTGAGATTGCTTCGGCCCAGCGACTTCATGACCACGGTGGACATCAGGGACGCTTATTTTTACATCATCATTTTCCAAGGACAGCAGAAGTTCTTGAGGTTTGCACTGGAGGATCAACATTACCAGTTTGTAGCACTCCCATTCGGCATATCCTCAGCCCCCCGTGTGTTCACCACAGGCGGGCATCATGGCTATCCTGAGGTGTCAGGGTATTCGTGTGTTACCCTATCTGGACGACCTGCTGATTTCGGCCCGGTCCCTGCGGGAGGCCAAGAGTGATACTCGGACGGTGCTCTCAACCCTGGAAGCCTTTGGTTGGGTAATCAATTATCCCAAGTCGTTTATCACGCCTTCAACAGTGAGATCCTTCCTGGGAATGACGATAGACACCGCTCAGGTCAAGGTTTTTCTGCCAAAGCAGAAGATTTTGGGACTCCAGACGCAAGTGCAGGCCTTGCTGGCTTGTCAACAGCCGTTGGTACGTCTGGGGATGAGATTGGTGGGCCTAATGATGTCGTGCTTCGAGGCAGTACCCTTCGCTCAATTTCACATGAGACCTCTACAATTGAACCTGCTGTCCGGTTGGAATCAGTCACAGGAATCTCTGGAACAAGGATTTTTACTGTCCCCCCTGGCCAGGCAGTCCCTCTTGTGGTGGTTGGACTTCCGGAACCTGCTGGTGGGCAAGTCCTTTCTGACTCCCCATTGGGAGATAGTTACCACGGATGCCAGTCTTACAGGCTGGGGAGGTGTTTGGCAGACCCAGAAGATCCAGGGTCAGTGGGGTCCGCAAGAGAACCTGTTACCCATAAATCTCTTGGAGCTAAGAGCAATCCGGTTGGTTCTTCTACACTTGACTCCCCATTTAAAAGGCCATGCGATCCAGGTCCGCTCGGACAATCAGACAGCTGTGGCCTACATCAACAACCAGGGCGGGACTCGGAGCAGGAGATCCCTCAAGGAGGTAAGACGGATTCTGACTTGGGCAGAGTAGAATGTTCCCTGCATCTCGGCGGTTTACATCCCCGGGGTGGAGAACCAGGAGGCAGACTCCCTGAGCAGGAGTTCCTTGCGGAATGGTCCCTCAGCAGCGAGACTTTTCAGGCTCTGTGCCTCCGCTGGGGTCAACCAGACGTGGATCTGTTTGCTTCCAGACACAATCACAAGCTCAGATGTCAATAGATCACTACATCATGCCCGATGACCCAGGTCTTCTCACACAGGGGTCGCTGCGGCACCCGAATTTACGGACGCTGGCTTTGACGGCTTGGCTATTGAAACCTCAATCCTGACGGAGAAGGGGTTATCGGCCGCGGTTGTTCACACAATGATTCAGGCATGGAAGAAGTTTTCTTCCATGATATACTACAGAGTTTGGCGGGCCTATATCGCTTGGTGCAAGGTCAAGAGCCTTCCTTGCCGGAAATTTCTAGGATTCTGGAGTTTTTACAGCACGGTTTAGACTTGGGCCTCCAGCTGAGCACCCTCAAGGGTCAGGTCTGGGCCTTAGCCATTTTTTTCACCCATGTCTGGCCACCTCGTAAATCAGTATTACCGGTGTGGCACTTGAATCTAGTGCTGTCTGCTCTCCAAGGTCCTCCCTTCGAGCCATTGAGTAATGCTGCATTGTCTATGCTGACTCTCAAAGTGGTCTTTCTGGTTGCGATCACCTCGGTGCGTCGTGTATCAGAGCTGGCTGCGCTTTGTATGAAACCACTATACTTGTATAGTTGCTCAGAGATAAGGTGGTCTTTCGTTTTAAACCTGATTTTTTGCCTAAGGTCGTTTCTTTCTTTCACCTTAATGAAGAAGTTGTCTTACCTTCCTTGTGCCCAGCACCGGCTAATTCCAAGGAACGGACCTTCCATGCTTCGGATGTGGTCAGAGCTGTAAGGTATTACCTGGCTGCGACTGAATCCTTCAGGAAATCGGATTTGCTCTTTGTCTTAACAGAGAGCTCTAGGAAGGGATTGCCACCAGCCAAATCCACTCTTAGTAAGTGGATTAGACAGGCGGTGGTACAAGCATATTCTGCCAGGGGGAAGGAACCCCCCTTTTGGATCACAGCTCATTCTACTAGGGCTATTGGTGCCTTTTGGGCTTTTCAGCATCAGGCATCTGTGGAACAAGTTTGTAAGGCCGCCACTTGGTCTTCTGTTCATACTTTTACAAAGTTTTACAAGGTGGATGTCAGGGCCTCAGCTGACTCAGTTTTTGCCGAAAGGTGCTTCAGGCAGTAGTGAAATGAACTACATGCTGTTTCCGCACTGGGGATCCCACCCATATGGACGCTGCTTTTGGATGTCCCAATTGTGAAGATATCGGGACGGCCTGGAATGGATGGAGGAGAAAAATACAATTCTGTGAAACTCACCTGCAGAATTGTTTTTGTATCCATCCATTCCAGGCCGTCCCAACCCCGCCCTTGTGTTCATTATCTCCTGCTTGCCTGTTATGGTGATGAACCATTTTTGCTCATAGGACACTGGTTATAGTTTTTAGTTTTTTGAACTCTTATTTTTTGTTTGTGCCTCCCGGTCTGCCCTTTTGTTGAGTACTGCTTTTAAACTACTGGGGAATGATAGACGGGCAGCTACCTTTATAGGGGGCCGGGAGGAGCTACATCTTTTGATCTTGCAGTCAGCACCCCCTAGGGGTGAACACCCAATCGTGAAGATATCTGGACGACCTGGAATGGATGGATACAAAAACAATTCTACAGAATTGTATTATTCACCCCCACTAGGAGGCAACCTACGAGCCCTTTATACAGCTCCTGCACACAGCTGGAACAGAGCACCATAGCTTTTCACAGGCATGGAATAATGTGGTTTCCAGCTTCTCCCCTCCCAGCGATGAGTGTAGCACATGTAAGAAACCTTGTGTTACATCGAGAGCATTTTTGGACTGCCCAGACCTATCTATGCTGTTGAATAAAAAGGGTCCCCTTTGGTGATAGATGCCCTGGGCTATTGCCCAGTCCATCCCCCCACCCCAAGGCTGGCAGAGCCGTATTTCGGGGGGCCATCTGCAGGGGACGCAGTTGTTACTGATGTAGTTACTGCTATAGCTAAAGGGACTGACCATGCAAGGGGTTATTAAACCTACAGCCTCCTCATCTTTGGTCCTGTGCAGCTTGGAGCAAGATTCACAGTGTCTGATTTCTTCCCCTCCCCCTGGGTTCTGCTTTACAGTCAACAAATAAAAAGTATTGTCTCCTTTGACCATGGACTGTCCCAGCTCCCTCTCAGCTTGTGTACAAGCACAGCATTATATTTACCCTGCTCTGCACGGTCACACCCACTCTAGCTTCCATGTGGGAGAAAGAAAAACCGAAGGTAAAAATATTTAAACTGTATATCTTGTCATAAAAGCCTCCTTTTAAAAATGGAAAACAGTTTAGAAATTTGCCAAGTGTAGCCATACACAATATTCCAACGCTTGTATTGCCTGCTGAATCTCTTTAAACTAACTAACCCCTAATGAGCATATTTTTTGTCTTAGTGTCAAAACACCAAGAAACTCCGCAGGATGAGCGCATGTGACTCCTGTGTGTCGGGAACTGGAACATGTCCTTTAGAAATCACTAGCGCAATTTTCAAGCAATATCATTTGAGATCAGCATATTATGCAGTGCTATCGCAAATTCACAGACAATTGCTTGCAAATGTGATAGGTTACTATGGGGCAGAGCTTTCAAATTGATTTGGGGGTGATCACAAGCAGATTGTGATCCCCCTGAAACCACCCTGGTGCGAAAGCAGCAAGATGCTTGGCTGCTCCTCTCCCCTTGCACCTCCTCCACACACTTGTTTAGACCCTGCCCTTTCATTTATGCCCCTCCCACACACACATACCCTCTCTGCATTTAAAGGAGACCAGAACTCTGGTAACTCAGCTCTAGAGTCTAAAAGACTACAGGGCTGGGTTACAGCTTGCCCCGGGACTTGATTTAGGATGTCCAGCTTTGTGAAACCCCCAGGATCGCCTATATACCCACCTTTAGGGAATTGATCCTCTTTGCCCATTTGGGTTTAGATTTTTGGGATGCTTAATAGGAGATATATGCACACTTTGAAAATTCATTTTCGGGGCTGGGGAATTGAGGTACATACATATTCATTTTGTGAGGTGGGGGTATTCATGCCCACTCTGCATGGGTCAAGTCAAGTTGCGGTTATGTGAGATCCTCTTTAGATGTATTTAGCATCCTAGGGTCTCCAAATACTAACAAGGAGAACATTTCCTGCACGCTATAATCCTTAGGCCAGTGTACCACTGTCAGCATTTGGCTGTGCAAGCCATCTCCTGGAATATCGAGCACAGATTGGACTCCTCCACTTCAGCAGAGGTCTGTGTTGTGCTACAGGAGACTTCAAACTGCACCATAAACTCAGCAGAATATTATCCCCCGAGGCCCTGTGTGTCTCCTAGTGAATCTCAATGTTTTTTACTTATCAAGATCAGGTCTCGTCTGTTCTGGGTTTTGTAAATGCTTTGAAGTGCCGGCCCACCATCTCCTTTCAGTTGAGACAGTGGATCCGTTTCATCATTTGCGCCCTGTCTCTCTGGGTCACAGCGAAGTGATCGCCTCCGCTGCACTTTGTGTTCAAAGCGGACTTGTCAGGGGAGAGAGGAGAACTCGCCTTAACTCATTCACCGCTGGAGATGCTGCAAGCTCTGTGTCAAGTTCCTGTGTGCTGCAACTGATACAAAAGGTACAGATGTACTATTCTTGCTCTCGCCTACCCCCAAGCACCAGGAAAATTGCAATCTGCTAAGATATTTGCACCACGTGCGGCCGGAACGTGGGATAAAACTCACTGCAAAACTCTTAAATTTTAGTACCACAAAGAAAAACAGTTCTGTATGTCTCCTTATAGCTGTTTTAAAGAGGAACAACACCAATCAGTGCGCGCCATTCATACTTTCATTAGCTGACCTGATGTCAGATCGGCTAGGATTTTTGAATGGAGCATATGCAACTGCCTGCCTCCTCTGTGAACCCATGCCAGCCATTCATAAATGACTCTCGCCCTGCATCCCCCCCCCCCTCTTTCTACCCCGCTCTGTATGCTGCAGCCTTCCTCCTGTCTTACCCTCTCGCCTCTCTCTCTCCTTCCCCTCTCCCCGGCGTGGCCGTTGCCGGGGGGGGGGAGGGAGGGGGAGGTGTTGTTCGGGCAATGGCGCTTGTTGTTTCTGTCTTGTGCGCTCCCGCCGCGGGCGTGCTACACTCCGCGGCGGGATGCGCCATAACTGCCTGCGGCGTGTCTCTCTGGGCGCTCGGCGCCTCTTCTGAGGTGAGGGCCGCTTTGCGCCCTTCATTGGGGGCAGTGCCGCGGAATGACACATGTCACGTCATCCCCCCGTGGCCCTCCTCTCGAGGTTCCGTACGGCGGCGCCATTTTGTTGCTGCGCTGGCCAGTGTTGTATGCTGCGTGGGTGCTGCTGGAGACCATCCTACGTTGCTGCTGGGGATCTTGTGTGTACTGGACTCTTCCCTGCGGTCTGACTGTCGCTGTGTGAGCACTACGCCCGCTTGCCCTTGGTCCGTAAGTTCTCTGTGTGGGTTTTACTATTTGGGCATGTGATGCGGGATACTTACGGCTCTCATGCTTATGTCTTTCAGGGAATAGCAGCTGGCAGCTTCTCCCGGTCCCATACTCCCCCTCCCTCTCCCTCCCCCTCCTGGCCCCTTGTCTGTGGGCATTCCTTGGGGGCATCCCGGGTGGCTTCTATTAGCCATTAGCCTGTGTTGGCCTATTGTGCCTATAATAATCACCATATGGAGGCTTCTGGGGATAGCGAGCTTGGGGGCCCCTCGGGGCAGCCTCGGCTGTGTGTCATGTGTGGCGCATCCCCTTTGAGTGGTGGTGGCGCGGTTTGAGTGCCGTGCGTCCAAAGTATTATTGCGGATCAGGCTGGGCCGAGCGCTTCTCTTCCTAATCCTGCGTTCCCTACGGCATCTCCTGCCCCTCCGTGCCTGCATATAGCCCCCAGTGAGGGGGATACTAGCAGGGGGTCGCAATCAGATCTGGCACTGCGCGTGGCCAGCATTAACCGGCAGTTGGCCCGACCGGTGGCGAGCAAGGCCTTTAGCAAGAAGCGACACCTTGACGCTGTGTTGTCCCTATTTGCCGAGGAGGATGAGGGCTTAGATGTGTATGGCGGCCGTGACTCCCGGGAGAAGGGGGAGCTTTTCCGTGACTCGGACTCCTCTGGGGATCATCAGGACGGTTACGATAGTGACCTAGGGTCCTACTCTGATGAGGATACTTGGCTGCCGGATGATACCGATAGCCTCTTGTCGGCGGTTTTCGATACATTACACAACACCCTCCCCCCCCCCCCCTAAGGCGGCGAAGAAGAAGCAGGACGAGCTCTTCCGCCCTGGCAAGCAACGCTTGGAGTTCCCGGACCAGAGCCATTTCTCAAATCTGGTTCTGAAGGAGTGGGAACGTCCTAATAGGTTACCTTCGGTGCCCAAAGAGCTGGATAGAAGGTATCCATTTTCGGCAGATTTGGTTAAGCGCTGGTCGTGCCCTCCTGAGTTGGACGCTCCAGTCCTGGGGCTTTCTAACACTTCGGTCATGCCATCCCCCGACACTACCACGCTGCGTGATAGCGCGGACCGGCGTATGGATCAGTTGGCTTGTCATGCCTTTACATTTGTGGGGGCCGGGTTGTGCCCGGTCTGCGCCGCGGCCATTGTGGCTATCGCCATTAAAAAGAGGGTCAGACATCTTGCTGAGGCCGCCCGGTCTGGTAAGAATAGATTTTATTGCGTTTGTGCTGGCTGCCATGGACGATGCTGTCTGGCTTGGCGGTAGGGCCTCGGCCCTGTTGGTGGCTATGCGTCGGTCAGTTTGGTTACGTAAGTGGGCTGCTGACTCTGCCGCTAAGAAGGCTCTCACTGGGCTTCCCTTCACTGGTCTCCATCTTTTTGGTGAGCGTCTGGATGCTCTGACCAAGGATGGTAGGCTCCCCTAGCGTAGAAAGCTGGCTCGGCCCTTTCGGGGCTCCTCCTCTTTTCATCCTTCAAGAGGAGGTTGTGGCCCCCCTTTCTCAGGCAGTCGCAGAGACTCTTGGGGCCGAGGCAGAGCCCGCGGTCGCCCCGGCCTCTCCTGAGGGACCAAACCCAACCCCCCTCCCAAGGCATGAGGAGGCGCCCTCACCCGACTGGGTGGGAGGATGGCTTCAGTTTTTTGCTCACGTCTGGAGGCTTCGCGTCTCAGACCGGTGGATTCAGGAGGTGGTGTCCTCCGGTTACAAGATAGAGTTTGCAGCCTGGCCGCCCCCAAGATTCCTCCGATCCCGGATATCCCAAAACCCTGTGTCAGCTCAGGGACTGCGTCTGGCCGCCCAACGTCTTCTGGCGTCAGGAGTCATTTGTCAGGTACCTCTTCGGAAACAGGGTCGGGGATACTACCACGGTGCCCAAGAAGGACGGCTTCCTGAGGCCCATCCTGGACTTAAAGGGCCTCAACAAGTTTGTCAGGTTCAAGCACTTTCGCATGGAGACATTACGTTCGGCCGTAAGTTCGAACAAATCAAGGATGCCTATCTTCACGTGCCAATCTTCCCAGGTCACCAGAGGCTCCTGAGGTTCGCTCTGGGGGATCAACACTACCAGTTTGTGACTTTGCCATTCGGTATCACCTCGGCTCCTCGGGTTTTCACCAAGGTGCTGGCTGGCGTCATAGCTCTTCTGAGGAATCAGGGCATTCACATCCTTCCTTACCTGGACGACATTCTGATTGCTGTTCAGTCTCTTTATCAGGCCGAGAGGGATACTCAGGTGGTGACGTCCACTCTCGAGTCCTTCGGCTGGGTGATCAACTATCCCAAGTCTTCACTATCTCCATCTCAGCAGAAGGTGGAGGGCATTCAGATGCAGGCACGGGCCCTGCTGTCGTGTTCTCACCCCTCCATTCCGCAGGGGATGCAGTTGGTGGGCCTCATGGTGTCTTGCTTCGAGGCGGTTCCCTTTGCTCAGTTCCACATGAGACCTCTTCAGTTGCATCTCTTGTTGGTTTGGGATCGGAATCAGGAGTCCCTGGATCAGGAGTTTACTCTGTCCCCTCTGGTCAGGTAGTCTCTCTCCTGGTGGCTGGACTCGAGGAATCTTCTAGTGGGCAGGTCCTTTCTGCCTCCGCGCTGGGAGATTGTCACCACGGATGCCAGTCTGACCGGCTGGGGGGGGGAGTTTGGCAGTCTCTGAAGTTCCAGGGTCAGTGGGGTCCCCAGGAGGCCCACACGCCCGTCAATTTCCTAGAGCTGCAGGCGATCAGGTTGGTTCTCTCCCAGTTGACCCCCCACCTTCGGGGTCGTGCTGTACAGGTCCGCTCGGACAATCAGACGGTGGTTGCCTACCTCAATCATCAAGGAGGGACCTGGAGCAAGCGAGCCCTCAAGGAAGTGTCTCTGATCTTGTCTTGGGCGGAGGAGACTGTTCCAATGCATTTCGGTGGTTTACATCCCAGGGGTGGAGAATCAGGAGGCGGACTCCCTGAGCAGGGGGACGTCTCGCCTGGGGAAATGGTCCCTCAGCATCAAGATCTTTCATGACCTGTGTCGCCGTTGGGGTCAGCCGGACGTGGACTTGTTTGCGTCCCGTCACAATCACAAGCTTCCAAAATGTGTCTACCTGTCAAAGGACCCTCTGGCCTTCGCCATGGATGCGCTAGCAATTCCTTGGACGGAGTTTCGGCTCCTCTATGTATTTCCTCCCTTTCCTCTACTGGGTCAGGTGCTGCGCAAGATAGCCCAGGAGGGGGTACCGGCCATTTTGGTGGCCCCCCGCTGGCAGAGGAGGGTATGGTTCGCGGATGTCGTACAGATGGCAGTAGATTTTTTCTGCCCGACGATCCAGAGTTTCTCACGCAGGGACAGTTGCGCCATTCCAATTTACAAATGCTGGCTTTAACGGCTTGGCTGCTGAAACCTCCATCTTGATGGGCAAGGGTTTGCCGGCCTCTGTTGTCGATACTTTGATTCATGCTCAGAAGAAATCCTTGTCTTTTATCTACTACAGGGTCTGGCATGCTTACATTGCTTGGTACGAGTCCAAGTCTCTTTTTTGTCGGGAATTTTCCATTCCCAGGATTCTGGAGTTTTTACAGCATGGTCTGGATTCGGGTCTTCAACTTAGTATTCTTCTTCCAGGGAGTTACGCATGTGCGTCCGCCGCGTAAGCCTCTGCTACCGGTTTGGGACTTAAACTTGTGCAATGCTGCGCTGTCCATAATGACTCTTAAGGTGGCATTTTTGGTCGCTATTACCTCGGTGCGTCGAGTCTCTGAGCTGGCGGCGCTCTCCATTAAACCTCCTTATTTTGAGCGGCATCAGGATAAGGTGGTGTTCCGTCTTAACCCAGAATTTTTGCCCAAGGTCGTATGTGCTTTTCATCTCAATGAGGACATTGTCTTACCTTCCTATTGTCCTGCTCCTGCTAATTCCAAGGAACGAAACCTTCATTCTCTGGATGTGGTCAGGGAGCTCAAGTATTATTTGGTCGCCACTGAGCCTTTTAGGAAGTCTGATTCTCTTTTTGTTCTTCCTTCCGGTCCTAGGAAGGGCTTGCCTCCGGCTAAATCTACTATCAGCAAGTGGATTCGACAGGCGGTGGTGCATGCTTATTCTGCCAAAGGGAAGGAACCTCCCTTCCATGTTACTGCGCACTCTACTAGGGCTATTGGTGCCTCTTGGGCTTTTCAGCACCAGGCTTCTGTTGAACAAGTTTGTAAGGCCGCTACGTGGTCTTCTGTTCTAAGTTTTACAAGGTTGATGTTAGGGCCTCAGCTGATGCTGTTTTTGGCCGCAAGGTGCTTCAGGCGGTTGTGGTCTGAGCTGCCTGCCGTTACTCATATGGGATCCCACCCTACTTTAAGGACACTGCTATTGGATGTCCCAGAATTAATGATTGAAATGAAACAGGCCGTGATGTACACTTGGAAAAATACGATTCTGTGATTACTCACCTGTAGAATTGATTTTACTGTGTACAGCACGGCCTGTTTCATCCCTCCCTTTTTATCGTTGCTCTTGGTTGCCTCTTTATGGTGATTTGTTTTAGAGTTAGCCTTTTTGAGGCTGTGTATTCTTTTATCATGGTTTATCTCCCGGGTTCTTGCATAACTGCTTTTCAACACTGGGGGTCTATATGTGATTCCTGGCTTTTTATAGGGCCGGGAGGAGCCACAAGTCTTCTGCAGTCAACTGCGCCACCTTGTGGCGGAATACCCAGAAGTAATGATTGAAATGAAACAGGCCGTGCTGTACACAGTAAAATCAATTCTACAGGTGAGTAATCACAGAATTGTTGGGAATATTTATGTGGGAGAGTGGCGCTTAGTATGGAGCTGAACCTGGTCAGGAGGCTAGTCTGACAGAACAAAGGTTAAAGGGTTTTGGTGTGCTTGAGGGGGGTTCACCTAGGGTATAGACCTTGGTTTTTCCCTCTCACACTTTTCCACAGGTGCGCTACTTGTTTAGAAGCCCGAGAAGGATGGTATCTCAATGAGTATTTGATTCCTCCTTCTCTTCTTCTAATGCAAACAATTAATATAGGCTGCAAGATTGTTGATGAACAAATGTTGCTGCCAGTTTGGCACAAAATTGCAAAGTATTGGCTCAGGAAAGTATGTTGAGACACTTACCCGCCTGGCCCGGGGGTGCAAGACCTGCCCTGGGCCACTTAGTGTGATGCGCTGAGTGATGAAACGTTGCACTGCTTGTGGAGCGTCTGGAGGTTGGTTGCTTCTTTAATAAATTCCAGTCGGATAAAATAAATCCAAAGCTTTATTAATAGGAAAAATGGGGGGTAAATCCAAAAGGGTAGGAGTTAAAATAGGGGGCCAGGCAGTCCGTGCTTAGTGCTGCCTAGAGGGTTACTCCTCGCTGTAAAAGAGTCCTCAATGGCGCTAATGAAAAGCGCTGTGCTTCTCTGCGAATGCAGTGTAGCGTCCTTTAGAAGGTAGATGCGGCTGAGTCCATGCCGTATTGCGGTAAGAAAGGGGTACTCTGTACTGGTTACCGATGTTGAAGCAGCTGCTGGAGCGGTCCGGGTCAGGGAAGGTTCGTTCCGTGCTGCTACTGTAGTGTCTTCACCAATTAAGTGTGCTGCTGCGGCTTCTGGCGGGGTCCGACGCGCGTTTCGTTGTTTAACGTTTTCAAGGTCCCTTGTGATTAGTGAAACATATTTAAGAAAGATACAGCAAGTCCAGTTGCCTTGATTAATTTGTTTAACAAAAAGATCCATTACTATGGCAAGGGCACAGTTCACTGGGCAGTCATGGATATTTTGTCCTTGTGGAAAGAGCTGAGTTTGAGCTTTCTGACCCCTGCCTAAAGCGGACCTTCACCCTGAATAAGAGCTTATCTTGTATGTTTCTCCCACCCCATACATACAGTTTTTTTAACCTTTGAAAATCCAAGATGGCGGCCCATGGAGTTTTGGGCTGCCTGCAGACAGGAAGTGTTTTCTGAATAAGCCGTTCTGCATTCTGGGATTGTTGTCCTTTTCCTGAGCCCAGCTCTGCTCTGTCTGTGCAGAGCACAGCCCGCCCGCTGCACTCCCCCCACCCCCTTCTTTCCTCAGCATGTGATGCTTCTGAGGCAAGATGGCGGCCCCCATATCCTAGAGTCCTGAACAAGTTAAAGCCCAGCAGGGGAAAGAATAATTAGTAACCGACTAAAAACTTAAAATATATTCATTTTAGATGCTGGGGAATAGTTCTTTAACGCTTTGGGCTTTTCATTAAATGACGCTGAAGGTGCAGTTTAACACAAACCAAACCCCAGAATTGTCACTCACCTGGGTTTTGGTCCACTTTACAGGGGACCTCTGGGATCACTGGATTTCTTACCTTGTTGCATGCTTCCAAGGCGTATGCATGGGCTTCCAGGTAATCAGAATAGATTAAATGACATGTCACCAGGCTCTAGGAGGTCATCACAACTTTTTTTTATTTCTCTCTGATCCACATTATTTTTTTAATTATCCAAATTATTATTTATTTCTCTCTGATCCTTCCTTGTATCATTTCCTCACTTCCCTCATCTTAGTTTTTTTTTTAATCAGAATTCCATTGTCTCTTTCCCTTCATTTCTTTCTCTTTCACGTGATTTTAATCATCCTCTTTACTTTCTTTCAATCCAAACTGTGTGTGTTGGGGGCACCTACTAAGGTCAGCCTAGGCCCATGTGCCTAAGTGGGTCCCTGGCATTTGCCTGGGTAAGTCCAGTGCTGGCACCTACTGCCTGCAAGAGAAGAGGACCATTTTATATATCAAGCCCCCCAGTATAATGCTTTTGAACCCATCATCTGTGGCAGAATCTCATGCTGCACTTTTGCAACACGGCTTATAATCAGGCTACATGAACCTACAACAATTGTCGAAAACAGCTTCTCAAAAATGAAAAGGCTGTAAATGATTTTCAGGATTTACTGTTTCTCTTTAATAGACTATGGATAAAAAAATCCCCCCTATTTTTATTATTTGAACAAATATGTGAAGGGGATTCGGCCTTTCAGTAAAACCTCAGCTCGCAATGAAGGCAGCACAAATATGAGCAATGTGCCCCGGGCCCTCTCACTGAACACAATAAGCTCTGGAGCCTGGGGCTTTTGTTTCTCAGAAAATGGCCTCGGCCCCGCCATGGGTCAAACTTTGCCAGAGGGGTATAGCCACCTTTCATGCAATTTTTTGCCACAGGCACAAAGAGATTGCAC
Source organism: Gastrophryne carolinensis (assembly GCA_027917425.1). Classification (NCBI taxonomy): domain Eukaryota; kingdom Metazoa; phylum Chordata; class Amphibia; order Anura; family Microhylidae; genus Gastrophryne; species Gastrophryne carolinensis. Next base: position 190,420,462 of record CM051241.1, read on the forward strand.
TTTAAACTATGCGGCGGCAGACACAGTCTCTTGACATGAAACAGGAGCTGAATTATTCGTCGGTGTGCACCTTGTTCTTATAGCTGCAGTTGGTAATCGAACAATGCTGTAATATTTAAGCAAAGAGACGATTCACCGGGCTCAGCCATTCGGATGGAAAAAGTCAAGGTATTCCATCTGCTCGCTAACACATGGGCGCTTTCCGTAGCCATCAGAAAATGTCAGAGAGCCATGGCTGGAGAGCAGGCTCCTGACAATGGCAACAAAGAACCCTTCCCCCAGATAATTGGTTCAACAGACAGTAACATTTCTATTAGGAGATTAAAAAACCATTATAGCTGGGGTAAAAGCTTTTCAAAAATCAGTGGCTAGTCTTAAACTGTACCGACACCCATTTTACAAAACCCGGGTGCTGAGGGGGGACACCCCTCCTCAATCGAGCGCTGTAAAGCCTGTAAACCTTACCTGACAACTCACTCCCTCTGGGAAATGCAGCCCCACGATTGACCGACAGCTGGCAATGTGACAGCTGCTGGCCAAAGCAGAAAACCAAGCATGCGAGGGAGGGAGAGAGTTGTCAGGTAATATTTGTGGTCTTTACAGTGCTCATTCAAGGAGGGTAACCCCCCCCCCCCACACGCAGCAAACCAACACCCATGTTTTGTAAAATGGGTGTTGATTCGGATTAAAGGGACAGTCCAGTCAATGGCAATAAAAAAGCAGCTAGGACCTTAAAGTGGACCCTCACCCTCCGGTGATCGGCCTGAGAATCTATAAGATTCCCAGGCCGATCACCTCCCTCCCCGCGGGACATCCGAGATCGGGATGTCCCGCGGGGTGAAACCCCCCCAAACACCCCAAATCCCCTCTAGACGTGCCCGCGCCGGCCGTCTGTGAATGGCCGGCGCGGGCGCGCGCGCGCGTCAGGAGTGATGCGCGGGAGGCGGAGGCGGAGGAGCCGCTTGTCCGCGGCTGTCAAAACGCTTGTCCGTCGGCGCTGGGAGCGGGGAGAGGTGAGTTTTTCGGGTGATCGGGGGGGTTTCACACAGCGGGGCACCCCGATCGGGGGTGCCCCACCGAAGTGGACCAAGACCCAGGATAGTCAAAATCCTGGGTGTTGGTCCACTTTAAGCCTGTCCCGTGTGTCTCTCGTCAATTTCCTGCAGTGCACTGTAGATGCTGATGCAGGTCTCCAAAGTTTGCCCTCATGCTATAAATGTGTTTGCATGGCTGCCCCTGTCTCTCAGTGCTCCCAGCAAGAGCAAGTCTGGCAAGCTACAGTTGTCCCTCTTGCTGGTCTCTCGTCAAGCCTGTCCCGTGTGTCTCTCGTCAATTTCCTGCAGTGCACTGTAGATGCTGATGCAGGTCTCCAAAGTTTGCCCTCATGCTACAAATGTGTTTGCATGGCTGCCCCTGTCTCTCAGTGCTCCCAGCAAGAGCAAGTCTGGCAAGCTACAGTTGTCCCTCTTGCTGGTCATTCTAATGCTGGAAGGGACAGGCACAGCTGTGTGAGCAAATTTGAAGGTTGTGGACAAATGGAATTGATGGGAGGGGCAAACTTAAGAGATCTGCTACAGTGTCCTATAAGAAATGGAGGAGAGGACTGTCCCTTTAAAGAGAACCAACCACCTATACTACTACCCATTTAATTCCTCCTGGAGTATCCTGAATCGAAATGCCCCGCTGTGTGAATCCTTGCAATGCCCAGAAAACTCTTACCTTTACGGCACCCCACACCAGATTTGCAGGCCGTGGCATTATACCCTGCCTCCCTTCAGCTGAGGCACACTTCCATCCCCAGCCTTCAGATAGGCTGGGGGTATGAGCATGCCACAGACCAGCTACTGTTGTGGCTGCTCCGGCTTCGCTAGGCCGATCTGGAGGGTTTCACAGAGCAGGGTCATCCGAAATCAAGAACCAAAAACCAAAAATCACAGGCTTTGGTGCACTTTAAGCTGGCAAAAAATGTGGGATCTTATTAATATCCGGTTCAGTAGCCACTTTGCAAGTATGGTGCATATTGCCCAAGATTTCACCCACATACTAAGTAGTAGTAAGTTGTTGTACCGTGTTGGCCATTGGTGTAAGCAATGTTAGCCATAGATGTTAAGGTATCACCTTAACCTTGGACTGCCTACCTACATACTAAGTAAAACCCATCGCAGGTCTGGCTGCCCTTTAATGTACAGTTTGTTACAGCTAGATAATCAAAGAAAAATAAATATTAAAAGAACAAAAATAGGGAAAAAACATGCAATAAAAAAAGAAAGTCACTTTAAAATTCTTGTGCAAGACCACTGAACACGCCCAGCATTAGGTCAAAACAAGCTGGGTTACATGTTTTAGGATCAACCGCTTAAAGCAACCTCTTGTACGGTGCTTTAAAGTAATTGGTCACCCAATAAAAAGAACAAAGGGGTACTCACCTTTGCCCCCCCCTCAGTCTTAGTCCGGCATTTGGTAACTCACCTGATCATTGGATTGGTGCACCCGCTCCATTAATTGTAATAGAGGGGGTGTATTGGAGCCTGACATGCCCCCTCTATTGTAGTTAATGAGTTCAGGCACCTTACCTGATTGCTGGACTAGGTTCGATCAGCTGTGCTGGACAAAAGGTGAGTCTCCTTTATTGTATTGCAACTCACAATGGTGCTTCATGAGTCAGTTTCTGGTTCCCTATTTAAGATCCTATTATTTTAAGGTCCTTTGTTATAGGACAGTGGATAAAAAGAACTACTTTTAGTTTATTTGTTTATGTATTGTAGGTAAAATGTGAAGAGGTTTTAGCCTTTCAGCTAAACATTACCTTGTAATGAAAGCAGCTCAAATATGAGATGTGCCCCAGGCTCTCTAGCTGAACACAATAAGCTCTGGAGCCCCGGGCCTTCGTTTCTCAGAAAATAGCCCTGGCCCCCACTAAGGGTCAGACTTTGCCTAAGGGGTAAAGCCACCTTTCTGCCCACTGACTAAGAATGATGAGTCATTTTTGTTATTCTGGATCTGTATGCACCATATGGTTACTGCTCCTAAACCTTTTTAGTAAGTGTGCTCTTCGCTCTCGTTTGGTCTGTTCATTCCAAGTCCTACACCAGAAACCCAGGGCCAACTTTAGGTTAAATGTTGCCCTGTGCAAGATTCCAAGGCAGTGCCTCTCCAAAAACATATACACATATATAAATTCGCAGTCAGGCGAGAAAAGGAAAGCGAATGAACACCAAAAAAGGAGTAGTGCAAAGGAACGCATTGTAGGAGTGAGAGACAAAACATTGACAGACAAAACTAAGACAAGAAGGAAACAAAAGATTGGGACACTGAAATAGGGAGAGAAATAAAAAAACAGAAAAAGAAAGAGAATGTGGAAAAGGAGGGAAAAAATGAAAAGATATGAAAATGGTGGACTGAGGATGAGGGAGTCATGAGGGAGAGACAAAGGCCTTGATTCACTAAAGGTAGAATAAAAAAGGAAAATTGGATCGCATGCGAGAATTTTGTCGAACTCGTGTGCTCAAATTTGCGGGTTAATTTTCGATTTTTTTTAATCTGAAAAAGCAACATCCCCCGAACAGAACAATACCCAACATGCATAGGACCTGTCAAGGGAAGAGTCGCCAAACACCACAAAGTAAAGCATGTGCGTAACGGTAATTTTCCTTGAAAATTTCAGCTCTGCAGACAGTGCGCACCTTGTGTTTTTTCTACCAAAACAACATTTTACATTTTTACAATACCCCCCACAAACCATATATTCTCTGAAAGTACACATGTTAAGCTTTCTAAGCGTACCCAGCTTGTAGTAGGGGGTTCAACTTTCTGTAAGTGATCCCTCGAAGAATTCTTTGGTTGCACAGGGTTTCCCTAAAAAATGTATGAAAAAGCAGAATAAAATACACTTTTTCCTAAAATATCAATATGCAAACAAGAAAAAACAAGCTAAATCTGAAAGCGCAAGGTCCCCCGAGCAGAGCAATACCCAACATGCATAGGTACTATTAACCATTTTAACTGCCCGCCTACTTGAGATTGCATCACCCTCTGTTGACAGGTCATTTTTCACCATTTTGCGCCATGTTTTGCGCCATTTTTGCAGGAATTTCCAGGAAAGTTATATATATAATATAAATATTTTGTGGCAGAGTTTAGGCTTTAACATGAAATGTCTTGTTTGTAATTTTTCTACTGTTTTTTAAAATATTAAGTAAAAAAATAAATAAATAAATTATTTTTAAAAAAAAATTTCTCCTTTATTTTAAATAAAACATTTATTTTATTAAAGAAAACCATATTGCATGTGATAGCCCCATTTCTCCCGATTACAACGGTACCACATGTATTGGTAGCCCCTACTATCCACACTATAAAGGGTTAAATCGAGAAAAAAAATGGCGTGGGGTCCCCCTTTCTAGGGGAGGCACCTCATTTTTGGGGGGCATTTTAAGGGTTAATAAAACCCTTTAAAATCCCCCCAAAAATGACATGGGGTCCCCCCTACCCGAAATAACCAGCCCGGGACCAGCTATGCAGGGCTTGTAGGAACAGGGCGCAGGGGCCTGCATTGGTGGCATAGCCTATGGCGATGGGCTCTTCTGCCCCCCCCCGGGGCTTTGGGGAGGCAGGTAATTGGGGGTGCCGGGGGTTAATGGCAAGTCACCCGCTGGCTGCAGGTGACTTGCCAGCCCCCAGCCTTGTGAACTGGTATAGGGGTCTCATGGACCTCTTACCAGTTCAGGGGTTAAATGTAAAAAAAACACGCACACACATAAAAAAATTTTATTAGTTTTTTTTAATACTTACTTCCCATCTTGCACCATTGCCAATCACTGGCTTCTGCTCACCTGCTGGAAGCCTTTTATAGCTGCTGGGTGACAGAACATAAGGTGTTAATTTAAAAAAAAAAAAAAAGACATAGGGTCCCCTTTACCCGAAATAACCAGCCCGGGACCATCTATGGGGGCTTGTAGGAACAGGGTTGCAGGGGCCAGCCTTCAGGCTACAAGCCCACATAGCCTATGGCCAGGGCTCTTCTGCCCCCCCCCCCCCGGGCTTTGGGGAGGCAGGTAATTGGGGGTGCCGGGGGTTAATGGCAAGTCACCCTCTTGTGAACTGGTATAGGGGTCTCATGGACCCCTTACCAGTTCACAAGGGGTTATATGTAAAAATAAAGACACTGACACTGAAAAAGAAAAAAATGACATTTATTTTTTTTTTTTTACTCTACTCACCTCCGTTACTGTGTCCCTCTCCACTGTCCCGCGTCGCTGACAGCTGCTACTGACAGATGCCGATAGTGATCGGAGCAGGGTGGGTGAGAGGCTAGAAGGCTCCGATCGGAGCCTTCTCGCCTCTCACCCGCTCTGCACCGCTACTACCGGCATCTGTCAGAGTCGGAGCGGGTGAGAGTATGACGTCATTCCGCTCCTCCCACAAAAGGTGGTGCTAGAGGCGGCGGCCAGCGCCATCATTAGAGGTGGTGAGGACCCGCAAGTGTCAGCAGCGAAAGCAGGGGGGGTGGTCAATTTTGGGCCCCCTCCTGAAGCCCGGAGACCCCGGGGGAGGGATCGGATGCCCCTCAGGGGAAGAGGAGACCCCCAGCTTTACATCAATACCAGAGGTAAGTTTTTATTTTTTTTCTATTTTTACAGTAGCAGGGGGAAATTCCAAGCACATAGTTTCTACGTGCTTGGCACTTAACAGTAGGAGAAGCAACTACGCAACTGTGCTTGGCATTTAAAGGGTTAATGAATCAAGCCCATATATCCAAAAATAAGGTGAGAGAAAGAAAAAAAGAGAAAAATAGAAAAAGAGAGAATGTGTAAAAAAGAGACAAAGATTAGGGAGGGAGATGGAAGGAATGAGGCAAGGAGTAATGGAGGAAAGTGTTAAAGTGGACTAAAATCCACAGTCCGACAGCTTAATACCATCCCTGGGACATCCAGAATTGGGATGCCCCGCAGTGTGAAACCCCCCAGGTTGCCCGGAAACTCCCCAGTCCAACGGCGCATAAGCAAGCAGCGGGCACATCCCATCATCCCTTTAGCAGCCTGCCCGCGCCAGACATCTGTGAATGGCCGGCGCGGGCATGCTCCCTGTTAGAGGGACATCCCTGATTGGGGTGCCTGGGGGGCAAGGACCAAAACCCAGGATAGTAAAAATCCTGGGTTTTGGTCCACTTTAAAACTAAATGAAAAAGGGAAAAAATATATAGGTAAAGAAATGCTGAAAGCTTTCCGTTTAAATAAGTGTCTGATTTTTTATCTGGTGCCCCAGAAAGAACGGGTTGGCGCTTTGTGCAGAAAAAATCCTGGGTTTGTGCATTTTCTGGGTTTTGATCCTCGTCTCAATTTGGGATGCTCAATTATGTAAAACGCCCAGGCTTGCTTGGTCTGCTCACCTCTTTCCTGCTCCCTCTGCGCATGTGCTGCAACTCCTCCTCTATGTTGAGAAACAGAGACTGGCTCAGAATACTGAGAGCAGGCTTCCTCTGCCCTCCTCCAGCTGTGCATCCCTGTGCCAGCCATTTAGATGTTGGCCTATTACAGTAGCAGCCAGAGGGACACCAGGGACGCTGCTTTGGGCCATGCCTTACCTCCTCCAGGATCCAGTGCTGGTCACCCGGCGTTTCAGGTCCTTTAAAGTGGACCATCACCCTCCCGTGATCGGCCCGGGAATCTATAAGATTCCCGGGCCGATCACCTCCCTCCCCGCGGGACATCCGAGATCGGGATGTCCCGTGGGGTGAAACCCCCCCAAACACCCCAAATCCCCTTACCTTGTCTTCGTGCGCCCGGGCGCACGCGCGTCAAGAGTGACGCGCGGGAGGCGGCGGCGGAGGAGCCGCTTGTCCGCGGCTGTCATAACGCTTGTCCGTCGGCGCTGGGAGCGGAGAGAGGTGAGTTTTTCGGGGGGGGGTTTCACACAGCGGGGCACCGAAGTGGACCAAGACCCAGGATAGTCAAGTCTGCCACCCAATCCCATGCAGCAGTGGGACTGTACTGGTCATTCACTCAAGTCCAGTTGTCTCTCAGGTCTACAGCTGCCGTTCAGATTCCAACCCCCCTTACAACAAGCAGTGCACATATGCATCCCCCAGGGCAGATTGCTGTAGATAAAAAAAATATTTAACCTTTTTCTAACTCCTGCTGTAGTCCATTTTCAAAACAAAATGGTGTCTCATGGAGCTGCAGGCTACCTGCATACAGGAAGTGCTGCTGGGTTTCCTGTTCCTGTGCATTTTCAGTTATGTCAGCAGAATCCAGGCAGCAGCATGGCTAGGATGCTTGGAAAGGACGCTCCAAAATGGCCGCTACCGCTAGAAAAACGGTGAGGCCGTGTATTAGCTTTGAGTGGATGCAGGAACAAATGTAAGTGCTAACAATGATTCAGTATCATGCATGCAGATGGGGCAAGGCCAGAGGAGTAGCTAGGCTTTTTGGCACCCGGGGCAAAGATTGGAAATGGCCCTCCCCCACCCATGCTCAAATGCCCATTTGGCGCCACCCCTGACCTGCTGCACCCAGGGCAAGTCCCCCCCCTGCTCCCCCCTAGCTACGCCCCTGGGCAAGGGAGTTTTCTTTTCCAACTATGTCAGGCTGTTGGTCCGGTTTAACTCTCAAATGAGGCTTGGCACTGGAGCAGGGAGGAGTGGCTGTTGGGATACAAAAAGCTTGGAGCTAATCTTTAAAGTGGACCAACACCCACCCCTGATCGGCCCGGGAATCTATAAGATTCTATAAGATTAGCTCCCTCCCCGCGGGGCATCCGAAATCGGGATGTCCCGCGGGGTGAATCCCCACAGAAAGCCCCTAAAATCTTACCTTTTAGGCGACGGATAAGCCGCCGCCGCCGCAGCCTCCCGCGCGTCCCTCTAGCAGGGTGCGCTCCCGCGCTGGGCTTTTGTGAATGGCCGGCGCGGGCGCGTGCCCTGTAAGAGGGACGCGTGAGAGGCGGCGGCGGCGGCGGCTTATCCGCCGCTTGTCCGTCGACTAAAAGGTAAGATTTTAGGGGCTTTCTGGGGGGTTTCACCTATCGGGGTGCCCCGCGGAAGTGGACCAACACCCAGGATAGTGAAAATCCTGGGTGTTGGTCCATTTTAACAGTAAATTATAATGGGTCGTTCTATTTATCGCCATATAATGTATCTCTGTCTTAATAAATGTTACGTTTGGTATTGTAGAAATGACCATGAGGAGGTAAAACACTACATCTCTGTTTTTTAGGAAAAAAATATTTAACTCCTTGTTTGCTGTGAAGTCTCACACCAAGCATGCCAGGGCAGGGGTTGTCTTCTTCTTTCCGCTGCTACTTCTCAATTACAAAAGTAAAATGCCTTTGCTTTTTAAGTTGATTTGCTGCAATCAAGTCTGCTTCCTCTGTCTTGACCTCATATAATATTACAGTACGTAGATTATATTTTTTTTGGTCATTTGGGGTAATGGTTTCCTAAAAACATTTCTGAGATACAGTCTGCATCAGTTTCTGTCGACATTCAAAGGAGCACTATCGCAATGTAATGGGCCAATAATAAAAATTCCTATAAATATGCTGGATTGGAGGAGGAGAGATACACCCGCCATCAAGAAATATCCAGCCAGGCTTGTTTTTTATTTGTATCAATTGAAGGAAGAGTTAATCGGGTGACGGGTCCTGTCACCCCTAATACACTAAACCCCCTGGGTTTTACTCCTACCAGGGGAAGAAAACCACAAGCTTGGCGGGAGTTTTAATCATTATATATAGACAGGCACACAAAGATGTGTGAGTCTCCGCGGGACAGTTCAAATATTTTTCATTTTGACAATAAAGTGCTTCTTTGTGTATCAAATCACCACGTGGACTTCAAAACCAATTGCTTACAAGTGTATCCACCACCTGTTACACTACACACGTACTACACACTGTGTAACAGGTGGTGGATACACTTGTAAGCAATTGGTTTTGAAGTCCACGTGGTGATTTGATACACAAAGAAGCACTTTATTGTCAAAATGAAAAATATTTGAACTGTCCCGCGGAGATTCACACATCTTTGTGTGCCTGTCTATATACATTGTTGAGAGTGTTGGTGACACACTCTGTTTCTCTTCCTGCGTTGAGGACTAAAGTATCGCTAATTCTATTGCTCTATATGTGATATAAACCTTTTAAAAAATTAGAGCGCGATTTCTCAATACTATTTTGGGAGTTTTAATCAGTTCGGGTTTAAAAGTGACCCCTTCTCTCATTAGTCAAGGTGGTTATATGGGTTTTTAAAATTACACAATTTTGCGATAGTGCTCCTTTAAGGAGTAAGAAAACGTACAGTTAACTATGGGGCAGGCAGAATGTGATGTCTGTCGTGGTGGATAACCATTCATTGATGATGGGGGTATTGAAGCCTAATGATCTGCAGGAGCTTCCTTACCATAACCTGTGACATCACTTCCTACATAAGGCAAAAAGAACTGTGACATCCTTTATAGGAAAAGGGAAAAGCTTGCCTGCTTTTGTCCATGCTGATTGCTTTAGGCATTTTTATATTGAGGAATCAGGATAGCTAATGGTGAGACATTGCTAGAGGGTGGTTTAGAAAGGCTATGGGGAGAAGCATCACAATTAATGAAGAGGGATCCGGATGGCTCATAAATAATAAAAGGAGATCTTCATGGTTAATAGGATGGAAATTATGAATAATAAAGGGGATCAGGAATTGGGGGTCATGAATAATAAGCAGGATTTGGGTCGCTTATGGGTAGGGGGATCATGAATGATAAAACCGGAACTCGAAGGCTAATAGAAAGGATTATGAATGACAATGGGGGTTAAGATGGCTATTGAGGAAAGACATTATGAACAAGGGAGAAGTTTCTCAATAGCTAATAGGGAGGTGTATCTTTGATGCTAATGGGAGATCTGAAAGGCTAATGGGGTAGAGGATTGTGAATCATAAAGGGAGATCTGGATAGCTATTTTGGAGGGACCTCATGAATGATAAACAGGGTCGGGATAGTTAATGAGGAGGGGCATAATAAAAATAAAAGGAAATCTTGATGGCTAACCAAGAGGGAGATTACAACGTATTAACAGGGTTCTGGATGGCTAATATTATGAAGCATCATGAATGATGATGAGGAGCTTGATGGCTAAAAATGTGGGGGATCATCAACAATAAAGAGGGATCTAGATAATAATAATGGGGGTATAGATGGCTAATGGGCTGGGATATCCTGAAAAATAAAGAAGATCTGAATAGCTAATGGGGTAAGATGTCATGTCATTCATAATAATAATAATAATGGGTATCTGAATAGCTAATGGGGAGAAACATAAACCGTAAAGCGGAATCTGGATTTAAGGCAGGATCTGGATTACTAATAGGGAGGGAGACCATATATGATAAAAGGGGATCTTAAAGCCTAATGGGGAGGGAGATTATAAATGATAAATTGAAGGTTACGTTTATACCATTCATTGGCTAACTCGATAAGATTGAAAATGCAAGCTTTTGAAGCAGTTCTCTCACATCCGACTCCTAACACCCATGTATTATAAGTTTTTTGTTTCACCTTTTCTGTAATTACTACATTGTACTGTGCCAATGAAGATGATGGTGCTTTAGAAATAAATCAAAATGATGATAAAGGAGATCTGGATGGCTGAAGAGGAGGATCAAGAATGATAGGATATTTGGATAGCTGAATGTTAATGGGTGAGTTAGATGAACGATAAAGGGTAAACTAGATGGCTAACTGAAGGGGACCCAACATTTTGGTTATATAGTATGTGCCTAGATGTTTCTGACTCAAAAATGGGAATCTAATCTGGTCTTAAAGTAAACCAAAACCCAGGATAGTCAATATTTTTGACTATCCTGGGTTTTGGGCCTTTCTCTGGGGACACCCTAATCGGGGGTGTCCCGCTGTGTGAAACCTCCCAGGACACAGCAGCCAACTCACCTCTTCCCGGTCCCACGGCGCGTCTAAGAGCAGCTGCTCAGACGGCCAAAAATCATCCGCCTCCCTCTAACAGGGAGTGAGCCCGTGGCCATTCCCCATTCCCGGGGGAAGAACCAAAACCCAGGATAGTCATAATCATGGATTTTTGTACACTTTAAAAGCAGTGGTGATTCTGAGTACCCCTTTTCCAATTAACCCACCAAAACAAGTGGGTGGCGACAGGAGATTTCTGTAAAGTGTAGTATGTGTTGCCAGCAAAAATTTCTGTGATGGTGTTTAATGTTTTGTGTTCTACATGGCCTATGGTTTGTTTTGGCTCATGCGTATACTTTACGGCCAACCTTACAGTCATAGAAGCATCCAAGCAAAAAAAAAAACAACCAGTCACAAATATGTTTTTTTTTTCATTTACTTTACAGAAATGTTTATGGCATGAATTACTATATTAGAAATATGTTTACACAAGTACATGACAATAGTTTTTAAAATAATGTATAATATACAATTCTACATATAGTTTATGTACAGATCTGAATGCAGCACCGGACCCATACAGATATAAAATAGCGGAAAAAATATTTCTAAAAACATTTATTACACAAAGCCAGACCAAAGTCCCCCCTCCCTCCTACCCCAGATATGTATCCTGTTTAACCCATGTGTGGCTGGAGATTTGCAACTGTAAGGTCCTTTTAATAGAATTGATAAATTTTGTCCCTTCATATAAAGAACGGAATATTTGTATGTACAGCATGTGTGTGTGTGCATCAGAAAGGCAATCAGAAGGAAAGCAGCTGGCAACTGTCAGTCCCCTATATGGGGTCTCATCTTCTCCTTGAATCCACAGTAAAGAAGCAAAGTACTCTGGCCCTCCCCAATTAAAACGTTCAAAATTTAATGAAAACACTTAAATCATTTTGTAGCAAAATCGGGAAAAAAAGATAAAATCAGTAACAACCTAGGGCCATGAGCAGACATGTTAAGGCTAAAGGCCTTTATGCTATACTTCGCTTCTCATGGTGCTGGGTGGTTGCTGATTTTATCTCTTCTTTTTGATTTTGCTACATATTTTTTGAACATTTATATGGTCATAGCTGGCTGCTTTGCTTCTTTTTTATGTATGTGTGCGTATGTTGGCATGTGTTTGATAGAACTCCAACATGTGATATCGGTCTGCCCACATAACGAATCTCAAATGGGGTTGAGTGCCTAAATAGATTTCTTAGTCTCTTAGGATACCCAGGGGTCCCAAGTTCTTGGCTTCACCCACCTATGAGGTAAGAATTTTTCCTATTTTTGAATCCACAAGCCTCAATCCAAGCTCCTTACCACTTTGTCAGTCTATGCACTACTGAGGGCAAGAAGCGTATGGTGAAGCACGGGCCTTCTGAAGTATAATTTTAGCCACTTATGCAGCAAAGCTGGTAAAATCTAAGATTGCCTCCTGTTGCTGGAGGGCACAGTCTTTACAGAGGTCTAGAACTCTCGCCATTGGGGCACAGTAGGTGGGGGTTATTGTGTTGCATAATCCTAGTTAGTCCTTACCATGTAATTAGTAAGTCATCACCAAATTAGAAACCTAGTCATGAAGTAATCATCGGGCAGTGGTGGAAACGTAAAGGATCCAAAGCCACTTTCAGGGGTATACTATCAAGTTGGCTGGTTGTAAGCCTCATTCTAGAATAGAGCAAAGGTCAATTGGCTGTACCAGTTGCGCCTAATGGTAACATAGACTGGAACAGAATGTGTGACAGGACAGAAAGATTAAAATTCAATAACCTTATAAAAATGGAGAATTTCAAGCGAGATAAGAAGCCAGATGGAAATACAATTAGACTCCATATGTGATAAAATGTTCAATTCTGGTGGACTAATGTTCATAAGAATTGGCTCACTCAAATGTATGTTCGAACTATGGAAAATTTCAATCCTTAAGATATTTGCTTATTAAGATTTAATGTTCTAAATCAAAAGGTTGGGTGCAAAAGATGTCGCCTACACCAGCTAAATGGGAAATTCCAGGTTGGCTTTTAGAGGATTGACTAACGACTTAATGGAGCTACAGGTCCATAGGCTCATCACATGATCAGGGTTATCCCGTAAGCTGATTATATTTCAGACCTATAAATATGTATTCCAAAATGTTCAATTCTGGTGGACTAATGTTCCTAAGAATTGGCTCACTCAAATGTATGTTCGAACCAAGGAAAATTTCAATCCTTAAGATATTTGCTTATTAAGATTTAATGTTCTAAATCAAAAGGTTGGGTGCAAAAGCTGTCGCCTACACCAGCTAAATGGGAAATTCCAGGTTGGCTTTTAGAGGATTGTCCAACGACTTAATGGAGCTACAGGTCCATAGGCTCATCACATGATCAGGGTTATCCCGTAAGCTGATTATATTTCAGACCTATAAATATGTATTCCAAACTTACAGGGCCCACCTCTAAATCAAAATGTTGGGTGCAGGAGATGTTGCCTACACCAGCTGAATGTGAAATTCCAGGATGGACTATAGCATGTCTTAACTGCAGTATATGTTGGAGCTGGAGGTCAAAAGGTCCATCAAATGGTCTGGGTTATATCATACATTAAGCTGATTATATTTTAGGAGCTATAACATAAATATATGTATTTCTAATTCAAACAGGTCCCACCTCTATACATTTCATCTATTTAGGAACCAGGGTTTCCTTAGATTTATAAATGGCATCTGACACAGGTTATTACCTCTGGTAGGAGAAACCTCTTTCCTCTGTAAAATGCTCTTCACCCACAGACCTACAGTATACCAAGATTGGTAATCTAAAAATTACTTTGGGTATTTTGACAGTTCCTTTTTAATGTAGGGTCCAATTTACAGATGTGTGTATTTCTAGTGTCCTATAGCTTCGACACTAGTCATGCTTGGAATGTTCTGGCAAAGTCAGATAAGTCAGGTTCTAGGGGAAAATGTTGGGCCACCTTACCATAAAGGTAAAGTTTACTAATGCTGGCAGACCTATGGTGGTCCTAGCAGGAGGAAAGAGGTAATTAACATTAATGAAGGTAGACACAAAGGCTTGTAAGGCTCTATCATTATTTTTCAGACGCCTACCATTTTCACTGTGAAGGCTGTTGGCATTGCTGCTGCAATAATATATTTTTTTTATTAATTAGTCCTGCTTTGCCCGAGTTTGAAGGATAATTGCAGAAGCTTTGACCTTTCAACTGCTTGCTTGTTTAATCGGTGTAATTGTAACTATTTAAAGGGACTTTCTATGCTAAGTGCAAGATCAATTTCCCTTACCTTCCATGCAGCTGACCCCTTCTGCGGTGGTGCTGCTGCATAAGGCTGCTATTGCTGCCTTTCTAGCCACATGCTCTTGCTTTTTTCTCTATTTGCCGGGTTCTTTTTTTTTCACTGCAAAGTTACTGCTAGAGAAAGGGGAATCCTGTTGCTAGACGATTAGTGAACCTTCTAACTCAGCCTGTGATGCAGCATCAGGCTAGAGAGAAAATTCAATGACATGTCAGTAAGACAGGAGATAGAAATCAACAACACCACCCTTCTGAGAGATCAGACTAGCATCTATCTGGGGGGTTAGGTGTGTATGCTATGGTTTCACACTTGGCTTTTAGAGTATAAAATGTTTACGACATGAAGCAGATGATCATCACTGTATGGAGAACAGTGTTTAGCAATGGCAGTCTCCACTTTTCACGCAGTTTAAAAAAACTTTATTGTAAACATCAATGCAAATTTGCTAAAGTAAGCCTATCCAAGCTGTGGGCTGCCACATCTTGATACAAGGGCTTTTTTCTAAATCTAGGCTTGACCATGAACCATTTTTTTTACCAGGCCCACACAAGCCTATGAATATCTAGTTCTCTTTGTACTTTGGGTGGGTGGGTTTCTTCAATAAAAACAGTGATGTGTGTTTGATGGCTTCCTGAAATTTTAAATTTCACAAGTGATTTAAGGACAATGCTAGAGTCCTCTTGAGTGTGAGGAAGTCAACCCAATACAACGACTGTAAACCCATATTGCCCTTGGCATCTGGCCAATGGGTTGACAAAGTAAATGAGAAATATTTTAAAATACAAACTATTTCCTAACCCCCTTGGACATCTTCTATCCAGGTCTTCTCTCCTTGTAAATGTTTAGCTCCTCTTTTAAGACAGGCCACTCTAGCATGACTGTAATGTACATTCTCCTAGAAACCAGCCAAAGAGTATGTGCACGGGGGAGCTTCTAGCAAAAGGAAAAGACAAGGAATATGGGGAAGATTACCAAAATCTAGAAGATGTCCAAGGGTATGAGTTAGGGTTCGTTTTACATTTTTTCTCACAGCAGATATCCTATTCGTAAAAGTCACCTTATGGGTTCATTTTGTAATCTTTTTGGTCAATATCTCCATATAAGCTATACTTATTTTGGGTCTGGTAAATTTTATTAACAGGAAAACATGATTTTGTCTTGCTTTGAAAAGTTTTACAAGACCCATGACCTGCTTATTTTGGTAATATTAATCTCCTCCTTGGGGGTTGTAACTGCTTGTTGCTAGGAGGTACTTGGCGTAAAAAAAAGGTTGAGAACAACTGTTCTAGAGAAGGGAGTTGCCAACCTTTTTATCCTCAAGTACCACTATTTCCTAATTGTCTCAAGTACCACCTGGGTGGTACTTATGGGTTGTCCATCAATCGAATCCATGTTAAAAACACACAAAGCAATCATTTAAAAGTGTTTAAAATGCACATTAATATTTTTCATCACTTTACGGAGCAAATCAGGTTTGGATAAAGTGTAGATGGAAGCAGATGAAGTTGGGGTACAGCTTTTTCTGCATCCTCGCCGCTTAATATGTGATACAGTCTTGTGTTCCACTGATTAGGAACCCCTACTCTAGAGGAAACTTGCAGAGGTCCATACAGACAGGTAGCAGCAGGTTCACTTACATACATACAGCTAGTACACATTACTCAGAACTATGTCAGGGGCTTTGACATGGATGGCCATTGTTCTTGGCCACTATTTACTGCATTGTGTAAAACCTCTGCAAGCTGAACAGCATACTATTATGAATCAGAGCTCTTTCTTACAACACAATTTACCAATGTTATATTGACTGGTGGTCTTTTAGGCACTAACCATACAGGCCTCTTCTATTTTGAAGGTTGAACCATTTTTGATGTTGAAGTCACAGGTGACTAATCAAGGATAGCTGGTAGTAGTTTACTGTAGACTGGAAGACGCTGGAATACTCACATTGGCGCATACATACTGTCCAATTACATCTTTACCACATTACCCAGCAATCCGAAGACACTCTGTAACCTAAATAGGACCCCCTGGGACTAGGACCTTTTTAATGTATTAAATAGAGCCTATTACTTGGAGGGCAGGGCAGAGAATCCTAACCTGGTCACATGTGCATATTAATAAGGCAATTAGCATACAAACAGTGTGAATTCCAAGAACATCAATTGAGTGTGGTGTTGGATTTCAGGAGTCTTAAGACTGTTTACCTTTAGTAGAGGTTCCTTTTAATGTTTGTTTGTTACAAAAAAGTCAATGCTAATGTATATTGCATTAAAATTCTGAGAGGTCAGAAACTGTTTTGCAACGGGCCGTCCTGGAATTTTTAGTGCTTAAGTATGTTGCCAATACCCGTCCAGAATCCTTTTTTTTCCATCTTATTATTTAGGTTACTGGAGGGAGTGGTGGACTTGATGATAAACAGAGGAGAGTTGTGGCTTCATCCAAGCATTTGCATCACCATTGTTCGGACTCCTTGGAATATATTTTATCCTCCTCAGGCAGCAACAATCCAATCTTGGGGGAACTTCAAAAGTTCGGCTTTATAAGACTACAGTCTTTACAGCTCAGCTGTCGAGTTCGAGCACCCGCCATTTGGGCTTCTTTCTTCAAGGACCGGGCTAGTCCACTTGATAATGTCATCTTTATAAAATATCACAAACTGGCAACAAATAAGTCAGATCAAGTCTGTTTAATACTGGTAAAGCAGGTCCCGAAGTTTTCCACTCAAGGACTTCTGAACACTTCATCAACGACAAAAATACACCCGATGGAGTCAGTCCAAAGGCTCCTGTTTTATCCTCATTGTGTTTGGCTGTGCCCGCCTGTCCTCCCGGCACATGACATATTCGCTGAATTGAGAGGAGTCAACTCCACCTCCGCAGGAGGCCGCCACGTGGAATCCCTTCTGAAACATTCGTTCGAGAACCTACAAAATGTCAAACAAGAATTAGAACGTCACAGAAACAAGTAGAGATGGCAGTGAATCAGATTTGGGTACAAAAGAAGGAAAGACAAAGAAAAGAGAGAGGATGGGAGAAAATAATTCTGTAAGACAAACTACTTTCCATTGACTATTATCCTTGATATGTTATTTTTGACCTCAGGGTTCAGGGTGGGAGTTTTTTTAACTGCAAAGGCATACTGTTGCATTGGGGTGATTGTAAAAGAAGAAAAGGTCCCCTCTAATAGCTCTGTAGTTAGCCAGCTCTAGGAGATTTCCACCCAGCTGCATTTGATGTATATCCAGAGACCTTTTCTCCTACTGACTCCTTTCTTTTCATTATTGTGGATTTAATGCATTACCATGTGGTCCTAAAGTTTACAGACTTACAGCCGCCCTATTTCTACTCTTTTAAAAAAAATGAGACATGACTAACTGACGCGAAAATAGAATCTGCCGCGCCCGGTTGCCCTCAGGCCGCTTTAGACGGGGCATAGAGCTGCGCCCTTTAGCTCTTCAGGGGATCTTGTTTTTTCCCCTTTGTAACCATTTCTCAGTTTGGCTCCACCCTCCCCAAACGTGTTTTACATCCCGCCACGGGCGATCCTTCACGACCCAACACCTGGAATGACCTTAACCGCCAATCACAGTGTCTTCCAGCCTGAGGTCACATCAGCCTCAGGAGAAAAGCATCTCACACTGGGTGAGTTGACATCATTTCCAATGTTAAGGCACTGGTAATAAATAGATATGAATTATAAAGATTATACTTTAAGTGGACCAAAACCCAGGTTTATCACTTATCTAGGTTTTGGTCCACATTACAGGGGCATCTCCATTTGGGATGCCCCGGTTTGTGCATGAAAACCCAGAGATCAGCTGTTCCACATCCCCATGGCACATGGGTGGCTTTCATCCGATCTCATCCACTTTAAAGTGGACCAACACCCTCCCATGAACGGCCCAGGAATCTGTAAGATTCCCGGACCGATCATCTCCCTGACTGCGGGGCACCCCGATCGCTACCTGCTCCTTGATCCAGCGGCGCCCGCCGCCGCCTCCCGCGCGTCCCTCTAGCAGGACACGCACCCGCGCTGGCCGTTCTGTAAGAGTGACGCGCGGGAGGCGGCGGCGGCGGGCGCGCTCTCTTGTCCGCCGCTGCCTCCCGCTTGTCCGCCGGCGGGGATTGACTGCAGCGGTCACATGGGAGCGGGAAGAGGTGAGTTTTTGGGGCTTTCTGGGGGGTTTCACACAGCGGGGCACCCCCGATCGGGATGCCCCACCGAAGTGGACCAAAACCCAGGATAGTCACAATCCTGGGTGTTGGTCCACTTTAAAGTGGACCAAATGCCGCTTTGGCCCAGCCCTGAAGTATAAAAGACTCCAGGGCCGGCTGATTCTCTGTCCAGAGGGCATAATTTCCAATCCGATGTTCCCACAGCACATGCGTAGGTTGCGGCAGCACTTTAGTTATGGTCCACTTTAAGGCATACATACAGATAACAATTACTCCCCAGGATGTCCCTGTAGCTGAATATTATTAGGAAGCCAAAATCAGACATTAAAATATAGGGGGTAGGAAAAAGGTGCACACTCCAATAAAGCACATCTCAAATTCGAGCAGGTGTGGCTGCCTCATGCTAGCTATTCCCTGTCCAGAGTTATCAGGGAGAGTGTAGGTCTGCTTTAGCCAGGGCTGGTAGTGTGGAAGATACAGCTGGAAAGCTACCTGGCAGCCATGTTGTCCCATTCAGGTTAGCTGAGTCACAAATCTGGAATAGGAATGTGCAGATAATAGCAGACCTTTCCAACTTCACTAGCTTTACACCAGTGAGAATGACCCCCCCTTCTTCCCCAAACAGGAACGTGATCCGAAAGTGCCAACATTACTTTAAAGGGGACCTCTACCCTATTAATTGCACGTCAGCACCTCTTCTACTGCTCCCAGTAAGTGATCTCTTTTATCCATGGGCAGAACAGAAGTTCAGAAAAGAAGAAGACAGCCAAAATGTATCACTCATTGGGGGTTGTGGGAGAGGTGTTTAAGTGCAGAAGTTCACGTAACATGGTGCAGGTCCACTTCAAATGTTCTGAGAGAAAGTATATCAATGTGAGACAGGCTTCTCACCCTCTACTTCGGCCTACACCAGTGGTGGCATCCCAATTTACAATACCACCCTGCACATACCCACATGCATTGCCTTGTTTCTGGCCATTGGTTCGCTACCCCACAAACATACCTCCCAAGTGTCCCTGACACATGGACTCTTTTAAAGTGGACCAACACCCAGGATTTTGACTATCCTGGGTTTGGTCCACTTCGGTGGGGCACCCCGATCGGGGGTGCCCCACTGTGTGAAACCCCCCAGAAAGCCCCAAAAACTCACCTCTCCCCGCTCCCTCGTGACCGCTGCAGCCAGTCCCCGCCGGTGGACAAGCGGGAGGCAGCGACGGACAAGAGAGCACGCCCGCCGCCGCCTCCAGCGCGTCACTCTTACAGGGCGCGCGCCCACGCCGGCCATTCACAAGCGGCCGGCGCAGGTGCGCGTCCTGCTAGAGGGACGCGTGGGAGGCGGCGGCAGGCACCGCTGGATCGAAGAGCAGGTAGGGATCTAGGGGTTTCTGGATCGGGGTGCCCCCGCAGTCAGGGAGCTGATCGGTCCGGGAATCTTATAGATTCCCGGGCCGATCATGGGAGGGTGTTGGTCCACTTTAAGGCCATGGCTCACTGCCCCTCGTTGTTCTCATTTGTCAGTATTTAAGGTGTAACATGCAGATCTGTCTATTTGTCTATTTAAAATGTTTATATGTTTGATATCTTCTATTCATCCTCAATTGGGAGACGTGGCCTAATTTAACAATTGTCCCTCATTCCCACCCTGAAAAGTTGGTAGGCATGCCCACAAGACTTGGACCACATGGAGTAGACCAGACCAGGGTTTTTCCATGGCAGGCGGTGGTCACATAGGCCAACACCACTGGTCTAACAACTGTGGAGGAGTACGGGGGGGGGTGCAGGGTCAAGAGCCGCCATGACAGTAGAGCACAGGATCTATGCCCTCTGTTAAGATTGCACAGACACCCGGCAGCTATTTCAGCCCCCTGGAAACAGCTGCTGGCATTTTATGTACAAGCTACTGGGGAATACCTGCTATATATTTTTAGATTTTATATTATATTTATATTATTTATTCTATTTTTATTGTTTTGCTTGTAGGACAAATCTAGGTACACAGCAGGCCTGTTTTAGTTTGACACCCCTGATTTAGCCTAACATTCTGTTTGGCAGGCTTGGACTGGCCCACCAGGTTACCAGGGAATCCTGACCTCTTATGCTTTTAATTTTACTATATAAGGAGTAGTGTGTAATTAAAGATGTGGCTGTTCTATGGTAGGAGAGCACAGGATATCCACTCACATACAATATAGTTAGGCAAAATAATTCCTCCCCAACACAAACATAAGGGTCTGTTCAGCACAAGATGAGAAAGAAAGAGAGAAAACTGCCATTCACTTTCATTGTCTATCTTGGGAGTGATTCAGCAAGCGGAGATGCATTTTCACCTGAGGAGTCAGCCCCAGGGTAGACAATGAAAGTGAATGGCAGTTTTTTTCACCCCCACAAAAATAAAGGCAGATGGAGGAAAAGTGGGGGAATGATTGAGAGAATAGAAGCAGGAGAGGGGAAAGAGATGGAAGGGGATTTGAAAAGTGAGAGAGAAAGAGGCATCATGCACTTGGGTAGAAGGAATCCCTGCTCTGAGCACCGTATGGGCAGCACTGTGTTAGCCAGGACCTCGGAGGAGAGAGATTTAGGGGTACTGATTACTGATAGCTGCAAGATGAGTGGACAGTGTAGCCAGGCAGTGGGAAAAGCAAGCAGGATGCTCGGCTGCATAGCTCGAGGCATCACCAGTAGGAAGAGGGAGGTTGTGATGCCGCTGTATAGAGCCCTGGTGAGGCCACAGCTAGAATACTGTGTGCAGTTCTGGAGACCTTACCTGCAAAAAGACATTATTCAAATAGAACGTGTCCAAAGGCGGGCAACGAAAATGGTGGAAGGACTTAAACTTAAAACTTATCAGGAGAGACTTAAAGAACTTAATTTGTACAGTCTGGAGGAAAGAAGGGAGAGGGGGGACATGATGGAGACCTTTAAATATGTGAAAGGATTGAATAAGGTTCAGGAGGGAAGTGTTTTTAAGAAGAAGCTTAATGATAGAACAAGGGGGCACAACCTGAAGCTAGTCGGGGGGAAGATCAGGAGCAATGTTAGAAAATATTATTTTACAGAAAGAGTAGTAGATGCTTGGAACAAACTTCCAGCAGAGGTAGTTGAGAAATCAACAGTCACTGAATTTAAACATGCCTGGGATAAGCACACATCTATCCTAAGATAAAGAGAACATACAGTATACACATAAGATACAGAGAACATACAGTATACACATAATATACAGAGAACATACAGTATACACATAAGATACAGAGAACATACAGTATACACATAAGATAAAGAGAACATACAGTATACACATAAGATACAGAGAACATACAGTATACACATAAGATACAGAGAACATACAGTATATACATAAGATACAGAGAACATACAGTATACACATAAGATACAGAGAACATACAGTATACACATAAGATACAGAGAACATACAGTATATACATAAGATACAGAGAACATACAGTATACACATAAGATACAGAGAACATACAGTATATACATAAGATACAGAGAACATACAGTATACACATAAGATACAGAGAACATACAGTATACACATAAGATAAAGAGAACATACAGTATACACATAAGATACAGAGAACATACAGTATACACATAAGATACAGAGAACATACAGTATATACATAAGATACAGAGAACATACAGTATACACATAAGATACAGAGAACATACAGTATACACATAAGGGCAGACTAGATGGACCGTATGGTCTCCTTCTGCCGTCAACCTTCTATGTTTCTATGTTTCAAAATAAAAAGATAGGAGTATTATGAAAGAGAAAGAGAGATGATATCAAGCTGGAGGGAATTGACAATAGAGAGATGGAGGGAATGTGGAAAAAAGACAGAAGGGACGTTATAAATGAGAAGGAGAGAAGGTAAAAAAGAGAAAGACATAGAGAAGATGAAATAAGAGGCTGAAGTAAGATGGAAAAAAAGATAGAAAGAAAGAAGGAATAAAGGCATAATATGAGGGATGGAGGAAAGGTGACAATAGAGAGAGAGAAAGATGGGGGGAGTGTAAACTACCTAAAAGTATACAAAATGTAAGATGTAAAAGAGATAAATGGAAAACGGAGAGGGAAGAAAGGAAGGTAAAAAAAAACCTATAGAAGAATAAAATAAGAGACTGAAGTAAGATGGCAAAGCACACAAGACCTGTAAATGTGGAAAATACAAAAGATGAAGGGAAGGTGACAAGAAGAGACATCTAAGGCCACCATCCTGCATGGCCACTCTCAATAAACAAGGAACGGGTTCTGCATCAGAGGGGGACTTCTATGGAAACTCTCCTTCTGGGAAAAAAAGTACAGATCAATTTTTTTCCTTTTAATGTCCAGACTGCAGGCGCCATCATTTAATTATGAGCACGCCATCAATTATGCATGGCTGCATTGTTTCTCTTCAAGAAGTTGCAGAACATTTTTTTTTTTGGGGGGGGGGGGTGTAAAGCGGTCGGGGACACATGTATTTGTACACTCTTGCAGTGGCATTTACCTGACTATTGGTGATAAAGGGATTGTGGAAAAAATAATAATTGCTTATGTGCCATACAGAGATCCTGGTGTGCTGCTGGGTAAAGTTGTTGACATTTAGCCCCTTTCCTGCAGCACAGCCATTGGACACAAGGGGTTAAAGTGGACCAACACCCAGGGGGGATCAGCCCGGGACTCTATAAGATTCCCGGGCCGATCAGCTCCCTCCCCATGGGGCATCCGAAATCGGGATGTCCCGCGGGGTGAAACCCCCTAGAAAGCCCTAAAATCTTACCTTTGTAGGCGACGGATAAGCCGCCGCCGCCGCCTCCCACTCGTCCCTGTAGCAGGGCGCGCTCCCGCACCGGCCGTTTGTGAATGGCCAGCGCGGGCGCGCGCCCTGTAAGAGGGACGCGCGGGAGGCTGCGGCGGCTTATCCGTCGCCTACAAAGGTAAGATTTTAAGGCTATTGGGGTGCCCCGCGGAAGTGGACCAACACCCAGGATAGTGAAAATCCTGGGCGTTGGTCCACTTTAAATTCAGGTAGTGTGTGTGAAGGGGGAAGAGGGTTAAGGGATAAATACAGGTGAAGATATACTTCTGGCTTCACACACTCATGGGAGCCACATGACTCGAATTGCCTAATGGGATACATGGCCCTGAGTACATGCAGTACCCAAGTGGTGCCTAGACTGTAATCTTTTGTGTAAGGAACCCAGATGGAGCTACTGCCACACTAATATTTGCGGAGGCCCTAGTATGAAGAAAGATGGCTTTAAAGGACCCCTGCAAGGAGTAATGGAAGGGTTGGAAGGAGTATGGTGGGGTGCCAAGAATAGTATGAGCGGGTTTCAGGGTTGTATACAGGGATTTTGGACCGCGTAAGTGATCTTGGTTGGTGGCAGGGGTCATTGGAAGGTATGGGCAGTACATTGGTTTGTAATAGGGGGCCTTGGATATTTGCATACAACTTGTATGTGGAGATAGGGGGGCTTTTGTCTGGTGTGGCTTGAATAGTACAAGGAAGCAGCATTATAGTAAGTGAAGTAGTAGTCCTAGCATGGTAGGGACGCCAGCAGAAAGCTGTTGGTGAAGTGGACAGCGTTTTTATTTGGAACCAAGTTGTATGGGACTTATGCGGTGTGTGGGGATTGGGGGGGGCTTTTGTCTGGTGTGGCTTGAAAGGTGCAAGGTAGCAGCATTATAAGGGTTGATTCAGAGCCCCTTTCTCACCTTTTTTTTGCGTAAAAATTTCCATTCTCGTTCATTTTTTCCCCTCGTCTGATTCAGCAGAGCCTTTTTTCTGCGAGAACTTTAGTGTGAAATGTTTTCATTTGTGCATGATTTTTCGTTTGGTAGCAAGACCTCCATAAGAAGGATGAGAAAGGGGCTCTGAATCAACCCCATAGTAAGTGAAGTAGTAGTCCTAGCATGGTAGGGCTGCCAGCAGAAAGCTGTTGGTGAAGTGGACAGCGTTTTTATTAGGAACCAAGTTGTATGGGACTTGTGTGGTTTGTAGGGATAGGGGGGCTTTTGTCTGGTGTGGCTTGAAAGCATTATAGTAAGTGAAGTAGTAGTCCTAGCATGGCGTCCCGCCAGCAGAAAGCCGTTGGTGAAGTGGACAGTGTTTTTTTTTTTTTAATAACCAAGTGTCTGATCGTCTAATTGGGAAGAAAATGTGAGTATACTGTTTTTTTTTTTTTTTTTTTTTGGTTGTATCGGGGCCATAAATTCTCTGATGGCAGCCCAGATATTAGCTAAGCTGGTGGTGTTGTTGTCTTTCTTTTTATTTATTGCTTGTTAGTCGCCGCCATATTTCTGGATACTAATCTTTGCAATTTCTTTACATTGTTTGTCTTTGGAGGTTTGTTATCACATGTGTGTTTGATATGACGGCGGTTTTGCACTTAGCACTTTAGTCCTCTGTCTGGCAGTTTTTGAGCACTTTGGGTATTTATTTTTGATTCGTTTTATCCCATTGATTCTCTTATTTATTTTTCTATCAATTTTTGGCACAGCTGCACTTTATATATTTTTCGGACCTGGTGGTTAATGCCCCAAGTCTCATTTTTTCACTATAGATATTGGCCATATAGAGTTTATTTGATGGATACACTTTTTGATATGTTGGTCTCTAACTCTTAAAGTTTTCTGGGGCGACCTATAATAAACTTCAGTATTGGTATTATCACATTGATAATTTATATTTAATAATTATAATAGAGCATTATTATTCAGCTGAACCCTCCCGCCAGCCTTTCATGTTTTAATTTGTTTTAAATGTTTGTCGATTGTATGTGTATGGACTAATTCTATATATATGTAATTTATACAATTTTACCTAATAAAATTTAATTTTTGATATCAATCTGTGGGTGTGCGGCCGCATATCTTGCCCCATAGGGACCTTTCTGGTGGCCCCAACTGCATTGTACAGATATTAGCTAAGACTGCATGTCCCTTGCTTCCTTTAAAGTGGACCATCACCCTCGGGTGATCGGCCCGGGAATCTATAAGATTCCCGGGCCGATCACCTCCCTCCCCGCGGGACATCCGAGATCGGGATGTCCCGCGGGGTGAAACCCCCCCAAACTCCTTACCTTAGCCTCCCTCGCGCCCCTCTAGGCGTGCGCGCGCCCGCGCCGGCCGTCTGTGAATGGCTGGCGCGGGCGCGCGTCAAGAGGGACGCGCGGGAGGCGGCGGCGGAGGAGCCACGGACAAGCGGCTGTCAAATCGCTTGTCCGTCGGCGCTGGGAGCGGGGAGAGGTGAGTTTTTAGGGTGATCGGGGGGGTTTCACACAGCGGGGCACCCCGATCGGGGGTGCCCCACTGAAGTGGACCAAGACCCAGGATAGTCAAAATCCTGGGTGTTGGTCCACTTTAAGCTTCTAGTAATCTCCATATAATACAGTCCATAAACAGTACACATTGAGCTCAAATTACCTGCACAGAGTTTAATCGGCAATAGCCATTTAGCGGAAACCTGATGACGTGGGTGGGGTCTTGGTTCCAACCAGCATTTACCGAATTGCACATGACGTCGCCAGTCTCTGGAAAGATTTCTTCTATTAAAGCTTTTTCTCCACTCAGTGCAATCCTCTCTCCGAGGTCTGGGGTCACCCGCACCACCAAGCAGTCGCAAGGCTGGAAGTGTTTCCGGTGCTCTTTGTCCTGTTTCCACCGCTCCAGTTCCTTCACCATGGGGTGTAGCTGATAGTATTTGGCTTCTTCATATAACAGGTTAAACTCCTGCAAAAGCAGAAAGCACAGGCGTGAGATGATATATAAAAAACCACTGGTATACTGAGTATAACAAACCCCATTACACTTAATAATCACCCGTCATGTGAGAAGGCCAGGATGAGGACAGGGGGCTCCAGCTATGTAACGAAGACAGCTAGGGCCATGTGCCATATCAACATATCAAGTAACCAGCATGTAATAACTTTACCATTTTTGGTTTGTAGACCATTGGATTTATATAATAAACAGGCTGAACTGGATGGACTAATGTCTTTTTTCAGCCTTACATACTATGTAGAGGTGCCCTATCAAACCCTACAAACTATAGGTGCCCTATTAACAAAGTACCAAAGCAATGGAGGTGCCCTTTCATGATAACAAACTATAACATGGTAACAGTGGCGCCCTATCTATATAACAAAGTCTAACAAAGTAACAGAGGTGCCTTGTTACTTTAATATAATAACAGAGGTGATATAGCAATAAAAGTCACTATCTGAAAATTTACCATAAAAGCCATGCTGAGACAGACCTCGATCTTTCTTCACAGCAATGTAGGTCACATTTATTGGTAACAGGTCACCCATGAAATCCTGAGAAATAGAATGTCTTTGCAACTCCAAAATCATGAAATAAAGAGGTTAATCACACCAAATATCTCCTGAAGGAGACATACAAGTGGTGCTGCTTCTAGGCAAGGCAGGACCTAAGCTTCTCCCCACCTAAAACAGAAACAAACCCTCCTGGGCAACTCTGTACCAGCTAAGCTCCAGTCAGGAACCTTAACCCACCTACTCCTGCTGTCTGTGAGCCTCACTGAGCTCTCAATGGTGGGGGGACATCTTCTGGGTGAAGCTTAGCTAGAAAAAAATCATGAATCTCTCTAATACAGGGCTCACTGATTGTGTGAGTAGAGTAGGTTAGGTCAATTTAGTGCCCCTCTGGGCCAGGACTCTCTCTGACATCTCTGTTTAGGCCCTCTTTAAGCCAATCCCATTGTTGTTTTAAAGTGGACCAACACCCAGGATTTTGACTATCCTGGGTATTGGTCCACTTCCACGGGGCATCCCGATCGTGGGTGCCCCGCTGTGTGAAACCCCCCAGAAAAAGAAAGAAAGCCCCGAAAACTCACCTGACCCCGCTCCCACGTGACCCGCTCGTCCAATCGCTGCCGACGGACAACGAGAGGCAGCGACGGACAAGCTGAGCGTCCGGCACCGCGGCCTCCCGCGCTCCCTCCTACAGGGAGCGCGCCCGCGCCGGCCGTTTGTGAATGGTCTGCTAGAGGGACGCGGTGGCAGACGCGCATGTGCTGCTGGAACGAGGATCAGGTAGGATTTTCAGGGATCTGGGGGGTTTCACACAGCGGGGCGGGTGCCCCGCAGTCAGGGAGCCGATCGGTCCGGGAATCTTATAGATTCCCGAGCCGATGGGGGGAGGGTGTTGGTCCACTTTAAGAAAGTTAGAATTTTTTATGCACCTAAAACATCTTCATTTTTATTTTTTCAATAAAAGGGCTGGCAATGCAATCTGTACTGAAACCATCCTCACCTGGAAATCAAATAAAGCTGCACAAAAAAATCATTTTCTTAAAATTAGTCATGGACTGAACTGGTAATAGTGAATTTCCATACCCACCAGCAGCTAATTTGCAGCCTGCCCTGCTCGTCCTCCTGCCGGCGCCATTACACCCTCCCCCAACCTCACCCACTTCCTTCTGGTCTTACACGGGCACAAGAAGTGCAGGCGGCGGGGGGGGGGGGGGGGGTGCAGTTTCTAAAGGATAGACTGCTTGATGCAGACACATTGCTTGGGCTAATTGGAAAAGGGACATTTTATTTCCTGCTGCCAGCAAATGGGAACCTTCACCTACTTTTGTGCCTCAGGAACCCACGTCATAGCGCTCTCTCAATTTTGTTGGCTAAAAGGACACAGTTAGACTGAAAGGCATCCGCGGATGAACTACTGTCGCAGAAAGAGCAGCCTTAGGTTAAATGTGGCCTTAGGCAAGGATGGTGCCCCCCAGATACATACAAATATTGATCCTGAAAAGGAAAGAGATGAAGGGAACTTGTGAAAAAAGAGAGGAAGAAATAAAGTACCGTATATACTCGAGTATAGGCCGACCCGAATATAAGCCGAGGCACCTAATTTTACCACAAAAAACTGCAAAAGTTATTGATTCGAGTATAAGCCTAGGGTGCCCAAACTGCTGCCGGCTGCCCAAACTGCTGCCCAAACTGCTGCCCAAACTGCTGCCGGCTGCTCAAACTGCTGCCGGCTGCCCAAACTGCTGCCCAAACTGCTGCCCAAACTGCTGCCCAAACTGCTGCCGGCTGCTCAAACTGCTGCCGGCTGCCCAAACTGCTGCCCAAACTGCTGCCCAAACTGCTGCCCCTGCTCAAACTGCTGCCGGCTGCTCAATGCACATGCACAACACTTGCCATCTTCCTCCATAGTGATCAATCAGAGAGGGGATGGTGTTTGGGCCCCTGCAGAACACTGCCATCTTCCTGCATAGTGATCATCAGACAGAGGATAGAATCTGTGTAGAAACCCTGTAGAACAGGGGATGATGGCATCTGGGCCCATGTAGAACACTGTCATCTTCCTCCATGGTGACATATGCTGATCATCTCAGGGACAGATCAGAGGGATGGGTCACAGATAAATGCCACACACAGAGGTAGATGACGGATCGGGGTAGAGGTGATGGATGACAATGCCTCCTCCCTGCAGAGGGGCCCCGGTGTCCCTCCCAGCAGCAGTAACGGCCGGCCACCATTTTGAGAGGCTGAAGAGAGGGGAGGGAGGAGGCAGCAGCCACATCGCCAGGACCAGGCCTGAGCCGCCCGCCGCGTCCTTCTCCGCCCCCAGCCCGTGCGCATAGAGAGGAGGGCGGGCACTTACCGGAGGGCGCATCCGAGCACACAGCGGGAAGGATGGTGAGGCGCGCTGCGGGGCCCCTAAGGATGGCTGTCTCCGTGGCCACAGGCCGTCACTCCGAGACGCTACTCAGCGCCGGCCTCTCTCCCGCCTGTCCCTTCCTCCGGGCAGCCGCCCCCGCCGCGCTGTCAACGAAACAGAGCTCAGTGGCGCGGCCGGCAGGTGGGGCTGCGCGGGGTGGCAGGCGCGGGTGCGCGGCCGCGCGCGCACCTTAGAGGGAACAGTGGTTGTGACTCGAGTATAAGCCGAGGCGGATTTTTTCAGCCCAAAAAGTGGGCTGAAAAACTCGGCTTATACTCGAGTATATACGGTAAACAGGGAAAGAATGGGAGATATTGAGGAAACAGAAAGATAGAGAGAGTGCGAAAAATATGTAGAAGGAACACGTGGAAAGCTAGAGACAGAGAGAACATAGAAAAAAGAGAAAAAGTTGGGGTAAAAAGAGAGAAATTGAGGAAACATGAAAAAGAGAGAGTAAAATAAAGGAAAAATGGAAAGACTAAGAAATGAATCAAATCAGCACCATGAAAGAAAATAATTCCACATGTTTTATTTTGTGGAAATGTCCAGATTTTTCCCTCACCCCATCTTCGGCAGACCTTTTTTGTGTGGATTTTTTTGCGAAAAACTTCTGCAAATGCTGGAGATTCTCGCATGAAAATCTCTCAAAAAGTGATTATCGTGTGATTGTGAGTTTTTAAGAAGAGAGTCCACTGGTTTACCAGCCACTATGCCCTTCAGTCCGCTGATCCGGCACTCATGGAAGAACATAGGCCCATACCCAACGTGCTTTTCCACACCCCTTGCCTAGTTCACCAAATACACAAGTATATATAATATTCTAAATTTTACAGTTTGGTCCTGGATTAGTAGCCCTATGCTTGGTGCCACAGACTGGAGGTGGGGCACACTTTCTTTTTGGGGGGAGGTTATTTTTGAGTTTTCCGTCCCAAAAAAGTCAGAGAAAAAAAGTAGCCCCCTTCTCTAAAGCTTACATGGCGCACAAAGCAAAGGGTCTGGTGATCCAGGGCTCAAGGAAACTGCCAACCCCTGTCCCTAGGTATTACCAGTTCTTATGCCCTACGGCTCATGCTAAGGGGCATTGGGCTTTTCCTCCCCCCACCCCCCCACTGGGCACTGGAAGTGCAGGTAATGGAAGCTGCTGTAATGGTAGCTTGCCATCTCCCTACCCATTAAACTAGTATATAGGTGTCCTTTGGACTTACCAGTACAAAAGTAGTTGAATTAAAAAAAACAGCAAGATAATAACCTGGCTTCCTGGTTAACTCCCCAGTCCAAAGCAATCAAGACTGGGTCTCTGAGAGGAATAATCAAACCAATATTAACAAGGCCGAAGAACCTGGCAACAAAAACTAGGGCAGTCGTAACAACCCCTGAGCAGACCAGTGTCCCTGAATGGACAACTAAGGGAAAACCATTTGACATGGAAAGTACAAAAATGGCATAATCCCGGTCAAGTTGTCCATCCAGGGACACTGGTCAAAATGATTGAGACAGTCAAAGCAGCCCACAAAAGTGGGAAACAACACAACACGTGAATCCCATGAACCACAGAAGCATCTGTGCAACAAGTACCAACCTCAGTTCAAAAACGGAAGCAGACAAATCAAACCCTGACCGGGGACTGAACCACAGCTTGTAGGAACTTTCTCTCTAACACTGTGTTTACAGATGCCTGTCCTCAGGCAAACACTAACTTTCTCCCACTATATCCTTGGGAAAAGTGTAAAATAAGCCATTCCAAAATCTCTAAATCCCTGAGTGTGTGTACTAGCTTGTGTATTCTAGGTAAAACTGATATTTTGAAGCATCTGTTTGAGACTTTAGCATGCTCTGCTGTGGTCAGAGACAGCTGTGGGGCCACTGTGGCTGGCCATGGTCATTCACTTTGAGAACACCAAGGGACGGAGTATCTGTAGGACCACTTTTTTTGCATGGTGCTGTAGGACTGAATTTAAAGAGAGCGCAAATTCAGGAGCCCCGCTATGGACTCTAGAAATGAGGAAGAGGCATAGGAAACAGGCTTCATGTCAGCTGCTTTCTGGCTAATTATTGCCACTGAGTTTACGGTCCCTTTAAGAGAGGCATCAGTGGTTGGGACTAGCATATTTTTAGCCAGGCAGGCAATGGGGTCCTCCACCATGGGTGGGTGGGGCCCATTTCTGTAGCGCCTCTTCTAGAAAAGGATAGCGGACATCTAGAATTTTTTGAGGGTGGGAACATAATCCAGCGTCTCCTATTCATTGACAATGACCTTATTGACGTGTCACTGATCTGGTGGGGCAGAAACTGCTTTGCATGGCCAATCTTGGGGGGGGGGGGGCACTAAATCACACCAAAGTTGCCTGGGGTCCTGTTGGGCAGGGGACCTCAAAGCCCTGGAAGACACCAGAAGCAGCCTATGCACTCCAAGCAGAGGTAAACAGAGCACTGCTCTTGCTAGGGAATGGGGGAAGCCAAGCCCCACTGGTGTCCTCTCCTCTACCATGCTGACTATCCTGGGTTTTGGTCCACTTTAAGAGGAGACTGCAAGCTCTGCAGCCCAGTGGCTCCTATCTGTCACTGGGCTGAAATGTGTCCTGCTGGGACCGGACCTGCATCTGGAAACTCTGCCACCCCCACTGGGGCAAGGCATCAATTTTTGTCCCTTGGAAGCAGCTGATGCAGGGACATGGGTGCCTGGGGCAACCCCTGCATCCCTATTATTCTGTGAAACACTCAATAAGATGAGGAAACAATAGCCCTAGCCCTACCAAAGATAACACTTTGCTTTGAGATGTCATCTCATCGCCCAACTAGAGCAGACTGGGCATTAACCAGGAGGACCGGTTCCTATCCTGCCAAGGGAGGAGTTACGACTTTTCAGCTTTAGTCCCCGCTTAGCGGCTGCTAGATTACCCCAATTGTTATGGACCGGTGTCCCTGTATGGACAACTTGACAGGGAAAATAATTTTATTATACTCATGTACGTTATACTTCTCTATTCTCCACATCTTCCCCATGCCAACTCTTTTAAATAATGCCAGCGTGGCGTCTATCTCAGATGCCCCCAGCTAAGGGTAATGACAGATGCTGAGGTGGAGCTGCAGAGAGGCAGGTCATGGGAAAACAGAAAGATGGTGGAACCATGGACGAGAGACATAGAGATAAAGATGGGGGGGCGTGGGAAACAGAAATAGACAAAACAAGGAACATAGAAAAGAGGAGAGAGAAAGAGGTAGAGTTAACGTGGGGAAAAGAGAGAGAGAACATAGAAAAAAGAGCGAGAGAAAGATTAAAGCAGACCTTTACCCTGAATAAGAGCCTATCTTATATGATTCCCACACCCTGTACATACAGATACTCACATTAAAAATCATCCTACCTGCATCTACTGCATGTTATGAGCCTTTAAACATCCAAGACGGCGACTCATGGAGCATCAGGCAGCCTGCAAACAGGAAGTGTCTTCTGACTGTGTCGCTCTGCATTCTGGGATTGCTGTCCTTTCCCTAACCCCAGCTCTGTCTTTGCAAAGCACGGCTATAACCACGCCCACCTGCACTTTATCCCCCCTCCTCTCCTCAGTATGTGATGCTTCTGAGTCAAGATGGCGGCACCCGTATCCTAGAGTCCTGAACAGAGTTTCAGCCCGGTGGGGGAAAGTATAATAAGTGACTAAAAACTTAAAATATATAATTTTAGATGCTAGGGAATAGTTTTTTAAGGGTTTGGGCCTTTTCATTAAATCATGCTGAAGGTCCGGTTTAAGGGAACATGGCCCAAAGAAGTGGGCAGAGTAATCATGAGAAACAGAGAATTAAATAGATAAAGGCAACATGGAATAAAAGTGAGAGATGGAGGGAACAGGGAAATAAGAAAAATATATCAAGTGTACAAGGGGGGAAAAGACTGATGGGGGAAAAAGAATAAGAAGAGTAAGAGATGAAGGGAAGTGGGAAATCCGAAAAATATATCAAGTGTACAAGGGGGGAAAAGACTGATGGGGGAAAATGAATAAGAAGAGTAAGAGATGAAGGGAAGTGGGAAATCCGAAAGATGGATGGAACATGCTAGAGAAAGTGAGAAAAGGAATGTAGGGGGAAAAAAGAGAGAAACATGGAAAAGGGAATGATGACGAGAATGTTGGGAAAAAGCCTGAAGGTGAAAAGAATATGTTGAAAAAGAGGAGAAAAATGTGGAAAATCGAGAGACAAATGCAGGAATATAGAGGAAGATTTAGATAAATGAAAGGTGATAAGAGAGCGAGAAGGTGACAAATAGCAGGAAAGGAGGGAGTGTCAAGAGATAGAGGGTACGTGGAAGCGGGTTCACCAGGTGGGCATGTGTGGCAGCATGCACTCTAAAAATAACAATACTAAAAATCATTGAAAATTGTCCTATTATAATTATTAATGGGAAAGTAGTGTAGCATTACAATGTGACATAAAGTCAATCAATAAAGTGCATACATTGTTAAACGTTCATGATTAATGTTGGTTTGACGTGTTTCGCATGGAACATGCTTTCTCAGGAACTGGTAAATAGCTATAAATAAATACACAAAAAATGAATTAACTTCCAACCTGTGGACAAAAGTCTTTGGCTGAGGTTGGGATTTAAGAAGAGCAGAGTTTTTTGAGGCTGCTGCTATAAATAGGTGATCATTTGGCGTTGTAGCACTAAATTCCTCCATATAAACCTCTGCACATGCCCATCCGAGGATACAATGCAAATGTTATTCCTGGGAATAGAGAGTTTGCGCTCCTTCGAGGCCCCGGGGAGGTCAGGAGTGTGACACCTCCCTTCACATACATACAAGTTTCACACCCACCCTCCAAGTACTGCAAGACATATAGACGGCCCCCACCCCCTCTTGTGCTCCCCCGCTGATTTGGTGTTAGGTTGGCAGAGACGAACAGGGGCCTCAAATTGTTCAGCACTAAATATTCCAAAACTTTTAACAACTTTCACAAGTGCCTCGCGACAATCAAACGCGATTTTCACCCTAAGGCATCTTCTTCTATTTGATTAAACAAAGGTGAAAACTGATAAATATTCACGAGGCGGGCGTAATGAGAGCCGGCGCCGGAATAGATGAGACGCTCGCCTGCGCTTTACACTCTCCGAAGTGTTTGTTACTGGAGAAAAAGCATGAATGCCTATATATATCCCGTACGATCTTGCGTCCTGCTACTCTCCTTCCCTATAGAAAGCAGATCTACTAAAAGATGGGCCAGAGTATAAGCAAGGCTGTAAAAAAAGGTCCAACCAGTGTAGTTGCTAAGGGCTTGTGGGATCCAATAGCAGCATTTTTCTATTGATAAGCAATTAACCTGTGCCTTGAGGCTGTACTGTCCTTCATTAGCAGAGGGGGTGCGGCCCTGCAAAGGGAATGTCTCTACGGCATTGCCCAGGCTAAATCAACAAACCACTGGGACTCCAGCCTCACAGCATCTTCTTCCTGCTCCAAAACATCAAACTCTCCCTCCAAGGACCCCTTGAGGGCTAAGTTATGATGTTCTGGAGTAAGAGAAATAGGGTGACCTTGTGATTTAGCCTGGGGTCCCATCAATTATTTCAGTTTGTCTCGTGGTTAGGAACGGGTGTCTACAGATACATTTGTGGCACCGTTGTAATCGAGAGGAATGGGGCTTTTACACGCATTATGATTTTCTTGAAAACTAACATTTTTTATTTAAAAAATGCTGCAAAATTTTGTTTCGAGAAAGCACGCATAACATTACAAACAAGACATTTCATGTTAAAGCCCAAACTCTAATGAAAAAAAAAACAATATCAAATTTTCCTGGAAATTTCTGGGAAAAAAAACGCAATTAAACATATATAATGCAAAATGCAGAGAAATTGCCTGGCAACGGAGGGTGACAAAATCTCTAGACAGGATGGCACTGAAAGGGTTAAAGAGCTCCTAAAGTAATTTTTTAAATAAAAGGTCTACTTTAAAGGGCTTATACAGTCAAACTAAAAATGCGTTACCTAGCTGACCACCCACAGGCCCAATCCATCTCAGTCCTGTGTGCTGAATGTCAGCTTTGATGCGGACATCATGCAGGTTCCCTCACTAATTGGAAGCAGGGTGCGCCTTGCATGAAGATGAAAATGTGCACTAGGGAGCTGTTGGAAGAAGGTTGTCGGCCCTGGAGTTGACTGCGCAATAACTCAGACCATTGGAGGTTAAGTAAGTATATCTTTTGGACTGCAGAAGTTCTAAGGTTTGGGGCTGCTGGAGGTCAGGCAAGTATAGATATTGGCCTAGTTAGACAGATTGGATCTATGGATGGTCCCAAATGAGGGTACCCCTAAATCTGACCAAAACACATATGACTGAAGATTATAGCAGTTCTTTTAAGCTGGTAGTTAGAGAGTTTGTGGGGTGAAGTCTAATAGAAATGTTTGAAAAATGAATGGCAGTGATGATTGCAGCCTCCTCTCACCTTAAAGTCTTCAGGAAGGAGCAGCTTGGAGGTCCGTAGGAAGCTCAAGATGTAGCGGAAGATTTCCCCATCCCGGTCGATGAAGTAATGCTGCTTTAAGCTGTCTAGCACGATTGGCTCTGTGCCGTTAAATAGGCGACTTATTCTGGGGGGGAAAAAAATTGGTTGTTAAATGGTTTGCATCCCCGCTATACCTCTAGCTTACCCAAGGCACACATTTGTAAATGGCTGGCATGGGTATGCCACTTGCTTCATTTAGAAATCTTAGTTGATGAATGGAGCATGAGCAATTATTGGCCCAAGCATGCGACGTGAGATCACCAGAAGGTGAGTTTTTATGGTTATCCTGGGGAAACACACAGCGAGGCATGTCAAATTCGGATGCCCCTTGGAGTGCCATAAAAAGGCACCTTTCTGCATGCACAGCAGGTCACCAGCCTGTTTCAGTAACAGATCTGACATCAGGGTGGAGTAGTAACTGAATGCAGTGCAGGCCCCTGGTCACTCCACCGCATACATGTGGCAGTTGTTCAAGTCCAGCGGGCTGCTAGTCAATTAAAGCTACTGCATATGCAATGAAAATAAGGCCCTTATTTAACAAGGGATAGCGCCAGGTAGCGAATGGTGAGCGAACGGTAATGACGCTCACCGCCACGAGAACGCCGGCTCCCCTCCGCAATCACACATTTATCAAGCCGATCCTGCTTAGCGACTGACAGAGCGCCACATAGCCACTCATTCATCATTATTCCAGCCTCACCCCACAGCGCCAGCGTCCGACCTTGAACAGCAACAAGTATAACCTCTTGCTACCTGGCGCTCTCCAATGCATTTCAATGGAACAATCTTTAAATATTCATAATTAATTGCTTTTATTTATTTATTTATTTTTTTTTAAATGTCAAAAATTCTGTGACCACTTCTGCAATGTTATATATTTTTTTAACGTAAAAAAAAAAAATTGAATTGATATTACAGGTCTGATATTAATGTATTCATATTACAAAATGTTTTGAAAAACATGTTTTTTTTTTTTTCTAAAAATATGGTTGGGGGTTAAAAAACGACTTTTAACCCATCGCCGCCAGCGCTCTGGGGTTTAAACAAGCATTTCACAGCGCAAGAATTTTGGAGCGTGATTTGCTAATGAATATGCTGGGAGCCGCTCGCTAGGGCCAGTCGCTGTCATGCGCTCCCATACAGCGCGGAACCTGTCAAACAGCGACTCCTAACCCCGTATTCAACATTACCGCACACCGACTGAGTCGCTGTCAACAGCCGAACAACGGGCAAGCAAGCTACTGCCGCTCATCTGTCGCTACCTGGCGCTATTAATGAATCGGCCTCTAAGTAGAAGATCCCGTTGGTGAAGGACGCTAGTTATTTATGTTTGTGTTCATTGAATGTGGCTGGATTATTATTTAATTGTGGGAGTTGAGAGTGATATAGTAGCTGTTTAGGGGTGGCTAGAGTAATGAACATATTTCATTTCATGTTGCTGGATAGGGTAGGGCTTTTTTATCTTAATGCTGCTGGATGGGGCTGCTGCTCAATTCTGAGCCCTTGAAGCAGATGGTTCCTGCAGGCAATGTCAATAGGGGGAAAATAAGATTTGAAGCCCAATTTAAATTTTGCCCAGGGCCACAGCTTGTGCATAAATGGCCCTAGGGGTCTGTATCTTGACTTAAAGACTTGCGTCCACCCCTATGTCTCCTGTGACACCCATGGCTTTCCTGAGAAAGGAACAAATTTTATTTGTTTTTCTATAATAAATCCAAAACTGTCTAATGAGCCGTATTAATGATCA
Organism: Gastrophryne carolinensis; assembly: GCA_027917425.1. NCBI lineage: Eukaryota > Metazoa > Chordata > Amphibia > Anura > Microhylidae > Gastrophryne > Gastrophryne carolinensis. Next base: position 190,457,822 of record CM051241.1, read on the forward strand.
TCATTACAATGAAGTCATGTGTAACAATGTATCATTCCATGTGACAGATAAGTCATGTGTTGCCCTGGATTTAATCCCGGGCTCCCCCCGATGAGTTTATCATCATTTGTGGGACAGCCACAGATGTTGTGGTTCGTCCTCTCCCGTCACCCCATAAAGTTGGCACTGCATGGGTCTTGGACACCCCTGGCGCTATGCATCCAGGTCTTATTATTGCTGGGGCCCCTAGTTCTGTACAAAGCTGTGAAATGTGCGGCTCGGTGCTGCCGATTCCAGAGGTCTCCCTCCCCCACCCCCATGTGTGCAGCATCCTCCTTCTCAGCGCCAGATCTTCACATGGTACAGCTGCAATGCTGGGTCAACAGCCCCGGGGCTCTGAATCTCATCTGGCCCCGGGCAATCTGCTGCTCTTGTTCTGTGGCATCCTGGGAGCCCAGACTGAAGAGTTTCATAGCACATTCTGCTTTTTCTTCATATTGAATATTATTGAGTCACAGGAGGGTCTTTTTCCCCAGAAATTACCCCACAGAAATATTAAAGATAGCTGCACTTATAGAGATGTAACAATGACTGATTGCAGTGGCAATTAGTTAACCGGTCACAGTAACCATAGAAAAGTATTTAAGATATCAAGATAATGTTATGTTGTTTACTTCCCTTTTTGGCAGGTTTTTGTGTTTTGCCTTATTGTTTTCCTCTTTTAGAATGTTAAATAATCATTTGTGTTAGGATTGTGCCGCCATACCTGTGATTTACAAATCAGTACGCTGTTTCCACGATTCTCAAATTCCTGGGACTCGGTTTTGCTACAGTGGGAGTGGTTTTCATGGCCTTTAAAGTGGACCAACACCCACGGGTGATCGGCCCGGGAATCTATAAGATTCCCAGGCCGATCACCTCCCTCACCGCAGGACATCCAAGATCGGGATGTCCTGCGGGGTGAAACCCCCCCAAAACCCCCAAAAAACCTTACCTTACCTCCCGCGCGCCCCTCTAGACGTGCGCGCCGGCCGTTTGTGAATGGCCATCGCGGGCGCGCGCTGTCTTGTCCGTCGCTGTCACCCGCTTGTCCGTCGGCGGGGATTGGACAGCGCGGTCACGTGGGAGCGTGGTGAGGTGAGTTTTTGGGGCTTTCTGGGGGGTTTCACACAGTGGGGCACCCCCAATCGGGGTGCCGCCCCCGAAGTGGACCAAAACCCAGGATAGTCAAAATCCTGGGTGTTGGTCCACTTTAATAAAAAAACATGGACTACAAGTCCCACGATTCTTCCAATGTAACAGGTGAACTCTGAGCTGCTATGGCTAAGTCTAAGCAGCCTAATGACATATCCAGCTGAGAACCCAGCCATTAACCCTTGCTACTGGAACACAAGACTGTGATCTTTCCAAACTGAAGAAGCTGAATTTATGCTGAGCTGAATGGGTTAAACCAGTCTTCCATGCCTTAGCCAATCAGATGATTAGCAAGCTGTGAGGGCGTCTATGATATGTATTCGAAATCACCAATTTGGTGTACATAGCCAAGGTAAACACATTATTGCTATGGAAAACGTTCTTCTATAACACAGAGTTGCAAACAAATCGAAAATTAAAAATATAACAGATAAACTTAGCATATTGAAGATTTTTTTTCCACACAATAATGGAAACGTTTAAAAATGCCATCGAAAGTGGAATTACCCTTTAAAGTGGACCAACACCCTCCCATGATCGGTGCCCCGCTGTGTGAAACCCCCCAGAAACCCCTAAATCCCTACCTTATCCACGATCCAGCGCCGCCCGCCGCCACCTCCCACGCGTCCCTCTAGCAGGACGCGCACTCGCGCCATCCGTTTGTGAATGGCCGGCGCGGGCACGCGCCCTGTAAGAGTGACTCGCGGGAGGTGGCGGCGGGCGCGCTCTCTTGTCCGCCGGATTGGCAGCGGCGGTCACGTGGGAGCGAGGAGAGGTGAGTTTTTCTGGGTTTCTGGGGGGTTTCACACATCGGGGTGCCCCGCCGAAGTGGACCTAAACCCAGGATAGTCAAAATCCTGGGTGTTGGTCCACTTTAAGAGGATATATCTGTAAAATCAAGGCAACTGAACCTGCTGTTTTATTTTGTGATGATGTCCCCCTATTCGCTTTCTCAATGCAGATAGCCGCAAATATAGGCCACCGGCAGTCAGATCGGCGTGGTAAGGATGAATCGATCACACATTCAGGAATGCCTGCCTCATATATAGGTGGGTGGGGATGCGCCCTGGGATCGTGTCTAGTAAACCAGACGATCGCGGTGGGCTTGTCTTTTGGTTAGGTAACAGATTTTGTGACCGGAGGGTTGCGCGTTCGGGTCCTGGCTTTCTCTCATACATCTCAATAGAAGACAATACCATCTATTGGCAAGGGCGCTTTGCTTGATGCTACATTTGACTGCAGCTGAATCCCAGAAATAGATACGTTTTCATAGGGAATTAAATTGGGTGGCATGGATGCTCCCTAGGACCATACTAAGCCGACCCAAAGTGTATTTAGACTTCTGGTCCACTTTAGGTTTCAATTTAACGTTGCTACATCTTTACCTATAAGAACAATACCATCAATGTGACACGTTGAGACAATAGTAATTACCAGCCCCTCTTTAGTAGTTGAGGCCTGGCGTCTTTTCTGATCAAAAGTGCAAACTAAAGCTGGTCAGCCACATCTTAGGCTCAGCTATATTGCCCTAGAATGTTAGTGGATCTTCCTAAAGGGATATGCATTTGACTAAGGGATCCTTGTACAACTAGGAAGATGTGCATTTGGCTGAGAAAACTCTTATAGGGGATATACATTTGGCTGAGGGGTCCCTTATAGAATAAGGGGGTATATTTTTTGGCTGAGTAGTCACTTATAGATTGAGGGGGTAGTCAATTGACTGAGGGGTTCCTTATAACTTATGGGGGATGTTCATTTAGCTGAAGGGTCCATTATAGATTTAGAGAGATTTACATTTGACTGAATGGTTCCTTATAGAATAGGGGAGACAGATTGTAAGGTCACTTCTAGATTGAGGGGACTAGGAGTCCCCTATGGATTGAAGGGGATATGCATTTGACTGTGGGGTCCCTTATAACTTGAGGTGGATATGTACTTGATTGAGGGGCCCATTATAACTTGAGGGGGATATGCATTTGACTGAGGGGGATATGCATTTGACTGAGGTGCCCCTTTGGCCTGAGAGGGATATACATTGGGCTGAGGATTCCCTTACAGTTTAAGGGGGGGGGGGCTTCATTGGCAAGGGGTTCCTTTTAAATTGAGGGGTTATTTAGGGAGCCATGGCTTGTGAATGTTTTTTTTTCTGGCTCTTATAAATTGCTTTTGGTGATCCAATGCACTGGGGGTAATAATTTGCACTTAGGGGGGTTCCAGCAGTTGGCCTGGGGGGGGGGGGGGGGGCAGAAAGGATAAATCTGTGCGGATGCTCACGCTAGCTCTGTGCAGGATTAAGCTCCATCGCTCTTCCCTTCCTGAGCTGCTGTCCTCTCTGTTATCCGATGTTTTAGCCTCCAGTCAGATTTTAATGATTAAAAAGGTGAAATTTTTCCAAATTTTATTAAAAAATTAGGACCCCGAGCGCTGATCGGGACAGTCAAAGTTTTTTTTTTTTTGTACAAGACACAGGGAGGCCTCAGTTAATGGTTTGCTTCGGGGCCCGGTAGCTTTTAGTGACTCCTCTTTAAAAAGTCTTGCTGATTTCCTGCATTGAAGTGTCAGCCAATCACGTTCATTGCAAGAAAACAATAAAAAAAAGCAGTGAACACTACAGCCTGATACCTGTCATCCGAGCTTTGGGATTTCCCAATATAACAGGATCGCTTACTAGGGATTCCACCATTATGAGGCGGTAAGCAGAAAGGTCTGGCAGCATGCCTCCTTTTTGGGCAGTGTTGACAAAATGGGCTGAGTCCAGTGGTTTGAAAATGGACACACAGGTAACCATATAGATGGCCAGCTTTAGTGGATTTTCAGCCTCCATTGGTTCCCCACTGTTTGAAATGCCAAGAAGGACTCCTAGGAATTCCACAATTAAAAGATAGTCTGCCCCCTGGCTTGAGGACAGTGTTGACAGACTAGAAGTTCAGCCAAGAGTCTTGCGGTTTGAAAATGGTCAACAAAATAACCACTTGGATGGGCAGCTTTAGTGGCTCTTCGGCCTTTGAAGCCTCCACTGGCTCAACAGGATGCTTGGGATCTCCCACTGGGGCAGTAAGCTGAATGGCATCTCGACATGCTCCCTTATTTGTGGGCAGTGTTGACAGATTATCATTTTAGTCACCAGGCCAGTGGTTTAAATATGGAAAATCAGATGAACACATGGATGGCTAACTTAAACCGGACCTTCAGCGTGATTTAATGAAAAGCCCAAACTCTTAAAAAACGGTTCCCCAGCATCAAAAAAATATTTTTAATAAATAAAATTAATATATTTTACGTTTTTAGTCACTAACTTATTATTCTTTCCCCCACTGGGCTGCAACTCTGTTCAGGAATTTAGGATACGGGCGCCGCCATCTTGACTCAGAAGCATCACACTTACTGAGGAGAGGAGAGTGGGATAAGGCAAAGGGGGGCGGGTTATAGCTGTGCTTTGCTCAGACAGAGCAGAGCTGGGGTCGTGTAAAGGTCAGCAGTCCCAGAATGCAGAGCAGCACAGTCAGGAGGCACTTCCTGTTTGCAGGCTGCCTGATAAGATGGCGGCTTCCATAAGCCGCCATCTTGGATGTTTAAAGACTCATAACATGCAGTAGATGCAGGTAGGATGATTATTAATGTGAGCAATCTGTATGTACAGGGTGTGGGAAACATATAAGATAGGCTCTTATTCAGGGTGAAGGTCCGCTTTAAGTAGCTCTTTAGCTTTTAAAGCCTCCATTGGATCCCCAGTAGGTCCGCTTTAAGTAGCTCTTTAGCTTTTAAAGCCTCCATTGGCTCCCCAGCGTTTGAAATGTCAGGATGGATTTCTAGGGATTCCCCCCCCCCCCCCATTAGGAGGTGTAAAGCAGAAAGTCTGCCAATATATTCACTGGTTTGAGGGAAGTGTTGACAGCATATATGTTCAGCCAAGAGTACAGTGGTTTGACTATGAACAATCAGATTCCCCCAAGCATGGCCAGCTTGGGCAGCTTTTCAGCTCTTGACTCACTATGGTTTTAACTGACAATATGGGGGCCTTGGTTTTACCCATTTATGAGACAGCGGGCATAAATGTCTGGCAACATACCCTCCCGAATTGAGAGCACATACTTTGGATTAAAAGATTAGCCAAGAGTGATTGATTAATCAGACCCTCACATCGCTGGTGGCTCTTCAACGTTTGGGTCGCCTTGCTCTCCATTAAGTCCTCTCTGAGTTCTGCTCTGTGATCATGATGTTAGGCTTCATATTTCAGAAATGGTATGGTGAATCTTTGTGGACAGTCTTTATCCATCTTCAGCCATCATGGCTCTTTTGGGAGATTTGTACAGCCCTCAGGTAAACTGTTGCATTTTGGGGCCACGCAGACATCCTTCTTTGAGGATAGCTGCTGTAGATATTGTAAGGGTGCCACTATCTCTATAAAGCCAGTCAAGGCAACCTGCTACATCCTGTCCAAGACCCTAATGCTGGGTTTACACAGAGCGATTATCGAGTGGCCGCCTGTCGTATCGTTTTAGCTGACAAAAAAATTTTTGTTCATCGCTTGATGGTTGGAGTGTGTAAACAGAAGTCACCCCTAAAACAATGTGTTTTGCTATGAGAACGAGCAACACAAGCAATCGCATTAGTGATCGCTCGAGCAACCAAGTAACCAACAAATCTTCAGCATCTGAACACAGTCGCTCAATGGCAGAAGATTTGTATGGTCGCTCGCTGAGCAAACAGCCAATTGATCTGCTCCTGTAAACCCAACATAAGTCTGCACAGCTACCTTAGACATCTGGTTGTTTCTCGAGAGCTGCTGTTCGGCCATTGGGCCTCTAATTTGCATGCTCCCCAAAAGCCTGTGACAAAAACATTGACCACTTACCAGGTCAACCATGTCCCCTTCATTTCATACCCTTAGGTCTTATGATGGCCATACAAAGCTTACTGCATAACTGCAATTTCTATATAATCTGTCCAGTGATCACTACAGAACAATCTGGTGGCCTTGTACTGAGATTGGACAATCACATAGGAAGGTGAGTGTGTGGCCAGGATAACACACAGAAGCAATCGCCTGGCGGGAGCAGCAGATCAGGGCTGCTGCAAATCACATTCTCATACTTTTCTAATATATTTCTTCCTAAAATTAATATTTAACTCAAGTAGGAGGCAAGCAAGGGAGTCCGGGGGAGGAATAATTACCTCTTTGGAGCAGAAATGCCTCCGGGACTTTGTGCGGAAAGACAAGTTTCTAAAGGCAGGGGGATGTTAGAAGTTGCAAAGTTTTAAAAACACAGCACCGACACTCAGAATATAAGATCCCAAATAAAGGAGTGACAGGGCCTGATCCAAACCTGATCCAACCTCGGCTCTAGAAAACGTGCAGAGACCGGACGGGTGCCTGCATCCAAGTTTTCTGAGATGTTTACAGGCCCATTATTTCAGCACTGACCGTTTCAAAGAACATAAATGTGCTGAAATCATTTGACAAAAGTTCATTTTCTCCTATTATAGTATTGTAAAAATACAATAAATTTGGGGGGTTGTGCCATAGTTACAGCAAAATAACAAGGCAAGTGAATAGTTTTCTAATAGGGAGATAAACGTTACACCTGAAAAAAAGAATATAAGGAGACAAATATGTATAGAAGTTGGTTGAGAAGGACAGTCCCTCCCAGCAACCACCAACCTTTTTTTTATTGAGGACACCAATGTTTTTTGGCATACACAAATACACAAATTTGGCTTGATTTGGGGTAGAGAGGGGAGGGAATAGTGACACTTAAAAGCATAACTGCACTCAAATATGACTGGAGGTCTGCTAACCCCTGGAGAATTCCAATTTAAAGTGATTGACCACCCAAAAAAGTATACTTTATATTTGTCCCCCACAGCTGCTCTGGCACTCTTAACCCCCATTGCTAGATCGAGCCGCGCTATGCCCAGGCCTGAATGCCAATCTCTGGCGCCTTTGCATGGGAACCCAGCAGCAGTCACACTGACACTGCCATGCCCTCTCTATTCATTGAAGGGCGTATCAGGCCTTAGCATAACCTCTCCTTTACAATGAATGGAGAAGGCATGGCAGTGTCAGTGACTAAAGTTTGGGCCTGTCCAGCACAGGATTCGATTCTGCGGTTGGGTAAGTTGCTGAGTGCTGCAGGGGGCAATATATTTTTACTTTGGGTGGTCAAACACATAACAGAGGAGCAAACACCAGCCCTAGAGTCTGTGGGACAGTGCAGGGTAAGCATTTCTCCTTAAGAATTAGGTCTGACCATATCAGGTCGCTCTTCGCAGTGCAGGGTAAGCATTACTTATCATAGACATGGCCTGACTGAAGTTTTACATGCCTTTCCACAGTGTAGGGTAAGCAGGGCTGTTTCTAGGGGAGGTTCAGCAGGGGATCACCATGGGCACCCAGGCCATTGGGGAGCCTTTTTACCAGTAATCCTATTTTCTAAAGATGAGTCAGGGCCACTCGTGGTGCAGGCCATCGTGCCCCCATATTGGGCCCAGTCATGGGGAGGAGGCACTGTCTGCTTCTAAGGAAGAGGTACAGCAAAATATATGAGTATGGGGCAGCAACAGCACAATAGGATGGGCAGAATTTTCTTTTTTGCCCAGAAACTGGGTAAGCATTGGTCCACATAGGAAGGGTCTGGACATTCCTTCACATAGACAGGGCCTGGTCATAATTTAGCTCCCTTCAAAGTATAACCTTTATCTCCTGAGACTGCTGCCCTGTTAAAGAAGACTGTGATATTAGCTGCTGCACCCGGATGGCAGCCCTGGTTATGGGGTATGTGGCCCTGCCAGCAACTCCAGTAAAAAAAAAATAACTTGGATGTATTATAAGAAGTTTGGAATCTGCAACGGCAGGTGTGAAATGGAAAAGGCTGCACAAGCCTCATAGGAGGCGTCATGGGGCCACCCAGCAGTGTAATTGCAGGTCAGAGCTATGTGCGGCGTGCCTGTAATTAGCAGCAGATCACAGAGAACTGGTTGTGCAGCAACTCTCACCTCGCCCCGTTGAGCTCGCTGGTGGTAGAAGTGACCCGTAACCACCCAGGGAGGCTTCATGCGTAATAATCATAATAATTAAGGCTTGTTCCAATGCAGGTGAGCCGCATCTAGCAGACACAGCCCATCGCTTATCGCCCTCACCCCGTGCAGATGACAAGAGCTGCTTAGACACACCCCCTCTGCTTTCTATTGGGCAATGCTTGAACTTTTAAAGAGATACCCAAAGGAACATTCCTTGTTATGAACTTAGTTATTAGCTGCAGTACGGATGGGTTTTATTTGTTAACCGAGAACCCCCAATGTTGAGTTATAGCCTCACTGCCTGTCTGAAGAAAAGTGGACCAAAAACCCTTTTCCTAAAACTTGTGTCCTGGGTTTTGGTTCACTTTAACAGTAAAAATAGAAGGTCTCCGCACTCCAGTAGAGAAAGGGTGCACGATCCGGGGCTGTCCCAGGCCCCACTGTTGCACATAGAAAAATTAGGAGATGGATCCGCACTTCCTTAAAAAATAGGCTTCTTTATTAAATCCACGTTAAAAGCATCATCAGCGTCTCCAATGCAAATGCAAAAGCAGCCACAGCAATAAAACCAATAAATGACACTGGTCAAAAAGGAGATGGGGTCCTGACGCGTTTCGGGTCCTTCACTGACCCTTAATCATAGATAGATTTTGGTTCACTTTAACAGGCATGCTATCCAAGTGAATTGTAATGGATGTCATTAGTCCAAGATGCTCCTTTTTGTGGGGATGTAGTTTGGGGGTGTGGCTTACATGGGAGGCTTTTAAGGATTTCCCCATGGAAATTAGCCATGTCACCAGTCTATGAATAAATGTATGCATGGTCCAGGCAGGTAGAAAAATATATAATGATGACATAGTATATCTACCCAAACTCACCCCACCCTCCTCCTTAAACTCACCCTCTATATTACAGTGATAGGGGCTGGATCTCAGCAACATCCACTTTATTGGCCCTACAAGAGCAAAGCAGATAAATAAGACATAGGAGGCACAATGGTGAGTCCCTGGACCTCATCCTGCTCATGTGCCCTGATGTAGTCCTAGGTTACCCCCTGTAGTTACGCCCATGACCTCTAATGTAGATCTGCAACACCCAGCATTATTTACTTCTCCCTCACTGCAAAATAGCGCCATCACTACACAGGCTCCATCTGCCCCCCCCCCCCCCCCCCCCCAAGAGTAACTAATAATTGCCCCACCAGCAGTCTGTGCATCCTCAGATAATGCCCCTCTTAATTATTTGTATTTCAGTATGAATGGGGTAGGTTTTTTGACAGGTAAGGAGGGGTTAAAACTAAAGTGACCCCTGTCTGCTTATGACACCCATGGGTTCCAATAACCAAACAGGAAGTAAGGGGAAAAAATAATCCTCTATAGAGGAATATATAGCCAAAAGAGCATTGTTGTTGCTAACCCTTCCCTACTTTTCCAGAATAATAATAAAACATGACCGAACCTGCTCCCTGCTAAAGCTGAAGGGAAGTCTATGCCTGCAGGATCTTGTAAGCTCATTTAAATAAAAAGTAATTTTTTTTATATACTTTAATTTTATATGAACAGTATGTCACAAAAGCTTGTGCATCGCTCACATTTTTGTAAATATGTTATTACGTCTTTTCATGGGACAACACTGAAGATATGACACTTTGATACAATGTAAAGTAGTAAGTGTACGGCTTGTATAACGGTGTAAATTTGGTGTGTCCTCAAAATAACTCTACTAACAGTCATTGATGTCTAACCATTTGGCAGGAGTACAACCCTAGGTGAAAATAGACAAATTGTGCCCAATTAGCCATTTTCTATCCCCAGTGTCATGTGACTTGTTAATGTGAATGGGGAGCAGGTGTGTTCAATTGTCATGTTATGGAATGTACACAGCGTGGTCCCAGAGCCGGTCCACGTGGCTCTGTCACATGACAGCTTATGTCTATTTTGTGAGCAGCAGGAAGCAGCAAGCGCCACTGGGACCCTGTTTGTAAGCGTAAATGTTTCTTGCTCATCCGCCGGTCCTCCAATGTTTGGCGCTTCCTCTTCTCACACACACGTGTTATGCAAGGCTTCACCACCTCTGGGGGGGGGGGGGGGCATTCTGCTTGCTGGCTTTTTTGGGGCTCTGGGGGGGATTCTGAATAATACTCCCTGTTATGAGATGATTGTGGGGGATTCTGGACACTTCCTGTTTAGGGGGTCGGGGATTCTGCACACTATTTTGTGGGAGTGTATCTGCAGTAATTTATGGTGGTCGGGGGGGGGGGGGGGGGATTCTTCTCACTGCCTGTTCTGGTGTTCTTGGGGGGGGGGGGATTCTAGACACTGTCTGTTATGGGGTTCTGGGAGGGGGTATTTGGTTTCAATTTGGTTCATAATTTTCTATTTCTTATTTTCCTCTTCTAAACCCTATATTAGGGTTCTAAAATAGAGTAATTGTTAAAAAAGATATGCAGTTTGTATAAAACACACACACATGTGTTATGCAAGGCTTCACCACCTCTGGGGGGGGGGGGCATTCTGCTTGCTGGCTTTTTTGGGGCTCTGGGGGGGATTCTGAATAATACTCCCTGTTATGGGATGATTGTGGGGGATTCTGGACACTTCCTGTTTAGGGGGTCGGGCATTCTGCACGCTATTTTGTGGGAGAGGGTATCTGCAGTAATTTATGGGGGGGATTCTTCTCACTGCCTGTTCTGCTGTTCTTGGGGGGGGGGGGGGTTTCTAGACACTGTCTTTTATGGGGTTCTGGGAGGGGTATTTTGTTTCAATTTGGTTCATAATTTTCTATTTCTTATTTTCCTCTTCTAAACCCTATATTATGGTGCTAAAATAGAGTAATCGTTAAAAAAAGATATGCAGTTTGTATTAAAAAAAAAAAAATATATATATATATATATATATATATATATATATAATAAAAAATTACATACAAGCTTTCAGTTTGCTGGAATTAGCACCCAGTCATTTATGGTAGGTGGAAATAATGTGTTTGCACTCATGGGGAGCAGCACGCTCCCAGTCCAGACTCCCGCCTCCCCAGACTTCCTGGAATGTTACAGCTTTGCAGACACCTCTCCTCAAAATTGGGTCTCTGACAGATTGTGATTCGGGGAATAATGAACCCGGGGCAATGTGACTAGCGAGTGGTGCCATATTTGCCCAGGGCAAACTGAGGGAGGAAATTAAGTTTAGCTGCTTAATTGCACTGGAAGGCATATCGATAGAGACAGTCACATTAGCATCAAACTGAAAGTAGGAGAGAAAAAAATTAGACAGTGGGAGAAAGAGAAGAGACCCCTTAGACAAGGAAATTCCTCCTCAAATTCATTGAGACCCCTCAGCCAAATAAATTCTTGTTAGTCAATAAGAGATGCCCTTAGCCAAAGAATCACCTCCTCAATCAGTAGGATACCCCATAGCCAAATATTTATAACAAACAAAAATAGGAAACTCCAAAAGTCAGTAGGGGACCTCTCAGCCGAAAAAATACCTCCTCAGTCAATAAGATACCCCCTCTGCCAGATAAAACCCCCCTCGGTCAATAGGAGACCCCTTAGCCAAAAAAAAAAACCTTTATCGATAGAAGACCCCCTCATGAAAGAAATATCTTCTCAATCAATAAGAAAACCCCTCTGCCAGAGAAATATCTCCTCAATCAAGAAGAGACTCCTCAGCCAAATACCTCTTCAATCTAGAAGAGACTCCTCAGCCATAGAAATACCTCCTCAGTTAATAAGAGACCCCCTCTACTAGATAAATACCCCCTCAGTCAATAAGAGACCCCTTAGTCAAAAAAAACCTTTATCAATAGAAGAACCCCCCAGCCAAAGAAACCCCTGAGCCAAATAAATTCTTCAATCAAGAAGAGACTCCTCGGCCAAAGAAATAACTCTTGCATCAAGAAGAGACTCCTCAGCCAAAGAAATAACTCTTCCATCAAGAAGAGACTCCTCAGCCAAAGAAATAACTCTTCTATCAAGAAGAGACTCCTCGGCCAAAGAAATAACTCTTCCATCAAGAAGAGACTCCTCGGCCAAAGAAATAACTCTTCCATCAAGAAGAGACTCCTCGGCCAAAGAAATAACTCTTCCATCAAGAAGAGACTCCTCGGCCAAAGAAATAACTCTTGCATCAAGAAGAGACTCCTCAGCCAAAGAAATAACTCTTCCATCAAGAAGAGACTCCTCAGCCAAAGAAATAACTCTTCTATCAAGAAGAGACTCCTCGGCCAAAGAAATAACTCTTCCATCAAGAAGAGACTCCTCGGCCAAAGAAATAACTCTTCCATCAAGAAGAGACTCCTCGGCCAAAGAAATAACTCTTCCATCAAGAAGAGACTCCTCGGCCAAAGAAATAACTCTTCCATCAAGAAGAGACTCCTCGGCCAAAGAAATAACTCTTCCATCAAGAAGAGACTCCTCGGCCAAAGAAATAACTCTTCCATCAAGAAGAGACTCCTCGGCCAAAGAAATACCTCTTCCATCAAGAAGAGACTCCTCGGCCAAAGAAATAACTCTTCCATCAAGAAGAGACTCCTCGGCCAAAGAAATACCTCTTCCATCAAGAAGAGACTCCTCGGCCAAAGAAATAACTCTTCCATCAAGAAGAGACTCCTCAGCCATAGAAATACCTCCTCAGTTAATAAGAGACCCCCTCTACTAGATAAATACCCCCTCAGTCAATAAGAGACCCCTTAGCCAAAAAAAACCTTTATCAATATAAGAACCCCTCAGCCAAAGAAACCCCTAAGCCAAATAAATTCTTCAATCGAGAAGAGACTCCTCGGCCAAAGAAATACCTCTTCCACCAAGAAGAGACTCCTTGGCCAAAGAAATACCTCTTCCATCAAGAAGAGACACCTCAGCCAAAGAAATAACTCTTCCATCAAGAAGAGACTCCTCGGCCAAAGAAATAACTCTTCCATCAAGAAGAGACTCCTCGGCCAAAGAAATAACTCTTCCATCAAGAAGAGACACCTCAGCCAAAGAAATAACTCTTCCATCAAGAAGAGACTCCTCGGCCAAAGAAATAACTCTTCCATCAAGAAGAGACACCTCAGCCAAAGAAATAACTCTTCCATCAAGAAGAGACTCCTCAGCCAAAGAAATAACTCTTCCATCAAGAAGAGACTCCTCGGCCAAAGAAATACCTCTTCCATCAAGAAGAGACTCCTCGGCCAAAGAAATAACTCTTCCATCAAGAAGAGACACCTCAGCCAAAGAAATAACTCTTCCATCAAGAAGAGACTCCTCGGCCAAAAAAATAACTCTTCCATCAAGAAGAGACTCCTCGGCCAAAGAAATACCTCTTCAATCAATAGTAGATCCATTAGCCATAGAAATACCTTCTTAATTAATAACAGTCCCCCTCATCCATAAGAAACTCCTCCTAAAGTCAGTTCGGCCCTCTTTCCTTATGTTTACTATTCTCATAGCATTTGGTCTGAACTGTAGCATCTAGTTTGTAATACTCTCTGTAATGTATGTTTTACCTTGCCTGTAATTACGATATATCTTGTACAGTGCTACAGATACAGAGGGTGCTATATAAATAAATAATAATAGCAGGCGCCCTCAGCCAAAGATATTCCTTCAATCAAAGAGACTAATAAAATACCTCCTCAATCGATAGGAGACCCCTCAGCCAAAGAAATACCTCCACAATCTTTAGGTGACCCCTCAGCTAATGGAATGCCCCCCCCCCGAATAAGATATTACTAAGTAATAACTCCTCATTTAAGAGCAGAATCCACAGCCAAAGAAACCCCCCTCAAGTCAAAGAGACTAATAAAATACCTCCTCAATCGATAGGAGACCCCTCAGCTAATGGAATACCCCCCCCCCCCCAATAAGATATTACTAAGTATTAACTCCTCATTTAAGAGCAGAATCCACAGCCAAAGAAAACCCCCCTCAAGTCAGCAGGAGACCCCTCAGCTAAAGAAATTCACCCAATCAATAAGAGATCCCTCAACAAACCAAATACCTCTACAAATAATAGTTAAATACCCCGTCAATCCATGTGTCCCTGCCACACCCAGATAAATCCAGAGTCATTCTGCATTTATGTAGCTGAATAGGGGGTGCCCCTGGAGTATCAGTTGCCTTAGTCCACAGCCAATACCACTTCCCTGGTTACTGGGGCTGTCGCTCTTTAATATCAGCGTCCACACCCAAACATCTGGTTGTGCCGAGGATCCAGCATGTTCCCAGTTACAATGTCTTGCAGCCAAACTCTGATGTACACACTTAGCTGCTGCCTTGTCGGCCATTCCCCCCCCCCCCTTTCAGCCTGGCTCTGACCTTGCCGGACACACAGATCTGGTTACACGTTAACCTATGAGAATGTTGTTCAGGAGCTCATTACACCAGAGCACAACACGCAACACCTTGGAAATCGCCACAAAGTCACCCGGCCATCTCTGCTGCCACAACACATGGCACAGCTGATTAGGCAGCTAACTGGCATCAGACAGTTCAAAAAATAATATGATTTAAAGTGGACCAACACCCAGGAGTGATCGGCCCGGGAATCTATAAGATTCCCGGGCCGATCACCTCCCTCACCGCGGGACATCCGAGATCGGGATGTCCCGTGGGGTGAAACCCCCCAAAAAAACCTCCCGCACGCCCCTCTAGACGCCGGCCGTTTGTGAATGGCCGGCGCGCTCCCTGTAAGAGTGACGTGCGGGAGGTGGCGGCGGACGCGCTGTCTTGTCCGTCGCTGTCACCCCGCTTGTCCGTCGGCGGGGATTGGACGGCGCGGTCACGTGGGAGCGTAGTGAGGTGAGTTTTTGGGGCTTTCTGGGGGGTTTCACACAGCGGGGCTGTGTGAAATGGGTGCCCCCCCGAAGTGGACCAAAACCCAGGATAGTCAAAATCCTGGTTGTTGGTCCACTTTAAAGGTGCAACTACCATGCGTCATCATGTAACTATGCTGCTGAGATAAACTAACTTTCAAGTGGACCAACACCCAGGATTTTGACTATCCTGGGTCTTGGTCCACTTCGGTGGGGCACCCCCGATCGGGGTGCCCCGCTGTGTGAAACCCCCCCGAACCCCCCGAACAACTCACCTCTCCCCGCGCCGACGGACAAGCCGCGGACAATCGGCTCCTCCGTCGCCGCCTCCCGCGCGTCCCTCTTGACGTGCGCGTGCCCGCGCTGGCCATTCACAGACGGCGATAAGATAAGGAGTTTGGGGTGTTTGGGGGGGTTTCACCCCGCGGGACATCCCGATCTCGGATGTCCCGCGGGGAGGGAGGTGATCGGCGCGGGAATCTTATAGATTCCCGGGCCGATCACCCGTGGGTGTTGGTCCACTTTCATGATAAACTACCATACCTGCAGGGTGTAACATAGCTCAGGATCACCGTTGGGGCAGTACATGCAGGACTCCTGTATGGGGCCCAGTTAAACCAGACCAACAGTTGCAAAAGAAAGGTATCGGCCATTTTAGAGCTTCCTCTCCCAGCATCTCAGCCATGCTGCTGCCTGGATTCAACTGACATAACTGACAATGCCCAGTAACAGAATGCCCAGCAGCACTTCCTGTTTGCAGGTGGCCTGCACATCCATGAACCATTTTGCTTTTAAAATTTACCACAGCAGGATTAGAAAAAGGTAAAATAATTATGTGCAGCAATCTAAATTGTCCTGGGGAGGGATGCATATGAACACAGATGTTGTGTTGGTCTTTTTCAAATCATTTTTGACTGTTGGTCCGCTATAAGAAGGCCCCGCCACTGCTCTGGCATTAGCCCAGCAGTAGCTTATGCCTGACTTTTCGTAGCTCATCGGGTTTATTGCATTACATGCAGCTTCTCCTAGCTCCATCTACCAACCCAACTCCACTCATCCAGCCCATTTCCCTGCTCCACTCATCCATACCCTCTCCCAGCTCTACTCCTTCCCCTCCCAGCTCTACTCCTCCATCCCCCTCCCAGCTCTACTCCTTCCCCTCCCAGCTCTACTCCTCCACCCTCTCCCAGCTCTACTCCTCCACCCTCTCCCAGCTCTACTCCTCCACCCTCTCCCAGCTCTACTCCTTCCCCTCCCAGCTCTACTCCTTCCCCTCCCAGCTCTACTCCTTCCCCTCCCAGCTCTACTCCTCCATCCCCCTCCCAGCTCTACTCCTTCCCCTCCCAGCTCTACTCCTCCATCCCCCTCCCAGCTCTACTCCTTCCCCTCCCAGCTCTACTCCTTCCCCTCCCAGCTCTACTCCTTCCCCTCCCAGCTCTACTCCTCCATCCCCCTCCCAGCTCTACTCCTTCCCCTCCCAGCTCTACTCCTCCATCCCCCTCCCAGCTCTACTCCTTCCCCTCCCAGCTCTACTCCTCCACCCTCTCCCAGCTCTACTCCTCCACCCTCTCCCAGCTCTACTCCTCCACCCTCTCCCAGCTCTACTCCTTCCCCTCCCAGCTCTACTCCTTCCCCTCCCAGCTCTACTCCTTCCCCTCCCAGCTCTACTCCTCCATCCCCCTCCCAGCTCTACTCCTTCCCCTCCCAGCTCTACTCCTCCATCCCCCTCCCAGCTCTACTCCTTCCCCTCCCAGCTCTACTCCTTCCCCTCCCAGCTCTACTCCTTCCCCTCCCAGCTCTACTCCTTCCCCTCCCAGCTCTACTCCTCCATCCCCCTCCCAGCTCTACTCCTTCCCCTCCCAGCTCTACTCCTCCATCCCCCTCCCAGCTCTACTCCTTCCCCTCCCAGCTCTACTCCTTCCCCTCCCAGCTCTACTCCTCCATCCCCCTCCCAGCTCTACTCCTTCCCCTCCCAGCTCTACTCCTCCATCCCCCTCCCAGCTCTACTCCTTCCCCTCCCAGCTCTACTCCTTCCCCTCCCAGCTCTACTCCCCCATCCCCCTCCCAGCTCTACTCCTTCCCCTCCCAGCTCTACTCCTTCCCCTCCCAGCTCTACTCATCCATCCCCCTCCCAGCTCTACTCCTTCCTCTCTCAGCTCTACTCCTTCCCCTCCCAGCTCTACTCCTTCCCCTCCCAGCTCTACTCCTCCATCCCCCTCCCAGCTCTACTCCTTCCCCTCCCAGCTCTACTCCTCCATCCCCCTCCCAGCTCTACTCCTTCCTCTCCCAGCTCTACTCCTTCCCCTCCCAGCTCTACTCCTTCCGCTCCCAGCTCTACTCCTTCCGCTCCCAGCTCTACTCCTTCCCCTCCCAGCTCTACTCCTTCCCCTCCCAGCTCTACTCCTTCCCCTCCCAGCTCTACTCCTTCCCCTCCCAGCTCTACTCCTTCCCCTCCCAGCTCTACTCCTCCATCCCCCTCCCAGCTCTACTCCTTCCCATCCCAGCTCTACTCCCCCATCCCCCTCCCAGCTCTACTCCTCGGTCCCCCCACCCAGCTCTATTCCTCCACCCCCTCCCAGCTCTACTCCTTCCCCTCCCAGCTCTACTCCTTCCCCTCCCAGCTCTACTCCTCCACCCCCTCCCAGCTCTACTCCTTCCGCTCCCAGCTCTACTCCTCCACCCCCTCCCAGCTCTACTCCTCCATCCCCCTCCCAGCTCTACTCCTTCCTCTCCCAGCTCTACTCCTTCCCCTCCCAGCTCTACTCCTCCATCCCCCTTCCAGCTCTACTCCTTCCCCTCCCAGCTCTACTCCTTCCCCTCCCAGCTCTACTCCTCCACCCCCTCCCAGCTCTACTCCTTCCGCTCCCAGCTCTACTCCTCCACCCCCTCCCAGCTCTACTCCTCCACCCCCTCCCAGCTCTACTCCTTCCGCTCCCAGCTCTACTCCTCCACCCCCTCCCAGCTCTACTCCTCCACCCCCCCTCCCAGCTCTTCTCCTCCACCCCCCCTCCCAGCTCTACTCCTCCACCCCCCCTCCCAGCTCTACTCCTCCACCCCCTCCCAGCTCTACTCCTCCACTCCCCCTCCCAGCTCTACTCCTCCACCTCCCTCCCAGCTCTTCTCCTCCACCCCCCCTCCCAGCTCTTCTCCTCCACCCCCCCTCCCAGCTCTACTCCTCCACTCCCCCTCCCAGCTCTACTCCTCCACCTCCCTCCCAGCTATACTCCTCCACCCCCCTCCCAGCTCTACTCCTCCACCCCCCTCCCAGCTCTACTCCTCCACCTCCCCCTCCCAGCTCTTCTCCTCCATCCCCCTCCCAGCTCTACTCCTTCCCCTCCCAGCTCTACTCCTCCACCCCCTCCCAGCTCTACTCCTTCCGCTCCCAGCTCTACTCCTCCACCCCCTCCCAGCTCTACTCCTTCCGCTCCCAGCTCTACTCCTCCATCCCCCTCCCAGCTCTACTCCTCCACCCCCCCTCCCAGCTCTTCTCCTCCATCCCCCTCCCAGCTCTACTCCTCCACCCCCCCTCCCAGCTCTACTCCTCCACCCCCCCTCCCAGCTCTTCTCCTCCACCCCCCCTCCCAGCTCTACTCCTCCACCCTCTCCCAGCTCTACTCCTCCATACCCCTCCCAGCTCTACTCCTCCACCCCCCCTCCCAGCTCTACTCCTCCACCCCCCCTCCCAGCTCTACTCCTCCACCCCCCTCCCAGCTCTACTCCTCGCCCCCCCCACCCAGCTCTACTCCTCCACCCCCCTCCCAGCTCTACTCCTCCACCCCTTTTCCCAGGATGAGAATGTGGGAATAGGCTGACAAAGGTTTAATAAAAGCAAAGTGAGAGCAGTTCTCATTTAAACACATCCTGATCTGGGGACTAACATACTCAGACCATGCACAGTGTGTGTTGGGGGGGGGGGGGGCAAGAGCTCAAAATCTATTAGGGTATAAAGCAGCATACAAAAGCAGGAAGAACGATTAAATATTAGGGAGGTTACAAAGAAGGAGAAACATTTACAATCTATTAGGATATACAGTAAGGTATAAGACAGAAGGAAAAATACCTTACAATCTATTCTGGCATTAGAGAGGGTACAAAAGCAAGAAGCGCTTAAAGTGGCACAAAACCCCTTATAGGCCCCCCATACCCCCCAGCCACCCTAACCACCAGAATACAGCAGCCAGTTCGATGGTAGACCGTTTTTGGAAAAAAAAAAAAACGTTAAAAAAAACTATTTTTCTACTGCCGAGGTCACGCCCACCTGGCATTTTTGAGATCGCTGATTGGCTGATCCCAAGAATCTCGGCTGACGTAACCCAGCCTGCTGGATGCATATTTGAATACCCTGTAGTACGGGGAGTGGATGCGGCTGCCGGCAAGGATAGCACTGTGGGAGCTGCGGGCAAACGCGAGGAAGCAAGAAGAGCTTACAATAGTAATAGAGCATATGGGAGAATACTAAAGGAAGAAGAGCTTACAATAGTAATAGAGCATAGGGGAGAATACTAAAGGAAGAAGAGCTTACAATAGTAATAGAGCATAGGGGAGAATACTAAAGGAAGAAGAGCTTACAATAGTAATAGAGCATAGGGGAGAATACTAAAGGAAGAAGAGCTTACAATAGTAATAGAGCATAGGGGAGAATACTAAAGGAAGAAGAGCTTACAATAGTAATAGAGCATAGGGGAGAATACTAAAGGAAGAAGAGCTTACAATAGTAATAGAGCATAGGGGAGAATACTAAAGGAAGAAGAGCTTACAATAGTAATAGAGCATATGGGAGAATACTAAAGGAAGAAGAGCTTACAATAGTAATAGAGCATAGGGGAGAATACTAAAGGAAGAAGAGCTTACAATCTAATAGCATATAAAGCAGGATACAGAAGCGGTAAAAGCTTATAATCTGGATATAAGGGAGGAGAAACAGAAGAAAAAGAGCTTGCATTTTATTGAGATATATAGGCCCTTATTTAACAAGGGATAGCGCCAGGTAGCGACTGGTGAGCGAACGGTAATGACAGTCACCGCCACGAGAACGCCGGCTCCCCACCACAATCACACATTTATCAAGCCGATCCTGCTTAGCGACTGAGATAGCGCCAGATAGCGAATCATTCATCATTATTCCAGCCTCAGCCCACAGCGCCAGCGAGCGAACTTGAACAGCGACAGGTATGACCTCTCGCTACCTCGCGCTCTCCAATGCATTTCAATGGAACAATTTTTAAAAATTCATAATTAATTGTCATTAATGTTTTTTTTTTTTTTTTTTTGTTTTTTTTTTAAATGTCAAAAATTCTTTGACCACTTCTGCAATGTTAGATATTTTTTTTAAGGTTAAAAAAAAAAAATATTTTGGGCAGAATAGATATTACCGGTCTGATATTAATGTATTCATATTACAAAATGCTTTTAAAAACATGTTTTTTTTTTTATTCCCAAAAAATGGTTGTTTGGGGGTTAAAAAACTACTTTTAGCCCATTGCCGCCAGCGCTCTGGGGTTTAAACAAGCATTTCACAGCGCAAGAATTTTTTGAGCGGGATTTGTTAATGAATATGCTGGGAGTCGTTCGCCATGGCCATTCGCTATCATGCGCTCCCATACAGCGCGGAACCTGTCAAATAGCGACTCGTAACCTTGTATTCAACATTACTGCACACCGACTGAGTCGCTGTCAACAAGCGAACAACGGCCAAGCACAGCGACTACTAGCGGGCGCTGTGAAAATACTGCTACAGTCGCTCATCTGTCGCTACCTGGCGCTATTACTGAATCGGCCTCCCCGTATGGTAGAATAGAGAAGCAAGAAGAGCTTAAAATCTATTAGGGAATATGGAAGATATTAAAGAAGGAGAAGCCAACAATATATTAGGGCATAGGGGAAGATACTGAAGGATGAAGATCTGTGCTATTCATCCCTTTGCCCCTTCTGTGGGGCCCCATAGCAGCTGCACGTATTGAATACTACTATAGCTACAGATAGTAGTTGAGTAAAGGCAATTTTACTGCCTCGTTAAAATAAAGTGTCTCCTATTAAACATAAGCTGATGTATCTAGCGCATTTATTCTGTGATGCCGCAATCTCTGTGGGGCGCTCGCCATAAACCTCTATCACACATCTAGAGAGACATTTTAGAAATAAAAGCGTTGTTTTTTGCATCTGATGAATAAAGTGACAGCGGCACTTACCTGGAGTCGGGGTACTTGGTGAGGGTGGCCAGGCTGCTGGTGTACATGTGCCCCCCTACGTCAATGTGGACGGGTGCGTTAGATTTGGTGAGCTGGGCCGGGAGAGGGATTCCTTGCGCAGCCAGTGGGGAGACCGGAGAGCGCGTCAGCGACAAGCGGGACATGCTGCCTTCCTCCTGATCACGGAAGAAAAAAAAAAAAAATGAAATGAGAAAATACAAATAAAATTAAAAATTCTCTGGACTGGTTCAGCACAGTCGAGGGATGTTAGTGATGTGATCAGAGATCCAATCAGACACTCCTCGCCTCCGCCTGATCATTCATCCCCCCTAACAAATTATCGCCACAACGGCAATTAGGCGCCTTTGCGTCGCTCTCCTTGGAATACCAGAGGGGAGCGGGAATATGCTTATTAGCAATAAGAAACCTTTTTTTTTTATTCCTTTTCAAGGTGTCAGCCTCCAGGGCCACCAAACAAACTGCAACATTTCTAATTAGAGGTCGCGGCTCACGTGTGAGAAGTGAAATATCCCCCCCGAAAACGCGCACAGCCAATTTACCATCCGAGACGGAGGCTTTATTATTCCTCCAAGTGCGTCTCAATAACAAGACACTTCCTCCCCACTCTAAGCCGGTCAATAGAAGAGGAGCTTACAATTTATTAAGGAATAAGGTGGAAGAGCTTACAGTCTATTAGGATATGAGGGAGGATACAGGAGATTACAATCTATTGGGGTATAGAGAGGATACAAAAGAAGAAGAAAGGCTTACAATTTTCTGGGGTATAAGGGAGTATACATAGGGGAGAAGAGCTTACAATTCATAAGGGTAGGAGATGGATACACAAGGAGAAAGTGCTTACAATCAATTAGGGTATAAGGAAGGATACAGAAGGAGAAGAGCTTACAATCTATTAGGTATAAGGAAGGATACAGAAGGAGAAGAGCTTACAATCTATTAGGGTATAAGGGAGGATACAGAAGGAGAAGTGCTTACAATCTATTAGGGTATAAGGAAGGATACAGAAGGAGAAGAGCTTACAATCTATTAGGTATAAGGAAGGATACAGAAGGAGAAGAGCTTACAATCTATTAGGGTATAAGGAAGGATACAGAAGGAGAAGAGCTTACAATCTATTAGGGTATAAGGAAGGATACAGAAGGAGAAGAGCTTACAATCTATTAGGTATAAGGAAGGATACAGAAGGAGAAGAGCTTACAATCTATTAGGTATAAGGAAGGATACAGAAGGAGAAGTGCTTACAATCTATTAGGTATAAGGAAGGATACAGAAGGAGAAGAGCTTACAATCTATTAGGGTATAAGGGAGGATACAGAAGGAGAAGAGCTTACACTCTATTAGGGTATAAGGGAGGATACAGAAGGAGAAGAGCTTACACTCTATTAGGGTATAAGGGAGGATACAGAAGGAGAAGTGCTTACAATCTATTAGGGTATAAGGAAGGATACAGAAGGAGAAGAGCTTGCAATCTATTAGGGTATAAGGGAGGATACAGAAGGAGAAGAGCTTACAATGTATTAGGTATAAGGGATGATACATAATGTGGAAGAGCTTACAATCTATTTGGCTATAGGAAAAGATACAGAGGGAGAATGTCATTTCAATCAATTAAAGTATAAGGGAATATAAAAAATGAGAAAGAGATTACAGTCTATCAAGGCAGGGGTCCGCATCCAGTGGTACCGGTACTTGTGATCCTATCAGGTGTTGCTCAGCAAGGTTGCAAAATGATCTGTACACTAACCTGATCTACTTCCATCTATATTTTACTCCAGCCCAGTTTGCTTCTTTTTGTAAACTGTGTTAAAAGGTGCAGAAAACTTTTTATATGCATTTCATGCACAACTTGTGTTTCTTGCGTGTTTTGAAACATGGTTTTAGGCGACTGAAACCTCCAAGGTAATACTTACAAAAATTAAAAAATAGAAAGTAGTACTTGATCAGAAAAAGTTGGGAACCCCTGCATTTATGACCCGACCTTTGGGGTGTGTGGCCATACATGGTGCCATCTCAGCCTCTCTGTAAGGGGCGCCAGGAGCTCTCAACAGAAGCAGTGGGCCTTTCTTTTGCAAAATACTCCCCAAACTCTTCTTTTCTTTAAGCACATTTCTTTATCATTCTGTTTTACAATATTCTACTTGGATTTTCCTTTCTCCTTCTTTCTGATTTATTTTGTGATCCCTCCATTTTCATCTATTTTCATCTTTTTTCTGTATCACATCCCTCTCTAGTCATATTGTTTTCACATTCCCTCCATCATTCTATTGTAACCTTCCTTGATTCCGCCTTTCTTTTCAGCTTCTTCCCATGTTCCTCCTTTTTACTTACCCTCCATCCATCTTTTCGAGTACCTTTCTACTTTTTCTTTCAGTCTTTCCCCCTCCCTCTCTTTCTTTCCCACTCTCTCTCTCTTTTATTTTCTTTCTCTCATTAATTCTTTCTTTTTTTCTCTTTGCTGCCTCCTTTCTCACACTACCTACATCTTTTCACCTTCTCTTAATATTACATTTCTTTTACCGTCTCTCTTTTTTCACCTTTCTGTCTTCCCTCTTTCCTTGGATGCTCTCTGTCCATTTTTTGTGTGTGTCTCTAGGGGGCACCATCATGAGATCCTGCATGGGGCGACACCTACCCTGAGGCCGGCCCTGTTAAAGCAAACAAAACCCTCTGCGCCCCTCCGAGTACCTCAGGTGATGATGCCAGCTCACTGTGGCCTGATTTAAAAAAAACAAAACAAGTTTTTCTAGTGCTATGGCCATACCCACCTGCCATTTTTGAGATCTCTGATTGGCTGAGCTTGAAAAAGGCTAAATGGCGCGACCTGCTTGCTGATCGCATCCCTTGTTTCCTTCTAGTCTGTGTAATCCCCCCTACCGCTCAGTCTATCTGAATGGCTGGCCGCATGAGCGTGCCTCTGCTAAAGAGAAGACGGGGATGCCGCCCTGGGCAGCACTAGTTAAAGTAAGTTTAGCAGGCAGCCCATTGGGTTTTGAACAGTGTGGCATCCCCATTTCAGATGCCTCAGTGGGAAAAGCTAACAGCGGCCCTCACCGCAAGGGCTTTGGTCCGCTTTAAGGTATAAGGGTGCATACAGAAGAAAATTGCTTTCAATCTGTTAGGGTAAAAGGAAGGATACAGAAGGAGAAGAGCTTACAATCTATTAGGGTATAAGGGAAGATACAGAAGGAGAAGAGCTTACAATCTATTAGGGTATAAGGGAAGATACAGAAGGAGAAGAGCTTACAATCTATTAGTATATAAGGGAGGATACAGGAGGAGAAGAGCTTACAATCTATTAGGGTATAAGGGAGGATACAGGAGGAGAAGAGCTTACAATCTATTAGGGTATAAGGGAGGATACAGGAGGAGAAGAGCTTACAATCTATTAGGGTATAAGGGAGGATACAGAAGGAGAAGAGCTTACAATCTATTAGGGTATAAGTGAGGATACAGAAGGAGAAGAGCTTACAATCTATTAGGATATAAGGGAGGATACAGGAGGAGAAGGGCTTACAATCTATTAGGATATAAGGGAGGATACAGGAGGAGAAGAGCTTACAATCTATTAGGGTATAAGGGAAGATACAGAAGGAGAAGAGCTTACAATCTATTAGTATATAAGGGAGGATACAGGAGGAGAAGAGCTTACAATCTATTAGGGTATAAGGGAGGATACAGGAGGAGAAGAGCTTACAATCTATTAGGGTATAAGGGAGGATACAGGAGGAGGGGCTTACAATCTATTAGGGTATAAGGGAGGATACAGGAGGAGAAGAGCTTACAATCTATTAGGGTATAAGGGAGGATACAGAAGGAGAAGAGCTTACAATCAATTAGGGTATAGGGAGGATACAGAAGGAGAAGAGCTTACAATCTATTAGTATATAAGGGAGGATACAGGAGGAGAAGAGCTTACAATCTATTAGGGTATAAGGGAGGATACAGGAGGAGAAAGAGCTTTCAATCTATTAGGGTATAAGGGAGGATACAGAAGGAGAAGAGCTTACAATCAATTAGGGTATAGGGAGGATACAGAAGGAGAAGAGCTTACAATCTATTAGTATATAAGGGAGGATACAGGAGGAGAAGAGCTTACGATCTATTAGGGTATAAGGGAGGATACAGAAAGAGAAGTGCTTACAATCTATTAGGGTATACGGGAGGATACAGAAGGAGAAGAGCTTACAATCTATTAGTATATAAGGGAGGATACAGGAGGAGAAGAGCTTACAATCTATTAGGGTATAAGGGAGGATACAGGAGGAGAAGAGCTTACGATCTATTAGGGTATAAGGGAGGATACAGGAGGAGAAGAGCTTACGATCTATTAGGGTATAAGGGAGGATACAGGAGGAGAAGAGCTTACAATCTATTAGGGTATAAGGGAGGATACAGAAGGAGAAGAGCTTACAATCTATTAGGGTATAAGAGAGGATACAGAAGGAGAAGAGCTTACAATCTATTAGGGTATAAGGGAGGATACAGAATAAATACAAAAAAAAGAACATAACTGCCTTTATTAGAGTATGGGGGTGGACACTGGTATAAAGTGTCAAGAATCTGCCCTCTCCCTAGCTGCCAGCATTGGTTGGCATAGGCTAGTTCTGGGAATGCCGGCAACACGGCTTTGATGTGTGTGTGGAAAAAACGTAAATTGCTAACAGATGCCCCATCTTAGAAAACCTCATTTACTGTATATGTGACAGCGTATATTAACCCTTCCATGACCCACAGTGTGCTCTGTGTCCTGGATAACTATCCATCTATATATTGATCCCACATCTATCTATCTCTCTATTCCATATCTATCTAATTCTAAAGCTTTATTGGCAGATACAGTTAGATTACTGAAACAAGAAGGGGGAAGTGATGGGGGTATAGGTAAATTATCTATCTACCTATCCATCTGTCTAACTTAGGTACATCATCCCATGTCTGTTATCTATCTATCTATCTAGCTTATTTCTATCTATTCAATTCAAAAAAAAGATTGACAGGTGAAAAAAAAACATTTTTAATGAATGAATGTGAGGTTTAAGGGGCAATATAAGGATATCTATCTATTGATCATCTAATGGTGGTTATAATATGTTGCTATTCAATGTAAATAAAGCGAATGCCTCTAGCAGAGCTGACAATATAATGTGCCGGGCAACTGACAGAACTAGTTGCTACGGGCAACCACTCCAATTTTTTTCTCCTGTTTCTTATGAATTGTCGTACAGGAGTGATGGGAGGAAAAGGCTGAGTTGTGTAGTTAGTGCTTTCTTGCTCTGCTCCACTCCATTGAAAATATACAGTAAATGTGCTGCACACTGTGATCCTTATTTCAGTGACCGAGTGACGATGATATGAGGATGTGGCGCTGCAGTGACAGGGCCCCTTTTCCAACATACTGTTTATTGAAAACAAAGTGACAGTTTCACCGCAGCCATGCTTTCCCGGCGCTCCTGAGCCTGTGATGTCATTGCCTGATACAATATATCACACACAATGTAATAGAAACTGACTGCAGCCTGTTACACAATCCATACAGATGAGAGACACAATAAGCGCCCCCAGGAGCGCCCATATCACATTACTGCGCGCCAGATCGTACACACACCCCTGACTGCGACACCGAGACCACGGCATCATCATTCATCTGAAAACAGGCCTCCATTTATTCACAGCTCAGACTAAGGTCACCTCATGGATTGCAAGCTTATTTGCCCAAGAAAAAAGAAAGCCAGCTCACCGACCATCCAAATCGGCACGAACTTGAAGATCCCAGGCAGATCTCCAACAGGTCAAACAAGGTTCAATATAGTGTCCAGCCAATCAACGGTTAAAATCTAACTTTTAATTCTTCTGTTTTAGACTAGGAGCCATGTAAGCTCGAAACGCGTCACATGTGCCAGATAGCCTGTCTTTTTCCCGGGTGTTGCCTGTGATTCTTATACCATAGATGCTGCTATTCTTGGATTGATTTATTTTTAAAGTGGACCAACACCCACCCCTGATCGGCCCGGGAATCTATAAGATTCCCGGGCTGATCAGTTCCCTCCCCGCGGGACATCCCGATTTCGGATGCCCCGCGGGGAGGGAACTGATCAGCCCGGGAATCTTATAGATGAGATATAGGTGAAACCCCCCAGAAAGCCCCTAAAATCTTACCTTTTAAGCGACGGATAAGCCGCCTCCCGCGCGTCCCTCTAGCAAGGCGCGCTCCCGCGCCAGCCGTTTGTGAATGACCGTAAGAGGGACGCGTGAGAGGCGGCGGCTTGTCCGTCACCTAAAAGGTAAGATTTTAGGGGCTTTCTGGGGGGTTTCACACAGCGGGGCACCCCCTATCGGGGGGCCCCGCGTAAGTGGGTGTTGGTGTTGGTCCACTTTAAACACTGGGTGTTGGTCCACTTTAAACAGAAGAATTAAAAGTTACATTTTAACCGTTGATCAGCAGGACACTATATTGAACCTTATTTGCCCAAGACTGACATCAGAGTGAGCGACTGGTCATTGCTGTACACACAGGAAATCTAGGAGAGGTAGTGACTGTCCTGGATAAGTGACAATAGCACAGAAACTGACCGGTGGTGCCTATCCTGGAGGTGTACCAATAGAGGGAGTGAGGGTTCCTCATTGTATACACAGAGAATCTGGAAAAGGTGACACCCATCCAGTGTAACAAAAGTACAGAGAATAAATAGGACAACAAATATCTGAAATGTTTGTAGACTTTGATCAGAATGATCATTCAACATAGCGATCTTCCTGTGGCTGACCTTATTTGCCTGTCTTCCCCAAGCTATTTAAAATATAATCTAGTTTCTTTCCATTTTATTATAAGTTCTTCGCTGATTTCTGTAGTACTACAACTGGAGATCCCAGGCTATCTACCCTTGCTGCTGTTTTGCATGGCGGTCATTCTTCGCTTCTATTTTTGACTGATCAACAAGAATGTCATTGACACAAGTATCTCTTTTCCAATACTTTGACCACTGTGGTGCCAATGACAGGTGGATCTATAGACTTAAGCTGGCAAGGGCAGGGCACTCCTCCCTATTGTCTCCTGTGCTCACAACACTTGGTTTTAACCTGTGGCATCTAATTTTGTATTGTTCTCTGTGCTATATGTTTTACCTTGTCTGTATTCTTACCTTGTAAAGCGCTACGGAAGTTGATGGCGCTATATAAATAAACATTATTATTATTAATAATAATAATAATAATATACGGCCTGTGCCCCCTAATGGGCTATTCTGCTCTTTGTTACTTCAACCGGACCTTCAGCGTGATTTAATGAAAAGCCCAAACTCTTAAAAAACGGTTCCCCAGCATCTAAAATTAATATATTTTAAGTTTTTAGTCACTAACTTATTATTCTTTCCCCCATTGGGCTGCAACTCTGTTCAGGAATTTAGGATATGGGCGCCGCCATCTTGACTCAGAAGCATCACACTTACTGAGGAGAGGAGAGTGGGATAAGGTACAGGGGGACGGGTTATAGCTGTGCTTTGCTCAGACAGAGCAGAGCTGGGGTCAGGTAACGGTCAGCAGTCCCAGAATGCAGAGCAGCACAGTCAGGAGGCACTTCCTGTTTGCAGGCTGCCTGATAAGATGGCGGCTTCCATAATCCGCCATCTTGGATGTTTAAAGGCTCATAACATGCAGTAGATGCAGGTAGGATGATTTTTTATGTGGACAATCTGTATGTTCAGGGTGTGGGAAACATATAAGATAGGCTCTTATTCAGAGTGAAGGTCCGCTTTCACAGAACCAAACACAGTCATCCCAGTGACCAGAGGAGATTGCATGTCCTGAAGGCACTTACGAGAGGATCAAAGCTAAATTTGGCACAAATTAGCTTTATTTCCATCAGGACAACATTTCAAATTTGGCCATCTCTGATGTTTAACATACAAATCACTTTTGACACCTTATTTATTATTATCTGTAGACAATGGCAGAGGTCATCATCAGCCAACTCCTGTATTAAAACATAGAAGAAACACCCTTTAACTATGGTAAACGTAAAAGCCAGTCCAGCCAGATGGGCCAATTTTTAAGTTAAATGAAAAAAGGAAACTTGCATTGGCCGAAATCCAGTGCCGAAGATCAGGCGTTCGCAGTGCTGCCATCTTTCCTCCAGCCAACCAGAGTGCATTCCCCACTCTATACGCAGCTCCACTTGAATAGGTGGTGGGCGCATGCAGAAAGAGGGGAACGCACTCTGGCCAGCAGGATCGGCCTTAGGAAGGATTGCGCCCAGTGCTGGGATGGCCCGATCATCGGCGCTGGATTTCAGCTGAGATAAGTGTTTTTTTATGTGACCCTCACTGCCAGGAGAGGGAGGGGGAAAAAGGCCATGCTCTTTCGTACGGCTCTAGAGTCTAGTTTTAGTGATTTTTTTTGTCCTAGGAGCATCCCGTTTTGGGATGTTTGGTAGTCTGAAAAACCCTGATTTCCCCTGCATTTTGATCCCACAGCGCATGCGCAGGCATCTGGCAGCATCCCCACTTGGCAGACTTGAGTGTCTGTTGATGGGCTGCACAGGTGGGCGGAGGCGGCGATACTGTGGGGGGCTTTTCAGTGCAGAAAAGCAATCAGGGTTTGAGGGAAGTCTGCATGGGATCTAAGGGGTTTCACACTGTGGGGCATTCCAAAGCAGGATGCCTCTAAGAAAATCACTTTTCACTTTAAATACTAGGGGCACCCTATAACAGAAATTATTCATTTTATTATTTAAGTGAAATAATCCCTCCTCCCTTAGAACAGCTAGAGCGCCACTTAATAGAAAAGCAAAAGAGTTCCGATTGAAGATGAGTAAACCTCAGTAACCATCACCTTATTTACAGTGAACCAAAACCCTTAAATAAACATTGCCCCCCCCCCCCCCCTTGCAGGTGAAATCCTAATTTGGGATGTCCCATTGTGTGAAATCCCCTGGGATTAGCAAAGAGGCCGATTCATTAATAGCGCCAGGTAGCGACAGATGAGCGACAGTAGCGGCATTTTCAGAGCGCCCGCTAGTAGTCGCTGTGCTTGGCCATTGTTCTGTAGTTGATAGCGACTCAGTCGGTTTGCCGTAATGTTGAATATTGAGTGAGGAGTCGCTATTTGACAGGTTCCGCGCTGTATGGGAGCGCATGACAGCGAATGGCCATAGCGAACGGCTCCCAGCATATTCATTAACAAATCACGCTCAAAAAATTCTCACGCAGTGAAATGCTTGTTTAAACCCCAGAGCGCTGGCGGCGATGGGTTAAAAGTAGTTTTTTAACCCCCAAACAACCATATTTTTGAAAAAAATACAAAAACATGTTTTTCAAAACATTTTGTAATATGAATACATTAATATCAGACCTGTAATATCAATTCTGCACAATTTTTTTTTTTTTTTTTTTTACCTTAAAAAAAATATCAAACATTGCAGAAGTGGTCACAGAATTTTTGACATTTAAAAAAAAAAAAAAAAAAAAAAAAAACATTAATAGCAATTAATTAAGAATATTTAAAGATTGCTCCATTGAAATGCATTGGAGAGCGCCAGGTAGCGAGAGGTCATACCTGTCGCTGTTCAAGGTCGCTCGCTGGCGCTGTGGGGTGAGGCTGGAATAATGATGAATGATTCGCTATCTGGCGCTCTGTGAGTTTCTAAGCAGGATTGGCATGATAAATGTGTGATTGCGGAGGGGAGCCGGCGTACTCGTGGCGTCATTACCGTTCGCTCACCATTCGCTAACTGGCGCTATCCCTTGTTAAAGTGGACCAACACCCACGGGTGATCGGCCCGGGAATCTATAAGATTCCCGGGCCGATCACCTCCCACCCCGCGGGACATCCGAGATCGGGATGTCCCGCGGGGTGAAACCCCCCAGAAACCCCAAAAACATCTTACCTGATCCGCCCTCTGTGAATGGCCGGCCGGGGCCTGCGCGCGCGCCGAGAGTGACGCGCGGGAGGCGGCGGCGGCGGAAGCGGCTTGGACGTTCCTGTCCCCCGCCTGGACGTTGGCGGGGATTGGCTGCGGTGTTCACGTGGGAGCATTGAGAGGTGAGTTTTTTGGGGTATCTGGGAGGTTTCACACAGCGGGGCACCCCCGATCGGGGTGCCCCGCCGAAGTGGACCAAAACCCAGGATAGTCAAAATCCTGGGTGTTGGTCCACTTTAAATAAGGGCCAAAGTAATCATCTCTCTGGCTATCCCATGGCACATGTGCAGGCTCTCATCCAATCAGCACTCAGCAGTGCATATTAATGGACAGTCGGGAGCAGGGAGTGACCACATCCCCCAGTTTTCCTGGGGTCACCAAAACCCTATTTGCCCAGCCTGGGAGTCTAAAAGACTCCAGAGCTGGGCGATTCTCTATTCCCAGATATTCACCTCGTTATCCGACGGCAAATGTGCAGGCCGCATAACTGGTTTTACTAGGCTGATGCGTGTTCCAGTGCACATGGATAGGCTGGGAATGGGACCTGAAAGGAGACCATTAAACTAGGGGATGCAGCTGCTCCCGGCCCTCTGCCCTCTATGACAGAACTCTATACCAGGCATTAATTTGCTAGGCATAGTGCACTGATTGGATGAGAGCCAGCGTCCATTCATGTGTGAATGGGCGGACAGGAGCGTGATGTGGAGAGTGCCGGTCGGGGGCTCCGGGAAGATGGCGGCGGGCGTTAAGGGGCTCTAGATATTGGGGGGAGATGAGTGGGTTTTTTTTGTCCTTTATTACATGAGCATCATTTCTATTTGAAGTGGGCAGGGCAGGAGTTATTTTGCTGGAAGAGGCTGGAGTGGCCCTTTAAGGTATGTGAAACCGCATGAGGGTCTCCAGCAATCTGTGTGATCCCCTTCAACTGCTGACGTGTGCCGTTTCTTAAATATAGGTCTTGGACTGCTTTAAAATTGATAAAATGTAACACTTATGCCCTTATTTAACAAGGGATATCACAGGTAGCGACTGGTGAGCAGCCGGTAATGACGGGCCCCGCCACGAGAACGCCGGCTCCCCACCACAATCACACATTTATCAAGCCGATCCTGCTTAGCGACTGATATAGCGCCATATAGCCACTCATTCATCATTATTCCAGCCTCAGCCCACAGCGCCAGCGTCCGACCTTGAACAGCGACAGGTATGACCTCTCGCTACCTGGCGCTCTCCAATGCATTTCAATGGAACAATCTTTAAATATTCATAATTAATTGTTATTAATTTTTTTTTTCTTTTTTTAATGTGAAAAATTCTGTGACCACTTCTGCCATTTTAAATAATTTTTTTAAGGTAAAAAAAAAAAGAAAAAAATGTACAGAATTGATATTACAGGTCTGATATTAATATATTCATATTACTAAATTATTTAAAAAACTTGTTTTTTTTGGTTTCCAAAAATATGGTTGTTTGGGGGTTAAAAAACGACTTTTAACCCATCGCCGCCAGCGCTCTGGGGTTTAAACAAGCATTTCACAGCGCAAGATTTTTTTGAGCGTGATTTGTTACTGAATATGGTGGAAGCTGGTCGCTAGGGCCAGTCGTTATCATGCGCTCCCATACAGCGCGGAACCTGTCAAATAGCGACTCCTCACCCAATATTCAACATTACGGCAAACCGACTGAGTCGCTATGAACTACTGAACAACGGCCAAGCACAGCGACTACTAGCGGGCGCTCTGAACATGCCGCTACAGTCGCTCAACTGTCGCTACCTGCCGCTATTAATGAATTGGCCTCCCCGTGTATATTTTTGTGCGGCAAAATAATGTCTTAAAGGTGCTGATCTTTTTTTTATTTTTTCTCATGTTACCAATGCGTGTTTTATAGAGGCAGTCTGCAATCTGTTGCTATTGGCATTGAATACTTGGTGTAAATTGCTAATAGCAACAAATGACAGATAGTTGCACAGAACACTGCTACTGAGCATGTGTAAGGTTGGGTGAACTCTCAGCAGTGGCCATAGCAGCAGTGTTCTGTGTGTACAGGGCTCACTTCTCTCTTCTTGGTGTACAGTACCAATAGCAACGTATTGCAGGTAGTGAAAACTGCTTCCAAGAAACCTACATTTGCTAAAATTGGAAAAATAAAAAAAATCAGATCAGCTCAGCACCTTAAAGTGGACCAACACCCTCCCATGATCGGCCCGGGAATCTATAAGATTCCCGGACCGATCAGACCCCTGACTGCGGGGCACCCCGATCGGGGGTGCCCCGCTGTGTGAAACCCCCCAGAAACCCCTAAATCCCTACCTTATCCACGATCCAGCGGCACCCGCCGCCGCCTCCCGCGCGTCCCTCTAGCAGGACGCGCACCCGCGCCGGCGGTTTGTGAATGGCCCTGTAAGAGTGACGCGCGGGAGGCGGCTGCGGGCGGGCTCTCTTGTCCGTCGCTGCCTCCCGCTTGTCCGCCGGCGGGGATTGGCAGCGGCGGTCACGTGGGAGCGAGGAGAGGTGAGTTTTTCGGGGTTTCTGGGGGGTTTCACACAGCCGAAGTGGACCAAAACCCAGGATAGTCAAAATCCTGGGTGTTGGTCCACTTTAAACACATCCTTTTGGCACATAAAAAGTACTCTCAAAAATTAATTTGAATGTGGGATTACTCTTTAAAGTGAAACAAAACTCACTTTGGCCGGCCCTAGAATCTAAAAGATCCCAAATCAGGATGCCCTGCTGTATGAACACCCCATGACCCCCCCCCCCCCCAAAAAGTCATCTGCTTTCTGGTGCTTTTGGGCGATTGCATCTTCAGGCTGTGAGCGCACTCCCTCCCTAAGCCGTTCACATTTGCTGGGGGCGGAACCACTCTCGCCGCTGGGGATTGTTGTAAACAAGAGCCATATTGCCCCGCATAAATATGCACGACAAGCGGCTCTGATCAGGCCAGAGCTGCGCATGTGCCATAAGACTGGGAGGAGGCGAGTTTTACAGGGTGATCTGTGGGGTTTCACACAGCAGGGCATCCCATATAGACATAATCCCAGGTTTAGTTCCACTTTAAGTTTCAGTACTTTTGTATCAATGAATAGATGTTTTAAACCAGTGGCCCCCAATGTTTTTAGCCTCAGGGGCCCGCTTTCATTTGTTTCAGGGCTTGGTGGGGTCAGATATCGGGGGCTGGGGAGTGTCCTGCCAGCCATTCACAAATGCCAGCCATTCACAAATGCCTGGCTAATGGTATATGGGTGTTCCTCAGCAACAGAGCATCCTGATTTGTGATACCCCGCTGTGTGAAACAAGATGGCCCCAGGGCACATGCACCCACTCCCATCAAAGCGCCATGCATATTAATGCACGGCATAAAGCTTTGTTTGCATTGCAGTTAGGAGAGTAGAAAGCTGAGGTCCTTGGGGTGAGGGATGCAGGGGATGCCCAGGTTTAGGTTGCAGGGCCCAATTGGGGCATGGGGGGGACTGCCTGGGGGCTGGCATTGCAGGGGATGCCAGAGGGAGGGTTGAAATACAGGGGGATGCACAGGGGTTTGGAATACATTGGATGCCTGGGGGTTGGGAATGCATGGGGTGGCCAGGGTTTGGGAATACAGGGGATGTCTGGGGAGCACATGGGATGCCCTATGAGTGGAATAGAGGGATGCCAGGAGTGGGGCCAGTGCAACTAAGGCCCTTATTTAACAAGGGATAGCGCCAGGTAGCGAATGGTGAGCGAACAGTAATGATGCTCACCGCCACGAGAACGCCGGCTCCCCTCCGCAATCACACATTTATCAAGCCGATCCTGCTTAGCGACTGACAGAGCGCCAGATAGCGAATCATTCATCATTATTCCAGCCTCACCCCACAGCGCCAGCGAGCGACCTTGAACAGCGACAGGCATGACCTCTCGCTACCTGGCGCTCTCCAATGCATTTCAATGGAACAATCTTTAAATATTCATAATTAATTGCTATTAATTTTTTTTTTTTTTTTTTTAAATGTCAAAAATTCTGTGACCACTTCTGCAATGTTAGATTTTTTTTTTTAAGGTTAAAAAAAAAAAAAAAAAAAATTTGTGCAGAATTGATATTACAGGTCTGATATTAATGTATTCATATTACAAAATGTTTTGAAAAACATTTTGTTGAAAGACCTGTAATATCAATTCTGCACAAATTTTTTTTTTTTTTTTTTTTTAGCTTAAAAAAAATATCTAACATTGCAGAAGTGGTCACAGAATTTTTGACATAAAAAAAAAAAAAAAAAAAAAAATTATAGCAAATAATTATGAATATTTAAAGATTGTTCCATTGAAATGCATTGGAGAGCGCCAGGTAGCGAGAGGTCATACCTGTCGCTGTTCAAGGTCGCTCGCTGGCGCTGTGGGGTGAGGCTGGAATAATGATGAATGATTCGCTATCTGGCGCTCTGTCAGTCGCTAAGCAGGATCGGCTTGATAAATGTGTGATTGCGGAGGGGAGCCGACGTTCTCGTTGCGGTGAGCGTCATTTCCGTTCGCTCACCATTAGCTACCTGGCGCTATCTCTTGTTAAATAAGGGCCCAAGTTTTTCCAGGCGAGGCAATGGGGAGGCGACCAGAGGTCGGTGCGAGGCCTGTCATTAAACACAGTTGTTTTTTAGCACCATGCCCACTGTTGCGGGGGACAAGGAGGTGAGTATCTGTGTTAGTTTTTTTCTCCAGGTGCCCCACTGTGTGCAATCACCTGGGATTACCAAAGGATTTACCTTCCTATGGTGCATGCCAGCCACTCCCAGCACTCTGTGCCAGTCTCTGTGTGTAAACAGCATTTTATGCCGCTCATTTATATGCATATGGATGAGAGCCCGCACATGCACTGTGGGATTAATGGGCGGACTGGGAGTTCTCTCACAGCAGGTGTATCACCTAACCAATGACTCCTGGAAAAGGTGGCACATAGGGCTTTATTCATTTAAGGGTTTTGTTCCTCTTTAATGGTAACTACTGTGAAATTAGCTACCCCCCCCCCCCACTAGTTGATGACCTGTGACCCATACATTGAATGGTATCTCCCTGGGGACCTCACTGTGATATGCCAGAAAGGTAGTGCGAGGACATTTGTTTTTGTGACATGAGGGTGCATGCCCAGGGGGAGGCTTCTGTCAGCTTTAGGAAGGCTTCTGTTTTGGATTATCATGACAATAGGAAGCTGCAGCACGCACACACAATAGATTGTTTACAAAACATCTCCTCCCACTCACAATTATTGGATGAGCCACTGCAGGGGGAACAGCTCCACTCACAAATTAAAGTGGACCAACACCCTCCCGTGATCGGCCCGGGAATCTATAAGATTCCGGGACCGATCAGCCCCTTGACTGCAGGTCACCCCGATCGGGGGTGCCCTGCTGTGTGAAACCCCCGATCGATGCTGTGTGAAACCCCCCAGAAACCCCTAAATCCCTACCTGATCCTCGTTCCAGCGACGCCCGATGCCGACGCCGCCTCTCACACGTCCCTCTAGCACAGTAGTCCTCAAACTTCCTCCTCAAGGGCAGAGACAGGCCAAGTTTTGCAGCTCTCCACGCTACTCCACAGGTGAATTAACTGGTGCTCAGACAGAGCTATAGCCCTAATTATTACATCTGTGCATCAGCATAGAGAGCTGCAAAACCTGGCCTGTCTCGGCCCTTGAGGAGGAAGTTTCAGGACTACTGCTCTAGCAGGATGCGCACCCGCGCCGGCCGTTTGTGAATGGCCGGCGCGCGCCCTGTAAGAGTGACGCGCGGGAGGCGGCAGGCGCGCTCTCTTGTCCGTCGCTGCCTCCTGCTTGTCCGTCGGCGGGGATTGGCAGCAGCGGTCACGTGAGAGCGAGGAGAGGTGAGTTTTTGTGGCTTTCTGGGGGGTTTCACACAGCGGGGTGCCCCACCGAAGTGAACCAAAACCCAGGATAGTCAAAATCCTGGATGTTGGTCCACTTTAAAGCAGACCAATCGTCAAGATGACAGTAGACCTACAGCAAAGTACTGCAGAGGAAAAGTACCTAACCCAACCCTACTTACCTTGTCCAACCTTAAAGCAGACTTTCAGTGATAGTGCAATAGTGGCCATTGTGTGCCCACGCACACATGAATTCCTTCTCCGCATTTTACCCATCCGTGCACTGTGAACAAGCATGTACACACCAGTGAACAAACATCATGTGAGTGACTATACACAAGTGAATTACAAACTAAGGGGCAGTGAAGTGCACATAGGCCCAGAGCGGTGATCTGCCCTAAACTCAGCGCCCGGGGGGGCAATTGGGGGTTAGGTGCCTTGTTCAAGTCAGTCATGTAGCATGGTTGGGAATCGAACCTGCCTCTTTCTGGTCACAGGCCTGTTTCCCTACCTCTAGGTCATAACTGCCCCTACTCAAATTTTACTCAAACTCCCTAGCAACCAGGACCCACCCTAAACTAATCTCACCTGCCCCCTCACACCATCAGTGAGCCCTGCATTAGCAAGAGACTCCGCTTTTCCTAGCAGTGCCCCATTCAATGGAGGGCATTCACTCCCATTCCATTAGGGGCCGCCTGAAGGTCTTATAAGCCTCACAGCAGTAAAGTTACCTAAAGTGGACCAAAAAAGACTTTAGATGCCTCTTAAAGCTGAACAAAACCCAGGGTTTGCCCTAGAGCATCCTGAATCGTCATACCCCGCTGTGTGGAAACCCCCAGTGGAAATTGTAAAAAACTCACCTTTCCCTGCTTCAACGGCACATGCAGTAGAGCCCTTTGCCTTGGTTCCGATTGAAAGCCGTTTTGGGTGCCTCGCTGTCTGCAATCCCCCAGGGTCAGCGTAACTTGCAACTTTCTAGTGCTGTAATGGTACAGACTGAAGGGAAACTTGGGATGCAGCTGCTCATCACTCTGTATGCCAGGCTTTGTGGTCAAATATAACTCTACGCCGGGCATTAGTATGCATGGCATAGAGCAATGATTGGACTAGAGATCTTGCATGCAGCGTGGGGCCGCCGCCAAGTTCAGTATACCAGCGATCCCATGGGGTTTTACACCGGGTTTTGGTCCACTTTAGGAAGCTGAAATCAGGCATGGATCTCTGTATGATGGTGAGCATGGAATAGCTGTGCACAGCAATTCATCACATATCCTATTGAAGGAGATGTTGCTGCCGCATGATTGGACAGCTGCTTCCTGTCCCCAATCAAATGGGACTCCGAGAGGGAAAGTTGGACTAGTTTGGTGTCTCTGTGAACCAGGACTCTTCTGGGCACAGAGTGTAGTTCCACTTTAAACTGGACCAAAGGTCAAAATTAATTTTTGGTCCAGTTAATAGTGTTCCTAGGGGGCATCCAGCATTGTCAACAAATTCAGCACAGCAGGGTTCTGCCACTGCACACACTTTTGGTGCCATATTTGTCTTGCTTTTCATAGTGGCTAGTTGAGTATGTGACTCAGGCAGGAGTTTATGTAGCAATTCCGACAGTAGAGCATCCCAGATGCCCCCTAGGAATCCTACAATTCAAGCAAAGGCAACTCTTTGTCACATTTATATGCTTTTACCCATCATGCAATGCTTTGGCTAAATATGGAATGCTTTGGGCAAATATTGGAGCAACCCAAGCGCAACCTCCACTCTGCCTCTGACATTCTCCTTTCCTCCCCCTTGGTCACCTTCTCAAACTCCCACCTTCAAGACTTCTGCCGTGCCTCCTCACTTCTCTGGGATGCCCTCCCACGCGCAATCTGTCACTTGCTACTGCTCAAAGTGGACCAACACCCAGGGGTGATCGGCCTGGGAATCTATAAGATTCCCGGGCCGATCACCTCACTCACCGCAGGACATCCGAGATCGGGATGTCCCGCGGGGTGAAACCCCCCCAAAAAAACCCAAACTCCTTACCTGATCCGCCGCCGCGGGCGCGCGCACGCCGAGAGTGACACGTGGGAGGCGCCGGCAGACGCGCTGTCTTGGACGCCGCTGTCACCCGCTTGGACGTCGGCGGGGATTGGACGGCGCGGTCACGTGGGAGCGGGGAGAGGTGAGTTTTTTGGGGTTTCTGGGGGTTTCAGAGAGTGGACCAAAACCCAGGATAGTCAAAATCCTGGGTGTTGGTCCACTTTAAACTGTCTTCAAAACCCACCTCTTCAGACAAGCATATATTCTGGCCTAAGAAACTCCTATAACCTTCACCGGACACATGTTGTCAACTTAAAGTGGACCAACACCCAGGGGTGATCGGCCCGGCAATCGATAAGATTCCCGGGCCGATCACCTCCCTCACCGCGGGACATCCGAGATCGGGATGTCCCGCGGGGTGAAACCCCCCCAAAACCCCCAAAAAACCTTACGTTAAGGCTGCCGCCGCCTCCCGCGCGCCCCTCTAGACGTGCGTGCGCCTGCGCCGGCCGTTTGTGAATGGCCGGCGCGGGCGCGTGCCCTGTAAGAGTGACGTGCGGGAGGCGGCGGCGGACGCGCTGTCTTGTCCGTCGGCAGGGATTGGACGGCGCGGTCACGTGGGAGCGTGGTGAGGTGAGTTTTTGGGGCTTTCTGGGGGGTTTCACACAGCGGGGCACCCAGATCGGGTCAAAATCCTGGGTGTTGGTCCACTTTAAGCTCTACCACTTGTCATCCCTCCCTTTCATCTCCACCCCCTAGCTTTTAGACTGTAAGCTCACAAGGGCAGGGCTCCTTTTCCTATTGTCTCCTGCGCTCACAACATTTCCTTTAAACTTTGTAGCATCTAGTTTGTATTGGTTCCTGTACAGTATGTTTTACCTTGTTACAGAAGATGAAGACGCTATATGAATTAAGAATAATATTAATAAATACTGTTCAGTTATGGGTGAACAATTCTCCCTGTAAAATGGGACACTCATAAACCTGTCACCCCTGGATTTTCTTTTTCCAGTAAAGTAAAATAAGAAGCCTAACGGGATTTTATTTGATGCAAGGTGTATAAGTAACTCACGATCTACTATTTTTAGCCATTTTTTAAATCTTATACCATTTCCACCAGCTCCTGTAATCGCCAGCAGGAAAGGTGGGAGGTCCCACAAGCAGAGGAACATTGGGGGGTTGACTTGTCTTTTCACGCTATGGGCAAATCCAATACCGCAGGGCCCTCAAATTATCTCGACAATGTCTCCTCGTTCCCCCCTTTTCCTCCCTCTGAAAAGGCAGATTATCCCCCCCCTTTGCTCCTGACGTGGAGCCGCACAAATGTTGCTTGTAAAAGCTATTTGCCCATGTAAAGTGAAGCAATCAGGATGCCATGCTCATTTACACACAAAATGACTCCATGTCCCATTGTGCTCACAGTTGTTCGCCTCTCTAGGGGTGATTAAACTAGCTCGGCTGCCGCCGCCTAAGTCGATTTCGAGAAAATCGTTTCTGCGTGAAGTTGCCTCTCTCGCTCTCTCTCTCTCTGTGTCTCTCTCTCGGCTAAGCTGTTATTTTACCCATAAAAGGTAAACAGAAAAGGCAATTTTCCAGAGCGCTCTATTCATGCCGGCCGCCCCGGGCGTTTTGCCCCAGGCAGGGAATGTTGAAAGTGGAGACTTGTATTCCAGGGTGTTGCCTTCAGAGCACAAAAGCCTTCTGGAATACTCCTTAGTTTCATTTCACACAAAACGGGGACAACAGTAAGGGTAAAAAAAAGAAAAAAAAAATAGGTACATCTGGCATAAAAAGGTAATAAAGGTGAAGGAAAACAAAAAGATTAAAAAGAAGAATTTACGGTATTTACTCCTTTTTTCTTCTTCTTTTTTTTGCAGGATGCACCGTAAGTGAACGTCTTTTTTTGTTTACTTTTTCATTTTTTTGGCCTTTTTTTATTTAATTATTTTTTTTTAAGTAGGGTCCATAGTCTCCATTGTGTAAAGTGGAAGTATTCTCTGAACAACACCCTGAAACAGAAAAGTTAAGCAGTCCTGCCATGTAAAAGCAGAATGATCACATATCTGCCATCCCCTGATACTTCTTCCTTTAAAGTGGACCAACACCCAGGATTTTGACTATCCTGGGTTTTGGTCCACTTCGGTGGGGCACCCCGATCGGGGGTGCCCCGCTGTCT
This sequence comes from Gastrophryne carolinensis, assembly GCA_027917425.1. NCBI lineage: Eukaryota > Metazoa > Chordata > Amphibia > Anura > Microhylidae > Gastrophryne > Gastrophryne carolinensis. The sequence continues at coordinate 190,498,982 of CM051241.1, forward strand.
GAAACCCCCCAGAAAGCCCCAAAAAACTCACCTCTCCCCGCTCCCACGTGACCGCGCCAGCCAATCACAGCGCTCAGAGCCGCTGTGGTATGCGCGTCCAAGGCCGCCTGGACGCGCATACCAGCTCAGCTGGCTCTGAGCGCTGGAGGCCGCGTCTCGCGCTTCCCTCTAACAGGGAAGCGCGAGACGCGGCCGATGGAACGGGGCTGAGGTAAGGTCTGTGGGCCTCCTGGGGGGTTCCTCCCCGCGGGACATCCCGGTTTCGGATGCCCCGCGGGGAGGGATCTGATCGGTCCGGGAATCTTATAGATTTCCGGGCCAATCCCCCCTGGGTGTTGGTCCACTTTAAGTAAAAGAAAATAAAACTGTTAGGATTTTTTGCAGGATGCATGATAACCCCCTTTTCACCTTATACAATGGGGACAGCGGATATAAAAAAAAGGAAAATATAAGGGAAAAAAGTGAAGAATAAGTAAAAAAAAGAAAAAGTTTTGGCTGTGGAAAGCGTTTCCCCCGCCTCTGTGTATGGCTCCAGGCTCTGGAAACTAAACGCCGCCTGTTGATGTTGGGAACTCTTGAGACGGACGGACGGGCGGGCGGGCGGACAGGAATGGGGTGGGTGAGAGGTTACACACGATTGGCAAGCAACTCCCTTTCACAATGGCAGGAAGGATAGATAGGCGAGGAGAAACTACTTCTGTTCTCATTCATCCAGTTTACAATATATCTATAATAATAAACCAAGGCAACCAACCAAGATGCAACAATCTCTAACTTGACAAGCATAATCTAACTAGCTAAATGACATATGTAACACTCCTTACTTTGCCAAGCATAACCTAAACAGTCAAAGAGGCACAACGCCTGGATTTTTCACTTTCCCCGGCATTGTAGCTTTCCAGCAGGACATCCAGATTTGAAATGCTGTACTGTGAGAAATCCCCTGGATCGCCATAAAGACTCCCCTTCCTGCAGATTTTGTGCAAATGTGTGGGACAACCAGCCAATCAGCGATTTGTGATTCATTCAGCCTTACTAGCTGCTCTGATATTAGGTCAGCACAGCACATCTCCCGTATCCGTCCTTTCCTCTCACCTGACACTACTAAAATGCTAGTGCATTCCCTGGTCATATCCCGTCTGGATTACTGCAATATCCTTCTTTGTGGCTTACCAACTAACAGACTGGCACCCCTCCAATCTATCCTGAACTCTGCTGCTCGCCTCATCCATCTCTCCTCTCGCTCCTCCAGCTCTGCTCCTCCATCCCTCCAATCTATCCAGAACTCTGCTGCTCGCCTCATCCATCTCTCCTCTCGCTCCTCCAGCTCTGCTCCTCCATCCCTCCAATCTATCCAGAACTCTGCTGCTCGCCTCATCCATCTCTCCTCTCGCTCCTCCAGCTCTGCTCCTCCATCCCTCCAATCTATCCTGAACTCTGCTGCTCGCCTCATCCATCTCTCCTCTCGCTCCTCCAGCTCTGCTCCTCCATCCCTCCAATCTATCCTGAACTCCACTGCTCGCCTCATCCATCCCTCCTCTCGCTCCTCCAGCTCTGCTCCTCCATCCCTCCAATCTATCCTGAACTCTGCTGCTCGCCTCATCCATCTCTCCTCTCGCTCCTCCATCCCTCCAATCTATCCTGAACTCTGCTGCTCGCCTCATCCATCTCTCCTCTCGCTCCTCCATCCCTCCAATCTATCCTGAACTCTGCTGCTCGCCTCATCCATCTCTCCTCTCGCTCCTCCAGCTCTGCTCCTCCATCCCTCCAATCTATCCTGAACTCTGCTGCTCGCCTCATCCATCTCTCCTCTCACTCCTCCAGCTCTGCTCCTCCAGCTCTCCAATCTATCCTGAACTCTGCTGCTCGCCTCATCCATCTCTCCTCTCACTCCTCCAGCTCTGCTCCTCCAGCTCTCCAATCTGTCCTGAACTCTGCTGCTCGCCTCATCCATCTCTCCTCTCGCTCCTCCAGTTCTGCGCCTCTCTGCCAATCCCTACACTGGCTGCCAGTCCCACAGCAAATCCTGTTCAAAACTCTAACTCTCGCCTACAAAGCTCCCTCCAACCAGGCCCCTCCCTACATCTCATCTCTAATCCAACAATATCAACCTAGACGCAGCCTCCTCTCTGCTACCGACCTTCTCCTGTCCTCCACCCTGGTCACCTCCTCTCACGCCCGCCTCCAGGACTTCTCACGTGCAACTTCAATCTTCTGGAATGCCCTCCCCCACCCAATCCGCCACTCCACAACCCTCAAAACCTTCAAAGGCGTCCTTAAAACTCACTTATTCAGACAAGCATATAATCTGGCCTAACCAATCTTCTAAAGGGCACAAAGCTCAATACTGACTGTTTGTGATCCTTCCCCCTCGTCTTCACCCCTCTTCCTTTAGACTGTAAGCTCCTCGGGGGCGGGGCTCTCTCCCCTATTGTATCTTGTACTCAGAATATCCACTGGCAACTCTGTAAAACTGCATTTGAAATAGTATATGTACCGTATATTTCTACCCTGTCTGTAATTACTACTTTGTAAAGCGCTACGGAAGATGATGGCGCTATATAAATTAACAATAATAATAATAATAATTAGGTCAGCACATCACATCTATAATAGGTCAGCAGAGCACATCTATAATAGGTCAGCACAGCACATCTATAATAGGTCAGCACAGCACATCTATAATAGGTCAGCACAGCACATCTATAATAGGTCAGCACAGCTCATCTATAATAGGTCAGCACAGCACATCTATAATAGGTCAGCACAGCTCATCTATAATAGGTCAGCACAGCACATCTATAATAGGTCAGCACAGCACATCTATAATAGGTCAGCACAGCTCATCTATAATAGGTCAGCACAGCACATCTATAATAGGTCAGCACAGCACATCTATAATAGGTCAGCACAGCACATCTATAATAGGTCAGCACAGCACATCTATAATAGGTCAGCACAGCACATCTATAATAGGTCAGCACAGCACATCTATAATAGGTCAGCAGAGCACATCTATAATAGGTCAGCACAGCACATCTATAATAGGTCAGCGCAGCACATCTATAATAGGTCAGCGCAGCACATCTATATTAGGTCAGCACAGCACAGCTATAATAGGTCAGCACAGCACATCTATAATAGGTCAGCACAGCACATCTATATTAGGTCAGCACAGCACAGCTATAATAGGTCAGCACAGCACATCTATAATAGGTCAGCACAGCACATCTATATTAGGTCAGCACAGCACAGCTATAATAGGTCAGCACAGCACATCTATAATAGGTCAGCACAGCACATCTATATTAGGTCAGCACAGCACAGCTATAATAGGTCAGCACAGCACATCTATAATAGGTCAGCACAGCACATCTATAATAGCTCAGCACAGCACATCTATAATAGCTCAGCGCAGCACATCTATAATAGGTCAGCGCAGCACATCTATAATAGGTCAGCGCAGCACATCTATAATAGGTCAGCACAGCACATCTATAATAGGCCAGCACAGCACATCTATAATAGGTCAGCACAGCACATCTATAATAGGTCAGCACAGCACATCTATAATAGGTCAGCGCAGCACATCTATAATAGGTCAGCACAGCACATCTATAATAGGCCAGCACAGCACATCTATATTAGGTCAGCACAGCACAGCTATAATAGGTCAGCACAGCACATCTATAATAGGTCAGCACAGCACATCTATATTAGGTCAGCACAGCACAGCTATAATAGGTCAGCACAGCACATCTATAATAGGCCAGCACAGCACATCTATATTAGGTCAGCACAGCACAGCTATAATAGGTCAGCACAGCACATCTATAATAGGTCAGCACAGCACATCTATATTAGGTCAGCACAGCACAGCTATAATAGGTCAGCACAGCACATCTATAATAGGTCAGCACAGCACATCTATATTAGCTCAGCACAGCACATCTATAATAGCTCAGCACAGCACATCTATAATAGCTCAGCACAGCACATCTATAATAGGTCAGCACAGCACATCTATAATAGGTCAGCACAGCACATCTATAATAGGTCAGCGCAGCACATCTATAATAGGTCAGCACAGCACATCTATAATAGGCCAGCACAGCACATCTATAATAGGCCAGCACAGCACATCTATAATAGGTCAGCACAGCACATCTATAATAGGTCAGCGCAGCACATCTATAATAGGTCAGCGCAGCACATCTATAATAGGTCAGCACAGCACATCTATAATAGGTCAGCACAGCACATCTATAATAGGTCAGCGCAGCACATCTATAATAGGTCAGCACAGCACATCTATAATAGGCCAGCACAGCACATCTATAATAGGCCAGCACAGCACATCTATAATAGGTCAGCACAGCACATCTATAATAGGCCAGCACAGCACATCTATAATAGGTCAGCACAGCACATCTATAATAGGTCAGCACAGCACATCTATAATAGGTCAGCACAGCACATCTATATTAGGTCAGCACAGCACATCTATAATAGGTCAGCACAGCACATCTATAATAGGTCAGCACAGCACATCTATAATAGGCCAGCACAGCACATCTATAATAGGTCAGCCCAGCACATCTATAATAGGTCAGCACAGCACATCTATATTAGGTCAGCACAGCACATCTATATTAGGTCAGCACAGCACATCTATAATAGGTCAGCACAGCACATCTATAATAGGCCAGCACAGCACATCTATAATAGGTCAGCGCAGCACATCTATAATAGGTCAGCACAGCACATCTATAATAGGTCAGCGCAGCACATCTATAATAGGTCAGCGCAGCACATCTATATAGGTCAGCACAGCACATCTATAATAGGTCAGCACAGCACATCTATAATAGGTCAGCACAGCACATCTATAATAGGTCAGCACAGCACATCTATAATAGCTCAGCACAGCACATCTATAATAGGTCAGCACAGCACATCTATAATAGGTCAGCACAGCACATCTATAATAGCTCAGCGCAGCACATCTATAATAGCTCAGCGCAGCACATCTATATAGGTCAGCACAGCACAGCACATCTATAATAGCTCAGCGCAGCACATCTATATAGGTCAGCACAGCACATCTATAATAGGTCAGCACAGCACATCTATAATAGGTCAGCACAGCACATCTATAATAGGTCAGCACAGCACATCTATAATAGCTCAGCACAGCACATCTATAATAGGTCAGCACAGCACATCTATATTAGGTCAGCACAGCACATCTATAATAGGTCAGCACAGCACATCTATAATAGGTCAGCACAGCACATCTATAATAGGTCAGCACAGCACATCTATAATAGGTCAGCACAGCACATCTATAATAGGTCAGCACAGCACATCTATAATAGGTCAGCACAGCACATCTATAATAGGTCAGCACAGCACATCTATATTAGGTCAGCACAGCACATCTATAATAGGCCAGCACAGCACATCTATAATAGGTCAGCACAGCACATCTATAATAGGCCAGCACAGCACATCTATAATAGGTCAGCACAGCACATCTATAATAGGTCAGCACAGCACATCTATAATAGGTCAGCACAGCACATCTATAATAGGTCAGCACAGCACATCTATAATAGGTCAGCACAGCACATCTATAATAGGTCAGCACAGCACATCTATAATAGGTCAGCACAGCACATCTATAATAGGTCAGCACAGCACATCTAAATGGATTGCGAGCACGAGCATGCACTGCAGGATCGCCTGCAAGCTGCATATAATGGTAGTAGGTGATGCCGGGGATTACTCGCAGTAGGACGGGGAAATCTGCCCTCTGTCGGATTGATTTCAAATCAATGCAGGACGTTTGCGAGTGGTCTCATGATGCAGGTCTGGGCAGCGAGGCCAGGTACTGGTACTGGTATCTGATGGTACTGAAGATGGAGGGCTGCAGCCTGCAGAACAGCACACAAGCCGCTGAAAATCACTAAAGTCTATGCAACAACTTTCTGTGCTATTATTAAATGCATTAAATATGCAGGTAAACTTGTCTACATCTGTATGTGTCTCTTTCAAGTCTAATAGGTACATTTACAGACTTCACATCCAGCCACTAATTCATTGTATATGTTACATTTAAAGTGGACCAACACCCAGTATTTTGACTATCCTGGGTTTTGGTCCACTTCGGCGGGGCACCCCGATCGGGGGTGCCCCGCTGTGTGAAACCCCCCGGAAAGCCCCAAAAACTCACCTCTCTCCGCTCCCACGTGACCGCTGCAGCCAATCCCCGCCGACGGAAAAGCGGGAGGCAGCGACGGAAAAGAGCGTCCCCGCCGCCACCTCCTGCGCGTCACTCTTACAGGGCGCACGCCCACGCCGGCATTCACAAGCGGCCGGCGCGGGTGCACGTCCTGCTAGAGGGATGCGCGGGAGGCGGCGGCGGGCGCCACTGGATTGAGGAGCAGGTAGGGATTTAGGAGTTTCTGGGGGGTTTCACACAGCTCGGGGTGCCCTGCAGTCAGGGAGCTGATCGGTCCAGGAATCTTAGATTCCCAGGCCGATCATGGGAGGGTGTTGGTCCACTTTAAATGTGGTTATAGAGATCATGTGGCCAACCTTGAATGCTTGTAGGTGCATGTCTGTTAAGGTCCCATATGCATCCCATCAGGTCAATGTCTGGCTTTTGGCCATACACCTATAAATCCAGGCAGTGGCGTAACTAAATGTGACAGGGCCCTGGTGTGAAAATTAAATGGGGCCCTTTCACACCTCGCATAGTAAACTTTTTTCCAGCCTTTTAACTCAATTGGATGCTGCAAAACACATAAGAGACAAATGCTGATTCCTTTCTCTAAATGATACCAAGTGAGCACAAATATGATAAATAATGTGGAGCAGCAACAATGATGGGGCCCCCCTGATCTTCTGGGCCCTGGTGTGGTCGCACCCCCTGAATTCAGAACAAGCTGTAACCATAGACAACCATAGCCAGGGCCAGATTAAAAAGCGGGCTAAACAGTTCTCCCGTCCCAGGGTCTTCACCACTTGTTAATAAGCCCAGTGATTTCCCTACAGTTACTTATGGGGGGCCTCCACTAGACTTTCTGCCAAGGGGGCTCCATACTTAAAGAGGACCAACAACCACGGGTGATCGGCCCGGGAATCTATAAGATTCCCGGGCCGATCACCTCCCTCCCCGCGGAACATCCGAGATCGGGATGTCCCGCGGGGTGAAACCCCCCCAAACACCCCAAACTCCTGCTTTAATCTATGACAGCCCCACATTTGGGACCGACATAGCAATCAATATCTGGCACTATGCTTCTTAGGCCCTTATTTAACAAGGGATAGCGACAGGTAGCGACTGGTGAGCGGCTGGTAATGACGGGCCCCGCCACAATCACACATTTATCAAGCCAATCCTGCTTAGCGACTGAGATAGCGCCATATAGCGACTCATTCATCATTATTCCAGCCTCAGCCCACAGCGCTAGCGTCCGACCTTGAACAGCGACAGGTATGACCTCTCGCTACCTGGCGCTCTCCAATGCATTTCAATGGAACAATCTTTAAATATTCATAATTAATTGTTATTAATGTTTTTTTTTTTTTTTTTTTTAAATGTGAAAAATTCTGCGACCACTTCTGCCATTTTAAATAATTTTTTTAAGGTAAAAAAAATTAAAAAAAATAAAATGTACAGAATTGATATTACAGGTCTGATATTAATGTATTCATATTACAAAATTATTTTAAAAACTTGTTTTTTTTGGTTTCCAAAAATATGGTTGTTTGGGGGTTAAAAAACTACTTTTAACCCATCGCCGCCAGCGCTCTGGGGTTTAAACATGCATTTTACAGCGCGATAATTTTTTGACCGTGATTCGTTAATGAATATGGTGGGAGCCGGTCGCTCTGACCAGTCGCTATCATGCGCTCCCATACAGCGCGGAACCTGTCAATTAGCGACTCCTCACCCAATATTCAACATTACGGCAAACCGACTGAGTCGCTATCAACTACCGAACAACGGCCAAGCACAGCGACTGCTAGCGGGCGATCTGAAAATGCCGCTACAGTCGCTCAACTGTCGCTACCTGCCGCTGTTAATGAATCGGCCTCTTAGACAGGAATTCCTTGACAGACACCTGCCAATACAATCACCTCTATGGAGAGATTTACATGCAATGACTACATTTAAGGCTGGATATATAAAGTATAGCTAAACAAACAAATGAAAAAAGGGCTCCTCAACAAACATGCTCATTCTACACCTGCCAATACTATATCCTCTATAATGAAATAACCATGGCATATATTAGGGGTTGGATATCAAACAAAAAAGAAGGACACCCCCCACCAACAACAACCACCACCACCACTCTACACTTGTGATCCTGCAAATTTTAATAGCATAAATGATTACATTTGAAAAATGCCACCAAATCTCCTCCATAGTGGTGGTATATCTGATGAGACACCACTCAGCAAACATGCTCTGTTTTAACTTTTGTCCATAAAAATAAAATTAAAAAAATAAATGTGCAAAACCATATTGGCCTAATCAAACCAAGCACTAATATTAGATCAGGAATTTCCAACCTTTCTTACCTCGAAAGCCCCATTCAGCACTAAGCGGTGGCCTTGAGCCATAATGGCGATGCCGCAGCTCCCCCACATCATAAAATATGTGTCCCCTCCAGAAGCAGATCCGGTATCTCCAGGGCCTCTGAGCACAGCATGCTCACTGTGCCAGGCAGAGATGAATGACTGATGAGGAGTGGGTGCATTACATAGACACAGCCAGGATGTTGTTGGGGGCTGTGGCAATCATGTAAGCACTAGAGTGTGCTCTCATTATTGCTGCATCACTGGGGAGGGGTCTCACAAAGCTGAGCATCCCAAATCAGGATACCCCGGGGGGGGGGTCTAAAAGACTCTAGGGATGAGAATGCAGGGTTTTTTTTTAACGGTGTAACCAGGCAGTCAGACAAAGAGGTGTGTCGGCTTACCTGTTTACCAGCATAGCACCCAATGAGAGTGTGGCAAGTATGTCGACGGGAGCTGCAAAGATAGGTAATGTGGCACACTACTCCATCAGGCCAACTTGCTGTCCTCAAGCCAGAGTTTGGGAACCAGTGCATTAAAGGATATATCACTTAGATATCTATATTATACTATTATACTTTATATATAATAAATCTATACCCGAAAGAGTGACATATTATACTATATTATACTATTATACTTTATATATAATAAATCTATACCCGAAAGACTGACATATTATACTATATTATACTATTATACTTTATATATAATAAATCTATACCCGAAAGAGTGACATATTATACTATATTATACTATTATACTTTATATATAATAAATCTATACCCGAAAGAGTGACATATTATACTATATTATACTATTATACTTTATATATAATAAATCTATACCCGAAAGAGTGACATATACTATATTATACTATTATACTTTATATATAATAAATCTATACCCGAAAGAGTGACATATTATACTATATTATACTATTATACTTTATATATAATAAATCTATACCCGAAAGAGTGACATAATATACTATATTATACTATTATACTTTATATATAATAAATCTATACCCGAAAGAGTGACATATTATACTATATTATACTATTATACTTTATATATAACAAATCTATACCCGAAAGAGTGACATATTATACTATATTATACTATTATACTTTATATATAATAAATCTATACCCGAAAGAGTGACATATTATACTATATTATACTATTATACTTTATATATAATAAATCTATACCCGAAAGAGTGACAAATTATACTATATTATACTATTATACTTTATATATAATAAATCTATACCCGAAAGAGTGACATATTATACTATATTATACTATTATACTTTATATATAATAAATCTATACCCGAAAGAGTGACATATTATACTACATTATACTATTATACTTTATATATAATAAATCTATACCCGAAAGAGTGACATATTATACTACATTATACTATTATACTTTATATATAATAAATCTATACCCGAAAGAGTGACATATTATACTATATTATACTATTATACTTTATATATAATAAATCTATACCCGAAAGAGTGACATATTATACTATATTATACTATTATACTTTATATATAATAAATCTATACCCGAAAGAGTGACATATTATACTATATTATACTATTATACTTTATATATAACAAATCTATACCCGAAAGACTGACATATTATACTATATTATACTATTATACTTTATATATAATAAATCTATACCCGAAAGAGTGACATTCTCTGTCTAATGAATGTGCAAAATGACTCCAAGTTTCCACCATAGATTTGACAAAGCAGATTGGAAACATTTTGAGTGACGTCTCACTTTTAGTATGTAAATCAATGCACTGAACTTGAAAAAGGGACACTTAATGGGAACAAGGGACAGAAGGGGGTTCAAAATAGGGACAGAGCCTCCAAATGCAGGACAGTCAGGAGCCGTGCAGTATATGTGTTTGGATTATTATGTAGAGGATATGACTTGTCTGATTAAATCATCTAATGTCTGACATTGAGGAATACACCTATACCAGCTGTACCGGTAATTCTAAACTTTCAACCAGGCTAAATCATATCTATCCTTTATCTGTTTATGACCGAATAAATAACTATATGTGAGAATAGCCTTCCACTGAAGCTTGCTATGGCTTCAACTGATGACAGCTTCAAAAAAGGATTTGATGCTTATTTAGATGAAAATTACATTAAAAGTTACTATTAGCTGTTATCAGTAAAAATAAAATAAAAAATAACTTCCTCTACCCCAACACCATTGGTTGAACTTGATGGACATATGTCTTTTTTCAACCGTATTAACTAACTATGAACATTGTAAGTAATAGCAATTGACCCTATGGCCTTGATTCACAAAGAGTTGAAAAAAACTCTCATGGTAGTAAAAAATTCAATTCATGAGAAAAAAGCCTGAGAATTTCACTGTTAGTGAATCACCAGATAAAAAGACAATGCAAATCAATGGCAGCTTTTTACTACAGGTAAAAAGTTCAATATCTTTTTCAAGAGTAAAAAAGTGCCATTGACTTTCATTGTTTTCTTAGCTGGTGATTCACTAACAGTTAAATTCTCAGGCTTTTTTCTCATGAATTGAATTTTTTACTACCATGAGAGTTTTTTTCAACTCTTAGTGAATCAAGGCCTATGTATATGTACAGCTGATTATCTAGAGGTCAGATTCAAAATATCATCTTATGTCTATATGTGTGTGGCTATTATCAGGAGAGACTTAAAGAACTTAATTTGTACAGTCTGGAGGAAAGAAGGGAGAGAGGGGACATGATGGAGACCTTTAAATATGTGAAAGGATTGAATAAGGTTCAGGAGGGAAGTGTTTTTAAGAAGAAACTTAATGATAGAACAAGGGGGCACAACCTAAAGCTAGTCGGGGGGGGGGGGGGGGGGGGGATCAGGAGCAATGTTAGAAAATATTATTTTACAGAAAGAGTAGTAGATGCTTGGAACAAACTTCCAGCAGAGGTAGTTGAAAAATCAACAGTCACTGAATTTAAACATGCCTGGGATAAGCACACATCTATCCTAAGATATAGAGAACATACAGTATACACATAAGATACAGAGAACATACAGTATACACATAAGATACAGAGAACATACAGTATACACATAAGATACAGAGAACATACAGTATACACATAAGATACAAGAGAACATACAGTATACACATAAGATACAGAGAACATACAGTATATACATAAGATACAGAGAACATACAGTATACACATAAGATAAAGAGCACATACAGTATACACATAAGATACAGAGAACATACAGTATACACATAAGATACAGAGAACATACAGTATATACATAAGATACAGAGAACATACAGTATACACATAAGATAAAGAGAACATACAGTATACACATAAGATAAAGAGCACATACAGTATATACATAAGATACAGAGAACATACAGTATACACATAAGATACAGAGAACATACAGTATACACATAAGATACAGAGTACATACAGTATACACATAAGATACAGAGAACATACAGTATACACATAAGATACAGAGAACATACAGTATACACATAAGATACAGAGAACATACAGTATACACATAAGATACAGAGAACATACAGTATATACATAAGATACAGAGAACATACAGTATACACATAAGATACAGAGAACATACAGTATATACATAAGATACAGAGAACATACAGTATATACATAAGATACAGAGAACATACAGTATACACATAAGATACAGAGAACATACAGTATACACGTAAGGGCAGACTAGATGGACCGTATGGTCTCCTTCTGCCGTCAACCTTCTATGTTTCTATTGAGACTACAGTATGGCCATGGACTAACGTCTATGAGATTTGTGGAACACGTTTGTGTACATGGTTATCTAAGATCTTGACACACTTTCAGCCAGGCCAGATCAGATCTTTCATCTGTTTGCTATGACCAGGGTAAAGAGCAGCAATATACAGTACATGTACAACTGATCCAAGTCTTCGCAATGTGTATGTGTGTACGTGGGTTTATGGCTGATTATCTAGAGCGCACAATTTTGGGTCTGGCCCGTTTGAATCCCATCTAAAGTCTGTGTGTGTTTGTGATTATCTAGTGGCCATGGCATTTAGTATGCTCTGATCAAGTTCAACCATCATCTAATTTGTGAAATATTTGGGAACACGCGTGAGGTGCACCGTGAACATTCAGCCAGGGCAGATCATGTTTATCCCTCATCTGCTTTTCTGTGGCCAGCATAAAGGAAAGGAATATCCCTGGGGCAAGTCACTACACTATGTGTATGTGTGTGTGATTATTTAAGGGGCATAACTTTCAGTCTGGTTCAAGCGAGTCACAACATAATCTAATGCTTGTGATTATCTAGACGATGTACACTTTAATCACGTCTTTCCTTTATAAGTTGGAATCTACCTGTACAATTACACATTGGGCTTGTTTCAGGTGAGAATTATCACTCCTTTTTTAGGAGATAAAACTGCCATTCAGTTTTATTGTCTTTATATTGGCTCTGAATTCGCCCAAAGGTAGACAATGGCCTCGATTCAATAAAGGTAGAAAAAAATTCTCATGGTAGTAAAAGATTCAATTCATGAGAAAAAAGCCTGAGAATGTCACTGTTGTTGAATCACCAGATAAGAAAACAATGAAAGTCAATGGCACTTTTTTACTCCTAAGGAAAGTAGAGAACCGTTTACTCCTTTCTACACTGTAGTAAAAGCTGCCATTGACTTTCATTGTCTTTTTTTCTAGTTTTTCTAGCCAGGACTTCGGAGGAGAGAGATTTAGGGATACTGATTACTGATAGCTGCAAGATGAGTGGACAGTGTAGCCAGGCAGTGGGAAAAGCAAGCAGGATGCTCGGCTGCATAGCTCGAGGCATCACCAGTAGGAAGAGGGAGGTTGTGATGCCGCTGTATAGAGCCCTGGTGAGGCCACAGCTAGAATACTGTGTGCAGTTCTGGAGACCTTACCTGCAAAAAGACATTATTCAAATAGAACGTGTCCAAAGGCCGGCAACAAAAATGGTGGAAGGACGTAAACTTAAAACTTATCAGGAGAGACTTAAAGAACTTAATTTGTACAGTCTGGAGGAAAGAAGGGAGAGAGGGGACATGATTGAGACCTTTAAATATGTGAAAGGATTGAAAAAGGTTCAGGAGGGAAGTGTTTTTAAGAAGAAGCTTAATGATAGAACAAGGGGGCACAACCTGAAGCTAGTCGGGGGGGAAGATCAGGAGCAATGTTAGAAAATATTATTTTACAGAAAGAGTAGTAGATGCTTGGAACAAACTTCCAGCAGATGTAGTTGAAAAATCAACAGTCACTGAATTTAAACATGCCTGGGATAAGCACACATCTATCCTAAGATACAGAGAACATACAGTATACACATAAGATACAGAGAACATACAGTATACACATAAGATACAGAGAACATACAGTATACACATAAGATACAGAGAACATACAATATACACATAAGATACAGAGAACATACAGTATACACATAAGATACAGAGAACATACAGTGTACACATAAGATACAGAGAACATACAGTGTACACATAAGATACAGAGAACATACAGTATACACATAAGATACAGAGAACATACAGTATACACATAAGATACAGAGAACATACAGTATACACATAAGATACAGAGAACATACAGTATATACATAAGATACAGAGAACATACAGTATACACATAAGATACAGAGAACATACAGTATACACATAAGATACAGAGAACATACAGTATATACATAAGATACAGAGAACATACAGTATACACATAAGATACAGAGAACATACAGTACACACATAAGATACAGAGAGCATACAGTATACACATAAGATACAGAGAACATACAGTATACACATAAGATACAGAGAACATACAGTATACACATAAGATACAGAGAACATACAGTATACACATAAGATACAGAGTACATACAGTATATACATAAGATACAGAGAACATACAGTATACACATAAGATACAGAGAACATACAGTATACACATAAGATACAGAGAACATACAGTATACACATAAGATACAGAGAACATACAGTATATACATAAGATACAGAGAACATACAGTATACACATAAGATACAGAGTACATACAGTATATACATAAGATACAGAGAACATACAGTATACACATAAGGGCAGACTAGATGGACCGTATGGTCTCCTTCTGCCGTCAACCTTCTATGTTTCTATGTTTCTATGATTCAGTAACAGTGACATTCTCTGACTTTTTTTTTTTGTCCGATCAAGCAGAATCATCATCTAATATCAGTTTTTTCAGCCTGGCCAGATCATGCCTGTCCTTTGAAGCAGAGAGACAAATGAAGTGTGTGTGTGAAATACACTTCTACATGCTGGACAAGTCACAACACTTGTGTATGAGTGTGTGATTTAGAGGGCATGACCTTTCAGTCCCTACGCTCCTCGAGAGCACATAATGTTCAACCAGACCAGATCACATTTGTACTGTATCTGCCTGTCTATGGCCAACACAAGGTATAAACAAGTTACAAGATGCTACACTATATCTACAGTATATAATGGGTGATTATCTAGAGAGCAAAACTTTAAGTCTAGTCCAGTCAAGTCCCAACATCATCTAATATCTAGGATATTGAACAATACACAAGCCAGACAAACCGCTGCACTATTGTGTGTGTGGTTATCTAGAGCATATGACATCAGTCTGTTCCAGTCAAATCCAACTATTATCTAATGTCTATGAGATATAGGAGCTTATATATGTCCCTTATCTGCTTGTCTGTGGTTAACAGATGCAAAAGCCCAAGTCACTATACTATGGCCTTGATTCACAAAGGGTTGAAAAAAACTCTCATGGTAGTAAAAAATTCAATTCATGAGAAAAAAGCCTGAGAATGTCACTGTTAGTGAATTACCAGCTAAAAAGACAATGAAAGTCAATGGCACTTTTTTACTCCTGGAAAAAGGTATTGAACTTTTTACCCCTTTTTTACCTGTAGTAAAAAGTGCCATTGACTTTCATTGTCTTTTTATCTGGTGATTCACTAACAGTGACATTCTCAGGCTTTTTTCTCATGAATTGAATTTTTTACTACCATGAGAGTTTTTTTCAACCCTTTGTGAATCAAGGCCTATGTGTGTGTACAGCTGATTGAGGGCACAACTCTGATCCGATTGAGTCCCACACTTTTTTATGTCTATGACATTGAACAAGACACCTGTGAAATCCGGACAAACCGCTACACTATATATATATATCGGTTTGTCCAGCTTGAGATATATATATATGTATATATATATAATCATTGTGTTTGTGATTATCTAGAGGACATGCCTTTCAGTCTGGTTCAAATCCATTCATCATCTAATGTCATTTAAATATACGCCTGTACAAGCTGGACCAGTCACTACACTTTTCTAGAGGCCATAACTGACAGCCAAGTCAAATCCTATCTGTTCCTTTTCTGCCTGTCTATGGCCATGGTATTCCTATTCCTTCCACATGTACCAGCGAGACAAGTCACTACACAAACTTGTATGTATGATTATGTAGCGAGCATGACTTTCAGTCTGGTTCCATCAAATCCAACCAATCATCCAATGAAGTTTGCAAATATACCAAACAAGCTGCGCCTTATCTGCTGTCTGTGGCCAGTGTAGGCCCGTACTAGTGGGGCAAGAAGATACACTATGTATATATGTATATGTGATTGTGTACGGCTGATAGTCTATAGGGCACAACTTTCAGTCTGGTCTGATTAAGTCTAAACATCATCTAATGACATTTAAAGTGGACCAACACCCAGGATTTTGACTATCCTGGGTTTTGGTCCACTTCGGGGGGGGGGGGGGGGGGGGCACCCCGCTGTGTGAAACCCCCCAGAAAGCCCCAAAAACTCACCTCACCACGCTCCCACGTGACCGCGCCGTCCTATCCCCGCCAACGGACAAGCGGGTGACAGCGACGGACAAGACAGCACGTCTGCCGCCGCCGCCTCCCGCACTTCACTCTTACAGGGCGCGCGCACATCTAGAGGGGCGTGCGGGAGGCGGCTGCGATAAGGTAAGATTACGTTTTTTCGGGGGTTTTGGGGGGGTTTCACCCTGCGGGACATCCCGACCTATACAAGTGGGACAAATCACTACTATATATATATGTGTGTGTGTGTGTGTGTGTGTGTGTTGGGCATGACTGATTGGTCTGATTCAGTCATCATCATTGTCAATCATTTACAAGTACACCTATACAAACCACAAATCACTACACTTTCCTAGCGTGTATAATTTTCAGCCACGCCAGATTATATTAATCTGCCTGTCTATGGCCATTGTATTCCTATTCCTTCCACATGTACCAGCGAGACAAGTCACTACACAAACTTGTATGTATGATTATGTAGCGAGCATGACTTTCAGTCTGGTCTAAACATCTAATGACATTTAACAATACACCTATACAAGTGGGACAAATCACTACTATATGTGTGTGTGTGTGTGTGTGTGTGTGTGTGTGTGTGTGTGTGTGTGTGTGTGTGTGTGTGTTGGGCATGACTGATTGGTCTGATTCAGTCAAATCCTATCATCATAGTCAATCATTTACAAGTACACCTATACAAACCACAAATCACTACACTTTCCTAGAGGGTATAATTTTCAGCCACGCCAGATTATATTAATCTGTCTGTCTATGGCCATTGTAGGGGATAGAAATACACCTGTACAAGTGAGACAAGTCACCACACTGTGTGTATACAGAGGGCTGGGCATCTATGGGGCATACATTTCCATACAACACACACAGTGAGGCTTGCCACAGTGGTATTGACGTTTTTTTTAATAAAACGTAAAAACATTTGTCTTTATTTGCCTATTGCGTGCTTGTGCACACATCGGAATGTGTCCTCCGCATTTCACCCATCCGTGCAGTGAGTACAAACACAAACCCACCAGTGAACTGTGAGTGCCCACATGCCCGGAGCGGGGGGCTGCCACAAGTACAGCACCCAGGGAGCAGTTGGGGGATAAGGTGCCTTGCTCAAGAGCACCCTCCTGTCACATGGCCGCTTCCTTACCTTTAGACCACCATTACAACCTGGTCATATGGTTGGTTGTGTATTTCATGGGCTAATCCCTTTTGAATAACTCACCACAATGTATAATCAATACACATATAAAATAATATAGCGCGCAGCAGTGGAACTGAACCCCACCAGGCCCTGGAATTTCTCATAAAGTAACATTTTTCTGCTAATTTCAGCTCCTGGGATGACAACAAGTTTTAACTAAAATTCAAAGGATGGGTCTTTCTTTTTTTTTTTGATGCCCAGTATGTGCAAATAGATTAAGTAAGATGAAGAGCACCAATGGCAGCCCCCCTCACCCTTAGGGGCCCCATGTGTGCTACCTCTGTGCCCCTTGATAATCGTGCGTTATAATCTGGTATATTATAAATAATAAAGTAAATAATTGGAGTACAATAAAAAAAATTATATATGATAAAATAATAGAGTATGCTTCAACAGCAGTAATAATAGCAATAAGACTGTGATTAAATTGCTGCAGCATATGTCATCACTATATGGATGCACTCAATATTGAGTAATAGCTTAACACATATAATGTGTGTGTGTGTATATATATATATATATATATATATATATATATATACCGGTATACGCACTGACATTTCTTTTAGTTTTCTCTCTATCATCATCTATCTTCTCACCCATCCATTCTTTTGCTGATCCATTCATCCCATCTATTCTTCTATCCCATGCAAATGTGCAACATCCATACTGCTGACTACCAGTCGGGACTCTATTAACTCTCAGAGGAGCCATGATGGTCTGCAGGAAAGTTTTGTCAAGTGTGAGTAAACTCCCAGCATTCACGTGCTTTTGTGTTACCTACAAAGTAAGATATCAGGACCTTACAATGCCTAATAATCCCTTTAAAATCCCTACTTCCACTCCAACTAATAAAAGCCGGGCATGTCTGGCTTCCCCCTCTATAGCATGGCACAGGCTTCACACACTAGGGGGGGGGGGCATTCTAGGGGAAGCCTTCAATGTCCCACCCAGAGCCTTGTCCAAGGGAGGGATTCCTAACATTTCAATCTGAAAATAAGGGATCAGCATACCTCATTATTTAGAGACTAAAGGTTGAAATAATAAAAAAAATATATATAAGGATCTTACTGAAAACAATGGATCTTCCTGCAGTTACCAGGAGCCACTCTTCTAGTGAGGTTGGGGGTCCATAGGGGGAACCTTTGAAGTCCCACGCAGAGACTCAGAGCCTGGTCGGACATTTCAGCTTGAAATGATCTGGTTGGCTCATAACCTTCAATGATGGGACAGCTCAGCATAAAATATAAATAAACAATAATAATCATCAGCAACCAGTAACGTCATTCATTATTTAGGGAACTACAGTTTTGAAATAAAAAAATAGGGATATAGCAGGATCTTACTAAAAACGGGACCTTCCTTCAGTTAGCGACCTGAGAAGAGATCCACTCTCTGCAGCACCGCACAGGATTCTAGTGGACTAAAAACGGGACCTTCCTTCAGTTAGGGACCTGAGAAGAGATCCACTCTCTATAGCGCCGCATAGGATTCTAGTGGACTAAAAACGGGACCTTCCTTCAGTTAGCAACCTGAGAAGAGATCCACTCTCTATAGCACCGCACAGGATTCTAGTGGACTAAAAACGGGACCTTCCTTCAGTTAGGGACCTGAGAAGAGATCCACTCTCTATAGCACCGCACAGGATTCTAGTGGACTAAAAACGGGACCTTCCTTCAGTTAGGGACCTGAGAAGAGATCCACTCTCTATAGCGCCGCACAGGATTCTAGTGGACTAAAAACAGGACCTTCCTTCAGTTAGGAACCTGAGAAGAGATCCACTCTCTATAGCGCCGCACAGGATTCTAGTGGACTAAAAACGGGACCTTCCTTCAGTTAGGGACCTGAGAAGAGATCCACTCTCTGTAGCACCGCACAGGATTCTAGTGGGGTCTAAGGGAGGGAAACCTTCAACATCCCACCCGGAGCCATGGCGGCATCCCAACATTTCAGACAGGAAAAAAAGGGATCACGTTGGTCCCTGGCTCGTAACTTTAAATGACGGGACGGATCAACAAGGTATATAAATAATAATGATCATCAGGCAGTAACAAAGTCATTCATATACCTCATTATTTAGGGACAAAAGCTTGACAAAAAAAAAAGACATATAACAGGATCTTACTGAAAACAAGGGACCTTTCTACAGTTAGCAAACCTGAGCAGCCAGAAGGGGAGTTGGGGAACGGAACCCGCATCTCCCCCCCTATACACACACACACACACACACACACACACACACACACACACACACACACCACACACACTTACCTAGCTACAGAGTGTCTCGGCAGACTGGGTCACCGTGCCTGCCATGGACCGGAGCAGGAAAACGTAGGCATAAGCCACGCTATGTATTGGCTAACTCCATAGATTGAAGTTGCCAGCTGTAGAGGCGGCTCACATCCCCCTTTCGTCAGGGATCCCGGTGGTGACGGCGACGGCTCCACTTACCTTAATCCTGGCCAGGTCTTTTGTCCGGCTGGCTGCGTGGTGTCCTTTGGCCAGCGTGGTGCCCCCTGTCTCCTGGGCGCCCCCTTTTTTTTTTTTTTTTTCTTATTCACAGACCCTGGAGCTCTTGGAAGCAGCAGAGTCAGAGGGAGAGAGACAGAGAGAGAGACAGAGCGAGAGAGCTGTGCGAGGCTGGAGAGGAGGAGCACACCGGCCACACTCCTAGCTCAGGGCTTCCAGCTGCCTCCAGGGCAAAAAGGGATTAGCCCCAATGAAGCGGCCCCGGCTCTGCCCCCTTCCCCCGCCTGTGCCAGCTGCGCCCACCGCGATTGCCGCTCTGCCCTACCGGTGGGTTGCTGTCACGTTTTCAGCAGACGATGCAGGAGGAGAGAGAGAGAGAGCGAGAGAGAGAGAAAAGCTGATTTTAATCATTGTCATTTCGTCTGATGTAATATTTCCCCGGGCACTTCAGCTAGGCATAAATTTTCAGCTCCCAAATAAGTAACACAGGGCACGTTTCTCACATCGGCACGCTGCTATTGCGCTGCTATTGCGCTGCCACTGGCTGCCACACTCACTAACCGCCTGGCACCCCCCCATTCCGCTGCTGCTCCCCAATAGGTACTCTTTGCCCCTAATTTTTTTTTTTTTTTTAAATAAAAATGTATTGCCTTTCACAATGCCTCTTTATTCTAAAAAAAAAAAAAAAAAACTTTTGGTGGATGAATTTTAAAATCCGAATCAGTCTGCACATGTGCTATGGGATTTCCGGAAAGGTGAAATTTACATGTACGTGTACCCACATGTTTTTTTTTTCCCACAAAGCGAGACTATAGCAGTAACAATCCATCACATTAAAGCAGATCAAACCCAGTTTTTCTGCCCCCACTCCCCCAAGTTTTTGATCAACTTAAAGTGGACCAACACCCAGGATTTTGACTATCCTGGGTTTTGGTCCACTTCGATGGGGCACCCCCGATCGCTGTGTGAAACCCCCCAGAACGCCCGGAAACACTCACCTCCCCACGCTCCTACGCGGACGCTCGTCCAATCAGAGAGCTCAGAGCCGCTGTGGTATGCACGTACAAGCGGCGTCCAACCACAGCGGCTCTGAGCGCTGGAAGCCGCGACTCGCGCTTCCTTCTAGCAGGGAGCGCGCCCTGCTAAAGGGAAGCGCGAGACGTGGCCCGCGCATGCGCCATTGGAACGGGGTTAAGGTAAGGTTTGTGGGCGTCCTGAGGGGTTTCACACATCCCGATTTCGGATGCCCCGCAGGGAGGGATCTGATGGGCCCGGGAATCTTATAGATTCCCGGGCCGATCACCTCCCTCCCCGCGGGATATCCGAGATCAGGATGTCCCGCGGGGTGAAACCCCCCCAAACACCCCAAATTCCTCACCTTAGTGTCAGCGGCGGCCGGCCGCCGCCGCCTCCCTCGCGCCCCTCTAGACGTGCGCGCGCCCGCGCCGGCCGTCTGTGAATGGCCGGCGCGGGCACGCACGCGTCAACAGGGACGCGCGGGAGGCGGCGGTCGGAGGAGCCGCTTGTCCGCGGCTTGTCCGTCGCCGCGGACAGAGGTGAGTTCGGGGGGTTCGGGGGGGTTTCACACAGCGGGGCACCCCGATCGGGGGTGCCCCACCGAAGTGGACCAAGACCCAGGATAGTCAAAATCCTGGGTGTTGGTCCACTTTAACAGGGGCATCCCCATTTGGAATTGCTGGAAAGGTGAGATTCAGAAACAGAAGTTTAATTCCACCAAGTCTATACATAACTTTAAATGACTTTAAACACAAGGAATGTTTTTGTCTTATCGCAAAGAGAGACTACTGCATGAGCAGTAACACTAAATCACATTAAAGCGGTCCCAAAGGCAGTTTTCGGGTACACCGCATTTTGGTGTATGAGATTTAGAACTGGAATTGGCACGCACCACAGGATTACTAGCTAAGGTTATACAAGTGTACACACAAGGAAAGTTTTTTTTTTTTTTTTTTTTTTTTACAAAGGTGATACAAAGAGAAACTATAACAGTAGCAGTAACAATAAATCAGATTAAAGCAGCACAAATGACTTCCTACTTCTGTATCCTCCCTTATAGCCTAATAGACTGTAAGCTCTTCTCCTTCTGTATCCTCCCTTATACCTGAATAGATTGTAAGCTCTTCTGTATTATCCCTTATACCCTAATATATTGTAAGCTCTTCTGTATCCTCCTTATACCCTAGTAGATTGTAAGCTCTTCTACTTCTGTAGCATCCCTTATACCCTAATAGATTGTAAGCTCTTCTCCTTCTGTATCCTCCCTTATACCCTAATTGATTGTAAGCTCTTCTCCTTCTGTATCCTCCCTTATACCCTAATATATTGTAAGCTCTTCTGTATCCGCCTTATACCCTAGTAGATTGTAAGCTCTTCTACTTCTGTATCATCCCTTATACCTGAATAGATTGTAAGCTCTTCTGTATCTTCCATTATACCCTAATAGATTGTAAGCCCTTCCTCCTTCTGTATCCTGCCTTATACCCTAATAGATTGTAAGCTCTTCTGTATCTTCCCTTATACTGTAATAGATTGTAAGCTCTTCTCCTACTGTATCCTCCCTTTATACCCTAATAGAGTGTAAGCTCCCCTCCTTCTGTATCCTCCCTTATACCCTAATAGAGTGTAAGCTCTTCTCCTCCTGTATCCTCCCTTATACCCTAATAGATTGTAAGCGCTTACTTCTTCTGTATCCTCCCTTATACCCTAATAGAGTGCAAGCTCTTCTCCTCCTGTGTCCTCCCTTATACCCTAATAGATTGTAAGCTCTTCTGTATCTTGCCTTATACTGTAATAGATTGTAAGCTCTTCTCCTACTGTATCCTCCCTTATACCCTAATAGAGTGTAAGCTCTTCTCCTTCTGTATCCTCCCTTATACCCTAATAGATTGTAAGCTCTTCTCCTTCTGTATCCTCCCTTATACCCTAATAGAGTGTAAGCTCTTCTCCTTCTGTATCCTCCCTTATACCCTAATAGATTGTAAGCTCTTCTCCTTTTGTATCCTCCCTTATACCCTAATAGAGTGTAAGCTCTTTTCATTCTGTATACTCCCTTATACCCTAATAGAGTGTAAGCTCTTCTCCTTTTGTATCCTCCCTTATACCCTAATAGAGTGTAAGCTCTTTTCATTCTGTATACTCCCTTATACCCTAATAGAGTGTAAGCTCTTTTCATTCTGTATCCTCCCTTATACCCTAATAGATTGTAAGCTCCTCTCCTTCTGTATCTTCCCTTATACCCTAATAGATTGTAAGCTCTTCTCCTTCTGTATATATTTTTACATTCTGAAGTTAGCAGAGCTTTCCAGACTTTTTTTATTCCTGACAGATTTATCATCAGATCTTTTAGTCTGCACTCCAAGGTGACTGGTGGTGATCCTCTTGACCCCCTCCTGCCATTTCCACTACCTGATTGTGCTGCTTTTACCCTTACCCCCCTTCCTTTCATCATTACCCTCCTTTCCTGCCCTCCCCCCTTGCAGCTCTCCGTCTGCCATTAGATTGCCCCGGGGCCATTAATAGCAAATGACGTCTATAGGCGAGCTTTGTGCTATTGCAGAATGCGCCCTGTACACTCGCTGGAGGCTAAATGCGCCATTTCAATTATAGAGCGCAGCTAGCTGGAGATGTCTACTCTGAAGATCTCCCCCCACCTCCATCCCTCATCCCCGCCGGCGCCCGGCCTCTCCTCTCTGCGGAAGAGAGGGAAAAAAGCACTTTAATGAGGAGGAGGAAAAACTTTTCCATGGAGACCTGGCCTCTGCAGACCTCCAGCTGCCCATAAAGCTTGCAATCCGATTGGGAAGATTTGATTTTCTTCAGATTGCTCCATGTGCAACTTAAAGCGGAACAAAACTCATGGTTTTTACTATTCTGAGTTTTGTTCCGTGTCCCTGGGGCATCCCAAATTGGGATAACCCGCTATGTGAAACCCCCCAGAGCGCCCTGTAAAATTCACCTTTTCCCAGTCCGATTCAGGATGCCCCCAGAGAAGGTCAGCGGCTTGTCCAGGAATCTTTTAGAGTCCAGGGTCGGCCACAGAGGGTTTTGTTTCGCTTTAATTAACAGGCAATCTGTTTTTCTCCAAACAGAGTGGATGACAAAAGTCGCTTTAAAGTGGACCAACACCCAGGATTTTGACTATCCTGGGTTTTGGTCCACTTCAGCGGGGCACCCCCCAGAAACCCCGAAAAACTCACCTCTCCTCGCTCCCACGTGACCGCCGCTGCCAATCCCCGCCGACGGACAAGCGGGAGGCAGCGACGGACAAGAGAGCGCGCCTGCTGCCGCCTCCCGCGCGTCACGCATGGGAGGGTGTTGGTCAGCCCAAATCCTGGATCTCTCACTTACCAGGGTAAATAAATATTCTCTTGCTTGCCCAGGACTCAGTAATGGTGTGAGAGACAGGGACAGTGTTTGTGGGGTGGAAAACTTGGCGATTACCCAGGGTCCTCTTCCCAAATGAGCCCCTAAATTCACCTACAGTAACTTGCCATTGGCTGGGGCACCGAGGCCCAGTGTAAAGCTCACTGATGCCCACACAATAGATTATAGCTAATGTAGCTGTAACTTACTTTGGTAGACATCTTTTTATAGGCATCCGTGTCACAGCCCCATGGGTTTCACACTCCAGGTCAAGCTACCAGACAGCCCTGGAGTCTTTTAGATTCTGGGGCCAGCCTTGCTGGGTTTGGAGCTGCTTTAAAATTTGGTTTTAGGACCATGTACACCCCCCCCCCCCCCCAAAAAAAAAAAAAACAAATATTACAGGGGACTAAGAAACAGCTGCACATTGCAGTGAAGCAAGCCCCTTATTGGAAATGTTGCTGCCGCAAGTGTGTGCAGCTGTTTTCCGTTTCTGTCAGATGGGTGTAGGTGAGCCCTGCATTATGGAGATACTCACCTTTCCCTAGCAGAGCTTCATCTGATGATGTTGCAGGAAAGATTGCACTCTGTTTTGGAGCGAGTCCTGCTCCACAAAGACACACATTTAGCCTATTTAGCCTCGGGCAGTATAGAGTAGGTGGGTTAGTGGGTCACTTGCATTACATGCCATTCAATAATTGAGGAAGCAGTAAGCATGGGCTTACCTGGTTCTTTAAAGAACCTGTCTAGTCTGAAAATGAGCCTATTAAATAAAACATTGTGAGTTTGCTTTTTTTTTATCTGCTCTTTAAAGCTTACTTAAAGCCAAGATCTTCACCTCCCAGTTTTGGTCTGCTTTACAGATGGCATCCCATATAGGAAGGTCTGCACATGCACTTTGGCTATGAGGTAGAAACTGTGAGATAAACCTGCTCCATAAAGCAGATCAATACCTGGGATTTTAACCCTTTACAGGGGGCATCCCAAACTGAGAGGCCTGCGCATGTGCTGTGGCTTAGAAGTGGAAATGGTGAGATATAGGCCTTTTTTTAAAAAACCTTCTCTTTAAAGTGAACCAAAACCCATGGCGATCGGCCCGGGAATCTATAAGATTCCCGGGCCGATCGATTCACTCCACCTGGGGCATCCAAAAACAGGATGCCCCTCTGTGTGAAACCCCCAGGTCGCCCCATACATTCCACATACAGTCTAGCAGGATGCGTGCCCGTGCCAGGCATTTGTGAATGGTCGGCGAGGGCACGCTCCCTGTTAGAGAGTAGCAGGGGATGCGGGCGTCGGCGTGCTAAGCTTCTGGCCTTAGACGAAGCATTAGCTGATGTGACATCAGCGGCTCTGAGCGCGCTGATTGGACGAGCGGCCGCACATGCGCTGTAGGACCGGGAAGAGAAGAGTTGGCTTTGGTGATCTGGGGGGTTTCACGCAGCGGGGCACCCACTCGAGGGAAAGGACCAAAACCCAGGATAGTCAAAATCCTGGGCTTTGCGGATGGAGGAACTGGCTCTTGACGGGGTTGAGGGAGGGGGGGGCGAGAAACACTCCAGGACATGGGCAATATGGGAGGTTTCTAAGAGATCCCCAGGGATTCAGGATATACTGGAGAGAGATGGGTAATGCAGGCGTATATTCCTTCTGTCCTTTCTTTCTTCCTTCTTCATTTCTATTTCTTATATCTTTCTATTTCTTCTTTTCTCTGCTTCCTTGGGTGGTTTTGGGGGCGGGCTGAGCCTTGAGCAGAAATGCCGGCGGGTCCGTAGTTGATGGGGGTTGATGGTCGGCCAAGGAGCAGTATCCCCAGGCAACGGGCGGCCACTCACGAGCCCCCGATCTCAGGATCTTGGAGACGGAGGTGTCCCCTGGGCCCCCCATTTTGGTGAACCGGGGAGGCCAACAAATGTGCTAACCTCACGAGCCCCTGATCTCAGGATCTTGGAGACGGAGGTGTCCCCCATTTTGGTGAACCGGGGAGGCCAACAAATGTGCTAACCGCACAAGCTTGAGATGGGGCGTAATTGTTGTCGATGCTGCTGTAATATAGGATACTGTTAACGTTGGCATTAGTTTATGACAGAAGGGGGTTGTAGGCTTTAATGAGTGACTAACTTTATTACTATCACTGTAAACCCTTCAACAATCCTGATAGTTCAATGCTTATACCGGTTGCCCTCATTGTTTGCTCGAGGCGCGGAGGTCCTGTTTTAGTCCTGCGCTTTTCTTTCTGTCTGTATGTTTATAATTGTCTATAACACTCAATAAAAATATATTGCCAAAACTTTAAAGTGAGCCGAAACCTGGTATTTTCACCCCCAGGTTTTGGTCTGCTTTACAGGGGGCATCCCATATCGGGAGGGCCTCTGCATGTGCGGTGGCTATAAGGTAGAAACAGTAAGGTATGGGCTTTTTTCAACCTGCTCTTTAAAGCTGATGGAAACCCAGGATTTATACCCCCTGTATAGCAGACCTGTTGGTCTATATTACAGGGGCATCCTAAATTAAGAGGGAGGGTTGAGGTGAGTGTACATGCCACCCCAGGGGTTTTACACCGTGGGGCATCCAACTGCGCTTGCCCTTTAGGAGGGCTTTCATCCGGCTCTAGAGTCTTTTAAGGTTTCCCTTTAAAGTGGACCAACACCCACCGGTGATCGGCCCGGGAATCTATAAGAATCTATAAGATTCCCGGGCCGATCACCTCCCTCCCCGCGGGACATCCGAGATCGGGATGTCCCGCGGGGTGAAACCCCCCCAAACACCCCAAACTCCTTACCTCAGTTACCTCAGTCTGTGAATGGCCGGCGCGGGCACGCGCGCGTCAAGAGGGACGCGCGGGAGGCGTCGGCGGAGGAGCCGCTTGTCCGCGGCTTGTCCGTCGGCTCGGGGAGAGATGAGTTCGGGGGGATCGGGGGTGCCCCACCGAAGTGGACCAAGACCCAGGATAGTCAAAATCCTGGGTGTTTGTCCACTTTAAAGTCACCTCATTTTATTTAGTGCCTGTTCACTAGCACCACCTGCTGGGCATATCCTCCAGCACCTTTGGGTGGTCCCGCGCAGTAAGGCCATCAGAAACAGGACTATATAGTGGTGTCATCTATGGCTGATTCTTTTATTATTATTATCATTATTTATTTATATAGCGCCATCATCTTCCGTAGCGCTTTACAAAGTAGTAATTACAGGGTAGAAACATACGGTACATATACTATTTCAAATGCAGTTTTACAGATTTGACAATGGATATTCTGAATACAAGATACAATAGGGGAGAGAGCCCCGCCCCTGAGGAGCTTACAGTCTAAAGGAAGAGGGGTGAAGACGAGGGGGAAGGATCACACACAGTCATTATTGAGCTTTGTGCCCTTTAGAAGATTGGTTAGGCCAGATTATATGCTTGGCTGAATAGGTGAGTTTTAAGGGCTCCTTTGAAGGTTTTGAGTGTTGTGGAGTGGCGGATTGGGTGCGGGAGGGCATTCCAGAAGATTGAAGTTGCACGTGAGAAGTCCTGGAGGCGGGCGTGAGAGGAGGTGACCAGGGAGGAGGACAGGAGAAGGTCCTCCACCCTGGTAAATATCTTCCATATTTACTGCAAAAATTGGTCCCAGCACTTGTGGTTCTACAACTGGGGAGCCTGGGTTATCTACTCTTTGTGGGTGTGGATAGTGCTTATTATTGCTAGGTCATTGCTGCTGCCAAAGCAAATAGGATCATGGGGTACATCAGGAGGGGAATAGGTGCTCAGGACCAGAACATCATTTTACCCCTGTACAAGTCACTGGTCAGACCCCATATGGAATACTGTGTACAGTTCTGGGCACCTATCAGAACTGGAGCGCGTTCAAAGAAGGGCAACAAAGTTAATAAAAGGAGTGCGGGGGCTAGAGTACCCGGAAAGATTGTCACAGTTAGGTTTATTTAGTCTAGAAAAAAGACGATTGAGGGGTGATCTAATAACTATGTATAAATATATTCGGGGTCAATACAAAGATCTGTCCCACAATCTATTGATACCCCGGAGTGTAACCATAACCCGAGGGCATCCACTAAGGTTAGAGGAAAGGTGCTTTCTCCACCGACATAGGAGGGGATTCTTCTCTGTAAGAGCAGTGAGACTATGGAACTCGCTGCCAGAGGAGGTAGTAATGATGGATACAGTAAAAACGTTCAAAAGTGGCCTTGATACCTTCCTGGCATGTAATAACATTTCCAGCTATGGCTACTAGACCACTGGAAGGAGATAAACAGGCTGAACTGGATGGACTAAAGTCTTTATTCAGCCGCACATACTATGTTACTATGTTACTATTAGTGTCTGTTGGTCCTGTAAGCTCTGAATGCCGCACACAAGCATCTTCGGCCTGGTAAGCCAGCAGAGGGCAGCGAGATTCCAGTTTTGGGTGTGGGTCCGCATTAGCTGCCTACATATTTCCCATACTGGGCAGAATTTTAGATTGTAAGCTTGCTCAAGTATCTTTTTTTATATCTCTACAACATTTCCCAATGAATTTACCCTGTACATACAGATTGTCCACATTAAAAATCATCCTACCTGCATCTACTGCATGTTATGAGCCTTTAAATATCTTATGGAAGCGGCCATCTTATCAGGCAGCCTGCAAACAGGAAGTGCCTCCTGACTGTGTTGCTCTGCATTCTGGGACTGCTGACCTTTTCCTGACCCCAGCTCTGCTCTGTCTGTGCAAAGCACAGCTATAACCCACCCCCCTGTACCTTATCCTACTCTCCTCAGTAAGTGTGATGCTTCTGAGTCAAGATGGCGGCGCCCGTATCCTAAATTCCTGAACAGAGTTGCAGCCCAGTGGGGGAAAGAATAATAAGTTAGTGACCAAAAAAGTAAAATATATTAATTTTAGATGCTGGGGAATCGTTTTTTTAAGAGTTAAATCACGCTGAAGGTCCGGTTTAAGAAAGAGATAAAGAAGTGTTTCATGTTTGATTCCCAGCTAGGACGTGACTAAAGTTCTCTTGAGCCATGAACCTGCCCCCCCCCCCCCCCCCCCCCCCCCCAGTGCTCCCCGGGCTCCAGGCATGTGCACACTCACTGCTTGTGATGGGTTCAATGTGGAGGGGAAAAAGCTTACAATGGCCATATACATAATAACAAAAAGTAAAGTAAAATAACCTCGAAGCAAGACTTCCTCATAAATTTTGCAGAAGAACTCTGTTGCCAACTAGTGGCCATGGATGATCCTGCGTGGGCTTCTCTACACCCCTCTCTAAAGGTCGAACGCTTTTGTTTTTAGAGGTGAATGCTGGGGATAAAAGGTCCCAACAGCGCCAATACGAGGATTAGGATAATTAATTTGATATTCCTGCTACCCTTTTTGTTTCAGCGTATTGCGGTGCTACATAAAAAACGCTTTATACGCTCTTTTTATCCCCTCAGTGGGGCAGAGACAAACTTTTGCTTCCTGGGGGCGTCTTTTTCTTTCTTTTTTTATATACTTTTCTTCCTGCTTTTTTTTTTTCTGACAAAAAAGGGGAAATTTTCTCATTAAAGTTCCGTCGCCGCAGTTAGTTCAATTACTTGATCCAGGCAGAAGATGCTGTAAATTTAAAGATTTAAATAGCTTACAAAGACGCCGCCGGCACCATCGCTTAATTTCCTTAATTTATGGATCTTTAGTACGCTTTCTGAAATGAGAAGGAGAAGTAGGTCACCCCTAATGATTAGCATCCGCCACTGTGCGCCTTGTTTTGCGGGTTCGCTGGAAGGAGGACAGGTAGGTCGGCGCTGTGCCCGGACCCCCCACTCGCCTCGAAGAAGGCTTTTTACTTTCGCCTTCATTGTCTATTTATCATCCGCTGTGCTCTGCCGGTGGCGTGATTGGATGATGGCTCAGCTTGGGGGCATGATCTGCATAAAGAGGGTCTCCCCGTCACCATTACAGGTTCTCTTTAAAGGTGTAATAGAAATCACAAGGACCAGAGATGAAATGAGTGTATTATTGTGCTACTGATCAGAATAACGGTATTATTATCTGTCGCAATAAATCGAGGCAACCGGACTTATTTGCCTTATTTAAATACTATAGATATGACCTGGATGAATGAGGACCTTCTCAGACATCTTATATTTATCATTTATAAATCTATGTATTTATTTACATATTTATGTATATTTTATAGTATGAAAATAAATATATATATATATATTTTTATTACAACACCTAACGCCCGGGCTTCACTTTCACCATCATCGTATATTTATCATTCGCCATGCTCTGCCTATGGCGTGATTGGGCAATGTCTAGGCTCGGGGGCATGATCTGTGTAAAGAGGATCTCCCCCCGCCACCATTACATTTGTAACAGTAATCACAAGACCAGTGATGAATTTGATTCATTTTTTTGCTGAGCAGCTTTTACTTCCTTCCAGAATCAGAATAATAGTATTACTATATTTTGTTTTTATATGTATTATAATAAATTGAGACAACTGGACGTACTGTATTTGCCTTTTTTTTTTTTTTTCACAAGAGATGTCACATGGCCTGGATGAATGAGGACCTTCACATAAATCTTTTATTCAGTTATTTCTTTTATACACTTTTATATTTATTTACACATATAGTATGATACAATATATGTATGTATTTATATATTATAAAAATAATATTATATTACATAATATAATCTAACATTTTATTTATTAGGACATAATATATTCTATGACATCATCATAAATAAATGTATTTTTTATTACCTTTAATACTTAACACCTAAGGCTCTGTTCACACTTAAGCTGCCCATTTCCATATACACAGTATGTGCTGCGTAACGCTTGAGAAAACGTTGCAAAGCATTATATTATTGCAGCACTGCAGAATTTTGCAGGACAGATGCAGAATTATTTTGCCCAGGACAGATGCAGATTTTGTTTTGCTCAGAATAGAAGCAGATTTATTTTGCCCAGGACTAGCGAAAAACAAAACAAAATGCATACATGACCATTTGAATGTAGTAAAATGTATGATTACAGACAGATATAAATGCAGTTATTTTGCCCAGGACAGCCACAAAATGACTTTGCCCAGTACAGATGCAGAATTATTTTGCCCAGGACAGATGCAGAATTATTTTGCCCTGGACAGATGCAGAATTATTTTGCCCTGGACAGATGCAGAATTATTTTGCCCAGGACAGATGCAGAATTATTTTGCCCTGGACAGATGCAGAATTATTTTGCCCATGACAGATGCAGAATTAATGTGTCCAGGGCAGATTCAGAATTAATTTGTCCAGGGCAGTTTCAGAATTACTTTGATTGCTTAGATTTTTTTTTGATCAGAACAGAATCAGAATTATTTTTCCCAGGACAGATGCAGAATTATTTTGCCCATGACAAATGCAGAATTATTTCCCCAGGACAGATGCAGATTTTTTTTGCTCAGGACAGATGCAGAAGCAGAATTATTTTGCGCAGGACAGATGCAGAATTATTTCCCCAGGACAGATGCAGATTTTTTTTGCTCAGGACAGATGCAGAAGCAGAATTATTTTTCCCAGGACAGATGCAGAATTCTTTTCCCAGGATAAATGCAGATTTAGTTTTGCTCAGGACAGATGCAGAAGCAGAATTATTCTGCGCAGGACAGATGCTGAATTATTTTGCCCAGGACAGATGCAGATTTTTTTTTTGCTCAGGACAGATGCAGAAGCGGAATTATTTTGCCCATGACAGATACAGAATGATTTTGCCCAGGATGGATGCAGAATTATTTTGCCCAGGACGGATGCAAAATGAATTCACCTATGGCAGATGCAGACGCAGAGCTGTTTTGCTCAGGGCAGATGCAGAATTAATTTGCCCAGGACAGATGCAGAATTATTTTGCCCCGGACAGATGCAGAATTATTTTCCCAGGATAAATGCAGATTTAGTTTTGCTCAGGACAGATGCAGAAGCAGAATTATTCTGCGCAGGACAGATGCTGAATTATTTTGCCCAGGACAGATGCAGATTTTTTTTGCCCAGGACAGATACAGAAGCGGAATTATTTTGCCCATGACAGATACAGAATTATTTTGCCCATGACAGATACAGAATTATTTTGCCCAGGATGGATGCAGAATTATTTTGCCCAGGGCGGATGCAAAATGAATTCACCTATGGCAGATGCAGACGCAGAGCTGTTTTGCTCAGGGCAGATGCAGAATTATTTTGCCCCATACAGATGCAGAGTTATTTTTTCCTGGTCAGTTGCAGAATTATTTTGTCTAGGACAGATGTAGATGCAGAATTATTTTGCCCAGGACAGCCACAGAATTATTTTGCTCAGGCCACATGCAGACCCAATCTTTCCAAAGCATCTGGTACCTATCAGGTAGGGGAAGTATGCCACTGCCATTGGGGGTTGCCTTTATCCCATCCACCCTGTTTTTTGCAGATGATTCAGAGCAACTGTTAGTGGTGCGGGCCATAAGACAGTCCCCTTAATAATTGGGCTCCTTTAGGGGGAGGAGGTGCTTCCTGCAGCTAAGGTAGAGGCACATCATGGGACATCCTGGTATGGGACAACAGCAGCACCAGTGGTGCTAGATTAGGGATACTTCTTACCAGTGTTCCTGGCAACTATGTGTCTCGGCCCACTTTAAGTGCAGCCACCTGCCACAGCAAGACCCATATTTGGCCATACTTAGCTGGTCTAGATGGGGTCTCCATGAAAGGGAGATAATAACAGATGTCGACTGCAATGAGTCTCAGCTCCCCGTTCCCATCTCATGAAGACCAGGTAAGGGCTAGGTGAGTATAACTAGGTGGGGAGGTTAGATGTGGAGAAGAAGTCCTGGGTTGGGGGGGCAGACTGTAAGGATATAAGGGATCCTCCATTAGAAGGTGTCAGGGATGGGATGCTTACTGCTGGGCAGGGGTGAACTGAGCCTCAGTAAAGCAGTGTGCTGACCCTTCCTATGATGGGACAATGGTGACCTGATGCTGGGGGATAACAAGCAGGGTCACAGCTGCTAAGTCACCAATGATTGTTAAAAAAAACAACAGCCTGCAGCGGTGACCCCAATTTCTCCTGAACCACAAGTTCAGCAATTGCCCCCCCACCGAAGTGCCCCCTAAGGCCTCATTAGAGGTGTGCCCTGCCGCTGGGACAGGGAACAACAGGCACTTGCTGGCACACTAGGGGATTTTCACTGCAATCCAATGCAGTGCCTGGGATTTAAAGGTTGAATTTGACTGGAGGTTTGAAGCATGAGTGTGAGGACTCTGCAGACAGACAAGACAGACAGTCGCGGATTTTGGTGGAGAAATTTGGGGACGTGCAAGGCTCTATGTCCGATCTGCACAAACCCACCAGCCAGTGAGGTGGATAGGTCTGATATCACACGCCATTCTCTTTCTTTGTCTAGTGATTGGGATGCTGCTGGTTCTTGTGGTGTGGGATTAGTATTGAGATATTCAGTAACCTGCACTCCATTCAGGTTTTAATAAGCAGATATGACATCAGATTGTCTAGTAAGCTGAATGGAACATGCTGGCCACTCCTCCGCATACCCACCCCAGCCATTCAGAAATGCCTACCGCGAATATGCACCTCAACTATAGGGGGTAGAACAGCGCTCCTCAGCACCTGACCCTGGTGCTGTCTTACCTTCACCCGAACCAGTAAGCCAAGGCTGGGAGGCAGTGCCTTGGCATTGCCATCAAGGAGAGTATACTGGCGATCCCAAGGGTTTCACACATCGGGGAATCACACGCAGGGCATCAGGATGCCCCAGGGGTGGGGACCTTGGACTCCCTGGAGTGATTGTGCACTGCCTTAGACGTATTTTATTATTCTTATTATACTATACTCACAAAACATTCTTGTGCATCATTCATATATATTCATAATTTTTAAACTGCCTCTGCACGGGGGGGGGGGGGGGGGCGAAGCTTGCCACGCCCATCACTCAATTAAAAGAAAACTGGGGACACCTAGCAATCACAAATGGGTTAATCTAGTAGCTGGAAGACGGGACTAGAGCAGGAAGTGAGCTGTAATTCCTCCCCATGTGCAGGTATAAAACCCACCAGCCAATAGCTTTCCCATTCTTCTATAGGGAAAGGATGACAGATCAGTGTTTTTCCTTTTTGGTGTGTTTTAGAGCTGGGACCTGATTTATCAGGCACTTCTGCCACACAGTGCCACATCATTTTAAATTAGAGTAGTGAAAAAATATAATTTATATATTTTTTTCACACTTGTGCATGTTGTATCACTGAAAGAAACACAATTTCCTAAAACATTAGCGGTGCAGCAACATGCTGAAAAATGTATTAATCATATATTCCAAGTATACAGCACGTCCTGTTCCAGAATATTCCTTACACATGGGTTATACATCCACAAGATGGCGCTGGACTGCAGAAAAGACTTGTGGCCACTCCCAGCCCCTTAAATAGCCAGGAACCTCCCACCAATTCCCAGTTCTTATCTGCAGTCTGGACTGCGAACATAGAAGATGGCTCTCTATACTGCGCGAGTGAGCGGGGCTTATCAGCCTGCAGCCCTGCAGGACTATTCCCACCCGTTTCCGGACCCACTGCCTCCCAGCCTTGGCTGACTGGTTCGGGTGAAGGTAGGACAGCACCAGGGTCAGGTGCTGAGGAGCGCTGCTCCTATCGCAATCCCTGCACTGATATGGGTAGACGGTATAGGCTTATGGTGAGACTTGTGGAATGCCCCTTCCTGCACTCTGGGTCTTCCTTACCCAATCCCTCCCCGGTCCCCCCCTACCCCCCTCCTTCTTCACTTTACTGCTGTGTGCTGTGCTTTTTACTTAATTTGATCGCCGCCGTGCCGCTTGTACAGAGCTCCACGGACAGCGGCGTCATTGCCTCAGCCGCTGCTGCGCCGTCATTGGACGGCGAGATCACGTGGGACGCGTTTCGCGCTCTTCGGGGGGGGCAGGCTCTGCGGATGGCGCTTTTGACATCACACCTCCGTGGCCCGCACCTCAAGGTCTGTGCGGGCGCCATTTTGCTTCTCTTCCTCTGCGTGTGCTGCTGCTCCTTGCCAGTGCGGTCCGTGAGTGTCCCTGCGGGGTGTTATTCTAAGTGTGCCATACACTCCACTTCGATCTTCATGACATGTGGGTAATCTCCAGTAGAGGGCGAACTTCTGCAGAGATGAATATGCAAAAAAGAAAGCCCCTCCCGGTCCATATATACCTGGGACCTCCCACCAATTTCCCAGTTCCTTCTCTGCAGGGAAGGAGACAAGATAGAAGATGAAGACTTCTTTACTTACAGGTAAGCCGGGCCCGCGCCCGGCCGTTTATTGTCCCTATTACTGCCAGGACCCTTTCTAAATTGCCCCTATTTGAGCCTCCCAGCTTAGGCTGCGGGTCCTGGTGAAGGTAGGCAGCACTCTATGGGTGCGGAAGGAGCACTGCTCCACCGTGAGACCTCACTATGGGGTAGGCGGTTATCCAGGTTTTTTGGTGATCCTGGTGTGGGATGCCCCGTCCCTCTATGCTTACGGCCGGATTCTGGCAGGGTTCCCCCCCTTCTGGGTCCCTTACTCCCCTCCGGGGGGGGGGTGGCCTGGCCGGGCCGTTAATTAGTTTTCGTTCTCCCATGCCCCTGTGTGTGTGGGTATGTGATTCCACTGTGCATGTGTGTGTGACTGACAGTGTGTGTTTTACTTCTGGGACCGTGTCCGGTGCTGTGATTAGCCTGGGGGAGCTTCTCCCCCTCAGGCTGTGTTCAGGGAGGGGGAGGTGCCGGGCACGGTAGCCCCGCCCCCTTCTTTGGCACGATTCTGTGGCTCGTTCCTAGGGGATCCGCGTTGCTGGGAGGGGGGCGTGGCCTGGTGAACGCGCATTCTGCGCTGGCCCGCCCTCCCCCTTCTCTTCCTCTTTCTGCATGAGGCACTTCTCGGGAGCCATTTTGATGCTACTTCTGAGCTGCGCTCCGGGTGGTAAGGGCCGGATGGCCACTTCCTTAGATTATGTGGGGGCCCCCCACTGATTGCGGGCATGTTTGTTTTGTGTTGGTTACGCATGTCTGGCTAGGATACAGATATATATATATATATATATATATATATATATATATATATATATATACATATACAATTAGGTATGTGTTATTGCCTTATATCTGTAGGATTGCACTTATGTTGCCTGTTTTTGTGTGTTACAGATTGCATTGTATATGTGCATATTAAGGGGTTCCTCCTGGTCCTGGGGTCCCTAGTGTAAATTTGTTCACCTCAAATCCTCCCACCGGGACTTTTAAGGGGCATCCCGGGTTGCTTAGGCGTAAATTCCCTGCGGTCTTGCGACTGACCACAATAATTCACCATATGGAGGCTCCGCAGGATACTGGGCTTGGGCTCCCTCTGGGACAATCCGGGCCATGTGTGGGGTGTGAGGTATCCCTTACGGGGGAGAATGTGCTGATCTGTATACCATGCTCACAAAAGGCAATAACGCGGCAGTCTGGTACCCAGCCTTCTGGGTTGGCTCCTCCCACTTCATCGCCTTCCCCTCCCCACCTTATCCGTACCCCAAGTGACATTGGTGCCAGTGGGGAGCCGCTCTCTGATGTTTGGGCTAGGTTGGCCAGCATCGAGAAAATTATTGCTAGCACGGTGGGCAAGAAGGCCTAGGCTAAAAAGAGACATTTGTCGTCGGCCCGGCCCTTGTGGGATGTTGACGACGATTCCGTTGATTTGTCAGTTTATTCCCCGTTACAGGAGGGGGAATTGTATCAGGAAACAGAGGCTGACTATGTTCAGTCTGGGGATGCCGATGTCGGGCAGGCGCTGGGGGATGCCGTAGATACGGCCACTGTTTTGTCACATTTATTAGAGGTGTTGGATATTGAACCGCCTGAGGCGCCCCCTCTCAAGAAGGGGGACTTTTTTGGGGTCCGCAAGCCCCGCCTGAAATTCCCTACCCAGGGTCACTTTGATGCACTGATCCTTAGAGAATGGGAGAGGCCCAGTCGGCTTCCTGGTGTTCCTCAGGGATGGGATAAGAAGTATCCTTTTCCGTTGGAGGCGGTTAAGCGCTGGTCTTCTCCTCCCGAGGTCGACGTGCCAGTTTTAGGTTTGACCAACTCTTCTGTGCTGAACACCCCTGACGCCACTTCCCTTAAGGATGGCGAGGATAAGCGCCTTGATCAGATGGCGTGCCACGCATTAGTGCATCTGCCCTGGTGTCGCTTGCTACCAGGTCTCTTATCAGGGACTGGCTGAATAACGCTCAGTTTGATCCAGTTTGGGTTCACTTCGCTATCCTTAAGAGATGCGAATTGTTCATGGATTTTGCCATGGCTGCGATGGAAGATTCTATTGTCGTGTGTAGTAGGACTTCAGCCTTACTGGTGGCTATGCACAGATTGGTCTGGCTCCGCCATTGGACAGCGGACGCTGGGGCCAAGAAGTCGCTCACAGCTCTTCCCTTCTTGGGTTCGCGGCTGTTCGGAGATAAATTGGATGCTGTTGCTAAAGGAGGTAAGTTACCTCAGAGGAGGAAACAGCGCCGCCCCTTTCTGGGGGCTGGCTCGTTCACTCCTTCCTTTCGAGTGGTTCAGAGCGGCTAGGGGTTTGGCCTTCTCGGGTGTCAGGGGCTCGTCCTGGAACAGAGGCAGAGGTCGGGCACGTCCCGCGGCTGCCTGGGTTTCCAAGCCCAAGCGTGCCGTTAAACTGGCTCAGTAATGAAGGGGCGCCCTCACCCGCAAGGGTGGGGGGGTCAGCTACGGCTCTTCTTCCAGGTCTGGGCCCGGGAGGTCACAGACAATTGGATCTTGGAAGTGGTCTCCTCCGGGTACAAACTGGAGTTCGAGTACTGGCCGCCCCCAAGATTCTTAAGGTCTCGGGTGCCCTCGGACCCTCAGGCTGCACAGGGACTCCTGTTAGCAGTGAAAAACCTTCTGGACATGGGGGTTATATGCCCGGTGCCTCCGTCGGAGAGAGGCAGGGGTTACTACTCCAACCTTTTCACGGTTCCCAAAAAGGAGGGTTCGGTGAGACCCATTCTAGATCTCAAGGTTCTCAACAGGTTTATCAGAGCCAAAAAGGGGATTTTATGACATCCATAGACATCAAGGATGCGTATCTGCATGTTCCGATTTTTCAGGCACATCAGAGATTCCTCCGGTTTGCGGTGGAGGATCAACATTATCAGTTTGTAGCTCTTCCCTTCGGTCTGACCTCGGCGCTGAGGGTCTTCACCAAGGTCTTGGCGGGAATAATGCCTCTGCTCAGAGCTCAGGACATTCGCATTGTGCCTTATCTGGACGACCTGTTGATCTCAGCTTCTTCCCTACGTCAGGCGGAGCTGGACACCCACCAGGTGGTGTCGACCCTGGAGAGGTTCAGGTGGGTGATCAACCGCACCAAGTCTTCTCTCTCCCCGTCTCGTGTGATTTCATTTCTGGGCATGAATCTGGATACCATTCTGGCCAGTGTTTCTGCCCCAGACCAAGGTGCTGGGGATTCAGGGTCTGATCTGCCTTCTTCTGGCCAATCCTTGTCCCTCTATCCGACAGGGGATGAAACTGGTGGGCTTGATGGTATCCTCCTTCGAGGCGGTACCGTTTTCACAGTTTCACATGAGATCTCTTCAACTTCACCTATTGATGCATTGGGACAGGTGTCCGCAGTCATTGGATCAACCTTTCAGGATGTCTCCTAGGGTTCGGCAGTCCCTTCGGTGGTGGCTGGAATCGAGCAATCTGTTGAAGGGCAGATCCTTTCTGGTCCCTTGTTGGGAGACGGTTACCACGGATGCCAGCCTGTCGGGCTGGGGAGGTTATTGGAAGAGTCATCAGTTCAGCGGGGTGTGGGGTCCTCAGGAGGCTCACACCCCCATCAATGTCTTGGAGCTCAGAGCCATCCGACTGGTTCTGGCTCGGCTGACCTCACATTTACTGGGTCTACCTGTTCAGGTTCGTTCGGACAACCGAACGGCGGTAGCTTACATCAATCTCCAAGGAGGGACTCGCAGCAGGAGTGCCCTCAGGGAAGTCTCTCTGATCCTGCACTGGGCGGAGAGCAATGTTCCTTGCATTTCGGCAGTCTACATTCCGGGAGTCGAGAACTACGGAGGTGGATTCCCTGAGCAGGGGATCCTCTCGCCAAGGAGAGTGGTCTCTCAACCCCGAGGTTTTTCTGGATCTTTGCCGCAAGTGGGGGACTCCGGAGGTGGATCTCTTTGCCTCGAGGCACAATCACAAATACCGCCCTTTGTGTCTCTTTCTCAGGATCCTCTGTCTCTGGCAGTGGATGCCTTGTCACTGGCTTGGAAGGAGTTGGGTTTTTCTGTACCTGTTTCTGCCCGTCTCCATGCTGGGCAAGGTAGTTCGCAAACTGGTTCTAGAAGGGGCACCAGTGATTCTGGTGGCTCCAAGGTGGCCAAGAAGGGTTTGGTACGTAGACGTGGTAAGGATGGCCGTAGATCAGTACCGGCTTCTCTTGTTGCCGGATCTGCTATCTCAGGGTCAACTACTTTACCCCAATTTACAAACGCTGGCTTTGACGGCTTGGCTGCTGAAACCTCATTTTGAAAGAGGAAGGTTTTGTCTGAGGCTGTTGTTCAGACCTTGATTAGGGCTAGGAAGCGGTCCTCTTCTGGCATTTACTATAGGACTTGGAGGTCCTATATTGATTGGTGTGAGGCTAGGGCCTTGCCTTGCAGGGTGTTTTCTCTTCCCAGGATTTTGGAGTTTCTTCAGCATAATCTGGATCTTGAGTTCCAGCTTAGTACTTTGAAAGGACAGGTTTCTGCTCTGTTGGTTTTCTTACAGAGGTCTTTTGCCTTACACCCGCTGGTTAAGACTTTTTTCCAAGGGGTCGCGCATGTGCGGCCCCCTCGGAAGGCTGTGGTTCCTGTTTGGGATTTGATTTTGGTTCTTTCGGCTCTGCAGGGTCCTCCTTTTGAGCCATTACAGGATATTGTTCTTTCGGTTCTCACTCAGAAGGTTGCTTTCTTGGTGGCTATTACCTCTGTTCGGCGTGTCTCTGAGTTGGTGAATCTGTCGATTCAGGCCCCTTACTTTGAGAGACACCAGGATAAGGTGGTTTTTCGTTTTAAGCCGGATTTCCTTCCTAAGGTGGTGTCTGCTTTCCACCTCAATCAGGGTATTGTTCTCCCTTCCTTGTGTCCTAAGCCTAACAATGACAAGGAGAGGGTTCTGCACAATTTTGATGTTGTTCGCTGTGTGAAGTACTATTTGGTGACTACTTCTTCCTTCCGCAAGACGGACGCTTTTTTTCGTGGTGCCCTGCGGGCCCAGGAAAGGTTTGGCGCCTGCTAAGTCTACGATTAGCAAATGGATTCGTCAGGCCATTGTTGGGACCTATTCTGCTAAGGGGAGGACTCCTCCTTTTAGGGTCACTGCGCACTCTACTTGAGCTGTTGGTGCATCCTGGGCTTTTCAGCACCAGGCTTCTGTTGAACAAGTTTGTAAGGCTGCTACTTGGTCTTCCGTTCATACTTTTTCCAAGTTTTATAAGGTTGATGTGCGGGCTTCAGCGGATGCTGTTTTTGGCCGCAAGGTTCTGCAAGCTGCAGTGGTTTGAGTTGGTACATTCTTTACTGTTTCTAGTTCCCACCCATGACAGACACTGCTATTGGATGTCCGACATGTCATGAAGATCGAAGTGGAGTGTATGGCACACTTAGAATAATACCGTTTTGTGAGTACTCACCTTTAAAACGGGTATTATGAGTGTGCCATACACTCCACTTCGCACCACCCCTTTTTTTCAGGTATTTTGGCTTTTATATGGTGAACCATTGGTTTTGATTGTTAAGGTTATAATTGGTTCTTCCTGGTCCCCTTACTGCTTTTTTACACTGGGAAATTGGTGGGAGGTCCCAGGTATATATGTACCGGGAGGGGCTTTCTTTTTTGCATATTCATCTCTGCAGAAGTTCGACCTCTACTGGAGATTACCCACATGTCATGAAGATCGAAGTGGAGTGTATGGCACACTCATAATACCCGTTTTAAACATGAGTACTCACAAAACGGTATTTTTTCTTTCTCAAAAAGACCAAACAATCCCTCACCACCTTAAATCTACGCAATATAGTTGTGCCCGATTCAATTCTAACAGAAAAGAGTGGTTCCAGTTACCACAAGATTATTATGTTTATAGTTAAAAAACGTATATACCTACAATACTCCATCTAAGACATAACATAAAAAACATTCCATATTAAAAACATTTTTTACAGTGGTCATGTCCCCTTTAAATGTGCAATCAAACCAATCCAATATATATATATATATATATATATATATATATATATATATATGTCTCTTTGTGCAAACACATACAAATAAAGTGACCTAGTGCTAAAGTGCTTTTGCATAAGATGATCAAGAACACATGATCAAAAAAAAAGAGAAATCAAACAACAACTAATCAGGCCAATAGGCCGTGCTCAGTGAAAAAATAATGAATAAGGAACAAAATCACCCTAAGGAGACCGTGCCGCTGTACCGACCAGACCAGAGGGTCCCCCACGCGTTCCATGGCGAACCACTTTTTCAAGGTGCCAGTGCCGTTCCCCCTCCACCCCACCATCCTTATATACAAGGGAGATTAAATCATCCAACACCTCCGCACTGCGTGCTCCCGCCCGCCAGCCGCCATGATGTGCAGAAAGCGTGCGTCGATGCCGGATACATTCCCAGACCTGTATCGAACGCCCCCGCCCGCCCCGGCCCCCGACCGCCCGCATCACACGGTGACGCAGCGCTACTCACGCTGTCTGTCACCACGGAAACGGACGATCCAAGGTGGGCGCAGGGTGCCGGCGGTGTCTAGGGCGAACACACAGGTGCGTGTCAAGAAAGGAAGGAGGGAGGGGGGAAGGAGGAGAGAGCGGCACCGGTTCCATCTAGCCATCACTCATACAACATCGTGAAACACATTTACAAAACAAAAACGATGACATTTACACTATCAAATACATTTAATTATGTTCTTATATAGTAATGTTGTACAGCGCTCCGCGGACGGCAGCGACATTGCCTCAGCCGCTGCTGCGCCGTCATTGGACGGCGAGATCACGCGGGACGCGTTTTGCGCTCTTCGGAGGGGGCGGGCTGTGGATGACGCTTTTGACGTCACACCTCCACGGCCCGCCCCTCGAGGTCTGTGCGGGCGCCATTTTGCTTCTCTTCCTCTGCGTGTGCTGCTGCTCCTTGCCAGTGCTGTCCGTGATTGTCTCTGCGGGGTATATTTTTCTTTCTGCTATCTCAATTGTAAATGCTTATGGGGATGTCTTTTTATGTCTTTCAGGGGGGATAAACGTCACTGTGGTTTCTCCCGGGCCCTCTTCCCTTTTGTAATCTCCCACCTTCCTAGCGGGTTTTGGGGCATCTCGGGTGGCTATTGCTAGCCTTAGCCCTATACTGGCCTGTTGTGCCACTCAAATCACCATATGGAGGCTTCTGGGGATAATGTGCCTGGGGTTCCTTCGGGACAGGACCAGCTGTGTGTTGCGTGTGGTGTTTCCCCTGTGAGTGACGATGTCAGGGTATGTGTAAACTGCGCCCCGCAGGCTCTTGCGCTGCAGTCTGGGCTGTCTGTTGCGGGCCCCGGTGCTGCTCCCCTTTTAGCTTCGCCTACCCCCCATGCTTGCATCTGACCCCCAGTGAGGGCCACACGCGCGGGGACTCTCAATCTGATTTGGCTACACGGGTCAGCAGCATTGAAAAACATATTGCTGGGTCAGCCCCGCATAAGGCTTCTGCTAAGAAGTGGCATTTATCTCCTGCTGCTTCCCTCTTTCCTGTAGAGGATGAGGGACCTTACTCACTTTCTGGCCCTTACCCCCTCGAGGAGGGGGAGTTGTTTTCTGATTCAGAATCCTCTGAGGAACAGCCTAAGATCTATGGTGGTACTGGGTCTCCCTTTGGGGAAGACCCATGGTCTTCAGATGATACTGACAGGTTGTTGAGTCACATATTTGAAGTGCTTTGTATTTCTCCTCCTGCAGTGGCTCCGCAGCTGCAGGGTGAGCTTTTTGATACGGTTAAGTCACGCTTGGAGTTCCCTGAGCAGACTCACTTTAATAATCTAGTGCTCAAGGAATGGGAACGGCCTAGTAAGCTACCAGAGGTGCCCAAGAGTTGGGACAAGAGGTATCCCTTTCCTGCTGATGTAATTAAACGTTGGTCTTGTCCTCCCGAAGTTGACGCGCCCGTTCTAGGGTTGTCAAATACATCTGTCATGCATTCTCCTGACACTACTACCCTGCGGGATGGTGAGGACCGGCGCATGGACCAGCTGTCCTTTCATGATTTTGCCTGTGCCCGGTTTGTGCCTCTGCCATAACGGCTATTGCTATTAAAGGGTTGCTTAAGTGTCTCATAGATGGTGCCTCTGATGACGCGGGAGGTGAAGACTATAGATCTCTCCTGCTTTGCTATGAATTTATTGCATATATCCTCTCTGCCATGGATGATGTCATTAGAATGTGTGGAAGGACAACTGCCCTTTTGGTGGCTATACGCCACTCTGTCTGGCTGCGTCAGTGGGTAACTGATAATGCTGCTAAGAAGGCTCTCACTGGGTTCCCCTTTAAGGGGTTGTGCCTCTTTGGTGAACGCTTGGACTTGTTTGCTAGGGGCGGTAGGTTACCTTAACGCAGGAGGCCTTCTCGGCCCTTTCGGGGTCTGGTCTGGTGCCTCTTTCCCCTCCTTTCGGCTTCCAGGGTTTGTTTGAGGAGTTTCCTTTGCTGGAGCACGCAGAGACTATTTGGGCAGGGGCAGGGGACGTGGCCGCCCCGGCCTCTCCTGGGGTCCCAAGCCCAAATCCTCCCCCAAGCCCCCTCAGGCATGAAGAGGCGCCCTCACCCATCCGGGTGGGGGGGCGGCTTCGGCTCTTTGCTCACGTCTGGAGGAGACGTGTAGCAGACAGGTGGATCCAGGAGGTGGTTTCCTCCGGTTACAAGATAGAGTTTGCAGCCTGGCCGCCCCCAAGATTCATCAGATCCTGGATGGCTCAAAACCCTCTGTCAGCTCAGGGTTTGTGCCTTGCTGTCCAAAACCTTCTGGAGTTGGGGGTCCTCTACCCGGTGCCTTTCTGGGAAAGGGGCAGAGGCT
The DNA here is from genome assembly GCA_027917425.1 of Gastrophryne carolinensis. Taxonomy (NCBI): domain Eukaryota; kingdom Metazoa; phylum Chordata; class Amphibia; order Anura; family Microhylidae; genus Gastrophryne; species Gastrophryne carolinensis. The sequence continues at coordinate 190,543,706 of CM051241.1, forward strand.
TCTATTCCAATCGCTTCACGGTCCCCAAAAAGGACTGGTCCCTCAGGCCCATCCTGGATTTAAAGCACCTCAACAAGTTTGTCAGATTCAAGCATTTTCGCATGGAAACCCTGCGCTCAGCTGTCAATTCACTGCGCCCGGGCGATTTCATGACTTCTGTAGACATCAAGGACGCTTACCTTCACGTACCAATCTTTCCAGGTCATCAGAAATTCCTCAGGTTTGCTCTGGAGGATCAGCACTACCAATTTGTGGCCTTGCGTTTCGGTATCACCTCGGCTCCCAGGGTATTCACCAAGGTGCTGGCGCGCGTGATGGCCTTGCTGAGATCTCAGGGCATTCGCATCCTTCCTTATCTGGACAACATTCTCATCATGTCTCAGTCCTTCCATCGGGCCGAGCTGGATACCCAGTTGGTGGTGTCCACACTAGAGTCCTTCGGCTGGGTTATTAACCGTCCCAACTCTTCCCTGTCACCGTCTCGGATGAGGTCCTTTCTGGGCATGACTCTGGATACATCTCAGGTCAAGGTTTTTCTCCCTCAACAGAAGGTGGAGAGTCTTCTAGCTCAGGCCCGGTCTCTTCTGTCTTGTCCTCATCCCTCCATCCGGCAGGGGATGCAGCTGGTGGGACTGATGGTGTCTTGCTTCGAGGCGGTACCCTATGCTCAGTTTCACATGAGACCTCTTCAGCTACACCTTTTGTCAGTATGGGATCAGGGACCCTGGGTCTCTGGATCAGGTGTTTGTTCTGTCCCCTCTGGCCAGGCGGTCTCTCTCGTGGTGGCTGGACTCAAGGAACCTCTTGGTGGGCAGGACCTTTTTGTCCCCTTGCTGGGAGACTGTCACCACGGATGCCAGTTTAACAGGCTGGGGGGCTTCTGGAAGTCTTTGAAATTCCAGGGTCAGTGAGGCCCTCAGGAGGCTCATACCCCTATCAACATCCTGGAACTGAGGGCGATAAGGTTGGTTCTCGCCCAATTGACTCCACACCTTCGGGGTCGGGCTGTTCAGATCTTCTCGGACAACCAGACGGTGGTTGCCTACATCAATCATCAGGGAGGGACCCGGAGCAAGAGGGCCCTCAAGGAAGTGTCCCTGATACTGTCTTGGGCGGAGGAGAGTGTTCCCTGCATCTCAGCTGTGTACATCCCGGGGGTAGAGAATCTGGAGGCAGATTCTCTGAGCAGGGGGACTTCTCGTCTGGGAGAATGGTTCCTCAGCAACACAGTGTTTCGCTCCCTGTGCCAACGCTGGGGTCAGCCGGATGTGGATCTGTTTGCGTCCCGTCACAATCACAAGCTTCCAGTCTTTGTCTCTCTGTCACAGAACCCTCTGGCCTTGGCCATGGATGCATTAGCAAAGTCTTGGAAGAGTTTTCAGCTCCTCTATGTATTCCCTCCATTTCCTCTGCTGGGCAGGGTGCTGCGCAAGATAGCCCAGGAAGGGGTGCCAACCATTCTGGTGGCCCCCTGTTGGCCAAGAAGAGTGTGGTCCGCAGACGTCGTGCAGTTGGCAGTAGATCAGTATGTCCTGCCCAAGGATCCAGACCTGCTCACTCAGGGGCAGCTATGCCATCCCAATTTACAAACACTGGCTTTAACAGCCTGGCTGCTGAAACCTCCATCTTGATGGAGAAGGGGCTGCCTGCTTCTGTAGTTGGTACCATGATTAGGGCTAGGAAGAAGTCCTCATCCTTTATCTACTATAGGGTATGGCATGCTTTCATTGCCTGGTGTGAGTCTAAGTCCCTCCCCTGTCGGGTGTTTTCTGTTCCCAGGATCCTGGAATTCCTGCAACATGGTTTGGACTTGGGTATTCAACTTAGTACCCTCAAAGGTCATGTTTCAGCCTTGGCTGTTTTCTTCCAAAGCTCCTTTGCCAACCATCGGTTGGTTAAGACCTTCTTCCAGGGGGTTACCAGTGTTACCATGTTACCAGTCTGGGATTTGAATTTGGTATTATCCGCTATGCAGGGTCCTCCTTTTGAGCCTCTGCGTGAGGCCCCTTTGTCTATCTTGATGCTTAAGGTAGCATTTTTGGTGGCTATCACTTCTGTTAGGCGTGTTTCTGAGTTGGCGGCGCTTTCCATCAAACCTCCTTATTTTCAGAGACACCAGGACAAGGTGGTGTTTCAGTTTAAGCCAGATTTTCTGCCTAAGGTTGTGTCTGCTTTTCACCTCAATCAGGACATTGTCTTGCCTTCTCTGTGTCCTAATCCTAGTAACCATAAGGAGAGGGTCTTACATTCTCTGGATGTGGTTAGGACTTTGAAGTTTTATTTGGTAGCTACTAATCCAAGGTTAAGGTAATACCATTTATTGGCTAACTCATTTAGATTGAAAATGCAAGCTTTCGAAGCTGTTCAAGCTTCTTCTTCAGGCATAATACAGATCTGTAACTTAGACACACATTTATACAAAAAACTACAAAGGAGTGACAATTGTTTTTACACTGACACACATGAAAAATAGCTAAGTCGTAAAATCGTATACTGTGAGATAAGGATCAGGGGGATTATAACAATTAATGGTGGGCTGATAAGAATGAGAGGGGGAGAGAAAGTGTGTGGAATTTTTATTGCTCTCACACCAGGCCCGACAGTCTGTTTAATATCAGACCTTGTCTGATTTCTATTAAACAGACTGTGGGGCCTGGTGTGAGAGCAATAAAAATTCCACACACTTTCTCTCCCCCTCTCATCAGCCCACCATTAATTGTTATAATCCCCCTGATCCTTATCTCACAGTATACGATTTTACGACTTAGCTATTTTTCATGTGTGTCAGTGTAAAAACAATTGTCACTCCTTTGTAGTTTTTTGTATAAATGTGTGTCTAAGTTACAGATCTGTATTATGCCTGAAGAAGAAGCTTGAACAGCTTCGAAAGCTTGCATTTTCAATCTAAATGAGTTAGCCAATAAATGGTATTACCTTAACCTTGGATTTCCTGCTTACATCGATGGCTAACACGGTACAACAACTTACTACAATTTGGTAGCTACTGAATCCTTCAGGAAGACTGATGCTCTTTTTGTTCTTCCTTCTGGACCTAGGAAGGGTTTGCTTCCGGCTAAGTCCACTATCAGCAAGTGGATCCGTCAGGCGGTGGTGCAAGCCTACTCTGCTAAGGGGAAGGAGCCTCCCTTCCGCCTTACTGCTCATTCTACTCGTGCTATCGGTGCCTTTTCAGCACCAAGCTTCTGTTGAACAAGTTTGCAAGGCCGCTACTTGGTCTTCTGTTCATTCCTTTTCTAAGTTTTACAAGGTTGATGTTAGGGCCTCAGCTGATGCTGCCTTTGGCCGCAAAGTTCTGCAGGTGGCAGTGGTTTAAACTGCCCGCTGTTACTTTTGGGGATCCCACCCTACCTTACGGACACTGCTATTGGATGTCCCATGTGTAAGGAATATACTGGAACAGGACGTGCTGTATACTTGGAAAAATACAATTCTGTGAGTTCTCACCTGTAGAATTGGTATTATAAGTATACAGCACGCCCTTGTTAGCATTATTTTTTGGTTGCCTCTGTATGGTGATTGTTCAGTTTGTATTTATTATTCTCCCGGCTTCTTGTCTAACTGCTTTTCAATACTGGGAATTTGTGGGAGGTTCCTGGCTATTTAAGGGGTCGGGAGTGGCCACAAGTTTTTTCTGCAGTCCAGCGCCATCTTGTGGATGTAAAACCCATGTGTAAGGAATATTCTGGAACAGGACGTGCTGTATACTTATAATACCAATTCTACAGGTGAGTACTCACAGAATTGTATTTTTCATTTTTTGCCCAAGGTGGTATCTCCCTTCCATCTTAATCAGGTGTTACTCTCCTTGTGCCCACACCCCGCTCACCAGCGGCTGCTGCATTCCCTTGATGTGGTCAGGGCCTTAAAGTATTAACTGGCCGCTACTCGAGCAGGGACATAAGACGGATGTCTTGTTTGTGATTCCGGAGGGCCAAGGAGGGTCCTGGCAGCTGCCAGGTTCACTCTTGGCAGATGGATCAGGTAGGAGGCATATGAGCCTTTGCCTGCAAGGGGGAGGAGGCATCCTCTCGAGTCGCTGCTCATTCCACCAAGGTGATTGCTGCATCTTAGGATTTCCAACACCAGGTTTTGGTGGAAGAGGTCTGCAAGGTGGCGACCTGGTCGTCTCTCCACACCTTCACCAAGTTTTACAGACTTGATGTCAGGGCATCTACCGATGCGGCTCTGGGGTGTAAGGTGTTGCAGATGGTGTTGAAACTGTAGGCTAGGCTTGAGGTGTCAGTGCAGTTGTTCTTGGCTATGTTCATGCAGTCGTTTTGGCACGGTCCCACCCTTAATGAGAATACTGCTTTGGGACATCCCACGCATTGCTGCTAGTGGTGCCCCATAATAGAAGGGATCAGAAAAAGGAAATTTGTGTACTCACTGTTAAATTTCTTTTCTCATCTGCATTCCGGGGCACCAAATCCCCACTACTGTTGTGTTACGATGGCGCCAGTGGCTATTGATGCCTTCCTCAAGGTTTTAATTTTGTTGCACTGTTTCTAGCTGTGCGCAGGTTAGCGTTTTCTCCTCCCGGGGCTGTGGCTGCACTGCTTTTTATTTAACTGAGGTTATCCTGCCACAGCCTGCCTTATATAGGCCAGGAGAAGCTAGTTTTTTTTTCTATCATGCAGTCCCCGCCTACAGCTGAGATTAATCCACACCTTGCTGCTAGTGGTGCCCAAGAATGGAAGCAGATGAGAAAAGAAATTTACTGGTGATTACCTAAATTTCCATTTTCATGAATCAGCTCACTCTAGTAAAGCCAGGGGTATATCCTGGGCCTTTTGGCACCAGGCTTCAGTGGATCATGTGTGCAAAGCTGCCACTTGGTCATTCACACCTTCCCTGTTAATAAGGTGGATATACAAGCAACTGCGGGCTTTGTGTTCAGATCAAAGGTGCTTCAAGTGGCAGTTCAGTCCCTGACCAAAGCTTGGTCCTACACCAACTTCGCTAGACTGAATATGGCGCTCTTGCACAGTCGCCCTTTTTGTTCAAGTTTTGCATGCCTATTTTTGGGGACTGAGTTGAACATCTCATTCATGATTGCTCGGTTCCTTGTATGGACAACCTGACAGGGAAAGTACCATTTTTTACTTACCTTGTAAAATGGTTTGTCCATGCAGGGACACCGCACCCACCCAAGGGTGTTGCAACTGCGCCTGTTGTCATTGCCTTTGACAAGCATCTGAGGCTAATGATTTTCTCCGTTCTTTTTTGGTAATAAACCTTTATATAATTCAGGAATTCCTCCCATAGACCCAGACATGACTGATTTGTATTGGGAAACTTAACGGCTGGCCGGGTCTAGTACCTGCACATGGGGAGGAATTACAGCTCACTTCCTGCTCTAGTCCCGCCTTCCTGCTACTAGATTAACCCATTTGTGTTTGCCCACAACCACCTTACAAGGACCCCTGGCCCACAGCAGCTGGTCACAGCTGGGCCCATAGCAACTTGCCTGCAGCCATGTTGCAGTGTGAGTGCTGGGAACAGAGTTGTAATTCAGATAGACATTAGTGGTATAACGGGAATTGGCTTTACTGGAACATGAATGCGTGAAGAGAATGTCACCTTTACATGGTGGTTAAACTCAGACAGAAATGGAGGAAGTACCAGTGATAGAGAAATACAACACAGCAGTAAAATGTATAGACTCTACAGTTTAGGCATTGGTCACAGCGCCATCTAGTGTCATAACTTGTCATAGCTGTAAACTGCAGTAAATCTGGCAAAAGTCACATTTAAAGACAAACTGTAAGCTGTTGCAAATTATTGTATCTCCAACAAGCCACCCTACAAGGCCCCTGGCCCCACAGCCACTTTACAGGAACTATAAACCCAATCGCAATGGCAAGGCAGCAAAAATCTCACACGATGCCACCCCACAGGGCCTCTGCCCCCACAGCAACTTGCCTGCAGCCATTTTACATGGCTCCTGATGCTAAAGTAGCTTGCACGCAGACACCTTAAAGGGCCATGCAGCAGCATGCCCCCAGGTGCTTAACAGGGCCCCTGACCCTGTAAAACTTGCCTGTAGCCACCTTACAGTGTCCCTGGCCGTGCAGCAGCTTGCCCACAGCCACTTTACGGGGCCCCTGACCCCACAGCAACATGCCTGTATCCACCTTACAGGGACCTGTAGTAACATGTCCTGCATCCACCTTACAAGACCCTTGGACACGCACAACATGCCCTCCTCCACTGCCACAGTATAGGGCTCCTGGTGCAGCAAACAGATTCCCAGCAGCCTCTTTTCAGGTCCCCTAGTCACACAGCAGCATGCCCCGCTGCCACTTAACAGAGCCCATGGCCCCACAGCCACCCAGCAAAATGCCTTTGCAGACAGTCTAGCCCCACAGTCACTTAATAGGGCCCCTGTACCTGTAGGCACCTAACAGCGCACTGCTGCTAACAACCAGGGCAAAACTGCCAGAAACAAGTTCTTAAAGTGGACCAACACCCGATGCTGATCGGCCTGGGAATCTATAAGATTCCTGGACCGATCAGACCCCTGCCTGGGGGGCACCTCGATCGGAGGTGCCTCGCTGTGTGAAACCCCCCAGGACGCCCGCAAATCCTACCTGTTCCTCGTGCCGCCGCCTCTTGCGCATCCCTCTAGCAGGGCGCGCACCCGCGCCGGCCGTTTGTGAATGGCCGGCGCGGGCGCGCTCCCTGTGAGAGGGACGCGCGAGAGGCAGCGGGCGCTCTTACCTTGTACGTCGACGGACCTCGCTTGTCCGTCGGCGGTGATTGGTGGAGCGAGTCACGTGGGAGCGGGGTCAGGTGAGGTTTTTGGGGCTTTCTGGGGGGTTTCACACGATCGGGGTGCCCCGCAGAAGTGGACCAACACCCAGAATAGTTAAAATCCTGGGAGTTGGTCCACTTTAATGTCACCAACTCGGGTTAAGCCACCAGCTACCAGGCCTCCCAGCAAACCAGGGCTAAGCAGCCAATCAACCAAGCCCTGCTACCATAGATCCAACCAAGCAGCTGCTGTCACAATAATTCCTGTCTGAATACTTAATGTACAGGCAGCATGCACTATAGTTAAGAGTCATTTAATGCTGGTGGGGGGGGGGGTCATATTTTTAAGCCTGATTATTTAATGCTGATGGAGTAAAGTAACTGTAAATCAAGGCAGCAAGGAGCTCTCTTTTCCACATTCCCTCATTCATTTTCACTTTTCACCTTCCATTTGTCTCTCTCTATAGTTTGCACATTCCTTTCACACTCCCATTCTCATATCCGCATCCCTTTCACCTTGCTTTCCCCCTCTTTTCCATTTCTCTCTTTCACATTACCTTAACCCCCCCTTTATACTCCCTCTCTAGCCGTTTGTATAGGGGGTCACCTTCCTGAATTCTTGCACAGTGCGCCTTCAAGACCGGCTCAGGTCATGGATTGCACAGGCATTACCTGCCTCTGGAAACCGGATTGTGCGCAGGACTGTATTCTTTGTTTACTCCGATTAAAGAACTAAATGTAGGAAGTTTGCTTTATCTGTTTAGAACGTTTGTGGCACATTGAACAATATTGACAATATTTGATGCGTTCAATTTTATTTACACTCTATGACCTTGATTCAATAAGAGTTAAATTAAAAATTCTCATGGCAGTAAAAAAAAATTACTTTATGATAAAAAAGCATGAAAATGTTGCTGTTATTGAATCACAAGATAGGAAGACAATGAAAGTCAATGGGACTACATTAAACAGCAAGGAGTAAAAAAGTACCATTAAATGTTTTCTTTTTTACTATTTTTTACTACCATTAGAATTTTTTTCAACTTTTATTGAATCAAGGCCTTTAAGATGAATTAATCGACTTGTGTGTGAAAGTAAATAGCATATTAAATTGTGCCAAAAGATTTAAAAATGTATGTGTATGTGGCATACATACCTTCTCTCCCTTGCAGCAGCCAGCTGTCCTATTCACTCATACTTACCTGATTTAGAGATCGTGTCCTGCAACGTACATGAGCTCAGGGATTTTTTGGAAGCTTGTCCACCAATCACAAGCAAACAAAATTATTAAATACATTTTTTTCATAATAAAAACTGTATACCTATTTTTGCACATCCCTGTATATATGAAGTCAGTGTCGGACTACCCAGACGGGTTACTGAGAGTCTTGGGATGGGGGGCAGTGATAATAAGAGGCACTTAGGCACAGGACATGTTAATGGCTGACCATGGTTGGCGGTTGGTCCATTTTAATGGCACTAGGTGGGGGATGAGGGGGTTGATAAGTATCCTTATATTGGAATGAGAAGTGAGAACATTATTTCATGTCACTAATGGGGTATGGGGGAACAGATCATGTCCTGCATTGGGAAGAGGGAAACCTTCTCTGTTTAACGTGGAACAATGTATACCCCTGTTTTTTTCCTACCCAAGGCATGTCCCACTGTGTGAAACGTACTCGGTTTTGGTCCTCTTTAATATTGATTGGTGTATATAGAAATGGTTAAACCAGACTTTTCCTAAGGGGCACCCTGACTGGAGATGCCTGGTGATTGGAATACCTGCCGAACACACCCCGCACATGCTGCACTTACCAAGCTACTAACCAGCACTGGCATCCACGCCTATTGTTCTTTGCACACTCTCCACACTTAACTATGCAGTGGTGCACACAGCAGGGAAGCAGGGGATGCCTGTACCCCATTTGAACACAGTGCTTGTGCCTTGACAAGTGCTGCTGGGGGGGGGGGAGTGTTCGGCTGTGATTACGACTGTGGGGCATCCCAAATCCACATAAAATATGACTTTTGGTGCACTTTAAAGAGGACCTGCAGGTTTAAACTCTTAGATTCCTATGGGCTGCAGCAGCCCAACACTCCTGCCAGATACCTGGTGCACTGCTGATAGTATATCACTGGTGGGCGAGTACAAGTGTATCATGTGGAGCACCCAAGTGCCAGCTAATGAAAGAGCTTGCTCCTTTATGGCTGGAAACAGCCAGGGAGTGGCACTGTCAGTGACTGTAGTTAAAATACAGCAGGTCTCTCCTCCCACATAACTTTATGGTATCAAGCCTGCAGGCAATTTTCTTTTTTTTTATTTGTATATAATGGGACTTTAAAGTGGAACAAAACCCATCAGTGGTTGGTCTGGAATCTAAAAGATTCCAGGACCGGCCACTTTCTTTTTCCTGGGACATTTGGAATTGGGATACCCACTGTGTGACCCCCCCCCCCCCCCCCCAGGGCACCGGTAATAACTCGCCTTTCCCCAGTACAACCAGAGCCGCCTGGCTTTCGGCAAACCGCTCTGATTGTTTACAATTCAGATAGGCTGGACGGGGAGTTTACACGCCGCCGGGGATGCAGCAGCGCACACTCCCCATTGAATTCAATCCGAGACCTTTGCTGAAGGATGTAAACATGGCAAAGGGCTCTAATTGGATGAGAGATAGTTTTACTGGGCAAATTGGGGGCAGGTTCCCATAGTGGAGCATCCCGATTCGGGATGCCACAAGGGCACAGACAAAATCCGGGAAAGACTAATTCTGTGTTTTGCTCCGCCCCTGATTTGGCTATTAAAAAACCAAAATACTCACCTGGTCTGCACATGCAACCTGTTCCCTCACTGAAATTTAAAGGGTAAGTCTACTTTATGGACGTATTGAAAGTGTATATATTCTTAGTATGTCACACACCCCGCTTCAAGATATCCATAACATGTGGGTAGTACTGACCTGTAGAGGCGAATCTGCAGAGATGATAGGAAAAAGAAAGCCCCTCCCAGTCCATAAATACCTGGGACCTCCCACTCACTCCCCAGTCTTCATCTCTGCAGACGGCGAGCAAGTCAGAAGATGATGTCTCCTCCTTGCACAGGGGGATTTCAGGTAGCCGGGAGGACTCCCGGACCCCTTTTTAGTTATCTATTTCCACCTGGACCTTTTTCTGTAACCATGCCTCCCAGCCTAGGCTGATGGTCCGGGTGAGGGTAGGGAGGCACCTTTGGTGCCCGGGAGCAAATGCTCCTCCGTGAGACCCTATTAAAGAGGGTAGGCGGTTAACCGGGAAGGTGACCCCGGTTTGGGATGCCCCGTCCCTCGGACTTACACTATGGGTGGTCCCCCTCTTTGAGTAATGCCCCCCTCTTTAGCAGAGAAGGGATGAGTAGGAGTGGGCCCCTTTATTTGGTGTTTGGTCTAAATAAGTTTGTATATTCATTAATTTATTTATTTATTTAATTATTTATTATTAAATTCACAGTGGTTGGTCACTTTGTATAGATGGCAGAGTGGAGAGCCACAGCGTGTTGCACTTTTGATAAAAAGCGGGCCTGTGCCCGCCATTTGTTGGTGATTCTTGTCTGAGGTAAAAGGGGCGGGGCCGGGCTGTAAGCGCGAGCCGCGACCCCCACCTGACGGTTAGCTCATTGCGGTTGTCAGTTGGCGGGGAGCGGGGCCGGCTGTCAGGGCACTAAGCCTCGGCCCGCTCCCCTCCTTTGGGCTTTATTATAATAATGGCGCCGCGGCCGCGATATTGCGGCGGTGCCGGTCTTTTGCGGTACAGGCGGAGGGGATTATCTCCCCTCACGCTCTCTCTCTCTTGGGGGCGGGGCCGAGCTTTCCAAGCGCTGCGGCTCGCCCCCGTGTCTATGCCACCGATGAGGAGCTTTGCTATGTGCATAATCTGGAGAGGGGGCGGAGCAAGTCGCTTCGCGCTTTGCGCGCTGGCCAAGCCCCCCTTCTCTCCTCAGTTCGGCTTGTTACCTCACGGAGTGAGGACGTTCTCCTCAGGAATCACTGGGCGCGCTGGCCACGCCCCCCTTCTCTCCTCAGTTCGGCTTGTTACCTCACGGAGTGAGGACGTTCTCCTCAGGAATCACTGTGAGTGGCCTGTTGGGCCTCCTTTACTTTCTCATTTACTCTTCTAAAGATTTTATATAATATGTACATATTCCCATTATGTCTTTCAGATAGAACCTACAGTGCTGTTAGAGGGCTTCTCCCGGTCCTAGGGTCCCTGGGTTTTTAATTGGCTTATTTCAAATCCTCCCACTGGGGACATTAAAGGGGCATCCCGGGTTGCTTATTGGCGTAATTCCCTTGGTCATTGCAGCCAACTATAAGTTCACCGTATGGAGGCATCCCTGGATACTGGGCTCGGGCTCCCCTCGGGGCAGTCCCGGAAGTGTATGGTGTGTGAGGCATCCCTTACTGGGGATGATGTGCTTTTATGTATACCATGTGCACAGCAGACTATTACACGACAGTCCGGTCCCCAGCCGTCTGGATCAGCACCGCCGGTCACTTCCCCTCCACCTCCCAGCTTGATACGCACCCCGTGTGACGTTGCCATGGGTGGGGAACTGCAATCTGAGATGTGCGCCAGATTGGCCAACCTTGAAAAATTATTCTCTAGCGCGGTCGCCCGAAAGGCTCCGGCTAAGAGAAAGCACTTGTCACCGGCCTCGCCGGCGGTGAACTTTGATGATATTGATAATCTGGATTGGTCTGATTATTCCCCTCTTGAGGAAGGGGAGGTATATGATGAATCAGACAATTCAGACGATCAGCAGTTTGTTGGCGCTGATGCTGAGTGGGACTTGGGGAGGCCCTTGGATGCCCCTAACGCTCTGGCTCAGATGTTTGAGGTTTTGGCTATTTCTCCTCCTGAGGCGGTTCCACAGCAGAAGGGGGAGTTTTTCGAGGAATCCAGGCCACGCTTGGAATTTCCTAATCAGAAGCATTTTGATGGTATTATTGCTAAGGAATGGGAGAGGCCTGCTAGGCTCCCAGGTATTCCTCAGGGTTGGGACAAAAAATATCCCTTCCCTTTGGATACGGTTAAACGTTGGGCGTCTCCTCCCGAAGTGGACGCACCAATCCTGGGGTTATCCAACACTGCTGTGTTAAATACTGATTGTTCCACTCTTAAAGATGGTGAGGATAATCGCATTGACCAGATGGCTTGTCATGGTTTTGCCAGTGTTGGGTCAGCTATGAGGCCTGTTTGTGCTTCAGCGCTGATGGTGGTGGCTACCAGGTCCGTGGTTAAGGACCTCTTGACTTCTTCCAGGCTTGATCCGAATAGTGACGAGTTCCTTGGCCTTAAAAGGTGTGAACTGTTTTTGTCATTTGTGTTAGCTGCATTGGATGACACTCTGATGATGTGTGGCAGAACATCGGCGTTCGGTTTGGTTGCGTCAGTGGGCGGCTGATTTTGTGTCAAAAAAGTCGCTGACGGCGCTCCCTTTTGTAGGATTACGGCTCTTTGGAGAGAAATTGGATTCCGTCGCCAAAGGCGATAAGTTATCTCAACGCAAGAAACAACGCCGTCCCTTTCGGGGGGCGGGTTCCTTTGCTCCTTCCTTTCGTGGGGCCAGAACTGGCAGAGGTTTTGCCTTCCCTTCATCTAGAGGAAATTTCGGAAACAAGGGCAGAGGACGTGCCCGTCTGGCATACACTTGGGGCTCTAAGCCCAAACCCGCTGCTAAGCCAGCTCAACAATGAAGGGGCGCCCTCACCCATGTGGGTGGGGGGACGGCTGCCTCACTTTTCCCAGGTCTGGGATCGGGAAGTCTCGGACCGGTGGATACGAGAAGTTGTGACGTCCGGCTACAAACTGGAGTTCGAGCTCCGGCCCCCTTCCAGATTCGTCAGGTCTCGGGTGCCTTCGGACCCTATGGCCGCGCTGGGGCTCCAGGTGGCAGTAAAGAGTCTTCTGGATATGGCTGTAATTTGCCCAGTGCCCCCCTCAGACCGGGGCCGAGGTTTTTATTCCAATCTGTTCACAGTACCCAAGAAGGACGACTCGGGTTCGACCCATCCTGGATCTGAAGATCCTCAACGGGTTCGTCCGTCCGTGGAAATTCCGCATGGAAACGCTGCGTTCAGCTATTTCTCTCTCCGTCAGGGAGATTTTCTAACGTCCATAGACATCAAGGACGCTTACCTACATGTTCCAATTTTTCCAGCGCACCAGAGGTTTCTCAGGTTCGTGGTGGAGGACCTGCATTTTCAGTTTGTGGCACTTCCATTCGGTCTTACCTCGGCTCCACGGGTTTTCACCAAGGTGCTAGCTGGGGTGATGGCTCTACTCAGAGCCCAGGGTATACGCATTGTGCCTTATCTGGGCGATCTTCTCATCATGGCGTCTTCCTTCAGCCAAGCAGAGTTGGACACCAGGACGGTGGTATCCACTCTGGAATGATTCGGTTGGGTGATAAACTACCCCAAGTCCTCCCTTTCTCCGTCCAGGGTAGTGACCTTTCTGGGAATGTCTCTGGATACTGTCCAGGCCAAGGTGTTTCTTCCTCAGTCCAAGGTTCTGTTGCTTCAGGAGTTGGTCCGGCTTCTTCTGTTCATCCCTCGTCCGGCCATCCGGCTGGGGATGAGGTTGGTAGGATTGATGGTAGCCTCTTTCGAGGCAGTTCCTTTTGCTCAGTTTCACACAAGGACGCTCCAAGGACAGGTCTCCTCTGTCGTTAGATCAGTCCTTCCTGATGACCCCCCGCGTTCGGCGCTCCCTTCACTGGTGGCTGAATTCAGGCAATCTGTTGAAAGGCAGATCATTTCTGACTCCTTGTTGGGAGACGGTCACCACGGATGCCAGTCTATCAGGTTGGGGGGGGGGGGGTTCTGGAAGGATCTTCAGTTTCAGGGTCTGTGGGGGCCTCAGGAGGCTCACGAGCCCATCAACGTTTTGGAATTGAGAGCCATCAGGTTGGTTCTGTTTCGCTTGACTCATCAGTTGCAAGGCTTGCCGGTTCAGGTCCGAACGGACAATCGGACGGCAGTTGCCTACATCAATCACCAGGGAGGGACTCGCAGCAGGAGTGCCCTCAGGGAAGTGTCTTTGATTCTGGATTGGGCGGAGAGCCATGTTCCCTGCATCTCGGCAGTTTACATTCCGGGAGTGGAGAACACGGAGGCGGACGCTCTGAGCAGGGCCTCATCTCGCCAGGGGGTGTGGTCTCTCAGTCCCAGGGTGTTTCGATTGATTTGCCTCAGGTGGGGGTTACCGGTGGTGGACCTCTTTGCCTCTCGTCACAATCACAAACTTTCGGTATTTGTGTCTCTCTCGAAGGATCCACTGGCTCTAGCAGTGGATGCCATGTCTCTGTACTGGAGGGATCTGGGATTTCTGTACCTGTTCCCTCCGTTTCCAATGTTAGCCAGAGTAGTGCGCAAGCTGGCCCTGGAGGGCGCGTCAGCAATTATGGTGGTCCCAAGGTGGCCAAGACAGGTTTGGTTCGCAGACGTGGTAAGACTGGCAGAGGATCAGTTTGTTCTGCCTCTGCTGCCGGACCTACTCACCCAGGGTCGGCTACGTTACCCCAATTTACCATCGCTGGCTTTGACGGCGTGGCTGCTGAAACCTCCATCTTGAAGGAGGAGGGTCTTTCTGATGCGGTGATTCGAACTCTTATTAGTGCTAGGAAGCAATCTTCCTCTACCGTTTACTATAGGACTTGGAGGTCTTATATTGATTGGTGTGAAGTCAGGGCTTTCCCTTGTAGGGAATTCTCTATTTCTAGAATCCTGGAGTTTCTTCAACATGGTCTGGGGCTCCAGCTTAGTACTCTGAAGGGGCAGGTTTCTGCTCTGGCGGTTTTCTTTCAAAGGTCCTTTGCGCATCATCCTTTGGTCAAGACCTTTTTCCAGGGGGTTACGCATGTTCGGCCTCCTAGGAAGCCTTTGGTTCCAGTTTGGGATTTGAACTTGGTTCTTTCTGCTCTTCAGGGTCCTCCGTTTGAACCCTTGCAGGATATTCCCTTGTCTTCACTTACGCACAAGGTGGCCTTTTTGGTAGCTATCACTTCTGTTCGGCGTGTCTCTGAGTTGGCGGCTTTGTCCATTCAAGCTCCGTACTTCGAGAGGCATCAGTACAAGGTGGTTTTTCGTTTTAAGCCGGATTTCCTTCCTAAAGTGGTTTCTGCTTTCCACCTGAATCAGGACATTGTTCTGCCCTCTCTGTGTCCTAATCCCAGCAACGACAAGGAGAGGGCTCTGCATTCTTTGGATGTGGTTCGCGTTGTAAAGTACTATTTGGTGATAACGTCTTCCTTTCGTAAGACTGATGCCTTTTTTGTGGTGCCCTTTGGGCCTAGGAAGGGCTTCGTGCCCGCAAAGTCTTCCATTAGTAAATGGATTCGTCAGGCCATTGTTGGGGCCTATTCTGCTAAGGGGAGGAGTCCCCCTTTTCGTGTTACTGCTCATTCTACTCGTGCGGTTGGGGCGTCCTGGGCTTTCCAGCACCAGGCCTCTGTTGAGCAAGTTTGTAAGGCTGCTACTTGGTCTTCTGTTCACACTTTTTCCAAGTTTTACAACGGATGCTGTTTTTGGCCGCAAAGTTCTGCAAGCTGCAGTGGTTTAAGTTGTGCTTTATTGCCTTGTTTTGGATCCCCGCCCTTTATGGACGCTGCTATTGGATGTCCCACATGTTATGGATATCTTGAAGCGGGGTGTGCGACATACTAAGAATAATACAATTTTGTGAATACTCACCTGTAAAATGGGTATTATAAGTATGTCATACACCCCGCTTCACCCCGCCCTTTTGTATTCTGGATCCTTCATTTTGTGAACTTTGCGTGGTTATGACTTATATTTGGCTCTTCCTGGTCCCTTTCCTTACTGCTATATTTATACTGGGGAGTGAGTGGGAGGTCCCAGGTATTTATGGACTGGGAGGGGCTTTCTTTTTCCTATCATCTCTGCAGATTCGCCTCTACAGGTCAGTACTACCCACATGTTATGGATAGCTTGAAGCGGGGTGTGTGACATACTTATAATACCCATTTTACAGGTGAGTATTCACAAAATGGTATTTTTTTCCCAAAAGAATGTCCCCAAGGTGCTGAGCTTATCTAGTACTTTTTTCCCTATGTTCGAAAATGAGGCCCTTATTTAACAAGGGATAGCGCCAGGTAGCGAATGGTGAGCGAACGGTAATGACTCTCACCGCCACGAGAACGCCGGCTCCCCTCCGCAATCACACATTTATCAAGCCGATCCTGCTTAGCGACTGACAGAGCGCCAGATAGCGAATCATTCATCATTATTCCAGCCTCACCCCACAGCGCCAGCGAGCGACCTTGAACAGCGACAGGTATGACCTCTCGCTACCTGGCGCTCTCCAATGCATTTCAATGGAGCAATCTTTAAATATTCATAATTAATTGCTATTAATTTTTTTTTTTTTTTTTTTTAAATGTCAAAAATTCTGTGACCACTTCTGCAATGTTAGATTTTTTTTTTAAGGTAAAAAAAAATAAATAAATAAATTTGTGCAGAATTGATATTACAGGTCTGATATTAAGGTATTCATATTACAAAATGTTTTGAAAAACATGTTTTTTTTTTTTTTCAAAAAATATGGTTGCTTGGGGGTTAAAAAAACTACTTTTAACCCATCGCCGCCAGCGCTCTGGGGTTTAAACAAGCATTTCACAGCGCGAGAATTTTTGGAGCGTGATTTGTTAATGAATATGCTGGGAGCCGTTCGCTATGGCCGTTCGCTGTCATGCGCTCCCATACAGCGCGGAACTTGTCAAACAGCGACTCCTAACCCCGTATTCAACATTACCGCACACCGACTGAGTCGCTGTCAACAGCCGAACAACGGCCAAGCACAGCGAATACTAGCGGGCGCTGTGAAAATAACGCTACTGTCGCTCATCTGTCGCTACCTGGCGCTATTAATAAATCGGCCTCTAATTCTGTGTTTTGCTCCGCTTTAATGAACTTAGCTGGGATGGGAAGCAGAGAGGCTTATATCAGACCTATAGGGTAAAAGGCACTGTATAATAAACTCCTTTATCCCCCTGATTTGGCTATTAAAAAACCAAAATACTCACCTGGTCTGCACATGCAGCCTGTTCCCTCACTGAAATTTGAAGGGTAAGTCTACTTTATGGACGTTTTGAAAGTGTATATTTTTTCCCAAAAGAATGTCCCCAAGGTGCTGAGCTTATGGGGAGGCCGATTCATTAATAGCGGCAGGTAGCGACAGTTGAGCGACTGTAGCGGTATTTTCACAGCGCCCGCTAGTAGTCGCTGTGCTTGGCCGTTGTTCGGTTGTTGATAGCGACTGAGTCGGTGTGCAGTAATGTTGAATACGGGGTGACGAGTCGCTATTTGACAGGTTCCGCGATGTATGGGTGCGCATGATAGCGACTGGTCAGAGCGACCGGCTCCCACCACATTCATCAAAAAATCACGCTCAAAAAATTCTCGCGCTGTGAAATGCATGTTTAAACCCCAGAGCGCTGGCGGCAATGTGTTAAAAGTAGTTTTTTAACCCCCAAACCACATTTTTGGAAACCAAAAAAAAAAAAAAATTTTAAAGAATTTAGTAATATGAATACAATAATATCAGACCTGTAATATCAATTTTTTTTTTTTTTTTTACCTTAAAAAAATTATCTAACATGGCAGAAGTGGTCACAGAATTTTTCACATTTAAAAAAAAAACATTAATAACAATTAATTATGAATATTTAAAGATTGTTCCATTGAAATGCATTGGAGAGCGCCAGGTAGCGAGAGGTCATACCTGTCGCTGTTCAAGGTCGGACGCTGGCGCTGTGGGCTGAGGCTGGAATAATGATGAATGAGTGGCTATATGGCGCTATCTCAGTCGCTAAGCAGGATCGGCTTGATAAATGTGTGATTGTGGTGGGGAGCCGGCGTTCTCGTGGCGGGGCCCGTCATTATCGGCCGCTCACCAGTCGCTACCTGTCGCTATCCCTTCATAAATAAGGGCCCTAGTATTTTTTTCCCTATGTTTGAAAATGAGTGTTTTATCAAAGCTGTTTTCCCTACCTTACATGCAGAACACTGCTGCTATGGCTGCTGCTGAGGTGAGGGAGCTCACTCAACCTTATACATGCCCAGCAAAGTGTTCTGTGTGTATAAGCATTTAGTGTTGATTTGGGGGGAGATTATTTGTAGCATCTGGAGGGGGATTCACTCAAACACTGTCTGCCAATTATGGGGATTTGCCTTTCTATTATGAGGATGTTTGTCAGTGATGGAACTGACAGATGATGCTAGGAGTTTCACTTCCACTTCCACAGTAGTACTGACAGTATCGCATCTCCTCTTAGGGTGGTAAGTGGATTGTGTTTGGATGTGGTAGGTGGATTGAAGATTTGTTGGCCAGGTTGAGCAGTACTATGATAGGAGCTATACTGGATCCTGCCATGAGGAGCCGGACCGGTCCACTCTGAAGGGTAATTCCACTTTCAGTGGCATTTTTTAAATTTTCCATTATTGTGTGCCAAAATGGTGTGCTTAAAGCAGACCTTTAGTATCATTTAATCAAAACTCCAAACCCTTAAAAAACTATTTCCCAGCATCTAAAATAAATATATCTAACGTTTTTAGTCACTTTCCTCCACTGGCCTGCAACTCTGTTCAGCACCCTAGGATACGGGCGTCACCATCTTGGCTCAGTAGCATCACATACTGAGGAGAGGGGTCAAAAGTGCAGGGGGCGGGGTTATAGCTGTGCTTTGCACAGACAAAGTAGAGCTGTGGTAAGCAATCCAAAAATGCAGAGCGGCATAGTCAGAAGACGCTTCCTGTTTGCAGGCAACCTGACACTCCATGGGCCGCCATCTTGGATGTTTAAAGTTTCAGAAAATGCAGTAGATGCAGGTAGGATGATTTTTAATGTGAGCAATCTGTATGTACAGGGTGGGGGAAACATATAAGATAGGCTCTTATTCAGGGTGAAGGTCCGGTTTATAAGGTGCTGAGCTTATGTTATTTTCTTTATTTGTTCGCAACTTGGTGTTATAAAAGAAAACAGCTTTCTTAACAATTTGTTTATCTTAGCAACCTACATCAGGTGCGTAGCTAGGGGGGAACAGGGGCTCTGGGTACAGCAGGTCAGGAGGGTGCCAAAGGGGGGCCTGGGCACAGATGGGGGGCGCCATTTGGAATCTGCCTCTGCCTACATCTGGTGTATCTGGCTGAAATTACCCAAACCTGACTTGCTAATCATCCGATTCTCTAAGGCAGAGATGATGCTCCCCATTCCTGAGCTCACAGGTTTAACCCCTCCTGCTCTAATTCAGCCTCTTCATATGAGATGTTAATCGGGGCCGGCGCTACAGAATGGCAAAGTCGGGCAGACGCTGGGGCCCCGTCTCCCGATGTGAGCCCACCCACTGACAGCATAACTAGAAAGCTGTGTCACTGTCACATGTCAGACAGGGACACAAGGCACAGCCAATTATCAGCAGAGGTGTGGATAATTTATGTATAAATATAGTTGATGTTTGGGGCTAAAGAAATAGACAACACATTTAACCCTTTAAGTGCCAGCCTACCTGGAGTTTTTGTCACCCTTTGTTGCCAGACTATTTTGCACTATTATGCGCTCCCCATGTTCAAATGTGATTTTTGAAGGGATTTCCAAGGATTTCCCAATTATATATTTTTTTTTTCAGCAGAGTCTGGGCTTTAACATGAAATGTCTTGTTTGTCATTTTTTAGGTGTATTCTCAATATGTTTGGGTGAAATATGTGCAAAAAAGTTTGTCAATAAAATCTTATTGCGTGTGAAATCCCAATTTCTCCCGGTTACAGTGATACCACATATGCATTGTTAGACACAGCGGATAGGGGATTTTCAGATAAAATACAACTATGCTATGCGCTATGCGCACCTTGCAGTTTTTCCAGAAAAACAACCCTTTACATTTGAAATACCTCCAACAAACTATGTATTCTCTGGAAGTACACACCTCAAGCTTTCTAGGTGTACCAGGCTTGTTGATGTGGCCATAGTTTTCTGTAAGTAATCCCTCAATGTATTCTTTGGTTGCAAAGAGTTTCCCTAAAAAAAGCAGAATCAAAGCAACATTTTCCTAAAAAAACTATATACAAACAAAAAAAAAACAAGTTTAATCTGAAAAAGCAACATCCCCCGAACAGAACAATACCCAACATGCATAGCTACTATTAACCCTTTAAACGCCAGCCACGTAAATTTTACGTGGCTGCCTCTCCAACAGTTAAACGCCAGCCACGTAAAATTTACGTGCCTGACTTTCCCCAGTAAAAAAAAAAAAAGTAAAAATAAAAGACACTTACCTGACCCCTCGTTCGATCCGGTCGGGTCTCCTCTTCAGCCAGAGGGGCTCCGATCGCCCATCGGGGCTCCTCCGGCTGCAGGGGAGGGCCCGGAACAGGGTGCCCCCCCCCCCGTTTCAGCAGCCGCCCGGTTTACTGTAAAAAAAAAAAAAAAAAAAAAAAAAACAGTCACCTACCTTTGTCCCCGTCGGCTCCCGCAGGCTCTCCTCTTCACGGGGGGGGGCTCCGATCCCCCCCCCCCCCGCTCTTCTGTCTTCTGGAGGGGGCATAACAGCCCTCCTCCCTTGCCTCTTCCGATGGCGGCCGCCATCTTGGTGACGTCACGGGGCGGGGCCAGATGACGTCACCGCCGGGTGTCATCGGGGCACCCGGCAGTTCGTTTCTCAGATGCCGGTGACGGCTGGGCGGGGAAGGAGGGAGGTAGGCGATCCTCCGATCGCCTGCCTCCCCCCTTCTCTGCCCAGCCGTCACTGACAGCAGATCGCCGCGGGACACAGAAGATGAAGATCGGAGGTGAGTAAAGTAAAAGTTTTTTTTTTTTTTTTAATAAACTTTTTTAAAAAACGTGTCTTGTCTTTTTTTTTTTACCATTTAACCCTTTGTGAACTGGTAAGGGGTCCATGTGACCCCTTATACCAGTTCACAAGGCTGGGGAGATGGCAAGCCACCTGCGCTAGCGGGTGGCTTGCCATTAACCCCTGGCACCCCCATTACCTGCCTCCCCAAAGGCCAGGGGGGGGCAGAAGAGCCCGGGCCCACATGGGCTATGTGGGCTCGTAGGCTGCAGGGTGGGGGGGCCACATAAGCTGGCCCCCCCACTCTGTGCCTACAAGCCCCCATAGCTGGTCCCGGGCTGGTTACCGTGGGTAAGGGGGACCCCACGTCAATTTTTATTTTGATTTTTAAGGGTTTTTAACCCTTAAAAATCAAAAAAAAAATGGGGTCCACCCCCCCTGGGAGGGGGGACCCTATGTCATTTTTTTTTTTTGATTAACCCTTTGTGTTCTGTCATCCAGCAGCTATAAAAGGCTTCTAGCAAGTGAGCAGAAGCCAGTGATCGCCGAGGGACAGAGTGCTCCAGGATGGATGGGAGGTGAGTACAGTGTAAAAAAAAAAAAAAAAATTAATAAAATATTTTTTCTCTTTTGTGTGTCTGTGTCATTTTTTACTTTTAACCTCTTGTGAACTGGTAAGGGGTCCATGACCCCTATACCAGTTCACAAGGCTGGGGGGATGGCAAGCCACCTGCGCTAGCGGGTGGCTTGCCATTAACCCCCGGCACCCCCATTACCTGCCTCCCCAAAGGCCAGGGGGGGGCAGAAGAGCCCGGGCCCACATGGGCTATGTGGGCTCGTAGGCTGCAGGGTGGGGGGGCCACAAAAGCTGGCCCCCCCACTCTGTGCCTACAAGCCCCCATAGCTGGTCCCGGGCTGGTTACTGTGGGTAAGGGGGACCCCACGTCATTTTTTTTTTGATTTTTAAGGGTTTTTAACCCTTAAAAATCAAAAAAAAAAATGGGGTCTCCCTCCCCTGGGAGGGGGGACCCTATGTCATTTTTTTTCTCGATTTAACCCTTTGTAGTGTGGATGGTTTTTGTGTTTTTTTTTGTGAATGTTATAAAATACTTGTTTCAGTTAGGGGGGGTCTCCTGGGCAGGAACGGGGGGCTACCGATAAATATGTGGTACCGTTCTAATCGGTAGAAATGGGGCTTTCACATGCAATATGATTTTCCTTAATAAAATACATTTTTTATTTCAAATAAAGGAGTCAATTTTCTAAAAAAAAAATTTTATTTATTTATTTTTTTTTTCACTTAATAATATTGTAAAAAAAAAAAAAAAAATTACAAACAAGACATTTCATGTTAAAGTCTAAACTCTGCTGCCAAAAAAAAAATATATAATTTTTCTGAAAGTTCCAGCAAAAATGGCGCAAAACATGTCGCAAAACATGACGCAAAATGGGGAAAAATGGCCTGTCAACAGAGGGTGACAAAATCTCAAGTAGGCTGGCAATTAAAAGGGTTAATAGTACCTATGCATGTTGGGTATTGTTCTGTTCGGGGGACCTTGCGCTTTCAGACTTAGCTTGTTTTTTCTGGTTTGCATATTTATATTTTAGGAAAAGGTGTTTTTTATTCAGCTTTTTTATAAATTTTTTAGGGAAACCCTGCGCAACCAAAGAATTCTTTGAGGAATTAATTCCAGAAAGATGAGCCCACTACAGCCAGCTGGGTACCCTTAGAAAGCTTAACGTGTGTACTTTCAGGGAATATATGGTTTATGGGGGATATTCCAAATGTAAAGGGTTGTTTTGGTTGAAAAATCGCAAGGTGCGCACTTTGTCTGCAGAGCTGAAATTTTCAAGTAAAATTACCGTTACGCACATGCTTTACTTTGGGGTGTTTGGCAACTCTTCCCTTGACAGAACCTATGCATGTTGGGTATCGTTCTGTTCGGGAGATGTTGCTTTTTCAGATTAAACTTGATTTTTCTTGTTTGTATATAGTTTTTTTAGGAAAATGTGGCTTTGATTCTGCTTTTTTATCCTTTTTTTAGGGAAACTCTTTGCAACCAAAGATTACGTTGAGGGATTACTTCCAGAAAACTATGGCCACATCCACAAGCCTGGTACGCCTAGAAAGCCTGAGGTGTGTACTTCCAGAGAATATATAGTTTGTTGGGGGTATTTTAAATGTAAAGGGTTGTTTTTCTGGAAAAACCGCAAGGTGCACATATTGCATAGCATAGTTGTATTTTATCTGAAAATCTCCTAAAGCGCTGTTTCAGTTTGGGGGAGTCTCCTGGGCAGGAAAGGGTGTCTACCTATACATATGTGGTACCGCTGTAACCGGGAGAAATTGGGATTTCACACGCAATAAGATTTTATTGACAAACTTACATTTTTTATTCCAAAAAAAACTACAATATGTAAAAAATTTTTTTTTTTTTTTTTTTTTTTGCACATATTTCACCCAAAAATATTAAGAATACACCTAACAAATGACAAACAAGACATTTCATGTTAAAGCCCAGACTATGCTGAAAAAAACAATATATCATTTTCCTGGGAAATCCCTGGAAATCCCCTCAAAAATCACAGTTGAACAAGGGGAGCGCAAAATAGTGCAAAATGGTCTGGCAACAAAGGGTGACAAAATCTCAAGGTAGGCTGGCGGTTAAAGGGTTAAGGGAAGAGTTGCCAAACACCCCAAAGTAAAGCATGTGCGTAACGGTAATTTTACTTGAAAATTTCAGCTCTGCAGACAAAGTGCGCACCTTGCGATTTTTCAACCAAAACAACCCTTTACATTTGGAATATCCCCCATAAACCATATATTCCCTGAAAGTACACATGTTAAGCTTTCTAAGCGTACCCAGCTTGTTGTAGTGGGCTCATCTTTCTGGAATCAATCCCTCAAAGAATTCTTTGGTTGCGCAGGGTTTCCCTAAAAAATGTATAAAAAAGCTGAATAAAAAACACCTTTTCCTAAAATATAAATATGCAAACCAGAAAAAACAAGCTAAGTCTGAAAGCGTAAGGTCCCCTGAACAGAACAATACCCAACATGCGTAGCTACTTTTAACCCTTTTAATTGACAGCCTACTTGAGATTTTGTCACCCTCTGTTGACAGGTCATTTTTCCCCATTTTGCGCCATGTTTTGTGCCATTTTTGCTGGAATTTTCAGGAAAATGTTATATATTTTTTTTGCAGCAGAGTTTAGGCTTTAACATGAAATGTTTTGTTTGTAAATTTAATTTAGTTTTTTACAATATTATTAAGTAAAAAAAAATAAATAAATACATTTTTTTTTTAGAAAATTTACTCCTTTATTTTAAATAAAAAATGTATTTTATTAAGGAAAACCATATTGCATGTGAAAGCCCCATTTCTACCGATTAGAACGGTACCACATATTTATCGGTAGCCCCCCGTTCCTGCCCAGGAGACCCCCCCTAACTGAAACAAGTACTTTATAACATTTACAAATAAAATACAACTACCATCCACACTACAAAGGGTTAAATCGAGAAAAAAAATGACATAGAGTCCCCCCTCCCGGGGGGGGGGGCTGTTTTTTGGGGGGATTTTAAAGGGTTAAAACCCTTAAAAATAAAGAAAAAAATTGACATGGGGTCCCCCTTACCCAAAGTAACCAGCCTGGAACCAGCTATGCAAGGCTTGTAGAAACAGGGCGCAGGGGCCAGCTTTTGTGGCCCCTGGCCCTGCAGGCTACAAGCCCGCATAGCCCGTGGCCACGGGCTCTTCTGCCCCCCCGGGCTTTGGGGAGGCAGGTAATGGGGGTGCTGGGGGTTAATGGCAAGTCACCCGCTAACCGCAGGTGACTTGCCAGCCCCCAGCCTTGTGAACTGGTATAGGGGTCATGGACCCCTTACCAGTTCACAAGGGGTTAAATGTAAAAAAAAAAAAAACACAGACACACACACAAAGAAAAAAAAAAAAAAAAAAAAAAAAAATATATATATATATATATATATATATATATATATATATATCTTTTTTTTTTTAATACTTACCTCCCATCCATCCTGGAGCACTGTGTCCCTCGGCAATCACTGGCTTCTGCTCATCTGCTGGAAGCCTTTTATAGCTGCTGGATGACAGAACAGAACATAAAGGGTTAATTAAAAAAATAAACTACATAGGGTCCCCCCTGCCGGGGGGGGGGGAGACCCCATTTTTTGGGGGATTTTTAAGGGTTAAAAACCCTTAAAAATCCCCAAAAATTTGACATGGGATCCCCCTTACCCAAAGTAACCAGCCTGGGACCAGCTATGCAGGGCTTGTAGAAACAGGGCACAGGGGCCAGCTTTTGTGGCCCCTGGCCCTGCAGGCTACAAGCCCGCATAGCCTGTGGGCCCAGACTCTTCTGCCCCCCCGGGCTTTGGGGAGGCAGGTAATGGAGGTGCCGGGGGTTAATGGCAAGTCACCCGCTAGTCGGAGGTGACTTGCCATCCCCCCAGACTTGTGAACTGGTATAGGGGTCACATGGACCCCTTACCAGTTCACAAGGGGTTAAAAGTAAAAAATAAAGACACGGACACATAAGAAAAAAATGATCTTTATTTTTTTTTTTTTTACTGTACTCACCTCCCATCCTGCGTCCCTCGTCGCGCCGCTGTCGATCGGAGCCTCCTTGCCTCACACCCGCGCAGCTCCGATCACCACCGGCAGGGGGTATAGGAGGAGCGGGATGACGTCATCCCGCTCCTCCCACAAAAGGCGGGGGCTAGGGGGCGGCAGCCATCGCCGCCATTAGAGGAGGTGAGGACCCGGAAGAGGGTCCTCACCTGAAGCCTGTGGAGCCCAGGGGGGGATCGGACCCCCCCCCCCCCCCCGGTGAAGAGAAGACAGATCGGGTGAGGAGGTTAAAGACATTGTTTGTTTGTTTTTTTTTGGCAGATAACTGTCAGCGGGATAAACGGTTTCGGGCCCCCTCCTGAAGACGGAGGACGACAGGGGGGGGGGATCGGATGCCCCCCAGGAAGAGGGGACCCCCCGCTTCACAGCAATATCAGAGGTAAGTCTTTATTTTTTTCTATTCTTTAACTAGTAGTGGGAAATGCCAGGCACGTAGTTTCTACAAGCTTGGCACTTAAGGGTAGGAGAAGCAACCACGTAGAAACTACGTGCTTGGCATTTAAAGGGCTAATGTTGCTGAATGGGATCATTGAGATTTTATACACACACACACACTCTATGTTGTTGGTTGGGGGTGGCTAGAAGAATAAGCATTTCTGGTCCCTCAAAGCAGATGTGGGCACAAATTGGCACAGATATGTGATTTGGGGCCTCACTTTTATTTTTCCCAGGGCCAGACAGTGTCCATATCCTGCCCTGTCCGCAGTGATAGAACTGGCAATAGGTTAAGTATCTTTGCGTGATATTGAGTGTGCTTTATTTTTTTTCTATTTAGTGGGGCATCCCTACTGAATATGCTCTGGAGTCTGCAGAACTTCGCGATGCTAACCTGTGTGTATCGCGTATAACTTGTTCCAAACCTAGTAAAGAAAACTCTAACCCTGTAGAGGGCATCAACAGCAACCAACGCAGTTGCAACAAAACAGTAGGGGGTGTGTGGTGCCCCTTCATGAAAGATAACGAGAAAATAAATTTACCGGTAAGTACACAAATTTCCTTTTTCTCGTCCCTTCCATTCCGGGGCACCACCATCAGCAACGCAGAGGACATCCCAAAGCAGTAACCTCGTAAAGGGTGGGACTGTACTAAAATAGCAACCGGCCGACTGCGTCAACATAAAAAGGAACAGCAGAACTGAAACCTCAAAACTAGACCCCTGGCGAGGGGTTCACAACCGTTTGCAACACTTTACGCCCCAGCGCGACATGGGCCAATACCCGGACAACGGTAAAACTTGGTGAACATGTGAAGGGAGGACCAGTTTGTCGCCTTGCACACCTTGTCCACTGACGCCTGATGCTGGAAGGCTCGCGACATGGCAATCGCCTTCGAAGGCTGGTGTAGGCTTGTATGACCGCCTGCCCGATCCATCTGCTGAGAGCGGACCTGGCAGCCGCCAGGCCCCTCCCTGATCCTTATGGGATCACAAACAAACCGTCCATCTTACGTACCTCCCCTGTAGCTGCCAACTAATACTTTAAAGCCCTGACTCTATCCAGGGAATGTAGGAGTCGTTCCTTATGATGAGTGGGGCATGGACACAAGGAGAGCAATACAATGTCTTGATTTAGATGAAAGGGAGAGACCACCTCTGGCAAAAAATCCTGTTTAACATGCAACAACGGCCTTGTCTTCGTGCAGCAACATAAAAACAGTTACGTAATAGATAGGCCCAGGTTGACATCCCAGGGTGGATTCAACAAGCGTCCAGGAGGATGAACATGCGCAGCGCCCTGCATGAACCTACAAACTAATCTGTGCTCCTCGATGGGCCTCTGGAAAAAAATTGGACAAGGCCGAGACCCGACCTTTAAGGGTGCTGGGCTGCAGGCCAGTCTCCAGGCCCTTCTGAAGAAATTCCAGTATCCTGGCCAACGATAATCTTCTACAGGAGTAGCCCTTCGACTCACACCAAGCCACAAAGGCCCTCCAAGTCCTGTAGTAAATTTTGTGCTCGAATCAAGGTCCGAATTACTGCGGCAGATAGGCCCCTCTCCTCTCAGATGATGGTCTCAGCAGCCAAGATCAGGACAGTTGGGAAGTCGCCACAGGGTCTGTTGCTAGGCTTACAAGATCCGCGAGACACACTGGGCCAGTGTGGGAAGATGGGGATGATGGAAATCCGTTCGCTGTTGACCTTTTTTTAGACACGGCCCAATAGCGGCAGTGGTGGGAACGCATATAGCAGGCTGTACCCTGACCAGGGGATGGCCAGTGCGTCGACCTCTACGCCCAGGGGGTCTTGCACCATGGACAAACCTCTTGGCCTTCCAGTGATGCCAAGAGGTCCATTTCTGTCAATCCCCACCCGTTGGGTCCTTGGAACACCCCAGGGAATGTGGATCCTTGAGAAGCACGGAATGTGAAGCTCCGTTCACCTCATAATGCGACTTACCTCCCCGAATTCCTGCCAGCTCCTGGTACCCCCCTGATGGTTCATGTAGGCCACAGCCGTGGAGTTGTCCAACTGTACCCTGACTGGGAGGTCTTGGAGCTGGCAAGTCCAAAGCCAACAGAACCGATCTTAGTTTCAACACACTGATCGGGAGACGGCAATCCCGCTAGTTCCAGCGACTCTGGATCGTCTGGTTCGTCGGCTTCTGTGGTCAGGATGACCCACCGGACCATCAGAAAGGACCGACCCAATTCCAGCTTGCACCGGTTCAACCACCAGTCCTGATTTGACTTGATGGAGTCTGTCAAGGTTAACCAACGGTCCAAAGTCTGTACTGTCCTGTTCCATTACGACAGGAGTAGCAGCTGTAGAAGCCTGGCAATGAAACTAGGGTATGTTGGATACCATTAGGCCCAGGAGACGTATGCCCTGTCGGACCAAAAGAGACCGCTCCCCCTCCTGCAGAGCCGTGCACCTCTGCACCGGAAGGAGGACCTGGGCCAGGTGAGTTCCCAGTTAAGTTGCCTCCCTGGAGGGGACCACCTGGGACTTGAGGTAGTTGATAAACCAGCCAAAGAGTTCCAATGTGGACAGCACTGTCCTGACATCCTGCAGCGCTTCTGGCAGTGATGGCACAACCTGATGAGCAAGTTGTCGAGGTATTGAGTAATGCACACCCCCAAGATTGCCATCACCACTGGCAAGAACGACAGCACCTCTAATTGGAAATGACAGATGCCCACCACAAAATGCAAATACCACTGTTGAGCAGGGAAAATCGGGATATGCAGATAAGCATCCTTTATGTCCATCGTGGCCAGAAAATCCCCCTGTTCCAGTGACGTCATGGCCGATCTTAGAGATTTCATACGGAACTTTCGCACCCAAGCAAAACTGTTCAGATGGCGGAGACCCAGGAAAGGCCAAATAGTTCCGTCCTTCGCAGCCCGACTCTGATGGGGTCACAGGTACTACAACTCCCCGGTCCAGCAGGAGATTTATTGCGCTTTTGCAAGCTGCCGCCCTTTCCACCAAATGGGAAGGCTTGGACATCACAAACTTGTGTCGAGGCCTGGTCCAGAACTTGATCTTGTACCTGGAAGGGACAACTTCCTGGACCCAGGCAGTAAGCATCTTTTTGGTGGCAGCATCAGCCGACCACTGCATCAGCCAGACCGTGCGCCGCAAGGTGACTAACAGGGCCAGGCCCATAGCCACCAGGTGGATGTACTGCCACGATGGCGGATGTACGGGCATTGCTGGTACAATGTACCTGAAAATCTCCATAGCTAAGGAGTTCAGGCGATTCCTTAAACGTATCCGCTGCCGCCTCACCCAGAGCTTGCTCTCTATGGCAGCAAGGGACGCAAAGTCAACCCCACCATGGAGAACGCATGCCGAGCAAGCTGGTCCAACCTCTTATCCACTGGATCTCTCAAGGCAGCACTATCTGAAGTAGGTATCAGAGTATGCCAAGCCATCCCCAATATTGGATCGTCTACCTCAGGTGGTGAAGACAGACCTTAACCGCTTCCTCCGGAAAGGTGTATCTGGCATCCAAAATCTTAGGGAGGGATGGAAGCTTAGTTAAGTTTCTCCCATTCCTCATCCACCAGCCTTTCAAAATGGGAAAGTCTGGCAAGCACCAGTTTGGCCTTTTGGTGCTTGTAAGGCTCAGCCTGCTACTTCTGCCGCGGCAGAGGTTAGCCAGGTACAGGACCTCCAAAATTGCCTCTATGAGCTTATCAACTGGATTCGTTGCATGATCTGAAGGGGTGACTGGCACATGCGTCAAGCCCGACTCCTCTCCACTGCAGGACGACCTCTCGTCATCTGACAGAGGTGACAAACTTCAGGTATCCAAGCAGGGTCTGCAGGAAAGTGCAGAGGGTGGAGATCTGGGCGGCGGACAAAGCCCCCACACCCGATCAGCCCTATCAAAACAACAAAACTGGAAATAATAAAATATAACCCTGAATCTCTTCACAGTCCCATCGACTGCAAGAAAAGAACTAGGGGTGTCCGGCCACATCCTGCCCTATATAGGCTGGGAGTAGCTTAGTTTGTTTTTCTTGCAGTCCCCGTCTACGGCTGATGTTAACCCACTCATTGCTGATGGTGGTGCCCCGGAATGAAAGGGACAAAAAACTCTCCCTAAAGTCTACAGGACTCTAGGCCTGGCCGATTCCCCTGCCTGCTGAATATCCCGATTTGGAATGCCCCACTGTTCGAGTTCACTGCTTATCTTACATTTCTGGCAATCCCATGGCACATCCCCAACATCCCTCCAGTGGACATTTGAATAACTATTGCCTATATGCACAGCTGGAGTGGAAGTGCCTACAAAGGATGCCTGCTGCATCTGTTCATTTAGTGTTTTTTGTCACTCAGAAAAGAGGAACAACACACATGAATTTCACTTTCCAGTGTGTTCCTCTGTGCGGCTGACGGCGGCGGCATCCCAAATTGGTATGTCCCCCTTTGTGTATCCCCCTAGGTAACCCCATACACTCACCATCCTTCCACTGCCACGGCGCAGACTCAGGCAAGACCAAGTGCGCTGACTGGCTGAGCATGCGCTCAGCCAATCACCAAGCTCACTGTCACTCAGCTCCCATTAGCAGCTCCCTCCCTGCTGACAGCTAACCCGCCAGGATAGCTAAGCACCCACATAGTGCCAAGTGCACTGCCAGCCGCATCCCTCGCTCACCTTGCAGCCATGGTGTGCCCGTGCCTCTCATTCAGAATGGCCGGGTATGCCCATGACTAAAGGTGAGCGTGGATGCAGCCACAGAACAAAGATGTGGCAAGGGCTCAGGAGAAGGTGAGTGGATCTGGGGGATTTCACACTGTGGGGAATCCCAATTTGGGAAACCCAAAGGCAAGAAACTCGGATGGCCCAGGAGTCTTTTAGACTCCATGGCCTCCAAAGTTCCTGTTTAATATGCACAGAAGCAAATGCTGATTGGAGGAAAGCCCAGGCATGTGCCATGGGATTACTTGAGAGGTAATAATACTGGAGTGGGAGGGATTTCAGGCAGCGGGGCATTCCAAAAGGGGACCAAGTTAGTTAAAATCCTGGGTTTTGTTCTTCTTCAAAGTTGACCCAAACAGGACCTAGAGCAAATATGTGCAACCTGTGGCCTGGGGGTCTCATAGGGCCTTCAGTGCCCCTGATCTACTGAGGGGTAAATAGAACTGTGTACAGGTAGTTAAATAGAGGCTCAGTAAGGATGATTGCAAGGTGGGGTGTGTATTGCCAAATAGAGGTGGCAGAGGTGGCTTGGAGGAACGTGGTGACATTGATAGTGCAAAACCCCCCTGGGTGAAATCTCTGGTAATATAACAACATAACTGATCATATAATTTTATGTTTAACATTGGTAGGCGTTTAGATGGGTTGAGTATTGGGGATATGGTTAAGAATTGGGACTGATGGAGGGATAGGCTATAAATATGGGTTCCTATATATTTAGAGAGTTAGGGTAATTGATTTGTGTATTGGCATACCGTCCAACTTTTCAGGGTGGGAAAAGGGACAATTATTAAATTAAGGCACCCCCCCCCCCCAATGAGGGATGGATAGGAGATCCATCCCTCAATAAAAACACTTTGAATAGGTAAATGAATCATTTATTAATGAAGATCTGTATGTTACACCTCAAAGAGGGGCAAATGAGAACAAGGGACAGGGGAACATGGACTGAAAAGAGGGACAGTCCCTCCAAATGAGGGACAGTTGGGAGGTATGGATTGGTAGCATGTGAGGGTTGATAGATATAAATGTGGTTATGGGGTGGTGTGGTGGAAGGACGTTTGACTGTAATTGCTAAAAAAGTTTTGAGACTGCACCGGAAACTGCACAAATTATATATTCACAATAGGATATTCAAGTGGAAAGGGCAGTGTGCACACATGGGTATGAAACACTCTGAGAATATGTAATGGGGCAAATCCCACTATTTGCCCTACCACCCATCAAAACATGGCACAACCGCTATTATATAAAATAGATATTTCTTTATTCCTAGAAAGCATCACAAATACTAGACAAGGTTAAAAAACATTGAAGACAACAATATGTACAATAAGGAAGGATACACCACATGGGGGCAGTGGGGATTGCAGTTGTATTAAAAATAAAAATAATTATCATTAATTATCACACTTCAATATATATTGAACCCGGCTGCGAACTAAAGTGCATCAGTGCAATGTGCTAAATTCCAAATGTGCTAAGTGGCGCCTATACTCTAAAACAATCCAAAACCTAATACAAAATCATATACCAGAACCAAATGGTTCTAATCCCTAACAATAAACAATGCAACTATGTGAACCATGAGTGAAGCAACCTAACTATAGCTCTAGAAACTATATATGAGAACCACGCCAGGGGGGACCAAAGCAACAATCCCCAGTATAAGAGAAAGTGAACTTACATAACTGTAGAGCCACCTGCCCACTGCCCACAACCGTCTACGCGTTGCGTGACGTCATACGCGTCACTTCCTCAGGACATGAACTAACCTACCACTCCCCCCTATTTATATGTACTGACCTGCACCGCTCATCAAGCACGTGACCCATTGATAACACCTGTGTCATCGGAATAAGTATGACCTCCCATCGCAGCATGTGAACAAAAGGAGCATGCGGCCGTGCCCCGGCCGGTGGCACGCCCACACTGATGAACTCTGGCGCGTCAGAGCTGAAGCTCAAAATAACACACGTAGTAAAAGCAGAAGGGAGGACACCGATGACGGTGTGTCCCACCCTCGACCAATGCACAGAGCGCTCGTCAGATGACGCGCCCGGCAGAGCGAATGATAGAGCTGCGCGCGCATATCCAATGCACAGCGTGTTCGTCAGATGACGCGCCCGACATGGAAAATGACAGAGCTGCGCGCGCACATCCCCCACCTGACCGCTGGTAGTTGCCAGTCGGTGGTAGGTGTGCGCCTGCGTCCAGTAACGGGCACAAGCTGCGCAGACGTGTGGTGTAAGAAAACGTTTGACTGTAAAATATCAATTTAATGGGGTTTGTGGAGACAGTGGGTGTAACATATACAGCAAGCAGCTCTGTCCCTTTTAGGGGAGAGGCCTTGGGACAAGAAGAGGGAAGAGGAGGTAGTTCTGAGTTGCTGTGAGCAGAGAGATATGTCTGCTGCAGATATGTGGTTGTAAAGATGAAAATAAAAGAAGTTGCTGATGAATGTTCCCCCTGACATTACAGTGGGTATCCTGATTGTTTAAAATCTTTGTTACGCTATTCAAAATGATACATTCGAAGTTGTAATTCGAACCTGTAAAGGTATTTTTCACAGCTAGATTAATTGACCCTTTGTTTTCCTGAGCAAACGATCAAAAGCTTTGTATGAAAGTGGATGACTTACATTCAGAAGCGGACTATTTTTGACAAATATTCATTAACGATAAAGATCACATTTATGGTATTTGTATAGTCCTGTTTGCAGTTGATTACTATTTTCACCTTCTGATGTTAATGCAATGAACGAGTATTTTTACTTAAGCCACAACTCTACGATACAATGCTTGACCAACAAGCAAATTCTCGTTGACTGCTTAATTGCGCTCAGTTTAGCGATTAAACTTTCACTAATCGTTCCATGGATATGAGACGTTAATTGTGGCACATGACCAGTTTCCTAATCGCAAAACCCAGGATAGTCAAAATCCTGGGTTTTGGTCCTCTCCCAATTGGGGGTGCCACACTGTGTGAAACCCCCCAGATCACAGAGTCCAACTCACCTCTTCCCGGTCCAACAGCGCATGCGCGGCCACTCATCCAATCAGTGTGCTCTGAGCCACTGACGCCATGTCGCCTAAGGTGTGTCTGCGCGCCCTGCAAGAGGAATAGCGGGGATACGGCCGCAGTTTGCGCATGTGCCGTTGGACCAGGAAACAAGGTAAGTGTATGGGGCGACCTGGGGGGTTTCACACAGCGGGGCATCCCAATTTTTGATTCCCCTGGGGGGAGGGGATCGATCAGCCCTGTAAACGTATAGATTCCCAAGCTGATCACGGTGGTTTTTATCCACTTTTAGTGGCCTGCGATCTTCAAAAGGTTGAAAACCCCTGCCCTTGAGTCTATAAGGCCAGAGCAATCCTATATGCCTTCAGGTGCTGTAGCTTCCTGCGCCAGACCATCTGAATGGCTGAGGGGAGCAGCCAGAGCCTAAACTGTGTGTGTATGTATGTATATATATATATATATATATATATAATCATATTTCCTAGCCACTCATTTGTATGCAGTTAGGAAACCTGATTGGAGTAGAGCCAAAGTAGTATTGCTGGTGAGGTAAGAACAGTAGAAAACCAGGGACCACAGCCAGGGGCATGAGCCAAAGCCCAGGATAAATAAAATTGTGTTTTGTTCCACTTTAAGATATCTGCTGTAGGAGTGGTCCCTACTTCACAGTCAGGACATGTACTGTAATAAGTATCAAAGACTAATAAGACGCAAGAGCACCTCCAGCGACTGAGGGTAGCAAGTCAGGCGATAGGGAAAATGCAATAAAAGAGAAAGGCCCTGTCCGAGTGAGCTTACAATCAAATCATTTCCTAAAACGGACTCTTTAATCTTATGACCTTTGTAACAAAATTTAATTTCTCTTTCCTACAAAAGCCCCAAACCTAAAAAGGAGTTTTTGAAATTTTTGATTTTCTCTTTAGCATGCGTTGTTAATACATATGCATGGCCATCCCCCGAGGTGTCGCCAGCGTCCGTCTTCAGAAAAATGTGTTTTAAATGTAAATATAAATGAATATAATAAGAGCAATGTGTCGAGATCTCCTCTGAAAAGTCGTGAAAGTTTTTTTCGAGTATTGATGTTCATTATTTAACATTTTATTCCAGCAGATGAAAGTCCCCTGATTTGCAAGGTACATGTCAAGGACGGGTATATAAAAGGATTTTTTATTTATTCACAACTGCAAGACTAATTGCTCCACTTTGCCTGGAGGCCCTGAGATTGGTTTTAATATGGCACTTCAAAAGTATGCAGAGGAGTACAGATAGGAAGGGTTATTGTTTAAGGGGAGGGGAGGGAGGAAGAAAAAATCTTGATAGGATATTTGTGACCCTGAATTGAGAAAATCTATTTTATTCCATGATGTGGCAAACGTCATTGGTGTGATGTATTTATATATATATTTATATATTTTTTTTATTATTCTTTGGGTAACACTTGAAGGTGAAATGCATTCCGGTCTCATGAAAGGCCGTCATTAAAATGTCCGCCATTCCATTTTTTTAATTGATAGAGTGCAAAGCTCTGGACTTCTGCTTTAGTCTAACTGAGGTATAGGGGATTTATTTCTTCATATTAATCACACATCAATTTGGGTGCTTTGGTAATTAGATCTATTCTTGCCGATTCAATAAATGGTTTGACTTTTGCCAGATTAGCCTCAGTTGTCGAGGTTGAAACTTTTTTGTCTCTTAAAGTAGATCAAAACCCATGATTTTGACGATTCCTAGTTTTGGTCCCCCCCCCCCCCCGATGCAGGATGCCATGCTGTGTGAAAACCCCAGGTTGCCCACTCCAACTTGCTTTACACCCTGGTCCTACAGTGCATGCGCAGCCTCCGGGCCAATTAGCACGCTCGACTGTGCTGGCGCAAACTTGTCTAGGCTCGTCTAAAGACTCGGTTCTAGCCGAGTGCGTCTGCAGCCACATCCCTGCTACCTTTTAACAGAGAGCGTGCCCGCACCGGCCTGCTCGTGCATGCCCTGTTGGATCAGGGGAGAAGTTGAGTTTACCGGGTGACCTGGGAGGTTTCACACAGCGGGGCATCCCGAATCTGGATGCCCCAGACGAGAGAATCAAGCAGCCACTGGAAATCGTATAGATTCCAGGACCGTCGGGCCTGGGTTTTAGTCCACTTTAAAGTAAATTGTGTACCAGGATCCAGCATTGGATAACTATTGTATACAGTAGTGAATATTCTTGCTTTAGTAAATATAGTATCAGGGTCCAGCTTTAGTCATTCCAGGACCCATATGTTACCCATCTAACTGCTCCCTTTCTCATTTAACCTATCCTTGGATACTGTTGACCTTTAAGATTACAGGAGATGCAGGGAGAGAGCTCTGTGGCCTCTGCCCCATTCCACCCATTCCTGGCCCCCTGGCACTGACAGTCCCCCCTAACTACCTGCTCAAAATCCACTTAGTTGCCCACCCACTGATTGCTCAACCACCCACCCACCTGGATGACTGGGAGTTTGAGCGTGCATGCGCTTTGGGACTGCGGGCGTTTTGTGAGTGCGGGCATGCATGTGCATGGGAGTGTATCTGGGTGTGCTGGTCTAGGCTCACCTAGCAACAGGGGGAGAGCAGAGAAGCACTGCTAGGGTGTCTTATGCAAGTTCTTGGAATCTTATAGACCCCACCCATTATGCTGATTATTATGCAGCCTAACAGATCCAAGGGCCACACCCACTATTTTCAGAAGAGGAATAATGAGGAGAACCTGTAAACCTTTATATATCGATCATTTCTTCTTCAATTTAAAATGTAGCCCAACACAATCATGTAACAATTACTTTTGGTTGCAGTAGCGGAGCAGAAGTCACACAACGACTTCCTGCCAGCCACTGCCACTGGCCACCCAGTCACCATCATCTACACTGCTACCACTTCTGGTTCCAGACCTCCACACTATGCTTTCACACCGTAGAAGCCCTTGTGGATCCCCTTAGGTAGGGCCCGAATGGGGCACCTATTTATATGTGTATATTTTGTACCTATATTATTGAAGGTTCATGGGGATCCTTTGCTTTTTCCTTTTTGAAGGAAGAAACTGATTAAAGGGGACACAGACTATTACCGGCATCCACTCCCTCCCCTAGCCAGGTTAAGATTAGGTCTGTGGGAGGAATCACGGTACAAGATTCAGGCTGAATTAGCGGTGATCTGCCGCCTTGTTTCTAGGACAAGCAAGCCGGCTTCTGATCTAGAAAAGGATGCCTCACTCAAGTCAACAGAGGGATGCGGATCATCAGGGATCGCCTGGGTCTGAATCCGACAACTAAATCTGTTGTATCTGATGAGGAGCCAGATGCCTACCAGGACGAAAGAGTCCATGAGGTATTTCCTGATATTTTAATTGGGTCCTGGACAAGTAATAGTAAAGACTGGACAAAAATCCATCTATCTTCAGAGCTGTCTGCTATCCACTCCCAAGCAATGCTCTCCGGAAGTGGCATGGCTTCCGGGGTAGAAAGGAAACTAGATTCGGACACACACCACTTGTTTGCAGGGGATGCTGCAGTTCTGCCCAGTACCTTTGCTTCTTCCATGCTTTGCTTAGCAGCTAAACCTTAGAGGCACTAAGCTTGAGACCTTAAACAGGCAACAGGCTTGCTGTAGCCCCACCGTTCGTCCCTTCCATGAAAGCTCTGAGAGTGTAGCAACACAGGGAAGTCCTGGGAAGTGAAAGACTGTAGGTAAGTCCAAGTCTCCCTGGCGTCCTAAGCCCAAGCTGCACCCTAAGCCCAGTCAGGCATGAGGGGGCGCCCTCACACTGCCAGGTGGGGGGATGTCGCACCAGGCTGTCCACGCCAAGGAGGTGTTAAACTTTGGTTTCTAGGTTATAGAGATAACCTCCACTCAAATTTGTGATGTCCAGACTTCCCCTCTAACCAGAGAAGGCATCCGTTCATCCGAGTCATTATACCACATGGAGAGAGAGGCTCCGTCTTTTGTTCCAACTTGTTTGTGGTCCCCAAAAAGGAGGGATCAAGGATGCGTAGCTGAACATATCAATTTTCCAGGGAACTCCCTTTCAACAGTGTTCCTTCCTATGAAGACATTTAGACACAATCCAGGTCAAGCCATACAAGTTGAGAAACTACAGTAGAATTTAGTAAGCCTGTTCTTCTTGTTTTGATCCAGTTTCCAACTATGCAGGTAGCTGCGGAGTCTGATGGAGGTTCACACTAGAGATCTACAGTTGGCCATCTTGCTCTATCGGGCCTGATCTCTTTTTGGCCTGTACAGATCACTCAATCTATTAAGAGTGATTCAAGCATCCCTGGATTGGTGGCGTAAGTCATGATACCTGATCCAGAAACACCCGTTGGTTCAGCAACAATGGTCATCACATGTGTGTCAGTTGCCAATGTACTAGATACAGGGCAATTTTTTTTTGCCTATCCCATTTGTCCAGCTGTCTTTGGAGTCTCCCAGTCAGAAGCTTTGAGTGGGGTGTTCTCAAAGTAGGTACCTAGCATTCGTGGTGGATGGCCTGAGAGCTACTTAGACCCAGTTCTGCCTAGTATTTGCTTTACTGCTAGTGGCCCTGCTACCTTGGGCTATAAAAAAAGATAGACCCCTTCTCATAAAAATATGGTCCTAAAAGTTTTTCAGCACCTCTTCCCCGTCAGCACACTTGACCGTGCCTGATAGTCTTGCGGGCCTGTCGTGGAGGCCGTAGGACAGCGGGCGCACAGGTGGTGGTGCGGGCCGCGGGGTCTGAGGGATCCCGCGATCTGCATAATCTCAAAATGGATATAAATAAACCACAGGTCAAGTTGGTCGTACTAAAATGTTGAATGTCCCTTACTTTGCCATTTTCTTCTTCTCTCCATATACATTGTGGATTGCTAAAACATAAGTATGATCAGTGTATAATCTTATGTAACATAGATTGTTAGCTTCTTTTCTCTGCCTCCCCTGCGTGGGATGGCTATATAAATGCATAAGCTTTGTGTATCTGTATTGTTGAAAACTCAATAAAAATATTGAAACAAAAAAAAAAGATAGGCCTAAGGGCCTTCAAAGCTTTCTAGATGCTCCTCACTTGACCACAAACTCTGTTCCTGTACATGGTCAGGATCAGACCAGATCTACTGGAAAGGCCGCTCTTATATCGCAATTCACTGGCTTTGATGGTGTGGCAATTGAATCCCAGGCTCTGTGGGAAAGAAGCTCTCCCCTTGGGAAGTACCCATTCCTATTCAGGCCAGGAAAGCCTCCTCAACCCAGATCTATTACCTATCTTGGCAACCTATTTCGCCTGGTGTGAATCAAGTCACTCTCCACAGCATTTTTTTCTTGCATCTCAGAATTATTGCAGAAGGATTTGGAAGAAGGATTGCATTTATGCCCAATCACACAATAATATTTGATCCGTACATCCATACGGGGAGCAGCTCAAATGCATCCTTCTTTGAAAACCCCAGTTCCAACCCGGGATCTCAACCTGGTCCTATCTTATTTTCACGAACCACCTTCTGAGCCTATAAATGAGGCTCCTTTATTTCTGCTAACCCTGAAAGTTGATGTTCCTGGTGACTTCAATTCGCAGGAAATATGAACTGGCACATTGTCTGACAAGGTGGATCTGCAATTGCGGAAAGATTTTCTGCAAAGGTGGTTTTGGCTTTCCATTTGGACATTGTCCTACCTTCCTATTGTCCAAATCTCATTCATCCCTATGTAGCCCAAAAAAGGTTTGGTGGTGGCCAAACCCACAATTAGTCACCAGGCAGGCCATTTCTCAGGCCGATTTTACTAGCAGTAAGGAACCCCCTTGTCATGTAATGGCCCTTTATTTTTTATATAAATATTCTTTATTTAAAGGATTTTTTACAAGATTACAGTACATATAAGTAATAGACAACACTGTGTTAACTCAGAAAACTAAACTGAGAACATACCAATTAAGCTATCAAGCAAACAATGTAGGAAACAGGCATATTTCAAGACAAACAATAATAAGATCTTCTTAGACCATATGTAACACAAATATGTTTTGAAAGCACAAAGTCTGGGCAGCAAACCCGATATTGAATCCAAAAAAGAACAGTACAAAATGGGCAAAAAAATAGAGCAGCCAGTGAAGGAATTATACTGCACCATAGGTGCAGATAGATGAATAAGTAAACCCTTTTTATATGTTTGGATTGAGCAGTGTTTGTGGTGAATGAGGAAGAAAGCGGGGTTGCCTGGAATAGTTCTCCTTGTGCGTTTGTGTATATATGATTTGACAGAGCTCTAAAAGTTTTTTTTTTTTTGGGGGGGGGGGGTGGACATGACCAGGAAATATGGAGGAGGGTGCCTTACTCTTTTTCACACCTCCAGCACTTAGATGAGGTCTCCGGGAATATTTTGTGGAGCACCGCAGGCATCCTGTACCACCTGGAAAGAATCTAACCCAACCCCTGGTATTAATTAGCAATAGATTCTTTGTGTGCAAGGATATAAATTATAACAGCTCATTCTACTAGCCGTGGGTGCATCCTGGGCCTTTCTGCACCAGGTTTTTGTGGACCAGAGCCTCGATTCAGAGAGACAAAAAAACTTCTGTTTTAGTTCCGATCTGTGAAATGTTTCCGTTCTCGTATGAGCGTTCGAGCGATTCTGTGCATGCATTGAAAACCTTCTGTAAAGTTTCCGTCCGTTCGTACGGCAGATTACGAATTACGAGGATGTCATTTTCCATCCAGACTTTTCCGTTTCATTTTCAGATGTTACAACGTAGGCTTTCGTTTTTGCCCTTTTCCCATCGTATCCTCCAACGAATCCTTTACGTTTCCCGATAGATTCTGTTTCCCTTTTTCAATAAATATTCGTCCAGACTGGAATCCTTACGATCTTGCGCCTGCGCACTACAAACTTAACTCATTAAAGTGCTCGCCTACATCTTTGCCACCCTCACTTCTACTACAATGTTTAGCTAAATCACTTAGCACTATCCTCCATCTTCCCTTTTGGACCCTTAAAGCTCACCCAAACCACTTCTTGGTTAGGTTCTTCTTCCATTTTAGCCCCCTAAAACTTACCCAAATCACTTCTCGGTCATGTGAATATTCATCTTTAAATATTTCTGGGCCCATTAGTTTTGTGTTAATGTATTTTGTAAATGAAATGACAATGTAACATTTTTTTTTATTCCATCATAAAATATAAAATTGTTAAAAATGTTGAAAATTTCAAATATTAACAACTATAAAAAACAAAATACATAGCAATGGCAGGCCACTGAAGGACCCTGACACTCAGTTGTGCCACTCTGGCACGTGTGGTCCCTGTTAAAAAAAGGTAAATTAAAATATTGGTATAACCTTGTTGGGGTCATACTGCAGTGCCCCCCCCCCCCCCGTATGGTCCAAACACCTAAATCTGGACTTCAAAAGCCAGAGGGCCCTCGCCACCACGGGCTGGGTTTTGCATAGTGCCCGATTAGAGAACCCCTGGCCCGCATTCTGCAGGCAAAGAACGGGCATCAGGAGCAAGGGCGAGTGGCACATCTTGCAGTTCCTGCAACCAAATATAAAATAATTACACCAAGCAAAGGTAACCAACTAAAACAATAACTCCTACAACAAATTAAGATTCAAGTTCAACAATCCAAATATAATTCACAAAGGACATAAGTCTAAAAAAATATAGCAATTATATGGATGTGTGGAAAAATAAATGTTTACATGCTAAGGACTAATTAAGGTCAGCATTAAAATGCATCTATAAGGCATACATGAAATGTATTGATTCAGGTATGCATTGCTATACAATTTATGGCCTCGACCATGCTGATACATGCAATGCCTTGGTGCTAAAGGCGCGCCGACTCCTCCACATAGCCGCAAAACATGTTCAACAATAGCAATCCGAGCCCTCAAAGGTCCCGTAAGTGGATCGGAAATGAAACGGATTTATAGGGTGGTGATCCGTCAGAAATCAGCTCTCTGAATCAGACGGAAGCTCTCTGAATCAACGGAAGTTTTCTGAACGAACGGAAAATTTCCGATTTTGTTTGGAAAATGATCCGAACTAACGGAAATGTTCCGATTTGCTTCTGATCATCGAAAGCGTATTCCCGAACGTTCGTGTGAGTAGAAAATGGATGAAAAAAGCAAAAAAATGACAAACACCCACCAAAACTTTCACAGACAGCTACGGAAGTCCGGACGAATGTGTCTCTGAATCGAGGCTCAGGTGTGCAATGCTGCCATCTGGTCATATATCCAAACTTTCACATGCTTTTATAAAGTGGAACTTTCACATGCTTTTATAAAGTGGAACTTTCACATGCTTTTATAAAGTGGATGTATGGGAGTCGTTATTGGCAACTCTTGCACAAGTCACAATATTTGCACTAGTTTTATTCTTATTGGTAAGGCCACCCTCCGTGTTGGGCACTGCTTTTGTACATCTCAATAGTAAAGTAGCGGTGCCCCTGTATGAACAGCTTGACAGGGAAAAAACATTTTTGTACTTGCTTTGTAAAATGGTTTTCACTTAGTTGTCTTTATAGGGACACAACACCCACCCAAGGCTGCTGCGAATTTTGTCTTCTTTGCCATTTGACAAAGTTGTCCTTTTTTTCTGGCCTTTTTTTGGTAATAACATTTTTTTCTTACTATTATATTGGTCATTCCTCCCAAAGACCTGGTCTCGACTGCTTGTGTACTAGGAAAGCTAATAGCACGCTGGGTCCGCTACTGGCTCTAAGCTATACCCAATCGTAATGAACCAGTGTCCCTGTATGTACAAGGGAAAAACATTTTACAAGGTATGTACAAACATTTTATTTTTGACCATATTGCATAACCATAATTAAGGTGCTGGATCCCCCATTGGATCACCCTCACCTTAGTAAATTAATGAGGAACAAAACTAAGGATTTTGACTTTCCTGGGTTTAGTTCCGATTCCCGGGGGCATCCTGATTGGAGATGCCCTGCTGCTTGAAACCCCCCAGTTTGCCCAGTGTCAGGATCTGAGGCGAACGGCAATGACTCGGACGACAGTTCTTCTTCAAATCAAAACCAATTTACTGAAAATAAAAGAGGGGGAATTATTTTCTGATTCTGAATCCTCTGAGGAACAACCTAAGATATACGTGGTACTGGGACTCCCTTTGGGGAAGACCCGTGGTCCCCTGATGACACTGACAGATTGCTGAGTCACATATTTGAAGTGCTTTGTATTTCTCCCCCGGCAGTGGCTCCGCAGCAGCAGGGTGAGCTTTTTTATACGGTTAAGCCACGCTGGGAGTTTCCTGAGCAGTCTCACTTTAATAATCTAGTGCTCAAAGAATGGGAACGGCCTAGCAAGCTGCCCGGGGTGCCTAAGAGTTGGGACAAGAGGTATTCCCTTTCCTGCTGATGTTGTTAAGCGTTGGTCATGTCCTCCCGAGGTGGATGCGCCCGTTCTAGGGTTGTCCAATACATCTGTCATGCATTCCCCTGACACTACTACCCTGCGAGATGCCGAGGACCGGCGTTTGGACCAACTGGCCTGTCATGCCTTTGCCTGTGTGGGGACGGCACTGTGCCCAGTTTGTGCCTCGGCTATTACGGCTATCGCCATTAAAGGGGTGCTTAAGTGTATTTTGGATGGGGCATCTGAGGATGCGGGTAGAGAGGAGTATAGATCTCTCCTGCTTTGTGAGGAATTTATTACATATATCCTCTCTGCCATGGATGATGCCATTAGAATGTGTGGTAGGACTTCTGCCCTGTTGGTGGTTATACGCCATTCTGTCTGGCTACGTCAGTGGGTGGCTGACAATGCTGCTAAGAAGGCTCTCACTGGTTTCCCTTCAAGGGCCTGCGTCTCTTTGGGGAACGCTTGGATTTGTTTGCTAAGGGTGGTAAGTTACCTCAACGCAGGAGGCCATCTCGGTCTTTTCGGGGGACAGGTGCCTTTCTCCCATCCTTCCGTGGTTCCAGAACTAACCGTGGAGCCTCTTTTACTGGGGCCCGTGGAGACCATTGGGGTAGGGGCAGAGGACGCGGCCACCCTGGCCTGTCCTGGGGTCTCAAGCCAAAAACCTCACCCAAGCCCCCTCAGGCATGAAGGGGCACCCTCACCCATCCGGGTGGGGGGATGGCTTCGGCTTTTTGCTCACGTCTGGAGACTTCATGTCTCAGACCGGTGGATTTGGGAGGAAGTGTCC
This sequence comes from Gastrophryne carolinensis, assembly GCA_027917425.1. NCBI lineage: Eukaryota > Metazoa > Chordata > Amphibia > Anura > Microhylidae > Gastrophryne > Gastrophryne carolinensis. Next base: position 190,587,304 of record CM051241.1, read on the forward strand.
TCCGGTTACAAGATAGAGTTTGCAGCCTGGCCGCCCCCAAGATTCGTCAAATCCCGGATGGCTCAAAACCCCCTTTTAGCCCAGGGTCTGCGCCTTGCTGTCCAGAACCTTCTGGAGTTAGGGGTCATCTGCCAAGTGCCTTTACAGGAAAGGGGCAGAGGCTACTATTCCAATCTTTTCACTGTTCCCAAGAAAGACGGGTCCATCAGACCCATCCTGGATTTAAAGCGTCTCAACAAATTTGTCAGATTCAAACGCTTTTGCATGGAGACTCTGCGCTCAGCTGTAAATTCACTACGCCTGGAGGACTTCATGACCTCTGTAGACATCGAGGACGCTTACCTTCATGTCTCAATCTTTCCAGGTCATCAGAGATTCCTCAGGTTCGCTCTGGAGGATCAGCACTACCAATTTGTGGCCTTGCCCTTCGCTCTCACCTCGGCTCCCAGGGTATTCACCAAGGTGCTGGCGGGCATTAGGGCTCTTGCATCCTTCCTTACTTGGACGACATTCTCATCATGTCTCGGCCCTTCCAGCAGGCCGAGCTGGATACCCAGTTGGTGGTGTCCATACTGGAGTCCTTCGGCTGGGTGATCAATCATCCCAAGTCTTCCCTGTCTCCGTCAATGGTCAAGTCCTTTCTGGGCATGACTCTGGATACATTTCAGGTCAAGATCCTTCTCCCTCACCAGATGGTGGACAGTCTGCAAGCTCAAGCCAAGCTTCTTCTGTCTTGCCCTCATCCTTCCATCTGGCAGGGTATGCAGCTGGTGGGCCTGATGGTGTCTTGCTTCAAGGCTGTTCCATACGCTCAGTTTCACATGAGACCTCTTCAACTTCACCTCTTGTCAGTTTGGGATCGGGACCCGGTGTCCCTGGATCAGGTGTTTGTTCTGTCCCCTCTGGTCAGACGGTCTCTCTCGTGGTGGCTGGACTCAAGAAACCTGTTGGTGGGCAGATCCTTTCTGGCTCCGTGCTGGGAGACAGTCACCACAGATGCCAGTCTGACAGGAGGCCCACACCCATATCAACATTCTGAAACTGAGGGCGATAAGGTTGGTTCTCGCCCACCTGACTCCGCACCTTCGGGGTCGGGCTGTTCAGGTCCACTCGGACAACGAGACGGCAGTTGCCTACATCAATCATCCGGGAGGGACCCGGAGCAAGAGGGCCCTCAAGGAAGTGTCTCTGATACTGTCCTGGGCGGAGGAGAACGTACCCTACATCTCAGCAGTGTACATCCCGGGAGTGGAGAACCTGGAGGCAGACTCCCTCAGCAGGGGGACTTCTTGCCTGGGAGAATGGTCCCTCAGCAGCAGGGTGTTTCGCTCCCTGTGCCACCGTTGGGGTCAGCCGGATGTGGATCGGTTTGCGTCCCGCCACAGTCACAAGCTTCCAGCCTTTGTCTCTCTGTCCCAGGACCCTCGGGCCTTGGCCATGGATGCACTAGCAATGTCTTGGCAGAGCTTTCAGCTCCTTTATGTGTTCCCTCCGTTTCCATCCTGGTGGCCCCCTGTTGGCCAAGAAGAGTGTGGTTCGCAGACATCGTGCAGTTGGCAGTAGTTCAATACGTCCTGCCCAAGGTTCTAGACCTGCTCACTCAGGGGCAGCTACGCCATCCCAATTTACAAACGCTGGCTTTAACGGCACGGCTGCTGAAACCTCCATATTGATGGAAAAGGGGCTGCCTGCCTCTGTTGTTAATACCATGATAGGGGCTAGGAAGAAGTCCTCGTCCTCCCTCAACTATAGGGCATGCTTATATTGACTGGTGTGAGTCTAAGTCGTTTCCCTGTCAGGTGTTTTCTGTCCCTGGGATTCTGGAGTTTCTGCAACATGGTTTGGATTTGGGTCTTCAACTTAGTACCCTTAAAGGTCATGTTTCTGCCTTGGCCATTTTCTTCCAAAGATCTTTTGCTCACCATCGTTTGGTTAAGACCTTCTTCCAGGGGGTTACTCATGTGCGTCCTCCACGTAAGCCTATGATTTGAACTTGGTCTTATCTGCTTTGCAGGGGTCTCCCTTTGAGCCCTTGCGTGAGGCCCCTTTGTCCATTTTGACGCTTAAGGTAGTCTTTTTGGTGGCCATCACTTCTGTTAGGCGTGTTTCTGAGTTGGTGGCACTTTCCATCAAACCCCCCTACAAGAGTATTGCTAAGGAGAACGGTTTCTTATGTTCTTGCGTGTGGGGATTCCGAAAGAAATCCCCACACGCAAGAACATAAGAAACAGTTCCTTAGCAATACTCTTGTAGGCCATATTTCTTAATGGAACTGCTTCCGGGTAGCGGGTAGCATAGTCTAACACCACTAAGATGTATTGGTGTCCCCTTGCAGACTTCATGATGGGCCCCACCAAATCCATGGCAATTCTCTCAAAGAGAACCTAAATGATGGGTAGTGGCACCAAGGGACTCCGGAGATGTGATGTTGGGGCACTCAACTGGTACGTAGGGCAGGACTCACAGTACCTTTTTATTTTTTCATATACCCCAGGCCAAAAGAAACTTTGGAGAACTCTCTCTTGGGTCTTATTGTTCCCAAATGCCCTCCAAACACATGATTATGGGCTATATCCAGCACCATGCGACGGTATACTTTAGGCACCAGAAGTTGTTCCACAATTTCATTATTCATTTTGGAGACCCGATACACCGGATCCCCATTCATGGCAAAATGTGGAAACTTCTGGTTCCTGAGGTACACCATTCACTACCGTGACATTTGCCCTTGCGGTCCCCAGAGTGGGGTCTCTTAATTGCTCAGTCCCAAAATTACCCCGAGCCACTTCTAGGTCTAAGACCTGCTGATCAGGCAGGGAATCTCGTCATCCTCGCCTGCTAACACCTGTAGTGGAAATTGGTCATCGCTGCACAACTCAGTTGAACCCATGTTATCACCAGGCACCTCATGGGGACTATTGTTTCACTTAGACCTTTCATATAACTCATTAACAGAGAGGGGTACAGGTTCTGCCGGAGATTCTTCGGTGGCGGCAGAAGTGTTACCCCTTTCCCACAACTCCCAGAACAAGGGAAAATCATGGCCTATTACTGCGTCATACATAAGGTGACTTCGTAGGTCAGTGTTCCAGCGGGGGTCTCAAACTTAACCATGGCTACAGGGTGAGCTACGATATCCCCGTGGATGCAAAGCACACTGACATTTTTATTCCGTACGTAATCCCCAACCACAAGGCTGGCCCGTACTAAGGTTACCAGACTACCCTAGTCCAAAAGAGCCTTCACTGAGTAGTCACTTTCATTATTGAAATATATAGCTCAGTGTCTGATCACGGAATGGCGGTACAAGCAGGTTCTGCAAACTGGGACCTTCGGCGGCTAGCGTCACACTCCATGGGCTCAGGGGAAAGGGGGCAATAAGCGGCTATGTGTCCCCACTCATGCACTTCCAGCACTGCGGAACACCGGACCTCCTTACCCGGGCGTCCTCCCTAGGATTAGGGGGCCTCTGGGGGTCAGGGTCAGTCTTTTGCCCTCGCTCAAAGTCTAGAGCCCTCCTCCCTCTTACACCCTTCCACAAACCTCCAGATGGAACTCGTTTACCCATCGATGTCATGGGTTTGATGGTCTTGGAGGGTGCTGGTGCTGTAGGGGCATCCCGGAGGTAGTCCTCAGTCGCTATGAACCTTTCCACCATGTTGACTAGCTGCTCAGCAGTCTGAGGGTCTCCTTGTCCAACCCACCGCTGTAGCTTTGGCGGCAGGGTCCTGAAGTAGTGGTCCACCACGACTTTTCCACCATCTGCGCTGGGGTAGAACGCTCTGGATCCAACCACTTTTGTACTAGATGAATCAGGTCATACATCTGCGACCTGGCAGGCTTAATAACGGCAAAGTTCCAATTGTGAACTCTCCTGGCCCGAACCGCTGGCGTAACACCCAGGTGAGCAAGGATCTCCATTTTTTGTTTGGCATAGTCCTGTACATCTTGCTCCCTGAGGTCGTAATAGGCTTTTTGTGGCTCTCCTGTCAGAAAGGGTGCAATCACGTCTGCCCACTCAGCAACTGGCAGCTGCTCTTTCTCAGCCACGCACTGGAATACAGTGAGGTAGGCCTCGACATCATGGTCAGGAGTAATCTGAACGGCTCTCCTCGCACCACCAATCTCAGTTGGGCTTGTCTCCGGTTGTGAGATTTTAGCCATAACAGTCTGTTCCATTAACAGGTGGTTTGTTTCTTATTGGTTTGCCATGGCCTGCTGCTGTGCTTGGTGCTGTTGTGCCATGGCCTGCTGCTGTGGGTCACGGATATCTCAAGGGAGATATCCATTAATAAAGAGTGACCAATAATTAGAGTACTGCAAGGCAGAGAGACTGGGATTGTGCAGCAAACACAATGTGTTTATTGTGAGAAACAAGCAAACATAAACACTCAGATTGCTATACATACAGTGCAGTGAGGAAAAACATACAGCAATGAAGTCCAGTCCAAAGAGCAAACAGAAGTGAAACCAATGGTTCACAAGGAAGTCCTCGGTTCAGGGTTCAGATTCAGGACACAGGGGCTCTGCTACAGAGTTCAGGTTCAGATGACAGAGTAAAATGCTGAGCCCTGACTACATGCCAGACTCGGCATATAAAGGCCAGCAGCTAATTAGCCCAGGTGATGGCTGATCTCCAGGAGCTCTGCAGGACAGCACCACCTGGTGGTCAGGCTGCATACTACAGAGAAACAGGCGAAGGCTAAGGAGGAACTCCAGGCATGACACTGTGCTTGGTGCTGTTGTGCCATTGCCTGCTGCTGTTGTTGTGCCAGGGCCCGCTCATGCTGGAGATTAGCCTGGATTAGATCACCTCCTCCATTGTACTGGATGAGCCTCAGCCGCTATGAACCTTTCCAGCTGCTGAGCAGTCTGAGGGTCTCCTTGTCCAACCCACCGCTGTAGCTTTGGCGGCAGGGTCCTGAAGTAGTGGTCCACCATGACTTTTCCACCATCTGCGCTGGGGTAGAACGCTCTGGATCCAGCCACTTGTGTACTAGATGAATCAGGTCATACATCTGCGACCTTGCAGGCTTATCAACGGCAAAGCTCCAATTGTGAATTCTCCTGGCCCGAATCGCTGGCGTAACACCCAGGCGAGCAAGGATCTCCATTTTTAGTTTGGCATAGTCCCGTACATCTTGCTTCCTGAGGTCATAATAGGCTTTTTGTGGCTCTCCTGTCAGAAAAGGTGCAATCACGTCTGCCCACTCAGCAACTGGCAGCTGCTCTCTCTCAGCCACGCGCTGGAATACAGTGAGCCTCGACATCATCGTCAGGAGTCATCTTTTGCAAGACCCACTGAACGGCTCTCCTCGCACCACCAGTCTCAGTCGGGCTTCTCTCCGGTTGTGAGATTTTAGCCATAACAGTCTCTATGAGCACAGCAGTCTGCTCCATTAACAGGTGGTTTGTTTCTTGCTGGTTTGCCATGGCCTGCTGCTGTGCTTGGTGCTGTTGTGCCATGGCCGGCTGCTGTGCTTGGTGCTGTTGTGCCACTGCCTGCTGCTGTTGTTCCAGGGCCCGCTCATGCTGGAGATTAGCCTGGATTAGCTGCTTTATCACCTCCTCCATTGTACTGGATGAGCCTTTAAATGTCCACAATATTTAAATGCAGCGTTTTGTCATTCCGTTGCCCCTAGCAACAGTCAAATGCCCGCATCCTCCACCAATTTGTCAGGATCTGGGGCGAACAGCAATGACTCGGACGACAGTTCTTCTTCAAATCAAAAGCAATTTATTGAAAATAAAATTCAACAGCCAAAAATCTCTTAACTTCAGAGAATGTTGCAGCCTACAATGCAGTACAGCAAGTGGTTACCTCACCAGCTCTAGCAATGTCCAGGGTAGGATAATACAGCAAACTGTAAGTCCTTGTTGTAACAAGTCCGCTTTCAGTCCAGGCTGTTAATCCACAAGTTCCAAGTTCGGGTGACACAAACAAAGTCCTTCGGCGGCAATTCAGTTCTGTCAGTATTTGGGGGAGCAAGGCCTGGGCTCCTCCTCCCAGGCTGTCCAACAGCACACTGGAAACCTCATCGGCTCCTTTTATTAGGCTTCCTTGCAATCAGCCTCATCACCTGTGTGAGACCTGGGATTAGGGGAAAAACCCTTAGAGGACTGGGAATGTGGACTGGGGTCCTGTAAACCTGGCATGGATCGTGCCTGATTGAGCAAAGCAAGGGAAAAATAGACACCCTCCAGCACTTTTCCATATACTTTACCACACCAGTTAAACTCACCTCGCCTTGGTCCAACCTCATATGCCGGGCCGCTCAGTAAATGAGAGCCATTTACTATGTTTACATCTTTTGGCTAACGGTTCTCATTGACTATAAAGGGAAGCGCCTGCTGTCGCATCCCCGGCCGTGTGTGCGCTTCAGTCCCAGCCTACAGACAACAATGAGAGCTGCCAGCCAAATTACGTCAGTTCAGCAGGAGGCTCACATTGGACGAGAGCCCACGTTTGCCCCATTGGACCGGGAAAAGTGTCTATGAGCACCCTGGGGGGTTTCACACAGAAGAGCATCTGGATTTGGGCTGCCCTGAAGGGAAGCCAGTGGCTTTTTTATAGATACCAAGCTGGCTGCTGGTGGGTTTTGTTCTCACCTTTGTAAATCCTATGTTCATTGTGAGGTCACACGTCACCCCACCACCGTTACTTTTAAACCCTAACCACTCTCTCTTTGAAGAACATTTTTATTGGCCTTTCTACTTGTCTGGTGAGCGTGGCTGCTACTGACAGCCCCCTGCTCCAACTTCTACTTTTATAACCAGTTTTTATGGGAAGTTGAGGCGGCCATCTTGGAATGCAGTCACTCACAGAATGGCGGCCCGCTCATAAAGTGGCGCTCAGCAGCTGGAAGCAAAGCAGGGTGTCGTCTGTTCCCTCTAGCGTTAGACAGTTTCCCAGTACTTGATGGATCATGTATGTTCCTCAGAAAACTGTTGGAAATTTGCCAACCTTTCTCTTTCCTAACTGCAATAGGCTTTGCACATTTTTAAGCCCTTTTTTTCACTGCAACCACCAAATGTCTTCCATAAAATTAAGTCTCTCCCCTAAAATCTCTTTATTGGTATATTCTGCTCGGTTGCTGTGCCAGCACGCTCCTGTGGCGATGGCATTTACACGGAGGAGAGCTTGACTGCTGTGATTGCACTCTACGCCAACATGTCTGCCGAAAAGCAAGGCATGCCCCCCCCCCCGCATGTAGTTTACTGTAATTATAAATGTATTGGGAGCGGAGTAATGTTACATTAGAATACTTATTAAACATTTTATAGGCACGATTCTGCTGAATTGCTTCGCCACTGTAGCTTTTCCCTTTTTATTCCGCTCGTGTTTAAGGACATTACACATGTTCAATTTGGTGGTAACAAAACGCGTAATGTGCATTAACAAACAATTCGCCTGCCTTCCCTGCTGTGCTGAGATCGTATTTGCTCAGACAGCAGGGAAAATTCTTGCACATAAATGCCTTTTTTTCCTTTTCTAAGCACATGGAAAGCAATGTGTTCCAATCCAGAATTAAAACGATATATTCCCGGCTATAGACATAATCCATACTCCATATAACGAAAGTTTAATTTACCACCTAACCAGGCTAATAACCCGACAGTCTGCTACTCTTTTTCAATGGGTATATTTGTTTTTTCTTCTTTGAGCATTTTTTATTAACTGACATCCAATAGAATAAAGCTCAGAGTTACGGAAGAATCCTACCTATACTCCCCATGGACAATATGTAAATAGGCTAATCTAATGGGGACTACATTTTACTGGTAATGGTATTTATACAGCAGCTCTGTGAGTCAGGGCCTTACCTGCTGGGTTGTTTATATTAGGGAGCAGAGTTTTTTAAACTGGATATCGTTTTTTTAAATTCCTGAATAAACAACTTACTGGGGAAACAACTGAATTCATTCCAGTTTAGTGAGTAGTGTCAGTGAAGAGTGCCCAACATTAGAGTTGTTTCCGCATGGGTCACAATCCATGTCACATGCAGAAATGTTCTCATTGGCGTATGTTTCAGCATGCACCAAAGTCATGTGTGAATTTTCTATTTGACAGTTTATTGAAGCACTGTACGGTAGTTGTAACTTTTCCACCCCTGTGAGGTATGTGAATCCTTATGTAAGTAAGTATAAAATGTGGAGAGAGGGGAAAATGTGTGAAAATGCCTTGGCAACTGGTGCAAATCCACTGTATTGTGTCTAGTGTAGGAGCACCCAACATTGTGTCCCATGTATTGAGGAGCACCCAACATTTGGGTTGATTTAGCACCGTATCTTTTTCTCACTCTTTTTTTATTTTTAGAGAAAACCCTTTTTTTTAATAATTTTTTGCCTTGGTGCAGTTAAGCGCCATATTTGGTTGTGCACATTGTGGCATGGCTTTTATCAACGTCAAGGAATGTGTCGGGAGGGCTGATCAGTAGAATCTTCATTTCAGCTCTCAACTACAAAGGCATCTCTCAGGCAGACCGATTCCAACACGGTACCGGGAATTTCTGGCCCACATTTCACCCTAACCATAAACCAAAGTCTTAAGGTTTGCAGTGGTTTCTCTTGTGCAATTTTCGGACGCTCCATAGGCTTAGCTACCAAACTACCTTATTTGGACCCATTGGATGCGCTGCATCCTGAATCGTTCAACACCAGGAACAGTGTTCTAGAAGCTAGAATACTATAGTATACTAAGCTTAACTAGAACTTATAAAAAAGGGAAATGCTATATCTATAGCATGGACAATACATTTAACCCTTTAAATGCCAAGCCTGCGCAATTCATATGGTTGCTGCTATGACTGTTAACTTACAGCCATGTGAATTTCATGTGCCTGGTGTTTTCCCGTTTGCGGCAAAAAAGCGCTCACCTCTGTCCAGGGTCCACCACTTGGGGTCTCCTCTTAGCACCACTCCGATCTCCCACCCGATCTCCCCAACAACCCGGGTGGGAGATCAGAGTGGTGTTAAGAGGAGACCCCAAGTGGTGGACCCTGGATGGAGGCGAGCCCCCTTCTGACAGCTGGACCAGGAAGGGACCTTTTATAAGAGTTTGATGACATCATCTCACTCCTCCCGGTATAAAAGACCACTTATGGTCTGTGAGCAGAAGCCGGTAGTGATTGGTGGGCAGAGGACTCTGATCCCCTGTCCCCACACACGGCTTACGCTGATCACTAGCAGCTGTCAGTGGCAGTGCCCGCGGGACCCAGAGTGATCGGTGTTGCATCAGAGATAATTATAGGGAAAAAAGACATTTTATTAAATTAATTTTCGCTGGTGTGTTTTTTTTTTTTACATTTAACCCTTTGTGAACTGGTAAGGGGTCCATGAGACATAACTGGTGCCGGGGCTGGTTTTAAGGGAAACTGCATGCACGCCATTTTTTTAACCCTTAAAAATAAAGAAAGCATACCCCCCCAACCCTTGATAGTGCACATAGTAGGTATTTTTTTATTTGAACATTTCATAAAGTGCTCTATTTAGTTTGTGGGGTCTCCTGGGCAAGGTCGGGGGGCTAGCAATACATATGTGGTATCATTGTAATTGGGAAAAATAAGGGTTTTACACGCATATGGTTTTCTAGTAAGAGGAACATCAGAGTTTCAGTCCTTGTGGCATCCCTAATTGGCATGTCCCACTATGTGAAACCTCCAGGAACCCCCCAGAACACTCACTGTCTCCTGGAGCCGTTGCTGTATTTGTGCGCTCCGGCCACATCCCCACTCACCTCTAGCCAGGCTAGATGTGCCGCAGGCACACCACAGCTGCAAGGTGGGCACAAGATGCGGTCGGTGGCGCCGTTCAGATGCCGAAGGGAGCAGTGTGACAGCGAGCGCGCTGCTCAGCCATTCTCATCTGACTTATTGTGCGAGCGGAGGAAGGGAGAGTGACACGGGTGACCTGGGGGGATACACAAAGTGGGGCATCCGAATTTGGGATGCCGCCGCAGAGAGGAACAAAACACAGGAAAGTGAAAATTGTGAAATTACATTTTTTATTAAAAAAGTAGCACAAAGTATCAAAACTAATTTTTTTTTTTTACCCCAAAATATTCATAAACGCTGAAGACATTTCATATCAAACTCTGAAAAAAACAATATATACTTTTCCTGGAAAATCCATGGACATTCCTTCAAAAATTCCAGGTAAACATTTATGAGGGTTACAATATCTCTAGGTAGGCAGGCAGCGTAAGGGTAAAATGGGACCTACTCTATTTTTTCACTATAAAATTACATTTGCTGGCTAGAGTGGCCTCTGCTATTATTTAAACATGTATTTCTGGAGTATTTTTTTAAAATTAAAAATAGTTCCGACTAAATTTCAGTCTGATTTAAATATGAAAAACTCTGGACAACGTTATCCTTTAAAGCAGTCCCAAACCCTGCAGGGTGGTGTCAGACTTATGTTCGTGTCTGTGGGAAGGCATCCGTATTGGTGATGCCCCTCCACACGTAGTCCTCACGTGCCCGAGGTTATGGACCCCAAAAGTGTATCTCTCCTAGGTCTAATTCCATCGGTGGCTGCTCCCGGACCTACGGCTGCGGCTGTCTGGGAGAGCAGTTGGCTACCTGCAGTCACGTGCATCCAGAACCAGGATGAGGAACGTGGATGAGGTGAGTCACTATTAGGGATGTACCCCCCCCCCCCCCCAAAGCAGGAGCAGCAGCCCTGCTGCCACTTTAAAGCGTCTGGTTTAGCCAAAAGCTGAAACTGCAGAGGGGCAGGGATTAAATGCAGTGGGCTGAGGGAGAATTGCTTGTGAGGGGCATCATATTTTTTGAGTGCAGGGGCTTTAACATGCACACTGTATATTCATTTTGGGGCACTAAAGTGCTGGGTGCACGTGAATGTCTTCAACAAAGAGCAAGCACTTAACATGCCTAGGGCAGCATGAACACCAAAATAAGCTGATTATATCTATTATATTACAAAAACGATCCTGTTTGTTAGCTACCTTGATGGCCTTTTTTTAATGCTGGAAAGAGACGAATTGTCCAAAATGTAGTATGAAGCTTTCCGGCGGCTCTCCGGTTGGAAGATGAAAGTGTGAAATCTGACATAAAGTCAGAACATCTTCCTGGTTTTAAGCAAGAGAGATAATTATGAAGTGACTACCTGTAACAGGGAAAATAGGAATGAGAATGTCACTTTCTTGCTGTCTCTGTTGCAGGGGAACCTTGTCGATTCTTTTATTACAGTGAGAGAGTAATGAAAGGAACAGGATCATACCCTGGTTCTACTTGCAGATATTTAATTGAATTTATTTTCTGATTCAGACGCTCCGGGCAAAGTATCCGAGGATGGACCCCCATTTTCAGTTCAAGGGCTCGTCAGTCTAGAAAATTAGATTTCAGAAGTTTGGTGTTAATCACAAGCCAGCAACGGTAATGACGCTTGCCTCCTATTAGACGTCGGCCTCTCTGCGCTCATTTAATATTTTAAAATAGGGATTATAACACCAATAGCATTTCATTATGGAGCCTGATTGGCGGAAGGCCATGTTTATACATGCTGTGTGAAATAACTGAGGTAGCAGAGGAATGGCCATGCTGGGCTGCCAGATAGTGAAACAATTTGCAACAATTAAAAAAAACAAAATATAAAGTCTAAGGCCCTGTTTACAAAGGCGCAATTGTGGGGTGTTCCAGGCAATCGCCCCTGTTCGGCTATATGCACATTCATGGTGGCTTTTGCCATTTCTGAGTGATCACTATCACCCCACAAAAGTCCTGCATGCAGCGTTTTGTGAACTTTCACGCTTGCGATTGCTCAGCAAATAGCGTTTGCAACAGTCATCGCTAGCAAAACGCCAGGCCTTCGCATTAGAGATAGCAATTAGCACTAGCGCAGCGGTAATCAACTGGCGGACCGGGGTCCGAATGCGGACCTCATCACCAGATTTCCGGACCCCTGCCCTAACAGCCCTGCACTCAGTTGCTTCTGTGTTGCCGTGCTCAGTGCTGCCCTCTTTACTTGTTACCAGACTTTATTGGCAGTAACATTTTCAGCCCCAGTCCACCCCTGTACACGGCCTGCACAGAATGCACATGGGGTTAAAAGTAGTATGCCATGGGCCAGAGCTATAGGTTCTGTGGGGCCAATAGGATTCTTGGGGTGGGGGCAAACAGCCATTTCTAAGTTTTGCCTGTGGAAGCTATAGCCCCCCCCCCCCCCCCAGTGGGCTGATTTCTAATTCTCCCCCCCCCCCCTCCGCGCGCAACAACTCCCCGTCCGGACCTTCACCTCTCACCAGATGCCTGTAATTGGACCTTTACAAGAAGTGGTTGAGTACCCCTGCACTAGCGCAATGTGATAGTCTAGTGTAAATGCAGCCTAGACTGAACTCCAGATATAGCTTTTTATATGGTGGAGGGATAATGGGAAATATTTTATTTTTCCTGACATCCCCAGGCTCCTTTTCATACCCGAAAAACCTTCTTAAAATGTCCCCTGCTTTACTGTTACTACTGACACTTCTCACAGAAAAGCCCAGAGCTAGGGAGATTGGCAAACCCTCTGAACTGCAGAGGACACAGCCTCACAAAGAATCTTTGCAACATTTCTCACCTGTGGCCAGGGAATGAGTGGAGGGGGGGGTGCTGATTAGTAATTCTCCCCATCCAGGGGGAGCTAGATTTCAGCTCACAACTACAAAGGCATCCCACAGCCGGACAGCCACCAACACTATACTAGGAATTTCCTGGCCACAGTTCACCTTAACCATAAACCAAATACATATTTAGAACCTGGAAGTGGCGATTTTCAGACACTCCAGGGCTTAGCTACCAAACTACCTTATCTGAACCCACCAGGAGCACCAGGAACAGTGTGCTAGAAGCGCCCTATCAAAAGTTATGCCGGAAATAGTTTCTATAGATTGTAAGCTGCTGGTGGGGGGTTCTTAGGACTGCCCAGCTCAAGGTTAAATGCCAGAGAGGGAAATGGGGAATTGGTCTTTCATTTGGGGGGTCATCTGGCATGGGAACGAAGCACCAAGTCCAGCATACTCCACATGCCCCTGTGGCTGAGTGCATCGATTCATATCACCTAACTGCATTAAGCTACTGATTTCTTTGCATCTCTGTCTGTATTATTCACCTGTATCCTGCCATTAGGACCTTTATATGAAACCGTTCATTGCTTGTATATTGTCTAGTGTGCACTTCTCTTTTTGGTTTGGTCCCGCAACTCATCCATCCTTGTCTACTCAGGATTGGCTTCTGTCCCAATATTTCCCACTAACTGACCAGGGGTATCCAACAGAGGTGATGGCAATTATCTATGACTGTCTGGACTCCATTCACTGGTTACAGTTAAAGGGTTTCACAGTGATTTAGGGCCATTAGATTGGTATTAGGGAAAACATATTGTGTAATTCCAGTGGCTGGTGAACAGGAAGTGAGAGTAAATTGCACAGCTAGCAAAAATAATTATATCCGGCATCTGTGGGCTGAAGAAATTAGTAGTATGAGGTTCGATTTAGCACACATAGAAAATAATAATAATTTTGGTCGCCTGCAAAAAGTAACTTCAACTGATTCAGCACAGCTAATTAAAGTCATCGAGTCAAATAGGCTCGTAAATACGTGCGAAAATGCATGTGCTTCATTTGTCTCTTGATGTAATATATAATTGTTCAAGAGCAATTATTATTTCTCATCTATTCCGCTCCAGACTGTCAGTAATCAGTAACGAATGGGTTAACTCTCGACCGAAGGGTGTGGACTGCAAGACCGCAGGTGTGGTTCCTCCCAGCCTATATATACTTCCGGCTGCACCTCCACAATCCAGTTTCATTCTTGTAGTTGGACTGGACTGCGAAGGTGTATCTTGATTTATTGACTTTTTAATTGGGTTCTTACTTGGGAAGTGGTGATATTTAACCCTGACTGTCTTCTAGGTGCCCTGTATCCCACTGATCCTGTGGAGGCTGCCTTGCTGCCGTCATTGCTGTCGGTGGTTCTATTGCGCCTGTGCTCTGCTGGCGGCAGTTTGGCTGCGACCTGTGCTCCGCCGCCGGGGTGTCCCATTGCGGTCTGTGCTCAGCCGCGACCGCTACTAGTGAGCGTAGTCCCAATTCAGCCTGTGCTCCACAGCTACTGCTGCGGTCTCTCGGGGGCTGGTTGGCCCTATTCAGTGGGGTACGCCTCCAGTTTCATTGCCGCACTCCTGTTGCATCTGGAGCAGGTAAGTGTTTTATAGGCTATTGTTATTTATTATTTTAGGTTATAGTTAATTATGTTGGTTGTGGTTCATCCCTAGGGTCTAGGGGTAGTCTTGGGACTATCGAGTACTCCTATATACTTCAGTCTTAGGCCCTCAGGGACATTGGTTATACCATGACGGAGGCATCTGGGGGAATCAGGTCAGGTACCTTAGCAGACGAGGACAGTACTATTTGTCCTGAATTCTGTCCTCGGAACCTAGAGCTCCTTTGGTAGCTCAGCCTCGCTTGGATAACCAGGGTGATAGTGTCCATTGTGGAGAGGTTAGCCCGCATAGCAATCTATTTAGATTTGTCGGTTCCAAGGAAAGCATTAGAGAAGTATTCAGATTTTGAAGAGGATATGTATGCTTCCGTAGTTTCTTATGATGAGTTATCAGAGGGTGAACTTAGTATTTTGGATTCAGAGTCCTCTACACAAGAGGGCTCTCCGTTTAAGGTTCAGATGGAATTTATGATTAGTTCCATTTTAGAGATTCTGGATATCTCAGCTCCAAAAGTTTCCAAGAGGAAAAGGGGAGATTTGGTCAAGCCAGAGAAACCGCTTGACCAAGGCAGCTGTTCCCTGAGCAAACTAATTTTTCCAGTATTGTCCAAAAGGAATGGGAGAAGCCGGATAGTTTCTCTTCAATTCCATATCCAGTGCCGGATACAAAGTATCATTTTACCTCAGTTCTGATTAATTACTGTTATGCCAGCCTAATGGGTTGGGGGTGTCATGGGGTCTCAGACGATATTCTCAGTCCCAGGGATAGTGGGGACTGGGGGAGAGCAAGCTCTCTATAAATATCCTGGAGTTGAGAGTGCTTCTTTTGTCCCTCACACATTGGGCTTCCCTCCTGAGAGGTCATCCTGTCAAGATGGTTTCCACTAATAGGTCGAGTAAAAAGATAGCCCACGAGGGGGTTCCAATATTCTGGTGGCTCCTCACTGGCCAAGAAGAAGCTGGTCATAGTAAGGATGTCAGAAAGACGACCATTGGCGGCTATCCGACGATCCAGATCTCCTCATACATCCAATTTAAGAGTTCTGGCTTTGACGGCCTGGCTATTGAAACCTCCATCTTGGCAAAGAAAGTTTTATCTGCCAGAGTTATCGAGACCATGATTCAGACCGGAAAACAGACTTCATCAAAGATTTACTATACAGTCTGCAAAGTATTTATTGCTTGGTGTGAATCTAGAGATTTTTCCTGTAGACATTTTTCTGTCTCCAGAATTCTGGAATTTTTGCAGACGGGTCTTGATGAGGGTGTTCAACTGAGCGCTCTAAAGGGGCAGGTATCTGCTTTAACCAACTTCCTTCAGAAATCTATTGCTGAGAATAAACTTATAAGGACGTTTTTGCAAGGGGTCACCCATGTGCACCTTCCACGTAAGCCTATTCTGCCTGTTTGGGACTTGAACTTAGTTTTGTCAGCCCTTCAGGTGCCTCCCTTTGAACTGCTGGCAGAAGCATAGCTAGGATTGATGACATATGTCATATATGCCCCCCATATGTCCTGCTCCAGTTAGCCATAAGAAGAGGGTCCTTCATTCTCTGGATGTAGTGAGAGTACTAAAATATTATATCTTGCTACACAAGCCTTCTGTAAATCTGACTCCTTATTTGTTATAGCTGAGAGACCACGGAAGGGTCTTTCACCAGCCAAATATACCATCGGTCGATGGATTAGACAAGAAGTAATAAGGGCCTATATCTCCAAGGGGAACAATCCCCCCTTTCGAGTTACAGCTCATTCGACACAAGCTATTGGAGCTTCCTGGGCTTTTCAGCACCAGACTTCGGTGGAACGCAAAGCTGCTACTTGGTCTTCAGTTCATACATTCATCAAATTTTATTAGGTAGATGATAGAGCCTCGGCATATGTCGCCTTTGGTAGGAAAGTGTTACAGACAGTAGTAAGCTAGAGGTTTGATTTTGTAATAGCTTACTCTTCATTAAAGGAATACGTTTTAATACTTGGGATCCCACCCTGAATTAAGGGCACTGCTTTTGGAGAGTGGAATAGGAGAGATAATACAATTCTGTGAGTCTCACCTGTACAATTGGTTTCACTTCTATATCCATGCAGAGCGTCAGACCCTCCCTATCTGCAAGGTTACTATATCTATTCTTCGGCTGCCTGGTCCTAGTAGAGCTTGTAAATAGTTGTTCGTTTATTTTCCTCTTTTTTTTTTTTAATGCTGGAGATAGGTAGAGAGGAACTTATCTCGTCTTTCCAACAAGGACATGGGGCTTCCTAGGATGCCTTATTCTCCCGGGTGGCTGTGTCTACTGCTTTTCAATTACTGGATTGTGGAGGGGCAACCGGAAGTATATATAGGCTGGGAGGAACAACACCTTCTGTCTTGCAGTCCATGCCCTTCGGTCGAGAGTTAACCAATTCATTACTGATTACTGACGCCCTGGAGTGGATGTAGAAGAGAAATCAATTCTACAGGTGAGGATAACAGAATAGTATTTTTAATGCCCTTGTGCAACCAGCCAATGAGCAACTAGAGCTGTATTTAGTAACAGATCAAGGCAACTGGACTTGCTTTTTTTTTTTAGGCACATGTTTCTCATTCATCCCACTGGATGTGTGAATTCCACATTGCCTATTAGAAAAGTAGCTTAATGACCTTGAAACATGTTGAAGTGAATAAATCCACTATTGCCCTAGATTTAATCCTACAGATATATGGGATTGTTTCAATTAAAATAAAAAAAGCAGCCCCCCCTTCCAGATTACCACACCAGATGGATAAAGTTTGAGTTATCAGAGAGCCTAGTAAGCTTCGAGACTTCCTGCTGGACATAGGACTTTCAACAAATGGGATAACTAGGTCTTCCCATTTAATTCATAATACAAGAGAGTGGGGCCTCATCCCAAAGTACCAATGCTGATACCATGTGAGTGCCTTATATGATATATAATTGTCAACAGTCCTTATCTTTCATGCTGGATAGGTAGTGGCTAGTTAAGGGGCGAACCCGAACCACAAAGTTCGGGTTCGTACCAAATTGCGAGTTCGGGTACCTACACCCGAACACGGACTTCAGCCAAAAGTCCGTGTTAAAGTTTGGCATCCAGCCCGAACACAGAAAAGCTGGTTGATGAACAGGTAAGTGGAGTCTCAGACTGGGTGCAGGTGGGTAGGACGCAGACTAGGAACATTCATACACCAAACAATCCATCTATGCTAACAAAGACGCAAGCCAGGGCATGGGAGATTTGTGTTAGACACAGAGCCCATAACCAAACCAGCTGAATTCCTGAGGGTGGAGATTGTACAAGGCCACGGGAAATCTTGTGGTGGTTACAGACTTGGAGAAAGGCAGACAGTAGACAGTCCTACAGCAGGTATCAGAGGAGAAGAACTAGTCAGGGGGTATTGGAAAGCCTACGCTCAGCACAAAGGACAGAAGGCCTGGGGACCAGTACAAGGAACCTTTAGGTTCGATAACAGGTCTGGGGAGAACCAAGGATATCTAAAGGCTGGAGAGCACATGTACACACAGGAAGTGTGAATCAATGATCCAGCAGAATGGCAGGGTTACACACATACCTTTTATAGGGAAGATAGGGCAAGGAATAGCAAACACCTGTGAAAGGACCGTGAACATCACACAACCACACAGGAGAGAGGCAGATATACACAGAAGCCGACCACAAGACAGCAAATGGTGCAAGGGAAGGGAATGGGGTTCTCCTGGTGCTCTGGGTCCTGAGCGCTGCCATCTTGAAAGAAAGCACAAAGCGGCTCCGTGTGTTCTCCTGGTGCTCTGGGTCCTGGGTGCTGCCATCTTGGAAGAAAGCACAAAGTAGATTCCATCCGCCAGTTCAGTTGATTGGGCATACATTGCAGGGGATACCACTGTTGTTTTCTGTGGCGCAGACAAACAGACTCAGGTAAATGGATGGTGCTGGACCAGCCCAGGTCCTTATTTTTGTTTTCATAACGTAAGGGTTTGGAAAAGGTCTAGGCTTACCAGTCTAACAGTTCTCAGAGTCAGTCTTACAACAACCTATTATACCTTTAGCTACCTTTGTACTTCACCACCTCCCATTATTCCTGTTGACTTTCTGCACAGGAGGAGGGCAAAAGGTGGAGGACATGATGTAGGGTTTTTGGAAAGGTAGGCATATCAGCCCAAAATGTCTCTTTGATAGCCCATTACAAAATCACTCACAATCCTACTTCATCCCCTTTCAGTCTCTCTGCTCGCCTACTCTGCAGGAGGCAAATGGGGGAGTGGACAGGTCTAGGCACATCTGTCTAATACTTCTCAGGGTTAATTTTTCACCCACCCACATAATCACCATCTTGCTAGTGGAGGGGGCATGATAAGAAGAATGTTGTGTAATGTTTTGGCACATCAGCCTAAAATATCCCCCATAGTCATTCTTACGACAACTCATGGCATATTTAATACTATGCCATACTATTTCTTGTCCTCTTTGTTCACTTCCTACAAAGGAGGGCAATGGTGGAGGACAGGTGAGGGTAAGTGGAGAAAGAAATGATGTAGGAGGCTGGGGAATATCTAGGTTCACCATTCTAACTCCGTCAAAACCACCATCCGACTTCACTTCTCTTGTCCTTTCTGGTCACTTGTCACAAGAGAGGGCACTAGGTGGAGAACAGGATAATGGAGATTGGGTTAGTTCTTAGCACAGCAGGCTCGTGAATATTTCACCTCAGGAAAGCTGGCTAAGACTCTGGGCTGTTTTATGAACAGCCCTACTAAAGCACCGGATATGTAAAAAATGTAAAGAAAGAAACTTGCAATAGAAGTCCTATTTTCTAAAAATTTGTATTCTTTTTTGATCCCATAGAAGAACAACCACTACTATGTTTCACTCTACTTTTCCCCCAGCCATTTGCCAGACAGGAGCATCATATTTTGCATCTCTGTCCCCATATACAGAGGGGACCAGCAACATTTATCTGACACGATCTGTATTTATGATCACTGACTGATGACCATGCCTGGCTTAGAGCCAGCAATCATGTACCATGGATGGCAGGCAGAGATCAGCAGACTTGTCCATCAAGTGACACCAGAGGAAAACTAGGACAGAGCAGATGCCGCTTTCCTGTGACTGGTCAGACTGTCCGTCTACCTGTTGGACAGACACATCCACAACAGAGGGTAGACTCCTAAACTATAGATTAGTGCATAATTTGCAAGTGTAAAGGGTTAATGCCCGCTTAGCCAGACTAATTACGAACAACCACCTTGCAACCCAGTTAAAACCTTAAATATTCTAAGTATACAGCACGTCCTGTTCCAGAATATTCCTTACACTTGGGGGTAATGCATCCACAGAAAACAGCTTGTGGCCCCTCCCGGACCTATATAAGCCAGGGACAAAATCCCCAGTTCAATTCTGCAGTCTGCGCTGAGAAGATAGGAGATAGCTCTCTTGTGGCGCAGGTGAGCGGGGCTTATATGCCTGCGGCCCTGCAGGACTATTCCCACCCGTACTATATATGTTGCCTCCCAGCATCAGCTGACAAGGTTCGGGTGAAGGTAGGTTTGTAAGCACCAGGGTAGGTGCTGAGGAGCTACGCTCCTACCGCAGTCCCTGCTTTAACTGGGTAGGCGGTTTAGGCTGATGGTAAGCCTCTTTGGGATGTCCCCACTGCTTCTTGGGTTTTGCCAGGCTCCTCCTGTGCACTTAATCCTATGACCATGGTATTCCCCTCCTCTCTCACTTTTCCGGGTGTCCCGGGAATCCCGTATGTAACCCCTCTCGTTCTCCCTCTGGGTGATCTCCGGAGAGGGGGTGGGCTTCTAGTTGTAAGCTTGTGTTTTACTTTTGTGTGTTTATTTTACTGTATATTGCCACCGCGCGCTTGTACTGCGCTCCGCGGACGGCGGCGTCATTCGCCTCAGAGCTGCCGGCCCGCTATTGGCCGGCCGGATCACGTGGGTGTGTTTCGCACTCTTTGGGGGGGGGGGGGCGGACTCCGGGGATGATGATTTTGATGTCACATCTCCACGGAGCCCGCCCCTCGAGGTCGGCGGAGGCCATTTTGTTGCCATTGCGGTGTGGGCTGCCTAGCTCCTGCAGTCCGTGAGTAACCCCGGTGGGGTAAAATCTTTCTGGATTTTCTGGCTGTATGTTCATGGGAATGCTTGTTATGTCTTTCAGGCGGGTTACAACTTCAGCACTGTGGTTTCTCCCGGCCATCTCCCCTCATCTCCCACTTCCCTAGCGTGTCATTGGGGCATCCCGGGTAGCTCTTTAGCATTAACCCTTATTGGCCTACTGTGCCATTCAAATCACCATATGGAGGCTTCTGGGGATAATGGGCCTGGGGTTCCTTCGGGACAAGCCCAGCTATGTGTTGTGTGTGGGGTATCCCCAATCGGTGATGATGTCAGGGTATGTGTACCTTGCGCCCAGCAGGCACTTGCGCTGCAATCTGGGTTACCTGTTGCTGGGCCTGCGCCCCCTCTGGCTTCGCCTACTTCCCCCCCACGCTTACATTTGACCCCCAGTCAGGTGCATACCAGTGGGGAGTCTCAACCTGATTTGGCTGCACGGGTGGCCAGCATTGAAAAACATCTTGCTGGGTCTGCCCCGCCTAAGGCTTTTGCTAAGAAGCGGCATTTATCACCCGCTGTTTCTTTCCCATAGAGGATGAGGAAATTGATGACTCTGGATACATCTCAGGTCAAGATTTTTCTCCCTCAGCAGAAGGTGGAGAGTCTTCAGGCCCAAGCCAGGTTCCTTATGTCTTGCGCTCATCCCTCCATCCGGCAGGGGATGCAGCTGGTAGGCCTGATGGTGTCTTGCTTCGAGGCGGTTTCATACTCTCAGTTTCACATGAGACCTCTTCAACTTCACCTCTTGGTGTTGGTTCTGTCCCCTCTGGCCAAACGGTCTCTCTCGTGGTGGCTGGACTCAAGAAACCTGTTGGTGGGCAGATCCTTTCTGGCCCCGTGCTGGGAGACAATCACCACAGATGCAAGTCTGACAGGTTGGGGGGGGCTTCTGGAAATCCCTGAAATTCCAGGGTCAGTGGGGGCCTCAGGAGGCCCACACCCCTATCAACATTCTGGAATTGAGGGCGATAAGGTTGGTTCTCGCCCAATTGACTCCACACCTTCGGGGTCGGGCGTTCAGGTCCGCTCGGACAACCAGACGGTGATTGCCAACATCAATCATCAGGGAGGGACCCGGAGCAAGAGGGCCCTCAAGGAAGTGTTCCTGATACTGTCTTGGGCGGAGGAAAATGTTCCCTGCATCTCGGCTGTGTACATCCCGGGGGTGGAGAATCTGGAGGCAGACTCCCTCAGCAGGGGGACTTCTCGTCTGGGAGAATGGTCCCTCAGCAGCAGGGTGTTTCGCTACCTGTGCCACCCCTGGGGTCAGCCAGACGTGGATCTGTTTGCATCCCGTCACAAGCTTCCAGTCTTTGTCTCTCTGTCCCGGGACCCTCTGGCCTTGGCCATGGATGCACTAGCAATGTCTTGGAAGAGCTTTCAGCTTCTCTATCCCCTCGATTCAAAGAGCCAAAGTTAATTGATTTCGTATCGAGAATCGTAAGTTTGGGTGGGTGTTTGTCATTTTTTCTTGTTTTTTTGGCCATTTCGTATTCGCACGATCGTTCGCGCATAGACGTATATGAACATACGCATTTCGTACGAGAATCGTATAATTTGCGTTAGTTCGTGTGTTTTTCCCGTCCAAATCGTATTATTTGCGTCCGATCCTATTTTTTACGTCCTTCACATGGGCTTGCGCCCAATTCAGAGAGGTGATTGCTAATTGTTTGGAAGCCCATTAAAGAGCTGCTTTACGAAATGTTTGCCGGCAGCTATTTGGCCTCGGGAGTAGGATGGAGCGGAGCGAGTTTGTGGCACATCAAGGGCTTATGCTTTTTGGCATTGAGTTGATCGAGATGTCTGAGAGCAGATTGCCCCTGCGTCGTCGCATGAACATCGATAGCATGAATGATGTTGAGCTGTTCGAGCTGACCAGGCTTAATCGCGCTTCCCTCCATAAATTATATAGTGAGCTGCGGCCATGGTTAGCCCGCACCACAAGGAAGGGGCATGCAATTTCAGGTATGACCAAGATGCTTGGCTGCCTGCAATTTTTGGCGAACGGCTCGTTCCAGAGGCTGGGTGCCCTCTCTGTGGGGATGTCACAGCCTACGCTGAGCCGCGCACTGTATAAATTTTTGGAAGGCATGGCTGCCATAACTCAAAAATATATTTATTTTCCTGATGATATGGCAGCCAGAAACGCCATTAAGCTTGGGTTTTATAATGTGGCCGACATGCCCAACGTTATTGGTGCAATTGACTGCACACATGTGGCACTCGTACCTAGGGCAGCCGACGAGTATATATATAGGTATTGAGATTGGTTATTATGTTGCCCAACGTGTCATGTAACCTGTTTTCCTTTGCGGCAGCATATTTGTTTATCCCTCATTTGTGTAGCTGCTTTATCTCGGCTTTTCATTAGTCTTTCCCAATAGAGTGCAGACATGTTTTGTGGTTAATTTATTATTTTGGGTCAAATATCAATTACCCTTTTTGTATGTTTTTGCCTTAAGGAATCGTAAAATGGGACACTCCCTTAATGTCCAGGCCGTGGTTGGTCCGGATATGCGGTTTATGAGTGTCCTTGCCGGCTACCCCGGATCGTCCCACGACTCCTATATCCTCCGGCGATCTGGGTTGTTTCGGAGATTTGAGGCAGGTGAATTTTCGGGGGCATGGCTGCTTGGTAAGTGTGTCCTATTTGTGTGTTATTAAATGTGGCATTAATCTTGTATTTGTTGATATGTTTGTTTTTGAATTCTTTACATAAGCGTCCAACTGCCTTTTTCTTGGCTCATATATTAGGAACTTCCCAAAAAAATGCTTGCCTCGCTTTGGCCTTCAGAATGTTTTCCCTTTAGTTAGGATGTCTGTAAGTTCCTTGTGCCTAAATATATTGGTTTGGAGTTTATACCCAAGGATCTTTGACCTTTGGCTCCTTTTGTACTATTGGTCTTTAAATGTCAAAGTGGACTTAAACTGCATACATTGTAGTTTCCAGATAAATGTGGATAGGCCCTCAGCAGCATCCTAATTGTAACATGTCTGAAAACGACAAATATATGTAAAATCCAAATACCCTTGGCCGTGCAGATGTTTGTTAATTAATTGGGATATAGAAGTGCCATTTTTATTTAGGTTATACCTTAGTGGAATTTTTTGGGGCCCTAATGTGCCATGTTTTTTTTTGGGAACACTTTACCTTACATCATTATGATATCTGTGAAATTTTTGGTGTTGGTTGTGTTGCCTTTTTAATTTTGATTACATTTAATTCTCTGTTTAAGGTGATTCCGGGTACCCACTTCTACCCTGGCTCATGACGCCTGTGCTGCGGCCCCAGGATGCCTCTCAGGAAGCGTATAACCGTGCGCATCGCAAGACCCGGGCTGTTGTGGAGAGGGCCTTTGGTCTGCTGAAGACACGTTTTCGTTGCCTTGACCATACTGGGGGGGCCCTGCAATATGATCCCAAGAAAGTGATCGACATTATAATGGCATGTGCTGTTTTGCACAATTTTGCCATCATGGAACGTGTCCCACGTTATGTGGACAGCCTGCCCTCTTCAGCCGTCGAGGATGAAGTCGAGAATTTTGTGGGGCCCCCCAGTGAGTCTGGCCAATCTGTTCGAGCCAACCTGATCAGCCAGCATTTTACTTAACTTTTTTCCCTGTCTCACCATTCTGTGTGTCTGTGTTATCCTTTTTGTTACATATGTTGTTTTGCCGTAATGTGGCATTACCTCTAAGTAAAACATTTAGACCTTAATTGTTGCCTAATGTATTTCATGTAGTTTCCTTAGCTTTAGCTTTGCATTGTTACACCTCTTCAAACCCAAATTATCTGGTTTAGCCCAAGCTGTTTAAAATGTCTTCCCACTAAAAACGCCACAAGTATTGTAAGTGAAGTTTTTTTTTTACTTTGAAAATGAAAAATTATAGTGCTTAACAGAAATCATTCCACATACATCTGTGGTTACAAATGGATAACATTACAAAAAAGCATCGAGCACATCTACACCTGGAAGTGAGTGGCACAACCAAACAAGGACACCCAGTCCAAAGGCCAGCCTAGTCCAGTCATTAATATTGCCTGTGCCCAGGGATATTTGGGCATGGCCATAATGTCACACAAACATGTCTGCAAACAGGAGGAGCACCAACCAAATACATATGTAAAGCCATAAGTGGCCAGATACACTCCACATAGACCTATGGCATTGGCTAGTGGCCTTAAGCATTACTCTAAGGAGCTATATGGGAGCAAATACAAAACACAACCTGCCTGAGCAACACAAAATGGATTGTTTGAAACCTCAAAGGACAAGTAAATACAGTGGGGGTTAAGAGAAAAGATGTCCCACACACCCATGGCTTAATAGGGTGGCTGCCCATAATACCCAGGTGGAGGTCCAGGTGGAGGTCCATGTGAATGGGACCTAGCCTGGGCCATGGCAGCATTGTGAATTTGAAACTGCTCCACAATGTTTCTCTGCATATTGGTCATCTCAGCCATGGCTGACTGGATGCCATTACTTGCATTGGCCACGTTGCTGTTGAGGGTACGCAACTCCGCGAGGATGCCCTGTAGACTGGTATGGATGTTGACCATGTCGGCATGCCTTTGCTCACGCTCTGTAACGAGCTGGGCGTCATAAGAGTCCCTTTGTTGGGTCCATAATTGAAGCAGGGCACTCTGCCTCCCCTGGGAAATTGTGGGGCGGCGTAATGGCGTCCGCCGCACAATTACCCTGGCTCTTGGGCGTGCCCTGCCGCGTGGTGTCGTACCCTCAACAGCAACCGGCCTGCTTTGCAAATCCTCAGCAGCAGAGTGAACACTGGGGACTGTAGTGTCAGTCTCCCCATGTGCAAGCACAATGGATGGAGATTCACTCTGCTGCTGAGGATTGGCCAGAGAAACATTATGGAGCAGTTCCAAATTGGGACCCAGGGGGAGTTCATCCGACGTGCCCTGCACGGAGACATCATCATCTTCCTCCATGTCCTGGATCTCTTCCATGAGTGTGCGGGTCTGTAGGGACATATAAAAAAAAAAGTGTAAGTTGGCGTCCAAATTTTGGATTTCAACAGTTTAACACATTCTTAAGCACTTGGTAGTATTTATGCTACTAAATTAACTTACCGGAAATCTCTGATCTGGGCTCCTATGCTGTACGGACCTGGTAGGCATAACCAAACTGGGGGGTGAGTTTACCCTTGCTGAGGGATCATGCTGGGCTGAAGAAGAGAAAAACAAACCACGTAAACACACACATAACCTTTTTTTGGATAGGTAATCAAATATAGCTCTATTTGTAATATTATTCAACTCTAGAGCAATGGTGACCTTTGTTCAAACACACGCAAGTTTAGATAGGTGCAATGGCTCTCAAAAACTGCTAACTGACCTCAGTTCTAAGTCAGGAAGTGTACCCAGTCAGCATACAACTTTCAACGCACATTTTGGGATTTAGCCTACCATTCGCTAGGTCCGTGGTACTCAAACAATTGTTGTAAAGGCCCATTTCAAGGTATGTGGTGAGAGGTGAATGTCTGGCCATGGTGCTGACGCAGGGGGTGTCTAGTTAAAAATAAATACACTGGTGGAGGGGCTGGAGATTTCAAAGTGCCAACTAATAAAGGCTGCTTGCCCTTGCTGGGCTGGATGGGCCAGAGCTGAGGGGACAGGGATTGGATGGCTAAAGGGGGGAGTTAACGTATTGATGGTGATGGGATGGATGGAGCCAATCTGTTACAAATGTATGGGGCTTATGTGGGGGGGGGGGGCATGGGGGGACTGTGGCAGATGGGCCAGAGCAGGGGCAGCGGGACACGATTGTGGCCAGAGAAATTTTTACAAAGTTACTGTGTACCTTGCAATGCCACTTCCTGTGCAGTACTTCATATTGCAATGCTATGTTTCAGGGAGCCAGCACATTGGGCAGGAGACCAACCACTACATCGCCGATCAAGGGGGCAGCTCTGAGCACGTCAACACAGAAGTAACTGAGTGCAGGGCTGTCTGGGCAGGGGTCCTTGAATGTGGTGCCAAGGTCCGCATTGGGACCCCGGGCCGCCAGTTGAGTCTCGCTGCTCTAGGTCAGATATGTTTGTGGGTGGCTAATTAAATTGTTAACTCAAACACAACTCACACAACCAAAAGGCAACCCATACATAATGATGTGTGTTTTGTGATTGATTCCAAATATATCACTTATCTTGCGAAACTTCATGACTTTAACAATCCAATTGGACATTTGATCTTTGCCATAATGGCTGTGGGCCTAAATGTGTGATTCCCAGGGACCAAAAGAGGACACAAACAGCCACAGTAGTGCGAGGCCAAGCAAGGCAAACCATAGGGGCATCCCGTTATCTTGTTACTAGTGAACTGTAGATTATTTAGCAAACAGGCAAACATGCAGATTTAAGAGTACTCACCGTGGGTACGGGTCGGTGAGTCTGTGTCCCTTAGACCAGCATGTCCACCGACCGCGACCGGATGGAGAAGTCCAAGCACAATCTCCTCAGCAGGGGTAAACTCCAATTTAGATGGAAAGCCACCTCCAGTTTTCATGCTGAAAAGAGAAAATCGTTTGGTACTCAGAAAAGGTGCATAAAGTACATCCAAAACATTATATTTAGCGAAAACATTTATTTACCTGTAATTATGCCTTTTAATTTCTTTTTGCCGTACAGCATACTTCAGATCAGAGATTTTCTTCTGAATTTGGGACACATCTTTCCTCTCTTCCCCCGCTGCATTTACTTGTCGGAGGATGGTTTCAAACAATTCCATCTTGCGCTGCTTGGTGGTGTGTTTGGATTTGCTCCCATATAGCTCGTCATAGTATAATGTAAGGCCACTAGCCAATGCCATATTTTGGTCATGGGAGAATCTCCCACTCAACTGGCCGCGGCGCAATGTGCGGCCAGATGGTTGGCTTGGCTGCTCCTCCATGTGTGCAGACACATGTGGTGACATTATGGCCTGGGGCTGGGTAGGGGAATGGCCGGATTGGTGGCTTCCCAATGACTGGACTGGACTGGCCAAGGGACTGGGTGTTCTTGCGTGGCTGGCCACCGAACTTCCAGGTGTAGATGTGGTCATGGTTGCAATTCGGGGCCCTCTTGGGGGGCTAGGTTCCCGGCTGGTGCCAGGTCGGGGGCTCTGTTCCCGGCTGGTGCCAGGTCGGGGGCTTCTGGCCCTGGATGGGGTTCTTCGGGCCCTGTAGGGGCTTCTGGCCCTGGATGGGGTTCTTCGGGCCCTGTAGGGGCTTCTGGCCCTGGATGGGGTTCTTCGGGCCCTGTAGGGGCTTCTGGCCCTGGATGGGGTTCTTCGGGCCCTGTAGGGGCTTCTGGCCCTGGATGGGGTTCTTCGGCCTCTGGCTGGGCTTCGTGCCCTGGATGGGGTTCGGGCCCTGGATTGGGTTCGGGCCCTGGCTGGGCTTCGTGCCCTGGATTGGGTTCTGCGGCCTCTGGCTGGGCTTCGTGCCCTGGATGGGGTTCGGGCCCTGGATGGGGTTCTTCGGCCTCTGGCTGGGCTTCGGGCCCTGGATGGGCTTCGGGCCCTGGATGGGCTTCGGGCCCTGCTGCGGGGCATGGGTTGCCGAACTGCCCTACTTGAAGGCATGGCCGGTGTGGGCTCCCTTGTGCTGCCTCTTCTGGGGGCAGAGGTGGTGGGTGCTGCAGTAGCCAGCTTTTTGGCTGCAGGGGCACGGGGCTTGGGGCCCCTTTTTTTGGTACCTGAGGGTCCAGGGTCCCTTGGTGGGGCCGAGGTGGGAGTCTTGCCTCTCAGTTTTCGCCGACCTTGCTAGGACCTTGTTGTTGGGCCCTCCGCGGTCTTGCTTGGCTGGGGTCGCTTGCTCATAGCCTTTTTCGGTGCCATCGTACACAAATGCTCAAAGAGAATGAGCTTTGGGTGCAGGGACCTTTAAATAATGAGCCCAGCGTGTGACGCCTATGCGCACGACTACGCGCTCGTACGAACGTACGTTCGAGCGGAACCAGGAAACCGCTGGGGTTTCACTTATCTGCTGCCTTGAAGAAGCATAAAGATGGCGCCCACTATCTTCACCCGTCAACAGGAAGAGATCCTCATGCTGGTAAGTGGCTGCCTGTGCATTTTAATCTAATAGTCAATGATGGCCTAAATGTAAATGATGCGTTTGGAACTAGTTTGGGGTCTCTTAATGTTTAATCACTGGCTCCTCACACTTCATCCTCAAGGGCCGAGCCTGGCCACGTTTTCAACTGTCTATGCTGATGTCCTAATTCGGCCAATTGCTCCGGCTTAGCAACAGTTAATTAACCTGTGGAGTAGCGGGGCGAGCTGGCAAACCTGGCCTGTCTCGGACCTTGATGCGGATGTTTGAGGAACACTGTTTTCCTAAGCCATAAAAACACAACGGGAAGCCACACACGTGGTCCAAAAGCCTAAGCATTAGGCTACATCTTGGATGTTTAAACCATCCTAACATGCCATAGATGCAGGTGGGCTGATTCTTGATGTTGGCTATTATCTGTATGTACATGGTGTGTGATACATATAACATAAGACCAGACTGTCATTCACAGTCAACGTCCTCTTTAAGGCACTCCCCAAAAATGGCTGCCACTCGAAATGTGTGTGTTAATGACATTAAATTCTCAACTTGTGATGCAACACATATGGGTCTGTGTGTAAAAGTAAAAGCTCTGTGTCCATTATGTTTTTCAGATCATGCTTCAGCGCCGGTATGACTTCGCGCCCAATGTGTGCGAGAAAAGGGACATCGCCCGGGAGATCATCGCGGAAATCCACCGTGTGACCAGCACCACCTTCACTCACACCCAGATAATGCAGCATTGGTCGGACCTGAAACGTCTGCACATGCCCCGGGTGCGGAGGTTTTTTGGGATCCATTTCCCAAGTAAGTACAAAGCAATTGCATGGTATATGTTCCAAATGTATAAGTTATGCCTTTATTTATAATGACTTTTCTTTGGTAGTGTTGGAAATGGATTTCAGAATTCGCCGCACCCGGAGACGTACAGGCCGACCAGTGCTGCATGACTCTGCATCTGTGAGTGAAGGTGGTGGATCTCCCGGGCGACGGACCTACCCCTCCTCTGTGGCCTCCTCAGACCAGCCCCTGGACCTTACCACAGAGGAGGGGCCAAGCCGCGTGGGCGTGGAGTCATACCTGGCCACGCATGGGGAAGGCTCTGGTATGTCACTCTTCATGTATAGGCACAAAGATATACATGGCAGGCCAAAAACTAAGTTATCCTTTATTATGTATTTGTAGAAGCTTCTGGAGCGGGTGAGATAGTGGAGGAGGAGGCAGCAGAGATGCTTGAAGTCGATCCTGGCGAAGGTGAGTGATGTCAGCCAGACTGGGAGCCAGATATGTTGGGAATAGTGACTCTCTACAAGTACTAACCAAATGTCACATGTTTCTCCAGGGACTTCTTCACAGCAGAGCCAGGACCAAGGGCAGCCTGTTGGCCCCAACCAGCCATCTGTCGGCCACCAACTCCGTAAGTCTCCATGCCATTATTCATATTAATGTTTGGTTAGCTAATAACACACACATAACTAAAGGCGTAGCCAATGTGTAGTTCACACTTTCATGTGGGCACTTCGTTAGCTTAAAGAGGACCCTAACTAGTATTAAGAACCAAAGAATTAGCCATCACACTGTACCTACAGATTAGAACCATGGAAAAACACCCTTCACCCATCTAATGCATGTTATTAGACTGAACAAAACCAATATTGGGGAATATGGAATGCGCAATATTTACAGGCAGCATGGGATACAGATTGAAAAAAGGAAGGTGCTGCCATGCATTGTGTGAGTGATGACCTTTCCCTCAACCCAGCTATGCTCGGGATTCCCAACGCACCACTGTAACCTACTCCCCTGTACTTTATCCAACTCTCCACTCCTCATTAAGTGTTATGCTTCAGAGTCCAGATGGCGGCGCTGTAATCCCCAAAAAACCCTAAATAACTTTGAGGTGGTGCAGAATCATTTGTGAATAGTTATTGGTTTTCATTAAATAATGTGGAAGGTCCGGTTTAAGGAGTTTAAACACTTACCTGTGGGAAATGCATTAACTGTATCCCTTTGAAGAATGACATATGTCATGCATTTACATGTATTTGATTAACCCTAAATCTATTTCCAGCATACAAACCGGTCTGGGACTCCTATTTATGTTTCTTTCTCTATTGGTTACAGGGATGATCCCCCAAACCTTGGCGGGCAAAAAAAAAAGAATGAAGGAGTTGGTGGCCGAGCTGCTGGCCATACAGGCGACGTTGGGGCCAACAGATGAAGAAGAGGATGATGAATAGTGCCCTTGGTCCTGGCTCCTTTGTTTTACTTGTTTTTACATATGTCCAAATTTTTAAAAGGATTTTATGTATTTGTAAAAAAAACAAAAATTAGGTTTGTGTCAAACCAAACAAAAAATGTTTTTTATTGTTGAAAAAAAAAAAAAATTCTATGTGTTTTACTGTTTTAAAAAAAAAAAAACTTCGATGTGTTTTACTGAGACAAAATTAAAAAAAAAAAAAATTAAACAAAACAACCCAAAAAAAAAAAGAGGTTTTAACAATTATTTACAACCAAACCAAGCTAATAATGTAAATAAATTAGATTTTAAGCCTTCCTAAATGTGTCTTTTCTAATATGCACACACCCAAAAAATTACACAAACCAGAAACAACACGCTTAGAAACATATAGACATATGTAAATTATGTGATTTTCTTACGTTTTAGGGACCGAGAAATGAAGTTGGATGCAAGCGCTACGGGGTTTAGGTAAGTTTGAGGGACCGAGAAATGAAGTTGGATGCAGCCGCTAAAGGGTTTAGGTAAGTTTGAGGGACCGAGAAATGAAGTTGGATGCAGCCGCTAAAGGGTTTAGGTAAGTTTGAGGGACCGAGAAATGAAGTTGGATGCAAGCGCTAAAGGGTTTAGGTAAGTTTGAGGGACCGAGAAATGAAGTTGGATGCAAGCGCTAAGGGGTTTAGGTAAGTTTGAGGGACCGAGAAATGAAGTTGGATGCAGCCGCTAAAGGGTTTAGGTAAGTTTGAGGGACCGAGAAATGAAGTTGGATGCAGCCGCTACGGGGTTTAGGTAAGTTTGAGGGACCGAGAAATGAAGTTGGATGCAAGCGCTAAAGGGTTTAGGTAAGTTTGAGGGACCGAGAAATGAAGTTGGATGCAAGCGCTAAGGGGTTTAGGTAAGTTTGAGGGACCGAGAAATGAAGTTGGATGCAGCCGCTACGGGGTTTAGGTAAGTTTGAGGGACCGAGAAATGAAGTTGGATGCAGCCGCTAAAGGGTTTAGGTAAGTTTGAGGGACCGAGAAATGAAGTTGGATGCAAGCGCTAAAGGGTTTAGGTAAGTTTGAGGGACCGAGAAATGAAGTTGGATGCAAGCGCTAAGGGGTTTAGGTAAGTTTGAGGGACCGAGAAATGAAGTTGGATGCAGCCGCTAAAGGGTTTAGGTAAGTTTGAGGGACCGAGAAATGAAGTTGGATGCAGCCGCTACGGGGTTTAGGTAAGTTTGAGGGACCGAGAAATGAAGTTGGATGCAGCCGCTAAAGGGTTTAGGTAAGTTTGAGGGACCGAGAAATGAAGTTGGATGCAGCCGCTAAAGGGTTTAGGTAAGTTTGAGGGACCGAGAAATGAAGTTGGATGCAAGCGCTAAGGGGTTTAGGTAAGTTTGAGGGACCGAGAAATGAAGTTGGATGCAAGCGCTAAGGGGTTTAGGTAAGTTTGAGGGACCGAGAAATGAAGTTGGATGCAGCCGCTAAAGGGTTTAGGTAAGTTTGAGGGACCGAGAAATGAAGTTGGATGCAGCCGCTAAAGGGTTTAGGTAAGTTTGAGGGACCGAGAAATGAAGTTGGATGCAAGCGCTAAGGGGTTTAGGTAAGTTTGAGGGACCGAGAAATGAAGTTGGATGCAAGCGCTAAAGGGTTTAGGTAAGTTTGAGGGACCGAGAAATGAAGTTGGATGCAAGCGCTAAGGGGTTTAGGTAAGTTTGAGGGACCGAGAAATGAAGTTGGATGCAAGCGCTAAGGGGTTTAGGTAAGTTTGAGGGACCGAGAAATGAAGTTGGATGCAAGCGCTAAGGGGTTTAGGTAAGTTTGAGGGACCGAGAAATGAAGTTGGATGCAGCCGCTAAAGGGTTTAGGTAAGTTTGAGGGACCGAGAAATGAAGTTGGATGCAAGCGCTACGGGGTTTAGGTAAGTTTCTGGTTGAGGGTGCGCATGCGCAAGATCTTATAAACATACGAACGCACGAATCTAAGAGGCCAAAAACCAATGAAAACCAGAGGCAAACGCAAGTAATTGGAAGAGCTTGACGATGGAAGCAGCCGAAAAAACAGGCTGCCGCCGCAACAGGTGAGCACATGAACGTGATTTTTACGATTGGCAACTGACTGAGGCAAGTTCGGGAGATATCATACGAACGGACGTATCTTTTAGGATAGAAACGTATTTGCTTATTGAATCACTCGCAAGTTCATACGAACGCACGAGCGGACGTGAAAAATAGGATGATCGTGAGCCAAATCCAAGCTGTTACATGTTTCTTTGAATCAACCCATTTGTGTTCCTTCCTTTTCCTCTGCTGGGCAAGGTGCTGCGCAAGGTTGCTCAGGAAGGGGTGCCAATCATTCTGGTGGCCCCCTGTTGGCCAAGAAGGGTGTGGTTCGCAGACATCTTGCAGTTGGCAGTTGATCAGTATGCTCTACCCAAGGATTCAGACCTGCTCACTCAGGGGCAGCTACGCCATCCCAATTTACAAACGCTGGCTTTAACGGCCTGGCTGCTGAAACCTCCATCTTGATGGAAAAGGGGCTGTCTGCCTCTGTTGTTAATACCATGATTCGGGCTAGGAAGAAGTCCTTGTCATCCATCTACTATAGGGTCTGGCATACTTACATTGACTGGTGTGAGTCTAAGTCGCTTCCCTGTAGGGTGTTTTCTATCCCTAGGATTCTGGAATTCCTGCAACAGGGTTTGGATTTGGGTCTTCAACTTAGTATGCTCAAAGGTCATGTTTCTGCTTTGGCCATTTTCTTCCAAAGATCCTTTGCTCACCATCGTCTGGTCAAGACTTTCTTCCAGGGGGTTACTCATGTGTGTCCTCCACGTAAGCCTATGTTACCAGTCTGAGATTTGAACCTGGTCTTATCTGCTTTGCAGGGATCTCCCTTTGAGCCTTTGCGTGAGGCCCCTTTGTCCATTTTGACTCTTAAGGTAGTCTTTTTGGTGGCCATCACTTCTGTTAGGCGTGTTTCTGAGTTGGCGGTGCTTTCCATCAAACCCCCTTACTTTGAGAGACACCAGGACAAGGTGGTGTTTCGTTTTAAGCCTTTCATCTCAATCAGGACATTGTTTTGCCTTCTCTATGCCCTAATCCTAGTAACACTAAGGAGCGGGTTTTACATTCTCTGGATGTGGTCAGGAAGTTCTATTTGGTGGCTACTGAATCCTTCAGGAAGACTGATGCTCTTTTTGTGCTCCCGTCTGGACCTAAGAAGGGTCTGGCTCCAGCTAAGTCCACTATTAGCAAGTGGATCCGTCAGGCTGTGGTACAGGCCTATTCTGCTCAGGGGAAGGAGCCTCCCTTTCGCCTTACTGCTCATTCTACTCGTGCTATTGGTGCCTCTTGGGCTTTGTTGAAGCACCAAGCTTCTGTTGAACAAGTTTGCAAGGCCGCTACTTGGTCTTCTGTTCATACTTTTTTATAAGTTTTACAAGGTTGACGTTCGGGCCTCAGCTGATGCTGCTTTTGTTCGCAAAGTTCTGCAGGCGGCAGTGGTTTAAACTGTTCGCTGTTACTTTTTGGGGATCCCACCCTACCTTACAGACACTGCTATTGGATGTCCCATGTGTAAGGAATATTCTGGAACCGGACGTGCTGTATACTTAGAATAATACAATTCTGTGATTACTCACCTGTAGAATTGGTAGTATACGTATACAGCACGTCCTGTTTCATCCCACCCATGTTATCATTATTCTTAGTTACCTCTGTATGGTGATTGTTCATTTTTGAATTCTGGTTATTATTGTTCTCCCGGCTTCTTGTTAACTGCTTGTCAATACTAGGGAATTTGTGGGAGGTCCTTGGCTTATATAGGGCCGGGAGGGGCCACAAGCTGTTTTCTGCAGTCCAGCGCCATCTTGTGGATGTATTACCCCCAAGTGTAAGAAATATTCTGGAACAGGACGTGCTGTATACGTATAATACCAATTCTACAGGTGAGTAATCACAGAATTTTATTTTTGACACCTGCAACGATATATTATAATTCATATAACGGTCAGTAAAATGGCAAAGAAATATATAGAAATATAAAGCCCTTGATTCAGTAAACATTTTTTATGCTTTAATACAAAATTAAAATGTTATTCATTAAAGGGAATGCTTTAGAGTATGATTTGCCCGTGAATATTTCACTAACGTGTCAACCTATTTAGTTTTTTAATGAAAATCTTAAACCGTATATTTCACACTAAAAGGCACACCTAGGTTTGAGAGGAGGGAAATAAAAAGAAGAAAAGATTCTGAACCAAATGGTGTGCTAAAATACCCCTTCCCAGAATCTACCCCCCAGAATCCCTAACAGGAGGCATGCAGAATCTCCCAATCACCCCATAACAATATAACGAGCAGTGTGCAGAATTCCCCTCCCCAATCACCCCTTAACAGGCAGTGTGCAGAATCTCCCCTCCAATCACTCCATGACAGGCAGCATACAGAGACCCTACTATCACCCCATAACACACCCACATTACACGATCTTTCTGCTGGCAGAATAGGAGCCCATGAGGGACCCCAGATGCGCCGAACAGCAGGACTACTATACTAGTTCAAATAGTGTGGGGGAGGGTGGCAAATTATCTGCCTGCAGTGGGTAACTATGGAAGAATCCAGTGTCCCTCAGCGTGGGCCTGATGTTCACCCCTGGGGAAGCAGCGGACCCACGCAAAAGGGCTTAGGGGCTGATGTTCTGGTATGGCTGATTGCTGGCTGTTCGCTCTCCGATCCATGGGGACCCCAGTTCCTTATTCCTGGTGTGCCCCCCCCCCCATTTCTTAATTCCAGTGAAAAAATCACAACGCAGATGCAAATTCATGTATGTTCTGCATTCTTACATGCGTTTGTATTGCAGGCATGAGAATTCTATGGGACCGCATCTGCACTCTGTATACCTGTGGTCGCGTTTTGGGTGCAGCATGCAGGATATTTTTGGGCATGATTTCCTTTTCCCTGCCACACCAGAAAGGGGCCATAGAGGAACTAATCCATAATTTTCTTTCTGGTACCTCTAAGGCGATCATGGTATCACATGCTGTACCAGACAGGTGTGAATGCTGCATGCAAATAGCAAGCTTCTGTGGAAAATGACTATAAATAAAATATTAAGTGGCTTCCACAGATGCCAGAAATATTAAGATTAGGCTTGACACATTTAGAACAATGTGATTGCTTCAGAAATCTTCCCTATGTCCCGTCAGTCAGAACCCGCTGGTCTAGAATATTTACAGTTTCTTTAGGAACCTGAACTTTCTCTACACAAAGCCTAGTTTGCCACCATTAAAAGGTGGTGGAAAGTAAGAGGCTGGTTTATATAATCTTTGCAATTTATCTGGGGATTGTTTGCTGACAGTACAATTATCTATTCTTCTGTGCTCCACCAACAGAAAAAAACTTTAATGCCATTTAAAGGATAAAATGTCATAATCTTCTGATTAATGTTGAACGTAACAACAGATTATAACATCTACAGTATTGGCCATAGAGAGAAGAAAGTTTATAAGGCTGGTTCCTGCCTCTGCCCCTATAAATTAGACCTGCAAGTAAATTATTTTTTATTAAGTTGTCTGAAGATTGTTGATCAGGACGATTATCGGGCTGTTCTGGTGTGCCCCCACCAACAGGAAAAACCTTTACTCCCCTGACCGTTAAGTGCATTTTATATTTTGTTTTTCGCTACTATTTTGTATTTCCTATCTATTTCTTTTTTTTCTTTTCGTTTCTCACTGTACACTTTTATAGACATTTGCTGCAAATGAATATTAAATATAAAAAAAAGGCTAAAAAGCCTCTCAATCTAGTGTCACCAGCATCAGTGGATTATAGATAGACGCACTGAATGTGCAATTCTCCGCGGGACAATTCAAAATGAGAGAATTGCACATTCAGTGCGTCTATCTATATATCATTGAGAGTATTGGTGACATACTCTGTCTTTCTCCTTGCGCTGAGGACTTTATCAACAAAGAAAAAAACTTTTTGTTGTTACAAATGCGATATACAATTTGAAGTTCTGAGCGCGATTTTTTAGCATTGTTATGTAGCATCAGTGGATTGCAGAGTCTCCAGTAAATTCCACTTATTTCAACAGTAACAGGCTGATTCATCACTAACGCCAGGTAGCGACAGATGAGTGTCTGTAGCAGGCATTTTCCGAGTGCCCGCTAGTAGTCACTGTGCTCGGCCGTGGGTCACTAGTTTATAGCGACTCAGTCGCTGTGCAGTAATGTTGAATACATTGTGAGGAGTCGCTATTTGACCAGTACAGCGCTGTATGGGAGCGCATGTTAACGACTCACACCATATTTAGCAAAAAAAACAGCCTCACAAATCTCTGGCGCTGAAAAATGCTTCTCTGAAGCCCAGAGCGCAGGAGGCGGTGTGTGTAAAGTCTGTTTTTCAGCATCTATCCACTAGTAACAAAGCGAAAACATATGGAATTACATTGTAACAACATTGTAACATGAACACTTTAATGGCAGACCTGTAATGTCATTTCTGAAGAAATATATAAAAAATGAAAAAATTTTAATAAAAACTGCTAATTCAATGCCAGGAGAGGTCACATAATTATTTGTGATTTTTTTGGGAAAAAAAACCAAACAAATACCCCCTTTAAAGAGAAGAAAAGGTTCATCCATTGAAATTTATGGGAGAGTGACAGGTAGCGAGAGGTCATACCTAGCGCTGTGCAAGGCTGAACGCCGGCGCTGTTCACTGAGGCTGTGAAAATGATGAATCAGACGCTATATGGCGCTATCCCAGTATGGCGCTATCCCATGGCGCTATCCCAAATGATGAATCAGACGCTACATGGCGCTATCCCAGTCGCTAAACAGATTCTGCTTGATAAATGTGTAATTGCGTGCCGTGTCCGGCGTTCACCAGTCGCTACCTCTCATTAACCAGCCACTACCTGGCGCTATCCATTCTTAAATAAGGGCCTAAGTTTCATAACCACTATTAGTTTATTTCAGCAGTATTCAATATATTGGAGAGCCTCCCCTGCTCATTTTCCAGTATTCCATAGACTGGAAAGCTAACATATCTCCTTTCACCGGTATTCATAAGCTTGCAGAGCCTCTTCATCTCATTTTACAAGTGTTCAGTATATTGGAGAGTCTCTCCATTTCATTTCACCAATATTTATTAAGATTGTAAGGTTTCTTCAC
Source organism: Gastrophryne carolinensis (assembly GCA_027917425.1). Taxonomy (NCBI): domain Eukaryota; kingdom Metazoa; phylum Chordata; class Amphibia; order Anura; family Microhylidae; genus Gastrophryne; species Gastrophryne carolinensis. Next base: position 190,625,095 of record CM051241.1, read on the forward strand.
CAGTAGATGGTATCTCCATCTTATTTCACTAGTATTTAATAAGGTTGAGAGAGCATTCCCAACTCCACACATAATAATATTTTAAAATTCCCTACACATGAGGTTTAGAAGATTTGCAGAGAATAAAAAAACTCTCCACTAAATCCCCTTTCCACTCTCACTCATTCTGCCCCTTATCCAAAGAACGAAAGGTGTAAAGCCCAATCAGTGTCTCCTCCAAAAAAAGTGCAAATAATTTATATATAAATAATTTAAGTGGAGAGGCTCTTTAACTGAGAAAAATAATAGGCTGGAGAACCAATTATGATAATGTACCATTAGAGCACAGAGGCAAATATACAAGGGGCTTTGGCTAGGTACCTCTTACCAGTGACACTGGCAACATACTTGGCTTCATATTGCCTCTTAATAGCTTTGTTTGCTATACATTATGTCCCTATAATGTGCCAAGAGGGAGTGAATGTCCGCGTAGCAAAATATTGCAGTGCTGGATCGCCACCTGGTGGGAAAATTATAGATTACACACATGAACAATTTACATTTACAGTTAAGCAGCAGCTTCCGTTACAGAAGACTACTTTTTTGCTCCACTGGGGTTTGGACTGAAACACCATGGCTTACGAGGAGGCCGATTCATTAATAGCGGCAGGTAGCGACAGTTGAGCGACTGTTGCGGCATTTTCAGAGCGCCCGCTAGTAGTCGCTGTGCTTGGCCGTTGTTTGGTAGTTGATAGCGACTCAGTCGGTTTGCCGTAATGTTGAATATTGGGTGACGAGTCGCTATTTGACAGGTTCCGCGCTGTATGGGAGCGCATGACAGCGAATGGCCATAGCGAACGGCTCCCAGCATATTGATTAACAAATCACTCTCAAAAAATTCTCGCGCTGTAAAATGCATGTTTAAACCCCAGAGCGCTGGCGGCGATGGGTTAAAAGTAGTTTTTTAACCCCCAAACAACCAAGTTTTTAAAATAATTTTGTAATATGAATACATTAATATCAGACCTGTAATATCAATTCTGTACAATTTTTTTTACCTTAAAAAAAATTATTTATAATGGCAGAAGTGGTCACAGAATTTTTCACATTTAAAAAAAAAAAAATTAATAACAATTAATTATTAATATTTAAAGATTGTTCCATTGAAATGCATTGGAGAGCGCCAGGTAGCGAGAGGTCATACCTGTCGCTGTTCAAGGTCGGACGCTGGCGCTGTGGGCTGAGGCTGGAATAATGATGAATGAGTGGCTATATGGCGCTATCTCAGTTGCTAAGCAGGATCGGCTTGATAAATGTGTGATTGTGGTGGGGAGCCGGCGTTCTCGTGGCGGTGCCCGTCATTACCGGTCGCTCACCAGTCGCTACCTGTCGCTATCCCTTGTTAAATAAGGGCCTATATGTCTTAGCTCTCCCCACAGAACACTCTCAGGCACTTTCAAGCTTTCATTCAGACAGGCCTGGCGTGGAAGTGCGCTTCAGCCTCAGAGATGCCGGTGTGGCCCATGCATGCTGCGTGCGAGTGGTAGGTTTTAGGGCCATCTCATGGGTTTGGGATTCCCCGGTGAGTGGGAATCGGGCGGCCCGGGAGACTTTAAAACTATATGCCTGTTTATAGATACACTTGTGTGAGAAAGTAAGTGCACCCCAATAAACTGTTTGTCTTTAAACTATATTTTGAAGGTACTGTTTTTGCTGAATGTTAGGGGCCATGTCTTTCATTTACCAACATTTTGCATTTCTTGAGCACACTGAACCTGCTGCGTGTTGCGGACTCATCGTACACAGCCCCCTAATGAATTACACTTCTCAGGGACCTTCACATTCTGAAAGCAGCACAATGAGGCGTGTTTGAGAGTGGTCAGCAGAAAGGAGAAAGAGTTCACAAGGGTGAGCAGAAAGCTGGCAAGTGTAACCCTTTGCCTGGACTGTCCATTTTATATACTGGACATTCGCCTGACACCAGGGGTGGCGGTGTGGAGAGCATGTGGCAGGAGAGGATAATCCACTTGCCCTCAACTTGGGTGAGGATGTCTATTAGTTAATAGGCGTTGATTTTAAGTCGCTCATGTTGGTACAACAACTTTAGGAGCTCAAACATTCTAAATGTGCCTTAGCAACTTATTGATTATGGCATCGCAGCACTGTCGCAACAGGACATACGGAGCGCGCTCTCCAGGGGAACCGACAATGCCCACAGGGCACTACCAGACATACCAAAGCCGCTGCGCATCATAAAGGACAGTGCTACCCTACAACATTTTATGGATATGGAGGGGACTGATCTAGAGTAAGAACAATTACTTTTCAGAGACAACAGAACAAGGGGACTATCCCAGCTTGCCAGATTTCCAGGCACCGAGATCTCACATTAGCCAAACCATAATATGGACCCTTACACTGAAGAAGCCAAACGGCGAAACGCGTTTGTCAAGGAGTCCTAAACTGCATGGAATAACAGCTTGCTACAAACTAAGGATAAATACCCATTAATATTGCTACAAACTGAGAAGGACTCCTTGACAAACGGCGAAACGCGTTTGTCAAGGAGTCCTAAACTGCATGGAATAACAGCTTGCTACAAACTAAGGATAAATACCCATTAATATTGCTACAAACTGAGAAGAATCCCAACTTGGAAAAGACTGTACATGGATGGGCAAGTTATCAAGCCCTTTCACATTTTTTCCTAAAGGAGACCTACCCCCTCAAGTGGTCAATTGAGCCAAACGGGCCACACGTATACAGGGAGCCCCAAAACACATGGACTTTAAAACCAATGGGCTTATAACATTTAATCTATGTAAATAATAAATTAGAATATTATATACAAAATCTGCAAAAGGAATACTTGAGTAAACCTCTCTTCATGTAGTAAGCACCATAAGGTACTGATTTATTAATTATATCCGGAGTATTAAATTGAGGTATTTTTCTTCAATTTTTCTTGGACCCCTCGTGGACCCAATAGGATCCCTGTCCTCCAGGGGTCCGCTAAGGAGCCCGAGGAAGCCCAAGAGAATCTAGAAGAAACCCCCCCCCCCCCCCTTGATTATGGCATACCTGAATGAGACACTGTATGAAGAATGACAACTCATGCTTGTAACAGTTTATTTGTAGAATTTGTAGAATTGCAGAATTTGTCAGAATGTAGTATTGTATATCTTTTATACCAAAAAAAACCAAAAATTTCAATAAAAAGATTGAAACTGAAAATATTTAACATTCACAATGTTCGATTCAGCACCATGCAAGAATTCACTCTCGCATGGCTTCAGGGGGAAAAGAATCCTGACTTTCCCTCTCTCCTGATTCAGCAGCCATTTTTTTGTGCTGATTTTTTTCACATTTAAGTTTTCATGCAGAAATGCAGACATTACATGAAAATCTCTCAAACTGTTACACTTGTGTGATTTAGAGAGTGTTTTGGGGGGGCAAATAGACATTTTACTACCTGAGCTGAATCAACCCTGTTGTGCCAAATAAAATTTCAGTTTTCTCTATCACTCTTCCGAGTTCCTTTAGGACACAGAAAAACTGTGTTTCTGCTGTAATAGACATTTAAAGCGGACCCCTGCTTCACTCTAATCCCAGATAATGCTAAATGATCTAGCTATAAATCTCTGCCTCCTCCATTCATTGCCACTGTTGTGTGCGCCAATGATGTCATTGCCACCCCTGTATAATGGCTGATTGGCTGCCATCTTACAGAGAGGGACAGCAAAAAACAAGTGTTCAGGACAATTTAGTAGGTGAAAATATCCATTTCTACTTCTACAGAAGGGAGGTTCAGCAGGGGCTTTATCCAATTTTTTTTCTCAAGTTCAGTGGGTTTTGGTCCACTTTAACTCCTTCCCATCCTGACTGTGCGAAATATAGTACAGTATAGTAGAAAGAGTATGCACATACTGTATTTTTCGCCCTAAAAGACACTTTTTTTCCCCAAAAGGGGGGGGGGGGATGTCAGTGCAGAGTGAGGACGCTGTCTGTCCCCGCTCTGGTTTACAGCTCCGCCACCGGCTCTCGGGCTGGAGTGCGCTGACACAAACACTCATGTTCTGGCTTGAGAGGCAGTGGCAGAACTGGAAGCCAAAGCAGACAGACAAGGTTGCAGGGCCAGAAGCCAGTGCAGGGACAGCGTTCATGTAAGTATACTTTTTTTCTGGGGGGGTTGGAGGGAATGCCACACTGCATAAGGGGATGGGGGGCAGGGGGAGTGCCACACTGCCTATATGGGGAATGGGATGGGGGGGTGCCACCCTGCCTGTGGGGAATGGGAGGGGTCATGCCACACTGCCTATGGGGAATGGGAGAGGGGAATGCCACACTGTCTATGGGAATGGGAGAGGGGGATGCCACACTGCCTATGGGCATTGGAGGGGGGATGCCACACTGCCTATGGGCATTGGAGGGGGGATGCCACACTGCCTATGGAAATGGTAGGGGGATGCCACACTGCCTATGGAAGGGTGGAATGCCACACTGCCTATATGGGGAATGGGATGGGGGGATGTCACACTGCCCGTGGGAATGGGTGGGAGGAAATGCCACACTGCCTATGGAGAATGAGAGGGGGGGGATACCACACTGCCTATGGGAGGGGGGAATGTCACACTGTCCATGGGAGGGGGGGATGCCACACTGCCTATGGCAATGGGAGGGGGGAATGCCACACTGCCCATGGGGAATGGGGTGGGGGGATACCACACTTCCTGTAATGGAGTATTTTAGCACAACATTTAGTTTAAAAAAAATTTTCCTCCTCCAAATCTTAGGTGCGTCTTACGGGCAGGGGCCCAACCAGTGCTCAACTTTAGCTGCGTGGCACGTGGGGGTTTGATCCTAACGGCACATGTGTGGGTATCCTCGAATTGCATAGGGATCTCTGCAATGAATGATCACTGCTGCACGCCTCCTGCTGGCCAGAGGGGTTGGATGGGATGCACGGGATGCTGGCAGCAGCCTGCGCATGTGTCATGGGATCGCATGATTGAGGTGATTATAGCAAACCGAGGAGCTTCACACTGCGTTGCATCTCAAGCTGCGTGCGTTCATATCCTTGGACTTTTATACTGACGTCAGCGTGGCAAAGGAAATCTGAATTAAATGAGCGCCGCTGATTGGCCTGCACATGCGCCATGAACAGGGCTGCCGAGTCGGTAAGCCAAAGCCTGACTCCAGCTCCGACTCCTTCATAAATAGGCAATAATTAGTAATACCTTTAGTAGTAATAATAAGTAATAATTAGTAATAGAAAAATGGTAACATCAGGCTTTTTCTCACCATTCCATAAGCAATAGTGCTACTTATATAGAACATAAAACACATTTATACAATTTCTGAACAAATAACTTAAACAGACATTTCAAGCAAAGGGCTGAATTCGTTTTTTTCGTGCTTGCCCCATGTAGTGGCATTTTTCATTCACCAGCACTTTACATTCCCTGATGAACCCTGCTGAACTTGCTCCTTTCTATTGATTCCTCTTTTATAGTGCCCAAAATCAATTCACTTTGGGGGGGTGTGACACTGAAACATGCGTGAATGAGTTATTCTCTGCTGCTAAGCAGGCCCAGCTGAAGGGAGGAAGTACACTAGGTCTTATAAAAAAAATATAAAACAGGGTGAATAAAAGATGCAGTCCCTCACATTGGCCATGAAGAGAGCAAAAAAACTGGCTCATTCATTCCTTTGCCTGGAATGTCCCTTCAAGATTTCTGTCCTGGCTCTCTCAAAGGTGCCGCTGTAATGAGGTACAACTGGCTGGCCACACGCTCCCGTGCCATTTAGAATTGATGGGTGAGGGAGCGTGCATGGCCGCAGAGAAGCTGGGGATGCGTCTGCGGGACCCGTCTGAATCAGGTAAGATTACCGGCACCCCAGGGAACGTCACACAGTGGAGCATCCAGTGTAGGATGCCCCAGGGTAGGTTAGCAGCCGGGCTTGAAATCTATTACATTCCAGGGGCCCTGCCGCAAGGGTTTTGATCAAAATTCCTGTGAGTTTCAGCCGTTGTAACTAAGGATAAAAACACAATTCGAATACCGCGCTCACAAGTTCTTAAAATATTCTTAAAAAGACGGGTGCTCAACGTGTAAGAAACTCCTCTGTCCTCAGAGTTCAATTAAATAAACAAACAACAACACAGACCTCCCTTATTTTTTAACAGTTCTTAACTGTCCCAAAGTGCATGCACCAACGATACACAGTGCTTCTAATAAATCGCCCGTACACCAGGACATTAGGCTCGATTCAGAGAGACAAAAAAAAACTTCAGTTTTCATGCCGATCTGTTTTTTTTGTGAAATGTTTCCGTTCTCGTATGAGTGTACGAGCGATTCTATGCATGCATTGAAAACCTTCTGTAAAGTTTCCGTCCGTTCGTACGGCAGATTACGTATACGAGGATGTCAGTTTCCATCGTGACTTTTCCGTTTCATTTTCACATGTTACAATGTAGGCTTTCGTTTTTGCCCTTTTCCCATTGTATCCTCCAACGAATCCTTTACGTTTCCCGTTAGATTCTGTTTCCCTTTTTCAATAAATATTCGTCCAGACGGAAATCCTGCGCACTACAAACTTAACTTATTAAAGTGCTCGCCTACATATTTGCCACCCTCACTTCTACTACAATGTTTAGCTAAATCACTTAGCACTATCCTCCATCTTCCCTTTTGGACTCTTAAAGCTCACCCAAACCACTTAGCACTATCCTCCATCTTCCCTTTTGGACCCTTAAAGCTCACCCAAATCACTTCTCGGTCATGTGAATATTCATCTTTAAATATTTCTGGGCCCATTAGTTTTGTGTTAATGTATTTTGTAAATGAAATGACAATGTAACATTTTTTTGGGGATTCTATCATAAAATATAAAATTTTAAAAAATTGAGAAAATTTCTAATTTTTACAACTATAAAAAACAAAATACATAGCAATGGCAGGCCACAGAACATTATTCTTCATCTGTGGTCCCCAACGGGTTGCGCAGCTCCTGCATCTCGCCCACCAACTGAAGGACCCTGACACTCAGTTGTACTCTGGCACGTGTGGTCCCTGTTAAAAAACTTAAATTAAAATATTGGTATAACCTTGTTGGGGTCATACTGCAGTGCCCCCCCCCCCCCCCACCCCCCTGTATGGTCCAAACACCTAAATCTGGACTTCAAAAGCCAGAGGGCCCTCCACGGGCCACCACGGGCCGGGTTTTGCATAGTGCCCGATTAGAGAACCCCTGGCCCGCATTCTGCAGGCAAAGAACTGGCATCAGGAGCAAGGGCAGGAGTGGATATCCAGAATCCCCTGAAAGAATTTTAAAATAATAACATAAAATACACATTCTAAGCTACAATATTGTTTAACATGTCATCAAGGGCTAAAAACAGCAATAGGTTAAGACATTTGTCATCAACTATATTCATTGCCATACAGTGAAAATGGATTTATGGAATGTGAGCAAACTTACCCAGGAGCCATCCACCAGATAATTCTACTGACTCAAACTGACGAAATAAGCCAAAGCTCCGCAATATATAAGCATCATGGGACGCCCCTGGATGCCCTGCAAGAACACTGAGGAATCGCATAGCTGGACCAAACACTGCTTGTATGTTGTGTGAGTGGCACATCTTGCTGTTCCTGCAACCAAATATAAAATAATTACACAAAGCAAAGGTAACCGACTAAAACAATAACACCTACAACAAATTAAGATTCAAGTTCAACAATCCACATATAATTCACAAAGGACATAAGTCTAAAAAAATCTAGCAATTATATGGATGTGTGGGAAAATAAAGGTTTACATGCTAAGGACTAATTAAGGTCAGCATTAAAATGCATCTATAAGGCATACATGAAATGTATTGATTCAGGTATGCATTGCTATACAATTTATGGCCTCGGCCATGCTGATACATGCAATGCCTTGGTGCTAAAGGCGCGCAGACTCCTCCACATAGCCGCAAAACATGTTCAACAATAGCAATCCGAGCCCTCAAAGGTCCCGTAAGTGGATCGGAAATGAAACAGATTTATAGGGTGGTGATCCGTCGGAAATCAGCTCTCTGAATCAGACGGAGACCCATCCCAACAACGGAAGTGATCTGAACGAACGAAAAATTTCTGATTTTGTTTGGAAAATGATCCGAACTAACGGAAATGTTCCGATTTGCTTCCGTTCATCGAAAGCGCATATACACATCTCCCGGACGCTCGTACGAATGAAAAATGAACGAAAAAAAAGACTAACACCCACCCAAACTTTCACAGACAGCTACGGAAGTCCGGACGAATGTGTCTTTGAATCGAGGCTAAGGTGCTGATCACAATCCTCCACCACAGTGTGAACCTTCTTACCGGATTGATTCAGCTGATAACGCTTTAATTAATCCAAGCATGTAGTTTTCAATGAATCCAATACTCTTAAGCAGACCACAATGGTATGGATACGTTTCTCCGCACCAGTAGATGTCAAAAGCACCTTGAACCGGAGGAGGAAACAGTCAGGGGGCGTATTAGGCCAAGCCAATGCAATGCGCACATTCAGAGCCGTCCGATCATAATCCTCGCGCAGGGTTGTAACTAAGGGCTTTGGGGCAGCATGAAGACACAGAGTATAAGGGACGGGGGGGAAACTGGAGAAATCATTATCACTATTACCACTAGAACACTCTTAGATTCAGAGAAAATAAAATATATGTATGATTAATCCTGGGGGATACGCAGAGCAGGGCATTCCAAAATGAGATTATATCACATACACCTGGGTATGTATAGTCAATAAATACCTTCAGATGTATGCAGTAGTATGGTCCAGTTGCAGGGGCCCCTAAGGTTGATTATAGAGGTGGTATATGAAAAGAGTGGCTTTCCTAGAACGTTAAGTATTTGCACAGTACCCAGTCCAAGGACAGATAGCATTACCCATCTACCCTTGCAGTAGGCGGAGCTATGCAAATCATCTCTTTACGTCTCTGTGCCATCCAAGGCCCTTAGAACCGCTAAGGGTGCAATGCCAAGGATTAGCTTTAAATTTTATACAGCCAGACACATCCAACTAGTGGACACGTGTTTCGAGCTTTAGGCTCCTTGTGGTTAAAAAAAAAAAAAAAAAAAAAAAAAGCTAAGAAGTGGTGATAGGGAGATTCTCCAAACAGAAGACAGATCAGCTTGACTCGCAGGTAGAGTAGGTTATGATGTAATGCTGGAAGTCAGGATCGCACTATCCATTCTGCCACTTTGTCACTAGGAAGGTTACAATCTGAGATTAGATCAGACCTGTTATCTTCCTATGGGCTGTCGATCACCTTTCTGGCACTATCCTGCACTGTACTCTGATACCTGAACTGAATCTTAAAGCGGACCTTCACTCTGAATAAGAGTCTATCTTATATGTTTCCCACTCCCTGTACATACAGATTGTCCACATTAAAAATCATCCTACCTGCATCTACTGCATGCTATGAGCTTTTTAACATCCAAGATGGCGGCTCATGGAGCATCAGGCAGCCTGCAAACAGGAAGTGCCTTCTGACTATGTCGCTCTGCATTCTGGGACTGCTGTCCTTTCCCTGACCCCAGCTCTGCTCTTTATCCTGCTCTCCTCTCCTCAGTATGTGATGCTACTGAGTCAAGATGGCGGCGCCCGTATCCTAGAGTCCTGAACAGAGTTGCAGCTCAGCAGGGGAAAGAATAATAATTAAGTGGCTAAAAACTGAAAATATTTTAATTTTAGATGCTGGGGAATAGTTTTTAAGGGTTTGAGCTTTTTTTTAAAATCATGCTGAAGGTCCGGTTTAACTATTGTGAGGCTCTCCAGAGCAGAGAAGGGGCTGCAGTTAGGAGTAGTAGAATATAAGGAACAAAAAGGGCAAGATGGATACTAAATGCAGATATAGTCACAGCACAAAACAAAAGCTTAAAGTGGACCAACACCCTCCCCCGATCGGCCCGGGAATCTATAAGATTCCCGGGCCGATCACCTCCCTCACCCTCCAACCCCCCCCCCCAAAAGCCCCAAAAAACCTTACCTTATCAGCGTTTGTGAATGGCGGGCGCGCGCCCTGTAAGAGGGACGCGTGGGAGGCGGCGGCTTGTCCGTCGCCGAAAAGGTAAGTTTTTTGGGGCGGTTTCACACAGCGGGGCATCCTGATCTCGGATGCCCCGCTGAAGTGGACCAACACCCAGGATAGTGAAAATCCTGGGTGTTGGTCCACTTTAAGGGCTCTGTGCAGCTGATGCAATAATAATAGGACCGAGCTACAGTACTTCTGTCACCAGAACTATTTGATGCAATAAAATAACTGGTCTGAAAGCTTCTTCTCTTGGTCTGGCACAAACGCGTGGATGGCAGCATCATAGGTCCTTGGCAGTAGGCCACATGCTCAGGGTTCTCAGCAATATTCCAGTCCCTTATACATTTGGATACATCCACTCTGGGGGTTTCAGACCCAGTTTACAGGGGCAGGAAGTATCTCATGAACTCTTAGGCCCTTATTTAACAAGGGATAGCGCCAGGTAGCGAATGGTGAGCGAACGGTAATGACGCTCACCGCCACGAGAACGCCGGCTCCCCTCCACAATCACACATTTATCAAGCCGATCCTGCTTAGCGACTGACAGAGCGCCAGATAGCGAATCATTCATCATTATTCCAGCCTCACCCCACAGCGCCAGCGAGCGACCTTGAACAACGACAGGTATGACCTCTCGCTACCTGGCGCTCTCCAATGCATTGGAGCAATCTTTAAATATTCTTAATTAATTGCTATTAATGTTTTTTTTTTTTTTTTAAATGGCAAAAATTCTGTGACCACTTCTGCAATGTTAGATATTTAAAAAAAAAAAAAAAAATTTGTGCAGAATTGATATTACAGGTCTGATATTAATGTATTCATATTACAAAATGTTTGTAAAAACATGTTTTTTTTTTCCAAAAATATGGTTGTTTGGGGGTTAAAAAACTACTTTTAACCCATCGCCGCCAGCGCTCTGGGGTTTAAACAAGCATTTCACAGCGTGATAATTTTTTAAGCGTGATTTGTTAATGAATATGCTGGGAGCCGTTCGCTATGGCCATTCGCTGTCATGCGCTCCCATACAGCGCGGAACCTGTCAAACAGCGACTCCTAACCCCGTATTCAACATTACCGCACACCGACTGAGTCGCTGTCAACAGCCGAACAACGGCCAAGCACAGCGAATACTAGCGTGCGCTGTGAAAATAACGCTACTGGCGCTCATCTGTCGCTATCGGCCTCTTAGTGAATGGTGCTGTTCTGTAACAAATCACCACACTCTGTGATGTTTTACCAGGCGCATCCATAGAACAGCAGCTCTTTGGTAAAAGAGCACCTGTCTAATCATAGTATGATGTCAGAATTAAAGCGTTTTTTTATGGAAAACCTCATGATTTGATGGTAAGTGGTAAAGTTCAGTGGGGAATACATTTTCATTGGTTTAGCCCCCACTATTAGAACCATTAATGGAGAGGGGGGCTATCCTGGGGAATTTCCATGTGGTTCCCTGAATATCCTCTCCCATGGTGTAGCGACTCCCAGTTGGGGTGTGCAAAAACATGCATCCCAAAGCATATTATTTATTTATTGGTGACTCAGCAGCCCTCACCAAAGCATAGTGAAGTCTGTGTGTTTCTCAGGACCTACTGATTTCATAATCACACACTGGAGTGCCATTTAGATATTCCATAACTACGCTGATTAATCCAAACTGCCATTAATTGCCGGTAAATGATGGTTGCCATGATATCGGATCAGGGGTTAAATCATGACTGTAACATTTGTGTACTCCAATAATAATTAAGGACGCTTTCCCGCTGGCTCTTAATGGAGCGTATAATTGATGGGACTCTCGAGCTGGCGTGACAGTTAATAGATGTTTGAAACTGACTGTGTGTCGAGGTTGCCGGGCATCAATTTACTGTGAATTACTGTACTGATGAACGTATAGGGAGGCTTGCTCTCTGCTTGTCTATCAGTCTCCTGTAACATGACATCATCCTAAAGAAACAGTACAGACTGACCACCGTATAAGTGATTTCTGCCCTGAAAGTTGATTACTGCCAGTCTGACCTTTTAGAACAGAATTGTTGGGATGATTTCCCATCTCCTGTTCAGCCGCATGGCTGAAATGTCCTCTCTTTGCGCGAGAAAAGTAGCGATCGACACGAGGGATCGAAACATTCATGGAAGAAGGGGGGTGGTTCTGTGTGTTTGCATGTCTGTCTATCTGTCTTTCAATCAATGGTCCCTCACCAGCATTAAAACATTAATCATGTTTTTATGCTGGTGAACATGTTTTTCAGAAGCACGGATGAAACAGACAAATAGATAAATAAGCCACACCGCCCCCCGCCTTCAGGCATAGACAATGGAGTGGTGGAGATATGGCCACCTCTCAGGGTGTAAAATGGTGGTCCTGCATAAATAAAATCAGTAAGCCAGGTTACAAGATGTGGGCTAAATCTCAGCTCCTATAGCTTTAGTCAGTTGCACACCAGGATGACATTTCTGCATGTCAGGTAAGCAAAGGGTGATTTGTTTTTACACTGGAGACATAGTGGACCTTTTAGTCCCAGCCCTAGTCCTGGAAACAGCTATTCCCTGTTTCTGGAATCCTGATTTGGCCCAGCTCTGTAGACCTCTAACCCCCTCCCAAAGCCTCGTATACTCTGGCAATCCCATGGTGCATGTGCCGGTCAGCAGGTAATGAACATACCTGCACCAGGAAGCCGCGAATGCCCGCCGCAGGCGCACATCAGCTATAGAGAAGCACAGGAGGCACCTGCCACTCTATTTATTCAGAATTCTGGATGAAGAGCATGTGCAATGGGCCTGAGAGGTAAGAACTCCAGGCCCACACAGGATGCCCCAGTAAAGCAGACACAGACTCTGTCTGTGCTTTTCAGTCTTTGGTCTGACGGCCGTGGGCCAGCAACAAAGCTATCGGCAGCACTGGGGGCCCCCCGTGCCTGTGCAAGCCTCTTTTTGTTTTTGCAAACCTGCAGCCAAAGCCTCCACAGAGCAGGATGGAGAGTCCAGAGCAGCAAAGCCTCAGTGCACATAAACCACCAACAACAGCCACTGGCAGCTCAATGCAGGGCATTGATTTCTGCGGGACCAGCTGGGTCACTACACTACCTCCCCGTCAGAATATTAAAGCAGGAGTTCCTGAGCAGCACGCACTCGCACAAGGGTGGCACAAGGGACTCGATCTGACGTTCCAGTAAGTAGGCGGGTGCTAGACAGCCACCAATCTGTTACTTGGCTGGACTAGTAACTATATACTAGGAAAACAGAAACTGTATCTGGGGCCTCCACCAGATTTTGTGGCCAGGGGCCTCCACCACACATAATCCGGCCCAGGTGGGGCATCTCAAAGAGGATTAAAACCCAGCGAGATTCCCTCCCCCCGGGGCATCCAAATTTGGGATGCCTGTTGTGTGAAACCCCCCAAGTCGCCGCATACACTTACCTTGCTTCCCCGTCCAATGGCGCATGTGTGAGTAGCATCTCCGCTATCCCTCTAGCAGGGCGTGTGCCCACACCAAGCATTTTTAAATGGCCAGAACAGGCACTCTCCCTGTTAGAGGGAAGCGGGGGATGTGGCCACCAGCACGGTCGGAGCCGCTGGCCTTAGATAGAGGCTTAGATGATATGATGTCAGTGGCTCCGAGCTCACCGATTGGATGAGCGGCTGCGCATGCGCCGTAGGACTGGGAAGGTGTGAGTTGCGCTCGGCGATCTGGGGGGTTCCAGACAGCGGGGCAACTCTGATCGGGGTGCCCAGACGGAAAGGACCAAAACTCAGAAAAGTCAAAATCCTGGGTTTTGGTCCACTTTAATTCATGTTGCACCCTGGAAGAGGAACAAGACCTCAGGAAAGAAACATCCTGAATGTAGTCCTTTTTAAAGTGGACCAACTGTCAAAAATGACTTAAACCAGACCAACACAACAAAGAGTGCTGATATGCATCCCTCCCCGGGGCAATTTAGATTGCTGCACATACAAATTCATTTACCTTTTTCTAATTCCTGCTGTAGTCAATTTTGAAACAAAATGGCGCCTAATGCGTTTGCAGGCCGCCTGAAGACAGGAAGTGCTGCTGGGCTTCCTGTTACTGTGCATTGCCAGTTGTGTCAGTTGAATCCAGTTGAATCCAGGCAGAGATGCTGGTAGAGGAAGCTCCAAAAATACCATTTTGTGATTACTCACCTGTAAAATGGGTATTACAAGTATGTCACACACCCTGCTTCTGAATATTCATGACACTTGGGAACTGACCTGTAGAGGGCGATCTTTGCAGAGATGACATGAAAAAAAGGAGCCCCTCCTGGCCCATAAATACCTGGGACCTCCCACCATTCCCCAGTATAAGACAGCAGTAAAGGGACCAGGAAGAGCCAATTATAAACAGTACAGCAAAAAAAGGTTCACCATATAAAGGATCCCAGAAAACCAAAAAGGGCGGGATGAAGCGGGGTGTGTGACATACTTGTAATACCCATTTTACAGGTAATCACAAAATGGTATTATTCCCAGTATGTCACACACCCCGCTTCCGAATATTCATGACACTTGGGACATCCAATAGCAGTGTCCATAATGGGTGGGGATCCAAACAAGGCAATAATGCACAACTTAAACGACTGCAGCTTGCAGAACTTTGCGGCCAAAAACAGCATCCGCTGAGGCCCGCACATCAACCTTATAAAACTTAGAAAAAGTATGAACGGAAGACCAAGTAGCAGCCTTGCAAACTTGTTCAACAGAAGCCTGGGGCTGAAAAGTCTAAGACGCTCCAACAGCACGAGTAGAATGAGCAGTAACACGAAAAGGGGGAACCTTACCCTTGGCAGAATAGGCTCCAACAATGGCCTGACGTATCCACTTACTAATGGAAGACTTGGCGGGCGCCAAACCTTTCCTAGGCCCGGAGGGCACCACGAAAAAAGCGTCAGTCTTACGAAAAGAAGAAGTAGTCACCAAATTGTACTTCACACAGCGAACCACATCCAAGGAATGCAAGATCCTCTCCTTGTCATTGCTAGGCTTAGGACACAAGGAAGGGAGAACTACATCCTGATTGAGGTGGAAGGCAGAAACCACTTTAGGAAGGAAATCTGGCTTGAATCAAAAAACAACCTTGTCCTGATGCCTCTCAAAGTAAGGGGCCTGAATGGACAAAGCCGCCAACTCTGAGACACGCCGAATTGAGGTGATAGCAACCAAAAAGGCAACCTTCTGAGTGAGCATAGAAAGAGCAATATCCTGCAACGGCTCGAAAGGAGGACCCTGAAGAGCAGAAAGAACCAAATTCAAATCCCAAACTGGGAGCAGAGGTTTCCTAGGAGGCTTCACATGCGTAACCCCCTGGAAAAAAGTCTTAACCAGAGGATGAAGAGCAAAAGACCTTTGAAAGAAAACCGCCAGGGCAGAGACCTGCCCTTTCAACGTACTAAGCTGGAACCCCAAATCCAGACTGTGTTGTAGAAACGCCAAAACCCTAGGAATAGAAAACACCCTGCAAGGCAAGGCCCTAGCCTCACACCAGTCAATATAAGACCGCCAAGTCCTATAGTAGATGTTAGAGGAAGACCTCTTCCTAGCCCTAACAAGAGTCTGAACCACCACATCAGAAAGGCCTTCCTCCTTTAAGATGGAGGTTTCAGCAGCCACGCTGTCAGAGCCAGCGTTGGTAAATTGGGGTAGCGTAGCTGACCCTGGGTGATAAGATCCGGAAGAAGAGGCAGATAAAACTGATCTACTGCCAGCCGCACGACGTCTGCGAACCACACGCCACCTTGGAGCCACCAGAATTGCTGGTGCCCCTTCCTGAGCCAGCTTGCGCACCACCTTGCCCACCATGGAGAAGGGGGGAAATAGGTACAGGAACCCCAGGTCCCCCCAGGCCAGAGACATGGCATCCACTGCCAAGGCCAGAGGATCCTGAGACAGAGACACAAAGGCAGGAAGCTTGTGATTGTGACGAGAGGCAAAAAGATCCACCTCCAGAGTCCCCCACTTGTGACAAAGGGACCGGAATACCTTGTGATTGAGGGACCATTCCCCTCGTCGAGAGGAGCTCCTGCTCAGGGATGTACTCCACTCCCGGGATGTAAACGGCTGAGATGCATGGGACATTGCTCTCCGCCCAGACAAGAATCAGAGATACTTCCCTGAGGGCACTCCTGCTGCGAGTCCCTCCTTGGTGATTGATGTAAGCGACCGATGTCCGATTGTCTGACCGGACCTGAACCGCCAATCTCCGCAAAAGAAGAGTCAAGCGAGACAGAATCAACCAAATGGCCCGCAGTTCCAAGACGTTGATGGGAGTGTGAGCCTCCTGAGGCCCCCATAACCCCTGGAACTGATGTCCCCTCCAGAAGCCCCCCCAGCCCAACAGGCTGGCGTCCGTGGTGACCGTTTCCCAAGAAGGGGCCAGAAAGGATCTGCCCTTCAACAGATTGCTCGACACTAGCCACCACTGAAGGGACTGCTGAACCCGGGGAGACAACAGACAAGACCGCTCTAATAACAGGGGACACCTGTCCCATGTCGCCAGCAGATGGAGCTGAAGCGTCCTCATGTGAAACTGGGCAAAAGGGCCTGCCTGGAAGGAAGCCACCATTAATCCCACCAGTCTCATCCCTAGCTGGATAGACGGACGAGGGTTGGATAGAAGAAACCGAATCAAATCTTGAATCAGATGAATCTTCGGCTGAGGAAGGAAAACCCTGGCCTGAAAAGTATCCAGAATCATGCCCAGAAACGAAATCTCCCTGGACGGGGAGAGGAAGGACTTGGGATAGTTGATCACCCAGCCGAACCTCTCCAGCGTGGATACCACAACTCTGGTGTCTAGCTCCGCTTGGCTGAGGGAGGAAGCCGTAACGAGAAGGTCGTCCAGATATGGTACAATGCGAATGCCCTGGACTCTGAGGAGGGCCATCACCCCCACCAGTACCTTGGTGAACACCCTTGGAGCCGAGGTAAGCCCGAATGGAAGGGCCACAAACTGAAAATGCTGATCTTCCACAACGAACCTGAGGAATCTCTGATGTGCCGGGAAGATTGGTACATGCAGATAAGCATCCTTGATGTCTATGGACGTCATGAAGTCCCCCTGATGAAGTGAATCGACGGCTGAACGCAAGGTTTCCATGCGAAACTTCCTGAAGCGGATAAACCGATTGAGGAGCTTCAGATCCAAAATGGGTCAAACGGAGCCGTCCTTCTTGGGCACCGTGAATAGACTGGAATAGAAGCCCAAGCCCCTTTCCGTGGAAGGCACTGGGCAAATGACAGCCATGTCCAGCAGATTCCTTACTGCCGCCCGGAGCCCCTGTGTGGCCAGTGGACCCGAAGGCACCCAAGACCTGAAAAATCTGGGAGGAGGCCGGATCTCGAATTCCAGCTTGTAACCGGAAGACACCACTTCCAGAATCCATTTGTCTGAGACCTCCCGTTCCCAGACCTGGAAGAAGTGCCGCAGCCGTCCCCCCACCCGCAAGGGTGAGGGCGCCCCCTCATTGCTGAGCTGACTTGGCAGCGGGCTTGAGCTCTGAACCCCAGTTGTGACCTGGACGGGCACGTCCTCTGCCTCTATTCCAGGAATCACCTCTGTGGGTAGAGAAGGCCAAAACACTGCCAGTTCTGGCACCACGAAAGGAAGGGCTAAAGGAGCCCGCCCCCCGAACAGGATGACGTTGCTTCTTACGCTGAGGTAACTTCCCTCCTTTCATGATAGAATCTAATTTTTCTCCAAAAAGCCACAACCCCACGAAGGGAAGAGCTGTAAGCGACTTTTTGGCCACGAAATCAGCCGCCCACTGGCACAACCACACCGACCGCCGAATAGCCACGAGCAAGGCCGAGGTTCTACTACACATAGCCATGGCGTCATCCAGGGCGGCTAGTACAAAAGACATGAACAACTCCCACCGCTTAAGGGCGGCGAACTCATCACTGGCCGGGTCAAGCCTGGAAGTACTCAACAGGTCCCTAACAACAGACCTGGTAGCCACCGCCGTAAGCGCCAAAGCACCAACAGGCCGCAAGGCCGAACCAACACTAGCAAAAGCGTGGCAAGCCATCTGATCAATGCGTTTGTCCTCACCATCTTTGAGAGTGGTGGAGTCAGGAGAATGCAAAATAGAAGAATTAGATAACCCAAGCACCAGGGCATCAACCTCGGGAGGGGACGACCAACGTTTTACCGCGTCCACCGGAAAGGGATATTTCTTATCCCAACCCTGCGGAATACCTGGAAGCCGAGTAGGCCTCTCCCATACCTTAAGAATAATGCTTTTGATTTGTGAATTCCAGGCGCGGTTTAGAAGTCCCAAAGAACTCCCCCTTCTGCAGAGGAGCCTCCTCTGGGGGAGAGATCGCCAGAACCTCAAAAAGGTGAGCCAGGACCTTCGGGGTATCCACAGCATCCCCCTGCCCCTGCTCAGTATCAGCACCAACAAATTGCTGATCGTCAGAACCATCAGATTCTTCAAATAATTCCCCCTCTTCCAGCGGGGAATAATCAGACCAGTCAAGTAAATCATAATCATCAAACTCAAAAGCCGGCACGGCTGGAGACAAATGTTTTCTCTTAGCCGAGGCTTTTCTGGCCACAGAGCTAGAAATAAATTTCTCAATATTAGCCAATCTGGCACATACATCAGATTGCGACTCCCCGCCTGTGACAACATCACTAGGGGTACGGATAAGGTAGGGTGGGGTAGGGGAAGAGGCCAGGGCCACGGACCCAGACGCCTGGGCCCCCGACTGCTGCGTTATGGCCTGCTGAGCACAAGGTATGCAAACAAGTACATTATCCCCCGCAAGGGATACCCCACACACTGCCGGGATTGCCCCGAGGGGAGCCCAAGCCCGGTATCCTGAGAAGCCTCCATATGGTGATTTTTAAGGTAGTCGCAATGACCAGAGGGAATTACGCTGATAAGCAGCCCGGGATGCCCCTTTAAGTCCCAAGTGGGAGGATTTTATATTCTTTTTTTATATATATATTTTAGGAACCCCAATTTTAAATTTCAAGGGACCCTAGGACCGGGAGAACCTCCTTCTTACAAAACAAAGGGATTCCACCTGGAAGACATAAGAACAGGGGTACATAAGTACCAAACATACACACCCCAACATCTAGCAATATGCCAAAAATAACACACATCTTGTAACAATGTAAATGCAACAGAGTAAAGACTTAACCAGGCCTACTAGCACAGACTAGTAGGGCAGCACAGCGCAAGGATCTAAGTTACTCACAACCAAAAATGGTAAATGGCGACCGTCAGCCCTCGCAGTGAGGGAAGTGAAAGAGAGACAAGGAAACAGAGGGGCGGGCCAGCGTGAGTACGCGCCGCACCTGGCCCTGCCCCCTCATGAAGGACTAGGCCCCAGCCAGAACCCAAGCTCCACAGTGGAGCCAATCATCGAGGGAGGCGGACCGCGACACCACGCGCCCGGCTCCGCCCCCTCCTCAACCGCACCTGAAGAGAGACAGCTCCCTGACTCCAGCTGCAAAGCAACGGCCGCGTTGAGAAAAGGCCCCCCCCCCCCCAAGGGGCACAGAGGGACACGGTAGGGGGGAGAACCCACACCAATAGGTGAAAGGGCAAGAGGGACGGGGCATCCCAAGCCGGGATCACCAACCCGGACACCGCCTACCCCTTGTATGGGGTCTCACGGGGGAGCAAGCTCCCATATACACCACAAGGTGCAGCCTACCATTGCCTAGGCTGGGAGGCATACTGCTATAGTTTAAATTAAAAAAGGTTCAGGCAGCAATAGAAACAAAAGGCCGGGGGGTTACCCCGGCTACCTGCAATGAGGAGATAGCCATCTTCTGACTTTCTCGCCGACTGCAGAGACGAAAGACTGGGGAATGGTGGGAGGTCCCAGGTATTTATGGGCCAGGAGGGGCTCCTTTTTTTCATGTCATCTCTGCAAAGATCGCCCTCTACAGGTCAGTTCCCAAGTGTCATTAATAATCGGAAGCGGGGTGTGTGACATACTCGCAATATGGCCACTACCTTTCTTTTCCAACTGTGCCAGGCTGTTGGTCCGGTTTCGGGTTCCCACAAAAAATGCATTAAAGCAAACAAAAACTTAGGAATTTCACTTTCCTGGGTTATGGTCCCTTACAGGGGTATCCCAATGTGTGAAATCCCTTCAGGTTGACTATTTACTCAGCTTGATCTATGCTCCCTTCAAATCACAAATCAGTACTTAATCTTTTGCCAGGCACTTCCAACTGGCTGATCCCCCTGTGCTGCACGCACCCACCTATTCAGATATGCCAGTGGTGGGTCAATTCCTAAAGTTAATATATGGGCAACAAGCTGGATGTCCTAAATCAGGGGCAAGCTGTTACCAGGCCCCGGAGTCTTTTAGACTTGGTAGCAGCCAGGCTACCAGGGTTTTAGTCCACTTTAAATGACAACTATCCTTAAACAGATGTGAACATGAAAAGCTATTATACAAAGACAGACTACAGAAAAATAAATATTTCACTAATATACTTGATTTAGAAGGGAAAGAAATCCCCACTGTACTTGTTTCCCACTTGAAGTTTGAAAGTTTTGTGAGCACACACATGCTGCCCTCCTCTGTCAGGCTGCTAAGCCCACTCAGCCCTGACACTTTCTTATAATTTTTCAGACTTATGTAAGTATGAGACGGGAAGATTTATTTTTAAAAATAATGTATATTAGTCATATGTAGATTTCCATATAATAGCATTTACATTTTGTAGGTGTTTAATGAAAGTTGCACTTTAAGATAGGGTGGTGTGTGGTGAAGCACAAGACAATACGAAGGCCTCTATTAATATTATTATGGGCACCTCGCCCCAAAGTCATATTCTTGCAAGATCTAAAACCTATAGTGCAAGCCCTGACATCGAGATCACTGTGCGAGGCAGGGATGGACTGGGGTTATAAATCAGCCCTGGAATTTACTGGCCCCAGTCAGCCCATGGCCAGCAGAGAGATGGGGGTGGTGGTAGAGGATTGAGTGACACAGGGTCTGGGTGAGATCCCAGCTTCCAGCCCTAAAGCAGTGTGGACCACTGGGAATTCTCCCTGTGCTCCCTAGTCTATTCTGCTGATTGGCTGAGCAGCCTGTTCAACTAATCAGCGCTCTCGCTTTCACTCGGCTCCGCTGATGGCTAAGCCGCCAAGCAGCGGCGACGGGAGTCAAGTGTGCCGCCGGCTGCATCCCCCACGCCGCCCATTCAGAAAGTCCAGGCGCAGGTGCGTTCATGGCTAAAGGTGAGTCAGGATGCGGCTGCAGCGCTGCGAGGGCACTGGGACAAGGTCAGTAAAATGAGGCTTCTGGGGGGTTTGACACAGCAGGGCATCCCAATCCAGGATGCCCCAACGAGTGGAACTTGGGTGGCCTAAGTCTAAAAGTCTCCAGGGCTTCCGATGTTCCTCTTTAAAGCCGAACAATGCTGCCATTGCCTGCGCATGTGCCGTGGGATTGCCAGCGAGGTATATTAAGTATTAGGTATAGTAAGTATGTGATTCCAAAGGGAGGAGGGATGGAGGACATTCCATGGAAGGGGGGCAGTATATATATATATATATATATATATATATACACACACACACATTAATTACCAGTTTCTTAGATTTGGGACTGCTCTATGGCTAAAGATCCTTAGCAAGGCGGATTTCAGCATGAAGCTCTGTATGATACGGGCTGGAAAGAGTTGTATGTTGCACATGTGCCCAATAGGATGGAGGTCTGCCAGAAAATTAGTAACTGTTTTCTAACATAGGTCTCACTGATGGTGTGGTGGGGGGGTGTAGGTGAGGTTAGTATTTTGTCCCTATGAACCAGGACCCTACCTTGTACAGAGTTTTAAGAGAGGGTTAAGGCCTGCTTTAGGAGGGTTTGGCAATGTGTATTAGATCTTTAGGTTTATGTTTGCAGTTCTTTTTTTTTACTTGACCCGTAGCTTGATACACTGCAAAGTGTTGTGATGAGAGCCTTTCCTAAAGTGGACCTCCAGTCAAAAATGACATTAAAGTAGACGAAAACCATTACCCTGGCATTAAAAAAAACTTTTCAATCACCTGGGCATCTAAATCTGGGATGTCTTGCTGTCTGACACCCCCTGGGAAAGCCTTTATACTCACCTCACCAACATCCATGTGGCACAGGCTGCGGTCGCACAGTGCTGACTCAGGTACAGTGGCATAACTAAATGTGACGAGGACCTGGTGCGCACATTAAATGGGGCTCTGTCACGGCTCATACAGTAAAACTTTTTTCTGTCTTTTTTTTTTTTATTTCAATAATTTTTATTGAATTTTGCAAGAAAACAATGAAGAACATTCAAACGTATACAATAAATAATAACGGTTATCCATTAGCAACCATTAGACTTATAGTCATCCAAAAAAGAAAAATAAATCCCTACTTTCTCCCCCATATCATTAGGCTATATTTCAAAGGAAAAAGGGGGTAGAAAAGAAGGCAAATTAGAGGAAAGATGGAAAGAAAAATAGAAATGTAGAATTTGCATCATGTCCTAGGGCCTGCCCTAAACCCCCCCACCCAATCCCCCAGATGTGGTTCCAAGGATTCCAGATTTCCTGGAATTAAATCTCCCTATCAAATAGTATGCTACTTATTCACCATTACCCAATTCATCTTTTTAAAAAGGTGTTGTATCTTCAACTTATATGATTTCCATGCCTGGCTATGGTCAATTTGACTGCCATACAAACAAAAAAGATAAATTTCATGACCGCTTTGGGAACCCCTTTAGCTGGTTTATTTAGGAAGGACCAAAATTCCTGTTACCGCACTCATGATACCGAATGCTTGATACCAAAATCATGCCACCTTCGGACATGTCCACCAAATATGGTAAGTGTCCCCAATGGTATATTAGGATCTATAAAAGCTAACTTGCTTGGGTTCTTGTACGACTGAAGGGTCAGCTTCATTTGCTTCTATTAAGGAAGTATTCAAGGAACCTTTAGTACTTAACACCCCCCAATTTATATTGTCCTGCTGTAAATCCTTTTCCCATGTAAGCATATAATCCAGTTTCCCTTCCGTCTCAATTGATTGATTATACAAGATTGAAATGGACCCTTTCCCAAAATGTCCTCCAGGATGGCCCAGCCGAGTACCTCCTCCCTCCTACAGGAAACACAACTGAACATCATAAATACCCCTCCCCTTCCTCCAGACCCTCAGTGTTTTGTGTTTCCTCCCGAGGAAACATGCTGGACATCGTCCCATTTTTTTGCTTTATTCCCAGGGAGAATGGCCGGTTCGGACTCCCTCTCTGTGCTGTAGCAGGCCGTTCGGGGTCCAGGTGACCCCTGGCCTGCTACAGACAGAGATGCCCCCCCTGGACCCGATCCCGATTCCAGGGACTCGTGCGGGGAAGAGGTAATTAGGGGGCCTGGGAGGACTTACTTGCTCCTTCTGGGCTCCGGGTCGGGGTCCGCTGGAACGCTGCTGCAGCTGTTCCAGGTGATTGTTCACGCCGTTCGGAGCACATGGCAGAAGCCGGCCGGCGTCGCCCATACTGTTTCCTGGTTCCTGTTTCCTGACGCTGGCCTTGTGCTGCTGAACAGAGCGCTCTGGACTGGGCAAATTCGTACCGGCGGCACCCCCGGTGGGTTTGCTGAAACCGATGGCAGGGGACGGTTCTCTGAATGGGGTAAGTCGGGGAATAAGGAGGGCCTTTGGGTTCTCCTGATTTCCCCCAAACCCCCTTCCCAACTCCCCCCCACTCTCACAATAACTAATGGTATGTTGAATTGTGTCATTGTAGGCTAAAGAGCCCAAAGTAAAGGAAGCTAAAGCCACTAAGGACCCCAAAAGAGACTCCAGAGGCCATAGGGAGTCCAGGGAGCAGGAGGAGCCCAGGGATAGAGTGGGTCACCTTAGGTCATGCTCCAATTGTTTGGGTCCTCTCCCTGAGGGGCACTCCAAAATGCTATGTAAGGAATGTTTGGAGGAGGCTGCGGGGGAAAGTGAACCAGAGGTCCTGAAAAGATATTTGAGAATATTGACTCAAAATTATCTGACACTCTGGAGCAGTTCAAGTCCCGGTTTTTGCAGGTCCCTGGGGATAACTTAGAGGCTGGGCCCTCTTGTTCACAGCTACCAGCCGCTCAGGAGTTATCTTCCACCCAGATTCCGGAGGAATCCACTAGAGTGGTGCCGGAGGGGGAAGAGGAGCGAACAGTATCTTTGGATGAGTTGATCCATTCCTCTGCTAGAAAGAAGGGATCGGAGCCCTCGGCTTTGGACCAGCCAGGAAGATTTAATTTCTGTCTGGAGGATGTTCCCGATCGTAAGGCTGTTTGGGCTTCCCTTAGTTATGGAAATAAGAGCAGAGCGCTTTCACTTCATGACTCTCTATATAGAGGTTTAACTGTGAAGGAAGAGCCGTGTTTTCCTATACACTAATCTCTTAAGACATTTTTGGTCAGGGAATGGGGAGCTCCAGAAGCTCGTTTTTTCTGTTTTAAATCCTTGTTGAGAAGATTCCCCCTTGAGGAATCGGCTGTTGAACGGTGGGCAAAATGTCCCAAAGCGGATGCCCCTCTGGCACAAGTATCTAAAAGATCGGATCTGTCCTTTGATGATATGGGTTCACTAAGGGATCCAATGGATAAGAGAGCAGATATCCTCCTCAAAAGAGCCTGGGATACTGATTCTTTTTTGCTTAGACCGCTGCTTGCAGCTGATTGCCTCAGCAGGGTGTCTGAGGTATGGTAAAGTAAGGACTAATAATAAGGAAGGGGCTCCCAAGGAGGAGCTTGAGGATGCTTTAATGTTTGTGTGTAGGGATGAGCGAACCGGTTCGGACGAACCGGAATTCGCTCCGAATTTCAGGGAAAATTCGATTCGGCACAAACCCGAATTTTTTTTGGTTCGTGCCGATCGAATTTTCCCTGAAATAAAAAAAAAAAAATGCCGGCATGGTGGGAGCGGGCAGGCCGGCTACGCTGCCACCATGCCGGCATTTTTTTAAAAAGCAAACACTTACCTGCATGGTTGGAGCGTGGAGGCCGGCGCCGCTCTCAGGCGCCCTCTGATGACGTGTCCTCTGATGACAGCTGAGAGCGGCGCCGGCCTGCCCGCTCCCACCATGCTGGCATTTTTTTTTTCAGATGAGCGATTCATGAAAGTTCGATTCGGGCGAACCCGAATTCCTTGGGGAAATTTGGCGAATCGCCCGAATCAAACTTTCAAGAAGTTCGCTCATCTCTATTTGTGTGTAAAGCAGTGAATTATATGTCTGATGCAGTGTCAGAAGCAGTCAGAGCCACAGCAAAGAATATGGCTCTGAGTAATTCTGCTCGCCGAGCACTCTGGCTCAAGACATGGCAGGGAAGGAACTTTTGTTTGGTTCTGAGTTAGAAAGGGTATTAACCAGATCCACAGAAGCGGGAAAGAAATTCCCTGCTAAAAGAAATCATCTTCAGAGAGGGCCGGGCTCAGGATGCTGGGAAGCCATGGGCTTCTTAGAGATTGAGCGGAAAGGGAGGTTTATTTGTTTAAATTCCCACAACCACCCAAACAACAGCCCTGATACAGGCCCGGTAGGGGGGAGACTTCTGTCATTTCTTCCGGCCTGGCAGAAGATATCTCAAAACCCCTTTGTGCTTCAGACAATTCAGGACGGCCTGTGGCTAGAATTTGTCTCATGGCTGGAGAATCATTTTCAGGTAACCTAGTGCCCCAAGGAACGGGACAAGGCAGAGGCTCTTCCTTTAGTGATTACACAACTAAAGGAGATGTCGGTTATAGAGGAGGTCCCATGGCACCTGAGGCGGACAGGAGTGTACTCGCATGTATTCCTGATTCAAAAGCCTTCAGGAAAGTTCAGAATGATTCTGAATCTAAAAAGATAAAAAAAAAAGATATCCGGTACAAAAAAGGATTCGGGATGGAAACAATTTTACCATCAAGGAAATTCTGTCCAAAGGGGCCCGGATGGCCTCCATAGACCTTCAGGATGCGTATCTGCATATCCCGATCCTGCCGGCACACAGAAAATTTCTAAGGTTTGCAGTGATGTTAGGTGGAGTAACCTTTCACTGGCAATACAGGGCACTGCCATTCGGTCTTTTGCCCGCTCCATGGATCTTTACAAAGGTCCTGACAGAGGTGATGGCCTTTCTGAGAAAGGATCAGATAGGCATCATAGCCTAATTGGAAGACCTGTTACTGTTTGCACTATCCAGGGAGCTCCTAGAGAGCAATGTGAAAAGAACATGGTCTCTTCTGACGGAGCCAGGATGGACAAAAAACAAAGAGAAATCAGGTTTGCTTCCCCAAACAGATGGTATATATCTGGGGTATCTGATCAACAGTTTGGAGGAGAAAACTTACCTGCCTCCTCCAAAAATACAGAAGATTGCCTCCCTGTCCTCTTGCGTGCAACAAGATCCCAAGGTATCCTTGAGAAAAATTCTGGAGTTTCTAGGTCTAATGGCTTACGCCATTCCGGCGGTCAGTTGGGCTCAGTTTCACTCAAGGACCCTGCAGGAATTTTTCCTAAAGACATGGAACAAGGATCAGAAGTCATTAGATATGACAACTCTACCAGAAAGAGTTTGCATGTCCCTTCAGGGGTGGACAGTTCAGGAAATCTGGAAAGGGGAAGGCCTTGGCATCAGATGGATCCCATAAGTATCACGACAAATGCAAGCACCTGGGGATGGGGGGCTCATTGGTCCCAACATCAGTTACAGGGTGCATGGTCGGACGATCTGTCACAAAGATCATCACATTTTCGAGAACTAAAAACTGTGGATCTAGCATTAGATCACTTCAGAGACCAAAGACAAAATCAGGATGTCCTGATTGTGTCGGACAATGCCACTGCAGTGGCCTACATCAACCATCAGGGCGGCACCAGGTCAGTAGAGCTAGAAGCTCTCTCCACAATCATTTGTGCCAAACTGGAAAACTGGGTAAGGTCCCTGAGAACGGTACATATCAAGGGACAGTTGAATGTACTGGCAGATTTCCTCAATCGGGGTCAGTTAAGGCCCTCAGAATGAGAACTGAACCAGAGGGTCTTCGAGCAGGTAGTAGACCTTTGAGGCTCACCAGAGATAGATCTGTTTGCCACAAAGAGGAATTCCAAATGCCAAAACTTCTTCTCGCTGTACCTGGGTCAGGGAGCCCTGGCAGTGGATGCATTCTCCCAAGATTGGGGGAGATTCAGCCTTTGCTATGCGTTCCCACCTTTTCATCTGCTTCCCAGAGTATTGAAAAAGATAAAGACAGAGGGAGCGGGAATAATTTTGGTGGCACCACAATGGCCCAGGAGGCTGTGGTTCTCTCTTCTGATTCAGATGACATCCGGTCCACCTTTCATTCTACCAGAGTCAGTGGCCTTGCTTCAGCAATGGAGTTTGTTTAAGAGTAAGAGCTTATCAAGCAGAGTTATTAAGACTCTGCTTCAGAGTAGAAAGGTGGTGACCAGGAAAAATTATGGTAAAGTCTGGAAAACATACAATTCTTTCTGTAAGAGCCATAAACTAGGCCCTTCACAGGTGGCCTCGGTTCTGGAATTTTTACAAGAAGGTGTGGAAATGGGCTTAGCCATAAGCACTTTGAAGGTGCAGGTGGCGGCTCTATCTGTATTTTTGACACAAGGCTTAGAGCCGATGGGTTGATTGATAGATTTTTCATTTCAATAGCTAGGAAAAGGCCAGTGAATCCTAAGACTTTTCCACTTTGGGATCTGTCCATCGTTCTTAATGGATTAACTAAGTCACCCTTTGAGCCTATTGCTGACTCAACTCCTAAATATTTGACGCTGAAAGTTGTATTTATTCTTGCGATTACTTCAGCAAGAAGAATTAGTGATTTGCAGGCATTATCTATTAAGGAGCCTTATTTTCATGTATCTCCGGATCGTCTTCGATCAGACTCGATCCGCTTTATTTCTACAGAGTTTCTGCAGAGTTTCACAGGTCCCAGGAGATTGATCTTCCTGGACTCAGGCCTGAAGATATTGGTGATCAGCAGGAAATGCAGCTCTTGGATGCTAGATTGTATTAATGTATTTG
The DNA here is from genome assembly GCA_027917425.1 of Gastrophryne carolinensis. Classification (NCBI taxonomy): domain Eukaryota; kingdom Metazoa; phylum Chordata; class Amphibia; order Anura; family Microhylidae; genus Gastrophryne; species Gastrophryne carolinensis. The sequence goes on from CM051241.1 coordinate 190,653,191, forward strand.
GAGAGATCTGCTGGGTGGAGGAAGTCAGATCATTTATTGATAACCTTTTCAGGTAGAAATAGAGGGTTGCAAGCTTCTAAGGCCTCTATTGCTAGGTGGATTAGGGATGCCATACAGGTAGCCTATGATAGTATGGGTAAGCAGGCCCCTGGGTTAGTAAGGCCCTCTCTACTAGAGCAATTGCTGCTTCCTGGGCTAATCAGACAGGAATTTCACTGGAAGAAATCTGCAGAGCAGCAACATGGGCTTCCCCACACACGTTTCTGATGCACTACAGAGTGGATTTGTCTTCAGATACCAAGCAAGCTTTTGGCAGAAACATACTTCAGAAGGTCACCCGGCCCTGAGGTAGGAAGCATATATAGTTACTCGCTTATCATCGGCTGGGCCGTCCTGGAGGACGTCTTGGGAAAATCCCAATTAGCTTACCGGTTATTGGTTTTCCGGTAGTCCTCCAGGATGGCGTCCTACTACCCGCCCAGGATAAGAATGATTAGAGGTGAAGTATTTTTTGTTATATGAATGTTTCCTTCGGGACTACTCTGTTAAAACACTGAGGGTCTGGAGGAAGGGGAGGGGTATCTATGATGTTCAGTTGTGTTTCCTGTAGGAGGGAGGAGGTACTCGGCTGGGCCGTCCTGGAGGACTACCGGAAAACCAACTATCGGTAAGCTAATTGGGATTTTTCCGCTCGTCGAATCTAGGCAAAGTTTTCCAAAAATAGGGGGGTTGGCAAATTCACTCCTCGATGCCTTCAGAGAATTAAAGTAATGCACTATTTGTTAATATGTAAATTCCTTTTGGGTCCACCATTTAAGGACACCTTTTCTTCTCCCAGGCTGAAAATCAGTGTTCTCCTCCAAAGGGGCTGCTGTTTTCTGTTCAGGTGACCATTTATATTAATTATTGGAAATGTCCCATAGAACCAACGAGTTTGATAATGCAGGGCATAATATGGTAGGTCTTTTTGATTTAACTGTCCACATAAGGACATCAGTGGGGGATATGGTGCAGGCTTGTTGCTCTATAGTAACCCAACTCTGTTTTTCATTGCTAACACATATTTGTGTCAGTTGGGCTAATTGTGTGGCTATGTAATTTCTGTACAAATATGATACACCTACCCCACTCCTCTTTCTTCTTGTGTACGTCTTTTGGTTTATCCTTCTACTCTTATTTGCCCAGATGTATTTCAATAATTTTGTCTGAAATTTCTTAAGGTCTGCCCTCACTAGCGGTACTGGAAGATATAGGATTTTTGGTAGGAGGGTCATTTTGATGGCCCTTATTCTACCCACCCATGAAAGCATCAAACCAGACCATGATTCCAGATCCTTAATTAGATTAGATAATTTGCGCATCATGGGGCCATAGTTGGCTTTATACAAAGAACAACATTGAGGGGTGAGTTTAATTCCGAAGTAAGACAAGCTATCAGATTTCCAGCTAATATCAAATGATTGCTTCAAATCATTTACCTCCGATCAAAAAGAGTCAGATTTAGGGCCTCCGATTTAGAACAATTTAGCATCCGACCTGAAACATCTCCAAAAATCTTAAGCAATTTGAAGAGATTGGGTGTTGTGGTTTGTGTGGGGAGGAAATAAACATGAGCACATCATCTGCAAATACTTCTGTTCAGGGCCCCCACACTCCACCCCCTGTATGTCTCCACTATATCTAATGGCTCTAGCCAATGACTCAATTGAGTGCACAAATAATAGTGGGGACAATGGGCAACTGTGACGTGTTCCTCTACAAATGGTGATAACTTTGACTCAAACCCTTTTATTCCAATAACTGCCTTGAAATATAGATTTTTTTAAAGAGGTTTTGAAATGATGATCCAACGCCTTGCCTCCCCAGAACGTAAAATATGTACTTCCATGTCCAAGCATCAAATGCTTTGTGTAAATCTAGGGCAAGAAGCATACTGCAGCTATCCTTTCCTCTATCCCAATTTATTTTTTGTCTTTTAACTCAACTGGATGCAGCTAGATAACTAAAGACTGGAAAGACAAAATGTGCTCCCTTTCTCTAACTGATGCCAAGTGAGCACAAATATGATAAATAAGGTGAAGGAGCAACAATGATCCTTCTGGGCCCTGCACCCTGTCAAGTCACGCCCCTGCTCAGATAGAGAAAAGCAGTTATCCCCTGTAAAAGCAGAATGGTACATTCACATCCCTGTAAAAAAAGGAAACACTTGAGTTTTTTAATTTTTTTATGCGGGATGAGCCCTCTTCTTTGTGTTTAGTGTATTTAGCCGATTTATTCTTAGACCATTTTTCACAATAATTATCCTTTAATAGGAATAGATGGGGTTGATTAGTTTGCCTAGAGCCTGGCCAACTTTAGTGATGGAGGAAGGTGACTTGTGAAGCTATGCGCAAGATGGGAATCAACCACAGGGTGGCAGCAGTATCTCACACTTCTCCAGCATTCCGGCGTGACGATGCTCCGCCATAACCAGCACATAAGGGGAAACAAATGAATCTGTCTATTATTTTATTATTACTCTGCAGGAACAATTTGGGGCCTCAAAGGGAGTCATTATTTATTTAACTGTTATTGGTTCCATTTATTTAATTCTATAAATAAACTATTTACCCACCTAAAACCGAGGTATATATGTAAGAGTTTTGTGGATAGTTAACTCCTGCTTCTGCTGTAACCATTCTTATACCCAGATAGATTGTAAGCTCTTCATCCTTTATTCCTTTATAACCTAATAGATTGTAAGCTCTTCCACCTTCTGTATCATCCCTTATACCCTAATAGATTGTAAGCTCTTCTCCTTCTGTATACTGCCTTATACCCTAATAGATTGTAAGCTCTTCCACCTTCTGCATCCTCCCTTATACCCTAATAGATTGTAAGCTCTATTCTAAGTATACAGCACGTCCTGTTCCAGAATATTCCTTACACATGGGTAATACATCCACAAGATGGCGCTGAACTGCAGAAAACAGCTTGTGGCTCCTCCCAGCCCTGTATAAGTCAGGGACCTCCCACAAATTCCCAAGTTCTTTTCTGCAGTCTGGGCTGCGAAGATAGAAGATAGCTCTCTTGTGTGTAGGTGAGCAGGGCTTATATGCCTGCGGCCCTGCAGGACTATTCCCACCTGTTCCGTTCCATATTGCTGCCTCCCAGCCTCGGCTGACAAGGTTCGGGTGAAGGTAGGTCAGTAAGCACCAGTTAGGTGCTGAGGAGCTATGCTCCTACCGCAGTCCCTGCTCTGACAGGGTAGGCGGTTTAGGCTGATGGTGAGCCTTTTAGCCTTTAGGTGATGGTGAGCCTTTTAGGATGCCCCCCCTGCTCCACAGTTTTTGCCAGGCTCAACCTGTGCAGTTAACCCTTATTCCCATAGGTGTTCCCCTCCACCCTCACTCCTCCCAATGTCTCCTGGGCGTCGTCGTCTCCCTGGAAATCCTTCTATTCCTGCCTCGCTCTCCCGGGGGGGGGGGGGGGTGACTAGTGGTAAAAAAATGTATTTTTATGTTTTATCTTTGTACTGAGATTTCCGGGGGGGGGGGGGGGGGGGGAAGGGGGTGACTAGTGGTAAAAAAATGTATTTTTATGTTTTATCTTTGTACTGTGTTCTGTCACCTTGTACAGCGCTCCGCGGACGGCGGCGTCATTTACCTCAGAAGTGCCGGGCTCTGTGGATGACGATTTTCACATCACGGCCCGCCCCTCGAGGTCTGCGGACGCCTTTTTGTCTGTCCTTAGCTGCGTGTGCTGCTGGCTCCCTGTAGTCCGTGAGTAACCCCGGTGGGGTGGTTTTTTTCAGGATATTCCTTTCTGCTGTATTCTTATGTTTTGTTATGTCTTTCAGGCGGGTTAAAACTTCGGCACTGTGGTTTCTCCCGGCCATCTCCCCTCACTATCTCCCACTTCCCTAGCGGGTTCTTGGGGCATCCTGGGTAGCTCTTTAGCGTTAACCCTTACTGGCCTGTTGTGCCATTCAAATCACCATATGGAGGCTTCTGGGGCCTGGGATTCCTTCGGGACAAGCCCGGCTATGTTTTGCGTGTGAGGTATCCCCCATAAGTGATGATGTCAGGGTTTGTGTATTCTGTGCCCAGCAGGTACTTGCATTGCAGTCTGGGCTGTCTGTTACTGGGCCTGGTGCTGCGCCCCTTCTGGCCTCACCTACCCCCCCACGCTTACATCTGACCCCCACCGAGGGGCATACTAGTGGGGAGTCTCAGCCTGATTTAGCTGCACGGGTGGCCAGCATTGAAAAACATCTTGCTGGGTCTGCCCCGCTTAAGGCTTCTGCTAAGAAGCAGCATTTATCACCCGCGGTTTCCCTCTTCCCTGTAGAAGATGAAAGCCCTTACTCACTCTCAGGTCCCTACCCCCTTGAGGAGGGGGAATTATTTTCTGATTCTGAATCCTCTGAGGAACAACCTAAAATTTACGGTGGTACTGGGACTCCCTTTGGGGAAGACCCGTGGTCCCCTGATGACACTGACAGATTGCTGAGTCACATTTTTAAAGTGCTTTGTATTTCTCCCCCGGCAGTGGCTCCGCAGCAGTAGGGTGAGCTTTTTCATACGGTTAGGCCACGCTGGGAGTTCCCTGAGCAGTCTCACTTTAATAATCTAGTGCTCAAGGAATGGGAACAGCCTAGCAAGCTTCCAGGGGTGCCTAAGAGTTGGGACAAGAGGTATCCCTTTCCTGCTGATGTTGTTAAGCGTTGGTCATGTCCTCCCGAGGTGGATGCGCCCGTTCTCGGGTTGTCCAATACATCTGTCATGCATTCTCCTGATATTACTACCCTGCGAGATGGTGAGGACCGGCGCTTGGACCAACTGGCCTGTCACGCCTTTGCCTGTGTGGGGACGGCGCTGTGCCCGGTTTGTGCCTCCGCTATTACGACTATTGCCATTAAAGGGGTGCTTAAGTGTCTCTTGGACGGGGCATCTGAGGATGCGGGTAGAGAAGAGTATAGATCTCTCCTTCTTTGTGAGGAATTTATTGCATATATTCTTTCTGCCATGGATGATGCCATTCGAATGTGTGGTAGGCCTTCTGCCCTGTTGGTGGCTATACGCCGCTCTGTCTGGCTACGTCAGTGGGTAGCTGATAATGCTGCTAAGATAGCCCTCACTGGTTTCTTTCAAGGCCCTGCGCCTCTTTGATGAGCGCTTGGATTTGTTTGCCAGGGGCGGTAGGTTACCTCAACGTAGGAGGCCGTCCCGGTCCTTTCGGGGGGATGGGTGCCTTTCTCCCATCCTTCCGTGGTTCCAGAACTGGCCAAGGAGTCTCCTTTACTGGGGCCCGCGGAGATCATTGGGGAAGGGGCAGAGGACGTGGCCGTCCTGGCCTCTCCTGGGGTCCCAAGCCAAAATCCTCACCCAAGCCCCCTCAGGAATGAAGGGGCGCCCTCACCCATCCGGGTGGGGGGACGGCTTCGGCTCTTTGCTCATGTTTGGAGGCTTCACGTCTCAGACCGGTGGATTCAGGAGGTAGTGTCCTCCGGTTACAAGATAGAGTTTGCAGCCTGGCCGCCCCCAAGATTCATCAAATCCCGGATGGCTGAAAATCCCATCAGCTCAGGGTCTGTGCCTCGCTGTCCAAAACCTTCTGGAGTTCGGGGTCATCTGCCAGGTGCCTTTGAGGGAAAGGGGCAGGGGCTACTATTTCAATCTTTTCCCTGTTCCCAAAAAAGCCGGTCCATCAGACCCATCCTGGATTTAAGGTGCCTCAACAAATTTGTCAAACACCTTCTCATGGAGATTCTGCGCTCAGCTGTCAATTCACTACGCCCGGGCAACTTCATGACCTCTGTAGACATCAAGGACGCTTACCTTCATGTACCAATCTTTCCAGGTCATCAGAGATTCCTCAGGTTCTCTCTGGAGGATCAGCATTACCAATTTGTGGCCTTGCCTTTCGGTATCACCTCGGCTCCCAGGGTATTCACCAAGGTGCTGGCGGGAGTAATAGCTCTGCTGAGATCTCAGGGCATTCGCATCCTTCCTTACTTGGACGACATTCTCATCACGTCTCAGTCCCTTCAGCAGACCGAGCTGGATACCCAGCTGGTGGTGTCCACACTGGAGTCCTTCGGCTGGGTGATCAACCACCCCAAGTCTTCCCTGTCACCGTCAATGGTGAGGTCCTTTCTGGGCATGACTCTGGATACATCTCAGGTCAATATTTCTCTCCCTCAGCAGAAGGTGGAGAGTCTTCAAGGCCAAGCCAGGCTTCTTATGTCTTGCCCTCATCTCTCCATCCGGCAGGGGATGCAGTTGGTGGGCCTGATGGTGTCTTGCTTTGAGACGGTTCCATACGCTCAGTTTCACATGAGACCTCTTCAACTTCACCTCTTGTCAGTTTGGGATCAGGACCCTCTGTCCCTGGATCAGGTGTTTGTTCTGTCCCCTCTGGCCAGACGGTCCCTCTCGTGGTGGCTGGACTCAAGGTACCTGTTGGTGGGCAGGTCCTTTCTGGCCCCGTGCTGGGAGACAGTCACCACAGATGCCAGTCTGACAGGTTGGGGGGGCTTCTGGAAATCCCTGAAATTCCAGGGTCAGTGGGGCCCTTGAGAGGCCCACACCCCTATCAACATTCTGGAATTGAGGGCAAAAAGGTTGGTCTCGCCCAATTGACTCCACACCTTCGGGGTCGGGCTGTTCAGATCCACTCGGACAACCAGACGGCGGTTGTCTACATCAATCATCAGGGAGGCACCCGGAGCAAGAGGGCCCTCAAGGAAGTGTCCCTGATACTGTCTTGGGCGGAGGAGAATGTTCCCTGCATCTCAGCTGTGTACATCCCGGGGGTGGAAAATCTGGAGGCAGACTCCCTCAGCAGGGGGACTTCTCGTCTGGGAGAATGGTCCCTCAGCAGCAGGGTGTTTCACTCCCTGTGCCACCGCTGGGGTCAGCCAGATGTGGATCTGTTTGCGTCCCGTCACAATCACAAGCTTCCAGTCTTTGTCTCTCTGTCCCAGGACCCTCTGGCCTTGGCCACGGATGCACTAGCAATGTCTTGGAAGAGCTTTCAGCTCCTCTATGTGTTCCCTCCTTTTCCTCCGCTGGGCAGGGTGCTGCGAAGATAGCCCCCTGTTGGCCAAGAAGGGTGTGGTTCGCAGACGTCGTGCAGTTGGCAGTAGATCAGTATGCCCTGCCCAAGGATCCAGACCTGCTCACTCAGAGGCAGCTACGCCATCCCAATTTACAAACGCTGGCTTTAACGGCCTGGCTGCTGAAACCTCCATCTTGATGGAGAAGGGGCTGCCTGCCTCTGTTGTTAATACTATGATTCGGGCTAGGAAGCAGTCCTCATCATCCATCTACTATAGGGTATGGCATGCTTACATTGACTGGTGTGAGTCTAAGTTGCTTCCATGTCGGGTGTTTTCTATCCCTAGGATTTTGGAATTTCTGCAACATTGTTTGGATTTGGGTCTTCAACTTAGTACCCTAAAAGGTCATGTTTCTGCTTTGGCCAGTTTCTTCCAAAGATCCTTTATTCAACATCGTCTGGTCAAGACTTTCTTCCAGGGGATTACTCATGTGCGTCCTCCACGTAAGCCTATGTTACCAGTCTGGGATTTGAACTTGGTTTTATCTGCCTTGCAGGGGTCTCCCTTTGAGCCTTTGCGTGAGGCCCCTTTGTCCATTTTGACGCTTAAGGTAGCCTTTTTGGTGGCTATCACTTCTGTTTTTCTGAGTTGGCGGCGCTTTCCATCAAACCCCCTTACTTTGAGAGACACCAGGACAAGGTGGTGTTTCGTTTTAAGTCAGATTTTCTGCCTAAGATTGTGTCTGCTTTTTATCTCAATCAGGTTTTGGCTTCTCTGTGTCCTAATCCTAGTAACCCTAGGAAGCGGGTTTTACACTCTCTGGATGTGGTCAGGACTCTGAAGTTCTATTTGGTGGCTACTGAATCCTTCAGGAAGACTGATGCTCTTTTTGTGCTCCCGTCTGGACCTAAGAAGGGTCTGGCTCCAGCTAAGTCCACTATCAGTAAGTGGATCCCTCAGGTTGTGGTACAGGCCTATTCTGCTAAGGGGAAGGCCTCCCTTCCGCCTTACTGCTCATTCCACTCGTGCTATTGGTGCCACCCTACCTTACGGACACTGCTATTGGATGTCCCATGTGTAAGGAATATTCTGGAACAGGACGTGCTGTATACTTAGAATAATACAATTCTGTGATTACTCACCTGTAGAATTGGTATTATATGTATAAAGCACGTCCTGTTCCATCCCATCCTTGTTATCATTATTCTTAGTTACCTCTATATGGTGATTGTTCATATGTTCATTTTTGAATTCTTGTTATTATTGTTCTCCCGGCTTCTTGTTAACTGTTTGTCAATACTGGGGAATTTGTGGGAGGTCCCTGACTTATATGGGGCCGGGAGGGGCCACAAGCTGTTTTCTGCAGTCCAGTGCCATCTTGTGGATGTATTACCCATGTGTAAGGAATATTCTGGAACAGGACGTGCTGTATACATATAATACCAATTCTACAGGTGAGTAATCACAGAATTGTATTTTTCCTTCTGTATCCTCCCTTATACCCTAAAAGAATTTGTAAGGTCTTCCACCTTCTGTATCCTCCTTTATACCCTAAAGATTATAAGCTTTTCATCCTGTATCCTCCATTATACGCTAAAGATTGTAAGCTCTTCATCCTGTATTCTCCTTTATAAAAATCTTGCAAATCTTGAGAAAATCCAGCACGCCAGACCCCGCAGTGAAAAAAAGTTAAAACTTAGCTTTTACTATTATTCTTAGTTAAAATCAGTAGATAAAGAGCTCTTTGGGGACACAAGGTCCCGTTTCCTATACTTCACCAATGTGACGCATTATACCTCTTTTTGCAAGGACCCAGTTTTAGGGGCTTTTGTGGGTCCTGGGTCTTTTTTGAGTCCTGGTTGAAGGATTAGGAAATGCCCCAAACTAAGTGTACCTGGCTGACAGTTTGACAGTGTCTCCTGTTTTGAATTTCAGGGATTTATTGAGCATTGCGCTTGGTGAATGATGGGACAGTGTCACAATCTCATGTAGATTTGGAATTTAAGCTCCTTTTATAGAGAAGATGGTCCGTATAAATCTTATAATTAAAGTTCTCTTCCATTATCAATAATTTGCTGGATATATATCGAGGCAGCTGATTTTCCGTAGCACGGTGGCGACAGCTTCGTTCTCCATTATGGAGAATACATTACATTGCGTTGTATTGATTACCCATCAGGCCTGTTAGAATAATTCATGGCGGGCGGAATACACTGCAGCTGCCGGGTAATGCGCCTGCTTTTCATTTGCTGGAGCGCGCTTGTTTGTAAATTAGACCTATTGCTGCCGCTCTAAGTGGCTGTAATATGTTGCCAAATAGTTATGGGTGGAGGTGGCGTGACGGTGAGGATGTCTCATTTACATACCTGTGATGGATAGCTTAAAGGGTGAGTGCACTTTCAGAATACATTAGCTTATTTAATACATCCTGGAAATGTAGAGAGTTTGCCAATATAACTTTTAGGTCTGATACGTATCTATAAATTTATGATTTACTAGCCGGTACCTTGTTCCCAAACTGTGTAAGGTGGACTGTAAGCTCTTCTCCTCCTGTATCCTCCCTTATATCCCAATAGATTGTAAGCTCTTCTCCTTCTGTATCCTCCCTTATACCCTAATAGATTGTAAGCTCTTCTCCTTCTGTATCCTCCCTTATATCCTAATAGAGTGTAAGCTCTTCTCCTTCTGTATCCTCCCTTATACCCTAATAGATTGTAAGCTCTTCTCCTTCTGTATCCTCCCTTATATCCTAATAGAGTGTAAGCTCTTCTCCTTCTGTATCCTCCCTTATACCCTAATAGATTGTAAGCTCTTCTCCTTCTGTATCCTCCCTTATATCCTAATAGAGTGTAAGCTCTTCTCCTTCTGTATCCTCTCTTATACCCTAATAGATTGTAACTTTTTTATTGAGTAAAATCAAGCAATCATATACAATATATACAATATATACAAAGTTACAATAATAAATAAATAAAAATAAAATAAATAATAACTAAACAAAAAGAAACAGGCCTAACAATTCGGCATATAATATATAATATCCATTATTCTATATACAATCCTATCTACAACCTAACACTACACTCTACACAACTCAGCAGGAAGACTAAGAGACCCCGTCACCTGTGCATGCAGCCGTTCTTCAAAAATCTGTCATTGTTATAAAAATCTATGGGTGATAAGAGATAGGAAAGCTCACCCAGAGGGAAGTCATGGGGATCAAGGAGGCCTGATGTTCCTCCACGCCTTCATCCAGGCCCCCCATTCCCACCTGTCCCTCTCAAGCACCCGGATCTTGCCCACCTCATGCAGGATGTCATGCACCACCACCGGGACAGGGAGGACTTTCTTCCTAATGCAGAGCTGGCACCGTGCATTCCATGTGAAATAGCGGATCACTAGACTAACTAGATATAAAGTGTCCAAACAAAAATCCCCTCTGTTCTTGAATGCTCCATACACCCACTCAGCATAGGAAAGCTGGGAGAAGAAGGGGGCACCGAGGGCCAACCCCACCTGTTTACACACCTCTACATTAAAGGGACACCGGAGCAGGAAGTGGTCCATAGTCTCCACCTCATCCTGACACTCCTCACGGAGACAAATTATCTCTGGCAGGCTGCGACTCTTCCGGATCCCCCTAAGGTAGAGTTTTCCTTGGAAGGAGAGCCAGGCTATATCCCGGTATTTCAAAGGAATTCTTGAGGAATTAATAAGCCTCAAACCCTCCCTCATGATGGAGCCTGGGCAATCCCTGAGGGACAATGGCTCATGAAAAGCCAGACCCAGGACCCGACTCACAAGAAGCTTCCTCGGAGTAGATCTCATGTCCTCTGCTGTCAATTGCCATTGCCGAAGTATTTTCAAGCACGGGGCAACATAGGCCGGGAGCTGAGCCTGAGGAACTCGAGGGCTTTTCATCCGGCCACCATTCTCCCAGTCTCGCAGGAAGGGCTTAAACCAGGACTGGAAAATACCCACCCAGCCAGGCGGGCTCTCTGCCAACATGCTTCCAAAATTATGTTTCAGAAACAAGAGAGAGAAAAACACGACTGGGTTGACCATCCCTAGGCCACCCTCCCGCCTAGATAGGTAGGTGACATTTCTTTTCACCAGGTTCATGCGGTTTCCCCATAACATCTGGAAAAACACGCTGTAGACCCTGGTGTAGAGAGACACTGGCAAAACACAGACGAAGCTGACGTATAAAAAGATGGGGATCAGGTAGGTCTTGATAAGGTCAACCCTTTCCCTGAGAGACATTTTCCAGCTCTTCCAGACTGCAACCTTGGCATTGGCAATTTATGCCAAGGATCTTAATTTCCTGCTGGGGCACTGGGAAGGCGTCCGGAAGTTCGAAGCCCTCACCCTCACCCATCCAGAAAACTTCACTCTTCTCGTGATTGACCTTGGAGCCCGACGCTTCTGTATACTGTGCTATAAGAGAGGCCACCTCCTCCGCCTCATTTGTCCCAGAGACAATCACAGATACATCATCAGCATAGGCAATGACCTTCAAAGGAGGCTCACCAGGCATACCCAGAGGAACCCCACATAACATGCTGCTCTCGACCCTCCTTATAAAGGGATCAATCGCAAACACATACAGTAGGGGACTCAGAGGGCATCCCTGTCGCACACCAGAGCCAACTTCGAAAGGCCTTCCAACCCAACCATTAACAAGAGGGAAGCTCTCAGCCCCTTCATAAAGGGTTTGTAGCCAATTAATGAACCGCCCCGGCAGGCCGTACTTACCAAGAAGCAGCCATAGGTACTCATGATTGACCCTATCAAAAGCCTTTGCCTGATCCAACGCCAACAAGTACTTTCCCCAGCCTGCAGCCCTGCACCGCTCCAAGGCTTCCCGGACAGCTAAAACCGCTGAGAAGGTGCTTCTACCTTGGATGGAGCAATGCTGGTGGCAAGAAAGCAGTTGCTCCGCCACTGACGACAAGCGCCAGAACAAAACCTTTGCCAGTATCTTTCTATCGACATTGAGAAGGCTGATGGGGCGCCAGTTCTCAATCATCGAAGAGTCCTTACCTTTTGACAGAAGGATCACGGCCGAGCGCCTCATGGAGGGAGGGAGGGAACCCTCTGCCAGACAGCAATTAAAAACCTCCACCAAATGTGGTGCCAGGATGGTCTTAAAACATTTATAAAATTCAGCTGTCAGACCATCTGACCCGGGCGACTTTTTGATGGCAAGGTGATCAATTGCACTTACCACCTCATCAGCCGTGACCGGTTCTGTCAAGCCAGTGATAGAAATGTCACCATTTTCCAATCCTGGAGTAGAGTCCAGGAAACTTTCCATCCTTGCCCGGTCAAGAACCTTTCTGCCCAGGAGGTCAGCATAAAAGGTCCTAATGATCTCCAGGATCCCAGATTTAGATCTTACCAGGGAACCTGTGCTATCCTTCAGACCAAGGACAGTCTTGAGAGCTGCAGCCTGTCTGCAATTCTGATAGGGATCGGGAGAGTGGTATTTCCCATAATCCCTTTCCAGAACCAGAGAAGCATGCCGGTCATACTGACACTTCCTGAGGAGAAGCTTGACTTCAGAGATTGCCCCTTGATCTCCACCATTCGAGACAAGGATGTCAAGCTTCCTCCGCAAGCGCTGGTAGGCAATGTATTTATCAAGCTGTTTCCTTTTTCCTAGGCCCCTGAAAAGCCCAGCAATTCTCATTTTGGTCAGCTCCCACCACTCAGACCTGCTGCTGCAAAAATCCTTAATGGAAACCTGTGCCTGAAAGAATTCCTCAAAGGATTGTCTTACCCACTCCTCCTCAAGGAGAGCCGAATTCATCCTCCAGATGCCCCTTCCTCTAGGGGGTGTGTCAGAAGCATTCAAGACCATCGATAGTAAAAGGTGATCGGAGAACTCGACCGCCTGCAGCCGGGGAGGCTGATAAGCCGAGCCCTCCTTCAAAAAAAACCTGTCTATCCTACTCTGACTGCTACCTCGCTGAAAAGTGAAGCCCGTGAGGTCCGGGGAGTGCTTAATGTGCACATCTTCCAGACCTGCCTCTCTAACCATACTATTCAAAAAGAGACTATCGCAGCCCAGCTTGCCTTTGAAGCCTCTCCTGTCCATGGGCCTAGTCACGGTGTTAAAATCACCCCCAAAGACTACTGGCCGGGCTGTAAAAAGGAACGGCTTGATCTTTGTAAAGAGGCATTTCCTGTCCCACTTAGTTTGAGGTCCATAGATATTTATTAGGCGCAGGTCCTGCCCCTTCACAATGACGTCCAATACCATGCACCTCCCGATCTCCACCTCAATGACTCGCCGGCAAGTTACCATGTCAGTTTTAAAAAGCACCGCCACTCCGCTGTAAGGCTCGGCCGCAAGAGACCAAAAAGAGGGTCCGTGCCTCCACTCCCGCTTCACAGCGTGAATGTCAGCCAGACTGGCCAATCTGGTCTCCTGCAAAAATAAAATGTCAGCATCAAACTGGCTGAGAAAAAATAAGGCCATAAAACGAGCGCTTACAGATTTAATGCTGGCAACATTAATGGTTGCCACCTTTATCGGAGGGGGAACTGCCATCAGAGTCATTCGGGAGAACGTCTCTTAGCCTTCCCTCCGGCCTCACTATCTGACCCTAAACGCTTACTGGAGGAGACTGGTGCTTCCTCCTCCATATCTGAAGCCTCGGAATCAAAAGAAGATATTTCAATAGATGAGTCCTCAGAAAGTGCCTCAAACCTGTTGGAGAGCTGCACCCCACTGCTCTCCCCAGGCTCCGGCACTGCATTACCCTTTTTCCTTTTTTTCTTTGTAGCTAGCCTGTAAGCCAGGTAATCCTGATCCCCAGGGGAGAGTCCAGACCACGCTGTCTTGGGATCTGAACTCCCACCCTGCTCAGAAGGGGGTGCAGGATCAGGATCACCTAGCCCCAGCCTGCGAGATCTTACAGCAGGGGGCACAATTACTGAAACCCCCTTGGTACTTGCAGTGCCAGCCCCCCGGGCCGCCTCAGCTATTATATTGCTTGGTCTTACATTAGTGGTTGCTGACTTGGGGGCAGACTGGGGATTCACCTTAGGGCCACCTGCAGATGGCACAGGCACAGGGGCCTCAGGAACCCCCAGCTGAGTTGGGGGAGGGACCGCAGACGGGGCAGCATGGGAATGTTCCTCCCTATCCAGCCGCAGCATTTCCTGCACCACTTCCCTGTCCAGGTTGTGCCAGGCCTCAGGACACTGACTATAAGGGTGGCCGAGCTGGTTACATAGATTACAGCGGATCGTATTGCAGTCCTTAGCCAAGTGTCCCAAGCCCTGGCACAACGAGCACCTAAGAAGCGAGCAGGAGGAGCTGAAGTGACCCTTGGCCCCACATTTATGGCAAACCTTGGGCTGACCAGGATAAAAGATGGTCAGCCGGTCACGGCCAATATAGGCAGATGATGGCAAGTGGGTGACCTGGTTGCCATTCCTGCGGAGCCTCAGGGTCACTGACCAGCCCCCGGTCCAGATGTCGCGATCGTCCAAAATTTTCTTCAGGGGAGTGAGAACATCACCATAACGCCTTAGCCAGACGGTCAAATCTGAGGGGGGAATGGACTCATTTCTTACTAGGATGGTGATGTTTTTAATGAGCTGCTGCCTGGAGACCTGGATGGGAGTTAACCCCTTCCAGGCAGGACGTTGCTTTTGCAGCTCGTACCGCTCCCAAAACAAGTCCATCCCCTCTGGTCTAACGAAGCTCAAGTCATGTTCTGCGCTCCCCACTGGACTGATCAGGGCAAAAATGTCTGCGGCTGTAAATCCCATACCCAGGATGAGATCCACCACCGCCCGCCGGGTGATAACTGCCCCCTCCCCCTCCCACCTAAGCTGGACCAGGTTGCGCCTATTGAAGCCACTGGCAGGGGCGTTGACCTCACTGGGCACAGACATCCTCTCACCAGCAGCTTCTCCTCCGCGCCTGGCAACCTGGGCATAGGACACAGGGGGCTGCACTGCAGCACCAACAGCATTATTGGCCCCACTCCCTGTGCCACCTCGCTGGATGAAATACAGGGCAGGGCGGACAGCAGGGGCCCCAGCATTAGGTGGCGCAGTCTTCTTATAGTCCACCTGAGGTGCAGGTGAGGGGACAGTCACAGCAGCAGTCACAGCAGAAAGTCCAGCAATAGATTTAACCCCTGTGGACTCAACCCCAGACACAGCAGCAGTAACAGGAGCAACAACATCAGTAAAAGCACCTAAACCAGCTGAAGCAGAATCAATAGAAGCCCTGCCAGCAAGACCCAAACCTGCGGGTGAGTCACCCATGGCCCCAGGCCCACCAAGTTCGGCGCACCCAGGAACCCGGATGGGTGCCAGGATGGTACTTACGGCTGGCGCCACCTCACCCTTTTCAGAGCAAGGAGCGCCACAGTCTTCTATACCCCCTGACACAGCGCCTATGGCGCACTCCGCAGGCTGGCTGGACAGATGGACGTTGTCCTTAGCTGGCATGGGCTCCTCAGGCTGGCGGCTGTCCTCTGCAAGATCTGCTCCAGTAGGGGCTTCCTGGATGCCCAGCGATGTCACGCACTCCTGATGTGTTGCCTCAGCAAGAAAGTCTTCCAATGCTGGTTCCGGGGCTCCTGGCTCTGCTACTGCTGCAACTTTGGGTGGAGGTACAGCTGGAGAATCCTCCACCATCTGGGTCTCGTCCACATGGTCGGCCTCTTCCTCCTTCACAGTGGGGCCTGAGCGCTGCATGGACTTAAATCGCTCCTCATTTTTATATTTTTCTTTAAAGGCCCCACTGCTTGCTTTAAGGGACGCAACCAACTTTTCCTGCTGCCGACATGCTGATTCAAGCTCAGCTAAGTCTGCTTTGCTTGACCGCTTATCCAATCCCCGCGCCTTGCTGGTGTCCATTTTCTTTTTCTTTAATGCGATTTTCATCTTGCACAGCTTCTCCTCCTCCTTCGCCACATTGCACAAATTACTGCACACACGGCTGCGAAAGGCTGACAAACTCTCACCGGGCTGGGGCACCGTGGTGTTACTAGCGCCGCTGGTGGAAGCAGTCCCGGGATCCGGAGGTTTAATAGTCCTCCGGGGGTATCGGCGAGATTCACCCCCAGAATCCTCCATCTTGCCTGGTATAATCCTCCCAGCAAGGCCTCAGGCTTCACAGCTCACAGCACACAGCTCACAGCTCTCCAGCTGCAGGTAATCAGAGGAAGCACACACACCAGGAGGTGACCACACCCTCCTGATTACCCTAATAGATTGTAAGCTCTTCTCCTTCTGTATCCTCCCTTATACCCTAATAGATTGTAAGCTCTTCTCCTCCTGTATCCTCCCTTATATCCTAATAGAGTGTAAGCTCTTCTCCTTCTGTATCCTCCCTTATACCCTAATAGAGTGTAAGCTCTTCTCCTTCTGTATCCTCCCTTATACCCTAATAGAGTGTAAGCTCTTCTCCTTCTGTATCCTCCCTTATACCCTAATAGAGTGTAAGCTCTTCTCCTTCTGTATCCTCTCTTATATCCTAATAGAGTGTAAGCTCTTCTCCTCCTGTATCCTCCCTTATATCCTAATAGAGTGTAAGCTCTTCTCCTTCTGTATCCTCCCTTATACCCTAATAGAGTGTAAGCTCTTCTCCTTCTGTATCCTCCCTTATACCCTAATAGAGTGTAAGCTCTTCTCCTTCTGTATCCTCCCTTATACCTTAACAGATTGTAAGCCCTTCCTCCTGTTTTTCCTTTATACCCCAAAAGATTGTAAGCTCTTCCTCCTCTATATCCTCCAGTTACAATAGCTGCTTGCTATGTTACATTGTATAGCCGTTAACTGGCTGTTACAATGTTAATGTCCTCACAGCTAACTGGCTGTCAGGGGCTGCATTTTTCATACAGCCATTTTTTTATTGCTTAATAACTCCCTGTGAACTGTATCCATTCTGCAGGGCCTCCTCAGCAGCAGATGACTGATCCATGCATGTTTCGATGTGAGGGTCCCCTTTGTTCCCTTAAGCTAGGGAATGCCCCATCCACCTCAAGGAGGTTAGTTGGTAGATCCAAAACGGAGTGAGGCACTGGAAGCCATCATTCTTATCTGCCTCTCCTAGTTAACATTAACATCCATGCGTAATGCTGACAATACCCAGGACTAGACGCCATTCACCTGCCCAGCCTCAGTAGTGTCCAAGACCTCCACAAGTCTGGTCTAGCAGTGTGTGTGCAGTAGGGCATTCCAAATCACCCCCCCCCCCCCATACACACATACACACACACACACACACACACACACACACAGCTGAGGAACTTTTCCAAACTGACTCCAATAGTAAAGAAGTGCTTATTAGGTTGGAGTAGCGTTACTCCAATACAACGAAAGTGGCAAGAGAATTGTACTCATTACAAATCAATGGGCTCTTTCTCATCTATGGGCTGCATTTTGGGAAATTCTGCATGCAGCATTTTGTCCACAATGGGTATCTCAAACTGGGTCTCTGGGGGGAGGTGGACATGCAGTGGCTCTGAGGGGTTTCACCTTTTGACAGGCTGCGGGCCTTTTTCACTTACCTGGGTTCTGGTCTGCATTACAGGGCCGAGCAAAGGAGGTGGGAGTAGCTCCATCACTATTATTTATACAAAATTATCATCATTATTATTCAGGGCCTGGGAACCAATTTACCGCCCAGTTTAACCCTCTCATCAACTAAATATCAAGCAACAAACATGTCTAGCTGTGTGGAAAGACAGAGATTTGGTTGCATATATCTGCAGATACATGTGGAAGCCACACCGCCCCGGCAAGGCACTCTGTGTTTAGTGTGGTCCCTACTTTTATTTTTGAGTCCCCAACATTGGGACATGCAATGCAGCCAGAGCTACTCACCTGGGAAGCTGCCGGCCTCCCTTTAGAACACTCCATAGGGAGCGATCCATGATGGCTGAATCCCTCCCTGTGTGTGTTCATGGCAATTCAAACGGAGCAAAGGGGGTGGGAGTAGCTCCATCACTATTATTACAGGGCCCTTTGTGTGAAACTTCTGGGATCAGCTGTTTACTCACCTTGATCCATGTTCCCATGGCAATGAGTTCTGAATTAAACTCATTGCTGGGCGCCTACCACTGACCAATCCCCTCTGCCATGCAAAAGTCAGGGGAAGGGGAGCTTCTGCTATAGGAATGTCAAGGATGCCACCAGAGGTCTGCACATGTGACCTACGATTATCCCAAGGGAAAAAGCTGTAACTGGGCCTTGAAGTCTTTAAAAGTCTAGAGCTGGTTTCCAGGGTTTTGGTCGGCTTTAAATCCTTCAACAGACATCCTGTCTTAGACTGAGGTAGCGCTTAGAAGCAGTGCCTGGCGCATCCTCTCTGCATACAGTGAACTGAATACAGTTAAAAGTGTGTATTTCAAAGTGGACCCTTTAGTCCTTGCCCTGGAGGCTTCCCCTGTCTCTGGCGCATCCCAATTTTGGATGCCCAACTCTGGGAGACCCCCGGTATACTTACTGATCTGGCAGATGCGTAGCTAGTGTCTGGCTTCCTGTTGCTAATCGAGGGCGGGGGACTCCATTCATTGCATCTCCTGGCAATCTATTCTGATTGGCTAGAATCAATGCTGGTTGGAGGAGAGCTAACACATGTGATGTGGAATACACAGGATGCCCAAGTAAAGCAGACCGAAACCAAAATGGGTTTTGGTCTACTTTAACGCCATTTGAACATGAGAGTTGAGTGTTCCATTAATCATTAATAGATACTTATATTTTACTTGGTGCAAAATTTCCATAAAAGCAGTGTACAATGAAGGGGGGGGGGGTGTTCCAGCCCTCCGCACACCCTCTCCATTGAAATGAATGAATGAAGTGTGGCCAGGCCTAGTGACTGAAGCCAGGAAGAAGCAAGGAGGCAGTCACAGGGCCATAGGCCATAGTCAGGTGCAGGGATAGTGCTGTCCCTTTAAAGTGGAAATCCAATATACCTATAAAACACCCGCCACCCTCCTGTGGTGCTGAGGCAGGGTGGGGGGTTACAACAACAAAAAACTTGCCTCACCCGGTGTAACGTTGAAAAAGCAATTCTTGTGTATATCACTCAATGATTTCATTGGGGTATAATATGACCTGAAAGGTATAAATTGGCCTAGGCCACTTTACCCCCAGGTTCCATGATAGAAAGGTATAATCTGGCCTGGAGGGGTATAGTTTGGCCTAGGCTATTTTACACCCCGGGGTATACTCTGGCCTAGGCCAAATTATACCCGGGGTTAATCTGGGACAGGGTTATTCTGGCCTGTTACACCGGGATCCTGTGCTGGGCATAACTATCTAGAACAGACTGTACAGAGGGGCCCCGCCCGTCCATTCATATACAGAATAGGGAATGCTGCTCTGTGTACTGTCTGTGTGATGCTGCAAGATCCCAGGTGAATAAAGGAATTATTTGTTGGGGTTATAGGTAGACTAGACATTCACTTTAAGCTGTTTTCTGACTCACAGGTAAAAGTCACAACAATTCTATTCTATTAAAGCAGACCTTCACCCATACATGGGGATGCTTGACCATCGCTTAAACTCCTTACCCTCTCCTGCTTTCCTGGGGCCTGGTCTTCTCATCACAGAGGGTTAAAGAAACTGTACAAACAGATCATAATAAATACCATATTAAAAGGCCCAATAAACTATTCCCCAGCATCTAAAATTGATATATTTTACTGTTCTCTCCCCCACTGTCCTGCAACTCTGTTCAGGACGCTAGGATATAGGCACCGCCATCTTGCCTCGGAAGCATCACATACTGAGGAGAGAAGGGGTGGGGGGGTTATAGCTGTGCATTGCACAGACAGAGCAGAGCCGGGGTCAGGTAAATGACAGCAATCCCAGAATGCACAGCAGCACAGTCACACCCTTCCTGTTTACAGGCAGCCTGAGACTCCATGGGCCGCCATCTTGGATGTTTAAAGGTTTATAAAATGCAGTAGATGCAGGTAGGATGATTTTTAATCTGAGCAATCTGTGTATACAGGGTGGGAGGATACATATAAGATAGGCTCTTATTCAGGGTGAGGGTCCGGATTAATGTGAGTGTGACAGACTCTATGCCTTTTGGATTTTAAAGGCCCTGTTTCTGCCCTTGGACTTTTGCATAGACTCATTACTTTCACTTTCTTGAGCATGTCACAGACAATGTCATTGTGCTATTGATTACGTTACAGACTGTCATTGTATTGATGATTGTGTTACAGACTGCTATTGTCATTGTGCTATTGATTACGTTACAGACTGTCATTGTGTTGTTGATTGAGTTACAGACTGCTATTGTTCTACTGATTGTGTTACCGGCAGAGTTGAGGGATTGTGTGGCCTGCTCCCATTGGTCTGTGCGTTTGTCATGCAGTTCTCCATCAGGTCCACGGGGGAGGTCCCCTTGCATGGAGACTTGCATATGAGGCACAAGGTGGCACTAATTTAAAAAGTTCATCTTCACCCTCAATACTGAGTTCTGTCTCTTATTGGGGGAAACACTATATTACAATTCACTAGGCCTTGTAAGGGCTGTTCCTGGTTCCTCACGGATGACTCTGGGATTCCTGCAGCACCTCTCACCATTGGGAAAAGGACGTCTCTGGCGGGGAAGCCCTCCGGCGATAAAGGTTATCGCTACAGTGAGCAATTTGTATGTACAGGGTGGGGGAAACATATAAGATAGACTCTTATTTAGGGTGAAGGTCCGGTTTAATATGCACGGCATACGAATGCTGATTGGTGGACAGCCTGTACATGCGCTGTGGGATCGTTGGTGACGTACGAATACTGTGTTTTCCTGGGGCTTTCACACGGGGGGGGGGGGTATTCCTAATCAAGATAACGAATAAAGTTCTACAAAGTAAAAAATCCAGGTTATGTTCCGTTTTAAAATACAAGACATTCAATATGGCCTTTGATGAAGCCAGAGATGAAACATTTCAGATTGTGGTAAAAAGAAATTTTATAGCTGAGGAAACCTGTTTATTTTTAACCCCCGGACCCCCCTTACCATCCCTGATGCTGTTGGCTCGGTGGTTGTCCCGGATTTCAAATAAAACTGTGTTTTTCCACCGCCAAAGCAACAGCCTGTGGCACTTTTGACATCTCTCTCCCAAAGGTGCTGTTGTGACGGCTGGCGCGTCCCCGGCACTCCATTCTGTTCTGGATGCGTGCACGCTCATGTGCCCAGCCATTCAGAAAGGGTGAGCGCCGCACAGCTACAGGGAAGCTGGGGATGCGACGCCGGTGATCCACTTTAAGAATTTGCAATGGGTGCAACAGAACAATGTTAGTTAAAGCCGACCAAAACCCAGGAATTTACAGTTCGGTACATTCGAGCTGAATAAAACTCCTGCCCAGCTTGTGGTTTTCTATTTCTGGTAGAACTTGCCCCCCCCCAATTTCCTCTTCCTTCTGTTAAAAGAAAGAAGCCTGGCTGGATATTCCTTGATGCTGGATGTATAATTCACCCCTCCTCCCGCCATCCAACCATATTTATATGGATTTTTATTATTTACCCTTTTTTTCGTGATAGTGCTCCTTACTTACCTAACTTAGGGGGTTTTGGCCCAAAATACTGGAGAATGCTGATTTGTGATGCCCCGTGTGTGCAAACTCCCACAGCGCATGAATAGGCTCTAGTCCAATCAGAATAATGCGTAATATAATAATGCGTAATATAATAAAATAATAGTGCGTAATTATGCTCTGCACATTCTGAATAGAACAGATTGCCTGGTGCCTCCAGCTGGCTGCTCATCTACGCTGGCAGCAGGTGTGCTCATCAGCTAGCGGAATGCCAGGGATGGCACCGGAGGCCCATGCATGTGCCATGGGATTGAATCCCAAGGTGAGAAAATGGGTGATGAGAAGGGGTTTCATACAACAGGGCAGCACAAAACAGGGTGTCCCAGGAAAAAGCTGTTACCTGGCCCTGGGGTCCTTTAGACTTTACAGCCAGGTTATCAGAGTTTTGGTCCGCTTTAAGCTTATGAGTCATTGATCACAGTAGCACTTTCACTTTGTAACTGATGCTTTAAAGCGGACCAAGACTCCAGGACTGAGTAATTCCCTGCCTCAGCTCTGTGAAATCTCATTGGTTGCCCAATTAACATACCGATCTGGCAATCCCACGGCGCATGCACAGCGACATTACCGGCTTTCAATAGCTGATGTGCAATGTCCCAGTACAGCATTTGCAATACTGTTCTATATGTGTCCCCTCGACCTTCGTCTGTCCCTGTGACTTTGGGGTCTGTTATATTGCATAGCTAATATGGTATAATATATCTGTGCTCATACAGTATATATATATATATACCCTGTTCCTGTATAATAACCTTTTATATCCTGTTTTCATGTAATGACATGTTTCCTATGTGAATTTATGTAGTTTGCATTCAAAGAGTTAATGTTTTCACATTGTGCAGCTTCACAAACTTAATAACTCCCTAATGCTGTAACTAACTTGCTAGGGAAGGGTCACGTGACAAGTGGTGAGCCTATCAGGACTGCTGAGCCTCTAAGCCTGGCCTGTCCTCCATTTTCTAGTCAGAATAGCTGGGACATCTGAAGGAAGCAGATCTGTGCTTGTGCTGCTGGCTGTTCTCATGTGGCGAGTGTGGAAAAAGAATCCAAAACAGCACCTGGACAAAGAAGTAATGCTTTTCAGGTCTGCTGATAAGTCTACAGTATCATCTCTCATATTCCAGGTCACAGAGCCTGTCCTGAATTCAGCTCTAATCTCCAAGGCTGCAGAATCTTCAATCTTGCAAGTAAGCTATTCAGCCTAAAAGGCACTATAAGTCTCAGCAAGTCCTCTAGTCTCCCACACCACAGGATCGCTCCTGATCTGCACTGTCACTGTACCATCTAGACTGCCAGTAAAAGTTCCATTGATCCTAATCTGGCCTCTGCCTGTTATTGCTACCCAGCACCTAGCAAGGGATCTTCTGGGACCCCCGGTTGGTAGGGTAACCGGTGCCACCAAACCCTCCTGGCGTCACGACACAGGGCCCTCATACCATCTGGGCCTACAGACTTTACTACCTGTCCGGAACCTAGGCTTCGGCCTGCCACCCCAAAAGCCGGTGACCCACAGCTGCCTCCCAGCTTCCCTAACCTGGTCACCACAGATGTGCGTGCCGCCACCATGATGTTCTGTACGCCCTCCAGTCACCAGGGACACACTGGCAATTGTATAAATAGAAGGAGGTGGGAAGTCTCACAAAACCTTATCAATGGGGCAATGAAGTCCCAGGACAGGACAGCAGTCTGGGTTTTGTGTTGTGCGTCTCCGGGGTGGGGGGCGTGCAGCAACACGGCTGACCTCCAGAAACAGAAGCTGCTGTTGGCGAGTGATACAATTTCCTGTGTGCGGCGGGGTGTGTAAAACGCAGTAGAAATTATTGAGCGATATTGAAGGAGCGCAGCGTGAATAAGAAACGCCTCTTGCGCCGGCCTCGGAGATCAATATAATCTTAATCAGGAGCTGCCGCTGCACACCGTCTCCTGTGTCCGCCGCGCCCTGATCACTCACCCATACACTGTTACTGTAATTGGGAAAACAAGTCTATTATCTGCGGGCAAATAACCAAATCCGGGGAGCGACATCTGACTGGTCACCAGGGACAACGCTGGCCATGTCAGTTACACTGGCTGCTCTGTGCTCATGGAGGAAGTTTAAGCAGATGGGAAACGCGGCTCTATTGCTCTAATGCGCTCACACGGGACAATATGTTTTAGTTACCCTGTGAAATCAAGCGCACAGATTTGTGAACTTGGCAGCTTGGTAACTGATTGCTTATTCCTGATACATACCCCAGGAATGCAACTGGCAAATGCCAGGCTATGGAAGGTTATAGCACAGGCTGAATCTCTCCAATGTGCTCATACATTGCTTGTTACCTTTACACTAGCAGGCGGAATCATTACTAGTGGCAGGCAATAGCCGATGAGCGTCTGTACTGCGGCGCTAAGAGTGACCGCTAGTGGTCGCTCTGATTTGCCATGAGTCACTATTCCAGAGCGCCTCAGTCGCTGTAGTAACATTGCCGGCATTGATGAATTTGATGTGTTGAGTCGCTGTAACACCAGTACAGAGCTATATGGGAGCGAACGCTAGCGACTGGTCAGTGTGAGCGACTCAAACCATATTCATTAAAAAACAGCCTCACACAGCGCTGGCGCTCAAAACTGGGTCGCTGTAGCCCAGAGCGCCAGAAGCTGTGTGATTAAAGTCCGTTTTTGAACACATATCCACTAGTAACAAAGCGAAAACATATGGAATTACATTGTTATTACATTGTGACATTAACAGTAATACCAGACCTGTAATTAAAATTCTGCATAAAAAAAATCAAAAAAGTTTTCAAAAATGTATTTAAATAGGCCAGGAGAGGTCACAATTATTTCATTTACCTGGCGCTCTGGAAGCTTCAGCGCCGGCGCTCTACGCTGAGCCTTGGGTAATGATGAATCGGACGCTACATGGCGTTCCAGTCGCTCACCAGAATCGCCTTCATAAATGTGGAATTGCGTGCAGTGGCCGTCGTTCACCTGCCGCTACCCGCCGCTTACAAGGCACTACCTGTCGCTATCCCTTGATGAATAAGGCCCTATGATATCCTGTTGTCCATTTGTCAGACCCCCATTCACCCCCCCCCCCCCCCCCCAGGTGTCAGTAACATCCTTTTCTTGTAAGGTGGGGGAGGGCTTCCCAAACTTTCTTGCTGTATCTCTCACATGCTGAATACAATATACCTTTAAAGTGCACCAAAATGCCCAGCAGCCGAATCAAGATGCCCCTCTGTGCGCCAACAGATGCTTCCTTGCTAAGCTTATGGGGGGCACGTACCAGGCATGAGATATGCTCCGTAGCATCAGTGGTGAGGCAAGTTTTTCCGGCAATCCCGGGGGTTTCACAAAGTAGGGAAGGGGAGGGAATCAGGTCATACTTATAGACTCCATTCCTGTTTTTGGTACACATCTATAAGATTCCCTCCCCCTGGGGCACCCCGAACAGGTCTATAATATGAGAACAGAACATTTTCAGAGGTTTCTAATGATAGTTGTCTTTAAGTATTTCTCTTATTTTGGCATTCCCTCCTATTCTTTTTTCTTTGGTGGTTTTTGTGTTCTTTCTTCTGGTTATTGCTGTTTTAACAGCAATTAGTAGTCGCAGGTTTTAAAGTGGGCCAAAACCCACTGAGATCGGCCCGGGAATCTATAAGATACCAGGGCCGATTGATTCCCTCCCCTCGGGCATCCAAAATTTGGATTCCCCGCTGCGTGTAACCCTCCAGATCCCCCCCATACACTTACCTTGTTTCCCGGTCTAATGGCGCATACGTGAGCCGCATCCCCACTATCCCTTTATCAGGGCGTGTGCCCGCTCCAGGCATTTGTGAATACCTGGCGTGGGCACGCTCCCTGTTAGAGGGAAGCGGGGGATGCGACCGCCAGCGCGCTCCGATCTGCTTACTTTAGACGAAGGCTTAGATAAGCTAACGTGAGCAGATCTGAGCGCGCTTGATTGGATGACCTGGCGCACATGCTCCGTCGAACCAGGAAGGAGTGAGTTTGTTTTGGCAACCTGGGAAAGTTTCACACAGTGGGGCACAATGTTCCCTCTAAGCCGGAGCAGTTGCTGGGCGCAGTAGCGAGGGAGCTGGGCAATGCGCGATAAAAGGTGGGCAAGGAAAAAAACTGAGATAAATACACTGGAACAAACTACTACTAAAAAAAGCAAAGCTCATTCAACAGAAAGATCCAGATCCAAGAAACAAGCCTCCTGGGGTGTTTCACACAGCAGGGCATCCCGATTTTGGATGCCCCGTGGGGAGGGGTTGGATTGGCCGATCCCGCTGGGTGTTGGTCCACTTTAAAGCACATCTCACACTTCCCTCTAACAGGGAGCGCGCCCGCGTCGGCCATTCAGAATTGGCAGACTCGGGCACGCGCCCTGCTACAGAGAAGCGCAAGATGCGGCTGCGGTCCGCGCATGCGCCGTTGGACCAGGAGTAGGGTAAGGTTTGCGGGGTTTCACATAGCGGGGCATCCCGCATGGAGGGACCAGATCGGCTTGGGAATCTTATAGCTTCCCGGGCGGATCAAGGAGGGTGTTGGTCCACTTTAAGCTGATTTCCTATTTTTCCCCATCTTTCCTACCTCTTTTCTGTATTATTTTCTCTTGGTTTTCATAGCACCAGTACCTATTTTCCTTTATTGTCATATTGCTTTTATCTTCTTTACATTCCCTGCTCCTCTGTATTTTCCTCATCCCCCTTCTCTCTTTTTTTTCCATATTACCTACTTTTTTCTTTGTCCCTCTTTTCCACATTCCTTCCTCTCTCGCTCCCATTTTACCTTGTATACCTAATACCTAAAACTTACCTGCTCCTCAGACTGCTGCTCCTTCCCTCACACGAAAATGGCGTGCTCGCTCACTCCCTTAAATATGCCGGATGACGTGCTGATCGAGCCCCCCCTTTTTCGTGTGAGAGAAGGAGCAGCGTGTGAGAACGCCTTGCTGACCAATAGGAGGAAACCAGAGGCATGATGTCAGCGGAGGGGTGGGGTTTAAACACAGCCGCAACAACTGACAGAGGCAGCAGCTGTGAGCGGCGGTTCCGGCGGCGGCGCCGGACTTGACTGGGCATTTTTTTTTTAACTTAGCTGACAGATATGCGCGGAGGGGCAGCCGCGGGTGCAGCTTAGAGGGAACACTGGAGGGGCACCCCCAATAGTCAAAATCCCAGGTTTTGTTCCACTTTAATGCATGGCATAGAACTAGGTCCACAGCATTGGCATAGAGAGTGGGGAGCGGCCAGCATCCTCGGTTTCCCTCTGGCTGATGTGTGTGGTCCAGCTGGGGGCATCTCCGGCTTCCTTCGCCAAGCCAAATCAGAAAGGCTGAGTGCCTGAGCACGCATCAGCTGAGGAAACCCCATTTTATATCTATTTCTGCCGGACCTTTGTTTCCTAAGTACTATACGAGCCTCCCAGCCTTGGCTGCAGGTCCTGGTGAAGGTAGGCTACACCTCTTTTAGGTGTGATAGGGAGCTATGCTACCCCGTGAGACCTCATTATGGGGTAGGCGGTTTTCCGGGTTGGTGATCCCGGTTTGGGATTCCCTGTCCCTTCTTTCCTCTGTTTTTTTTTTTTTTTCACTCAGCGCTGCGGGCTTCTGGGGAGCTTCTTCCCCTCAGGTATCCGGTGAGGGGGCGGGGCCAGGTGCTCGCTGCCGCGGTCCGCCCCCCTCTATTGCCGCCTTTTGCGGGCACAGCCTTCTACAGGCCCGCATTGACTAACGTCGGTGGGAGAGGGGCGGGGCCTCACGCTGCGCGCGATCCGCGCGGGCCCACCCCCCTTCTTCTCCTTTCCTCTCGCTGAGCTGCTGCTGTTGCCGTCTGGACGCCATATTTCGCACGTGAGTGCCCCACCGGGGGCTCCCTCTTCCTTGCGTTTTTATTGCCTCTATTGCCGCTTCTTTGGCAGCACTGCCCGTCTTGTTTTTGATTAATGCATACATTGATATATATATATATATATATATATATATATAAATATACTTGTATATTCTTGTTTTATGGTACTGTGGGCATTTATACCTATTACATGTGATGTACTTTTGTATGTGTGGGTGCTGATGGGGCCTTTTCACTTATGGCTTTCAGGAGGACTCCGTTTTTTTCATCTAAAAAGGGGGTTCTCTTGGTCCTAGGGTCCCTAGCCTATTTACACTTGACAAATCCTCCCACAGGGACTTTAAAGGGGCATCCCGGGGTTGCTTACTAGCATAATTCCCTAGGTCTTGCGACTATCCAAAAAATCCCCATATGGAGGCTCCGCAGGATATTGGGCTCGGGCTCCCTTTGGGACAATCCCAGCCATGTGTGGGTTGTGAGATATCCCTTAAGGGTGATATTGTGCTGATCTTTATACCATGTGCACAAAAGGCCATAACGTGGCAGTTGGGCCCCCAGGCGTCTGGGTCGGCACCTCCCGCTTCATCGCCTCCCCCGCCCGCTTTTTCAGTACCCCAAGTGACTTGGTCGCTAGCGGGGAGTCGCACTCTGATGTTTGTACTAATTTGGCCAGCATCGAGAGATTTATTGCTAGCGCGGTGGGCAAGATGGCCCAGGCTAAAAAGTGTCATTTGCCGCCGGCCCAGGTGGCTTTGGATTTTGATGATGATTCCCTTGATTGGTCGGATTATTCCCCGTTAGAGAGGGGAATTGTTTGAGGTTTTGGATATTGCCTCACCAGAGGCACCGCCTGTCAAAAAAGGGGAATTTTTAGGGTCCTCCAAGCCATGCTTGGAGTTTCCTACCCAAGATCATTTTGAGGCATTGATCCTTAGGGAATGGGAGAAACCGAGCCGGCTTTCCGGGTGTTCCTCAGGGATGGGATAAGAAGTATCCTTTTCCGGTGGAAGCGGTTAAGCGCTGGTCTTCTCCTTCCGAGGTCGATGCGCCAGTTTTTTGGGATTGTCCAACACCTCTGTAGTCCACACCCCAGACGCCACTTCCCTTAAGGATGGCGAGGTTAAGCGCCTTGATTAGATGGCAGGTTATGCTTTTGCCAGTGTTGGTTCAGCCTTGCGACCTGTGTGTGCATCTGCGCTTGCTACAGTGGCTACTAGGTCTGTGGTTAGGGACTTGTTACTTGACGCCCAATTTGACCCGGCCAGCGCCGAGTTCACTAACCTTAAAAGGTGCAAATTATTCATGGAATTTGTATTGACCGCTATGGAGGACACTATTGTCATGTGTAGGAGAACTTCGGCATTCTTGGTAGCCATGCGCCGATCGGTCTGGCTTCGCCAGTGGGCGGCGGACTTTGCGGCCAAGGAATCGCTCACAGCCCTTCCCTTCTTGGGTACGCGGCTGTTTGGAGATAAGTTGGATGCGGTTGCTAAGGGAGGTAAGTTGCCTCAGCGTTAGAAGCAGCGTCGCTCCTTTCAGGGGGCGAGCTCCTTCAACCCTTCTTTTCGTGGTGCCAGAGCGGTCAGAGATGTTGCCTACTCCGGGGGCAGAGGTTCGCCTTGGAACAGAGGCAGAGGTCGGGCCCGTCCCGCTTCTGCCTGGGGTTCCAAGCCCAAGTCCGCTGTTAAACCAGCTCAACAATGAAGGGGCGCCCTCACCCGTACGGGTGGGGGGGGCGGCTGCGGCTCTTCTTCCAGGTCTGGGCCCAGGAGGTCACAGACAGATGGATTCTGGAAGTGGTCTTGTCCGGGTACAAACTGGAGTTCGAGTACTGGCCTCCTCCAAGATTTTTAAGGTCTCGGGTGCCCTCGGACCCTCAGGCTGCTCAGGGGCTCCTGTTAGCGGTTAAAAAAAAAATATTCTGGACATGGGAGTCATATGTCCGGTGCCTCCCTCAGAGAGAGGCAGGGGTTACTATTCCAATCTTTTCATGGTTCCCAAAAAGGATGGTTTCATAAGACCCATTCTGGTCCTGAAGATCCTCAACGGGTTCATCAGAACCAAGATGTTCCGCATGGAGACTCTGCGCTCGGCCATCAATTCCCTTCGTCAAGGGGACTTTATGACAACCATAGACATCAAGGATGCGTATCGGCATGTTTCAATTTTTCCAGCGCATCAGAAATTCCTCAGGTTCGCGGTGTACGATCAACTTTTTCAGTTTTGTTAGTTGACCTCAGCGCCGAGGGTCTTCACCAAGGTTCTGGCGGGCATAATGGCCCTGCTCAGAGCATTCGCATTGTGCCGTATCTGGATGGCCTACCTATTTCAGCTTCTTCCCTCCGTCAGGCGGAGCTGGACACCCACTAGGTGGTGTTGATTCTGGAGAGGTTCGGATGGGTGATCAACCGCCCCAAATTCTCTCTCTCTCCATCAAGGGAGTTTTCATTCCTAGGCATGAATCTGGATACCATTCTAGCCAGAGTGTTTCTACCTCAGCCCAAGGTGCAGGGGGTTCAGGATCTGATCCGCTTTCTTCTGGACGATCCTTGCCTCTCTATCCGTCTGGGGATGAAACTGGTGGGATTGATGGTTGCTTCCTTCGAGGCAGTCCCGTTTGCTCAGTTTCACATGAGATCTCTCCCAACTTCACCTAGTGACGCATTGGGACAGATGTCCGTAGTCCTTGGATCAACTTTTCAGGATGTCTCCCAGGGTTCAGCAGTCACTTCGGTGGTGGCTGGAGTCGAACAACCTGATAAGGGGCAGATCCTTTCTGGCCCCTTGTTGGGAGACGGTTACCACGGATGCCAGCCTGTCGGGCTAGGGAGGTTTCTGGAAAAGTCATCAGTTCAGTGGGTTGTGGGGTCCTCAGGAGGCTCACACCCCCATCAATATCTTAGAGCTCAGAGCCATCCGGCTTGTCCTGGCACGGCTGACGTCGCACCTACAGGGCCTACCGGTTCAGGTTCGATCAGACAATCGGACGGCGGTAGCCTACATTAATCACCAAGGAGGGACTCGCAGCACGAGTGCCCTCAGGGAAGTCTCTCTTATCCTGACTTGGGTGGAGAGCAATGTTACTTGCGTTTCGGCAGTCTACATTCCAGGAGTGGAGAACACTGAGGCGGATTCCCTGAGCAGGGGGTTCTCTCGCTGAGGGGAGTGGCCTCTCAATCTCAAAGTTTTTTTCGGTCCCTTTGTCACAAGTGGGGGACTCCGGAGGTGGATCTCTTTGCCTCACGGCACAATCACAAACTCCCATCCTTTGTGTCTTTATCTCAGGATCCTCTAGCCCTGGCAGTGGATGCCTTGTCCCTTGCCTGGAAGGATCTGGGGTTCCTGTACCTGTTTCCTCTCTTCTCCAGGGTGGGCAAGGTAGTTCGCGAGCTGATTCTGGAAGGGGCACCAGCAATTCTGGTGGCCCCAAGGTGGCCAGGACGGGTTTTGTACGCTGACGTCGTACGGCTGGCGGTAGTTCAGTACCGGCTGCCCATGTTTCTGGGTTTGATATCTCAGGGTCAACTACTTTATCCCAATTTACAAATGCTGGCTTTGACGGCTTGGCTGCTGTAAACTTCATTCTGAAGGAGGAAGGTTTGTCTGAGGACGTTGTTCAGACTTTGACTAGAGCTAGGAAGCGGTACTCTTCTGGCATTTACTATAGGATTTGGCGGTCCTATATTGACTGGTGTGGGGCTAGGGCGTTTCCTAGGATTTTGGAGTTTCTTCAACACGTTCTGGATCTTGGGTTCCAGCTTAGTACCTTGAAATGGCAGGTCTCTGTTCTGGCTGTTTTCTTCCAAAGATTTTTTGCTTTACACCCGCTGGTTAAGACTTTTTTCCAGGGGGTCACTTTTGTGCGGCCCCCTAGGAAGGTTCTGGTCCCTGTTTGGGATCTGAATTTGGTTCTTTCGGCTCTCCAGGGTACACCTTTTGAGCCGTTGCAGGATATTGCTCTTTCTGTGTTCACTCAAAAGGTTGCTTTCTTGATGGCCATTACCTCTGTCCGGCGTGTCTCTGAGTTGGCGCCTCTGTCTATTCAGGCCCCTTACTTTGAAAGACACCAGGTGTCTTTCAAAGTGGTTCCAGAGTTGGACGGGGAGCTTCCTTTGCTGGGGCCCGCCGAGATTTTTGGGGCAGGGGCAGAGGACGTGGCTGCCCTGGTCCCTCCTGGGGTCCCAAGCCTAAGTCCTCTCCCAAGCCCCCTCAGGCATGAAGGGGACGGCATCGGCTCTTTGCTCACGTCTGGAGGCGTCATGTCTCAGACCGGTGGATTCAGGAGGTAGTGTCCTCCGGTTACAAGATAGAGTTTGCAGCCTGGCCGCCCCCAAGATTCATCAAATCCCGGATGGCTCAAAACCCCTTGTCAGCTCAGGGTCTGTCCTTTACTGTCCAGAACCTTCTGGAGTTGAAGGTCATCTGCCAAGTGCCCTTAAGGGAAAGGGGCAAGGGCTATTATTCCAATCTTTTCACTGTTCCCAAAACAGACGGGTCCTATCCTGGATTTAAAACGCCTCAACAAATTTGTCAGATTCATACACTTTCGCATGGAGACTCTGCGCTCAGCTGTGACTTCTCTGCGTCCGGGGGACTTCTTGACCTCTGTAGACATCAAGGATGCTTACCTTCACGTACCAATCTTTCCAGGTCATCAGAGATTCCTCAGGTTCGCTCTGGAGGATCAGCACTACCAATTTGTGGTCTTACCCTTTGGTCTCACCTCGGCTCCCAGGGTATTCACCAAGGTGTTGGCAGGTGTGATGGCTCTGCTGAGATCTCAGGGCATTCTTCGCTACTTGGACGACATTCTCATCACTTCTCAGTCCTTCCAGCAGGCAGAGCAAGATACCCAGTTGGTGGTGTCCACACTGGAGTCATTCGGCTGGGTGATCAACCACCCCAAATCTTCCCTGTCTCCTTCCATGGTGAAGTCCTTTCTGGGCATGACTCTGGAGTCTTCAAGCGCAGGCTCAGCTCCTTCTGTCTTGTCCTCATCCGTCCATCAGGCAGGGAATGCAGCTGGTGGGCCTGATGGTGGCCTGCTTCGAGAGGTGGTTCCATATGCTCAGTTTCACATGAGGCCTCTTCAGCTTCATCTCTTGTCAGTTTGGGATTGGGACCCTGCATTTGTTCTGTCCCCTCTGGCCAGGCGGTCTCTGTCGTGGTGGCTGGACTCAGGGAACCTGCTGGGGGGCAGATCCTTTCTGGTCCCTTGCTGGGAGACTGTCACCACGGATGCCAGTCTGACCGGTTGGGGGGACTTCTGGAAGTCCCTGCAATTCCAGGGTCAGTGGGGCCCTCAGGAGGCCCACACCCCTATCAACATCCTGGAGTTGAGGGCGATCAGGTTGGTTCTCGCCCACCTAACCCCACACCTTCAGGGTCGGGCGGTTCAGGTCCGCTCGGACAACCGGACGGCGGTTGCCTACATCAATCATCAGGGAGGGACCCGGAGCAGAAGGGCCCTCTGATTCTGTCTTGGGCGGAGGACAATGTTCCTTGCATCTCAGCAGTGTACATTCCTGGGGTGGAGAATCTGGAGGCGGACTCTCTGAGCAGGGGGACCTCTCGTCTGGGAGAATGGTACCTCAGCAGCAGTGTGTTTCGCTCCCTGTGCCACCGCTGGGGTCAGCCGGATGTGGATCTGTTTGCGTCCCGTCACAATCACAAGCTTCCAGTCTTTGTCTCTCTGTCCCAGGACCCTCTGGCCTTAGCCATGGATGCCTTGGCAATGTCTTGGAAGAGCTTTCAGCTCCTGTATGTGTTTCCCCCGTTTCCTCTGCTGGGCAGGGTGCTGCGCAAGATAGTTCAGGAAAGGGCGCCAGCCATTCTGGTGGCCCCGTTTGCCTAGAAGAGTGTGGTTCGCAGACATCGTGCAGCTGGCAGTAGATCAGTATGTCCTGCCCCGGGTTCCAGATCTGCTCACTCAGGGGCAGCTACGCCATCCCAATTTACAAACGCTGGCTTTGACGGCCTGGCTGCTGAAACTTCCATCTTGATGGAAAAGGGGCTGCCTGCCTCTGTTGTTAATACCATGATTCGGGCTAGGAAAAGGTCCTCTTCTTCCATCTACTATAGGGTTTGGCGTACCTACATTGACTGGTGTGAGTCTAAGTCACTCCCCTGTCGTGTGTTTTCTATTCCTAGGATTCTGGAATTTCTGCAACATGGTTTGGATCTGGGTCTTCAGCTCGGTACTCTTAAAGGTCATGTTTCTGCCTTGCCCATTTTCTTCCAAAAATCCTTTGCTCAGCATCCCTTGGTCAAGACCTTTTTCCAGGGGGTTACTCACATGCGTCCCCCACGTAAGCCTATATTACCTGTCTGGGACTTGAATTTGGTCGTATCTGCCTTGCAGGGGTCCCCTTTTGAACCCTTGCAGGAGGCCCCTTTGTCCATTCTTACGCTTAAGGTAGTCTTTTTGGTGGCTATCACTTCTGTTAGGTGTGTCTCTGAGCTGGCGGCGCTTTCCATCAAACCCCCTTACTTTGAGAGACACCAGGACAAGGTGGTGTTTCGATTTCAGCCAGACTTTCTACCTAAGGTTGTGTCTGCTTTTCATCTCAATCAGGACATTGTTTTGCCTTCTCTGTGTCCTAATCCTAGTAACTCTGAGAGGCTCTTACATTCTCTGGATGTGGTCAGGAACTTGAAGTTCTATTTGGTGGCTACTGATTCCTTCAGGAGGAATGATGCTCTTTTTGTTCTTCCTTCTGGACCTAAGAAGGGTCTGGCTCCAGCTAAATCTACTATCAGCAAGTGGATCCGTCAGGCTGTGATTCAGGCCTATTCTGCTAAGGGGAAGGAGCCTCCCTTCTGCCTTACTGCTTACTCTACACGTGCTATCGGTGCCTCTTTTTTTTCAGCACCAGGCTTCTGTTGAACAAGTTTGCAAGGCCGCCACTTGGTCTTCTGTTCATACTTTTTCCAAGTTTTACAAAGCTGATTTTAGGGCCTCAGCTGATGCTACTTTTGGTCAGTCGGCAGTGGTTTAAACTGCCCGCTGTTACTTTTTGGGGATCCCACTCTACCTTACGGACACTGCTATTGGATGTCCCATGTGTAAGGAATATCTTCTGGAGCAGGACGTGCTGTATACTTAGAATAATACAATTCTGTGATTACTCACCTGTAGAATTGGTATTATACATATACAGCACGTCCTGTTCCATCCCACCCTTGTTATCATTATTCTCAGTTACCTCTTTATGGTGATTGGTCAGATGTTCATTGAATTTGATTGTTATAGTTCTCCCGGCTTCATTTTAACTGCTTTTCAATACTGGGGAATTTGTGGGAGGTCCCTGGTATATATAGGGCCGGGAGGAGCCACTTTTTTGCTGTCTCTGCAGTCCAGCGCCATCTTGTGGCTGTATAACCCAAGTGTAAGGAATATCTTCTGGAGCAGGACGTGCTGTATACATATAATACCAATTCTACAGGTGAGTAATCACAGAATTGTATTTTTCTGCATTCCTGCACAATCCCTCAGGAGCCCTTGCTCCGTCTATCTTTCTTGGTCTCCTATTGTTGTGCTCCTTCTGTGTTCTCCTTGCTTTACACCAACATTCTCATCCAAAGATAACTATCATTAGAAACCTCTGAAAATGTTCTGTTCTAATATGTTAGACAAACATCACCAGTCAGCAAAAATCACCATAAATGCTACAGAACTGTGCTTGCAATTTTTGGGAGCAAACACATATTGTGCATATCAAGCACGACAGGCCCAAACTTTTTGTAAATTAAAAAATGTTCAGGCCAGTCATGCTGATTGTTAAAACAGCAATAACCAGAAGAACACAAAAAACGCCAAAACAAAAGGCCCAGTAGTTGCAGGTTTTAAAGTGGACCAAGACCCACTGCAATCGTCCCGGGAATCTATAAGATTCCAGGGCCAATTAATTCCCTCCCCTGGGCATCCAAAATTGGGATGCCCCACTGTGTGAAACTCCCCCCTAGGTCGCTCCATGCACTTACCTTGTTTCCCAGTTCAACAACGCATGGGCGGGCCAGGGCTGCATCCCTCTAGCAGGACACATGCCTGTGATAGGCATTTGTGAATGGCCAACGCTGGTTAGAGGGAAGCGGGAGATGCGATTGCCAGCGTGCTCGGAGCCTTAGATGACGTGACGTCAGCGGCTCTGAGCATGCTGATTGGACGAGCGGCCGCGCATGCGCCGTAAGAGTTGGCATCGGCGATCTGGGGGGTTTCACACAGTGGGGCACAATCGGGATCCTGGGATTTGTTCCACCTTAACAACCACTCTGGATGGAATTGCTTGTTTCTCCCTCATTGGTCAGTGTGAAGATGCTGGTGCTGCACGGAGGAGCTGTGGGGAACTAAAGGTGAATATTGACTGAACAGGAAATTTAAAGGGACATTTCAGGCAAAAGGTTAAAGTAGGCTGTTTTCTGCTCTTCATGCTGAATGTGACTCTGCATCTTTTATTTAGCCTGCTTTATATTTCTTTACAAGCCCCATTAAACTCCCTCCTTCTGCTGGGCCGCCTCAGCAGCAGAGAATGACTTACCCATTCATTCTTAGTCTCTCAGCCCCCAAAATGAATTCACTTTGGAGGGGACTGTTAAAGGCGGAAGTTCAGCAGGGTTTATCAGGGAATGCAAAGTGCGGGTGTTTGAAATGTGCTGCCCCTGCCAGCTAGCATCAGAAAGCAGCTATTTTACCCCTTTGCTTGGTATGTCGCTTTAGGATTTTGACTATCCTGGGTTTTGGTCCTTTCCCCCGGGGCACCCCACAGATTGCCTAAGGCAAATCACCTCTTCCCGGTCCTACAATGCATGCGTGGCCGCTCGTCCAATCAGCGCGCTCTGAGACGCTGATGTCACATCATCAAAGAGCAGCGGCTCTTCCCTCTAACAAGGAGCGTGCCTGCGCCGCCCATTAACAAATGCCTGCCACGGGCACGCGCCCTGCTAGAGGGATAGTGGGGATGCAGCTCGTTCATGCACTGTTGGACCGGGAAACAAGGTAAGTGAATGAGGTGACCTGGGGGGTTTCACACAGCGGGACATCCCGATTTTGGATGCCCCGGGGGGCAATCGTTCGGCCTGGGAATCTACAAGATGGGCCGATCGGCGTGGGTTAAGGTCCACTTTAAGTCACTTATGCTCAACCTGTGGCGCTCGGAACTATCTGATGTGGCCCTTGATCTGCTGGCGTGTAAAGGTAAATAGAAGCTCAGTAAGGATGAAAGGCTGCAAGGTGAGTGTTAAAGGGAGGGGCCCACTGGCAAACAGAGGTGACAGCAGTGGCTTGGAGGAACATGGTGACATTGATAACCCACCCCTGGCACTACAAAATACGTTTATATATAATAGTTTTATATATATAGAATTGGTAGGTGGGAATACAGTTACAATTTGGGCTGATGGGTGGGTGGGCTATAAATATGGGACCCATATATTCGGAAAGGTAAGGCCATTACTATGTGTATTGGTAGCATGTGGGGATAGTTACATGTAAATGTGGAGGTGTGGAAGGACATACGAGTAAAAGAAAATCTATGACATTTGTGGAGACACTGGGTATCCTGATTGTTGTAGAAAAAAAGTCTTATGCTATTTAAATTGGAAAAATGTGAAATTCTGAACCTATTATTCATTGTGGCCTGTGGCTAGTTTTACTGCTGGTAGACAGTATCCTGCTACTTGGAATAGGTGGTGTTCAGGCACAGCTCCGGCAAGGAGCAAACCTGTCTGTCAAGTGCATAGTAACAGCTTCTTCAGTGAACTGCCTCTGTAGTGGGGGGGATGCATGTGAGAAGAGATGCGACATCAAGGCACCACGGTTTCTTCTGTCCCCTTTATCAGTCCATGGAGTGTGGTTGTGAAACACTGGGTGTTCAGTATACAATGCTGTGCATTACCAACCAAGGGGGCTGGGATGTTAGGTATTTTGCAGCTTTGTCTGTCACAGAATTGATAGGGAGAGGCTTCCCCCAGTAGATGCATTGGCCCTGGCTATAGATTTGGTCTATGACCTTTTTCTTGTGCCTGTTGGTTGGGCTCCTACGAGATGCTATCATTAAGAAGTGTGGTCACATCGGCATAATAGACACAGGACATTGCTTTGATGACAATCACGTTTGCATTTTAGATACTGAAGTGGACTGGTTTAAAACAGGTGTGAACGAAGCCAAACTTGAATACAGACGGGAGGCTATGACCTGACTGGGACTTACAGTGTTAACACAAAAGGCAGTAATTAAAGCGAACCAACACCATTTCTCCGGCTGGCAGGCGGTGTTCTGGCCACATTCAGACAGGCTTGCAGGGGCATCCAGAATGCTGGAGCCCTCCTTCGCCCCCGCAATTCTTACCTCTTTCTGGATCCTTGGCCGGGAATGCAGCCTCACAATTTGCTACAGGTGGGTCACAGTCGCATCCTCAGCTCTGGCCACCAAAAGGGCCTCCCATGTGACTGCCAGTGGAAAACCACAGGGGTGCCGTCCCCGGCCAAAGATTCCAGGAAGAGGTAAGAATTGCAGTCAGTGCATTGGGGGGGGGGGGGGGGGGTGTACACACAGCCAGATTGGATAGGTCAAAGGGATGCTTGCTGCTGTCTATTCAGCGCTCCATGCCAGTAATTTAAGCGGAACAAAATTCAGGAATTTGACTTTTGTTTCATACCCCACTGTGTGAAACCCCCCAGTTCACCCAGTAAAACTCGTCCCTCCTCAGTCCAACGGCACATGTGTGGCCTCTTGTTCAATCAGATCCCTTTGGCAAAGGGCTCAGATTGTCTTCAATGGGGAGCCTATCTGAATGTCGGGGGTGTGCATGCTGCAGGGATGTGGCAGCACACACTCCCCATTGTCATTGCCAAAAGGCAAATGTCTCTTATTGGACGTGAGCCTGTGCATGCGCCATTGGACTGGGGAAAGTTGAATTACTGGTGCCCTGGGGGGGATCCAGATTTGGAATGCCCCCGGGAAAGCCAGTGGCTGGCCCTGGAATCTTAGAGTGGCCTCCGATGTTCCACTTTAGAACAACCACTTTAGAGTGCCTACACATGCAGCATAAGGAGATCTAGCACCCAGCAGGGTATCCCAATCTTGATGCTCCTGGCACAAGTAACAAAAGCTGGGATAGTGAAAATGTTGCTCCTCTCTGGTGCTTATATCTCATCAAGTGCCCTTTCTACTTCATTGGCTAAACTTGATGTATACAAGCTGGAAGGCAAGAAAAAGCGCCATCCCTGCTAGTCCGGTGCTCAGACACTTGCCTGATCCAAGTCCAGCGCCAGCTTCCCACCAATATTGTCCAGCAACTCATCTGTGCAATTGACAATATACAACCCTGTGCCATTCAACACAAGAATTATGGCATGCCTGCTTTTATTCTCTGCATTGGAGGGGGCTTGCCAGGTCTTGACACTCCCACCTCCATTGCAGTGAATAAAGGGGGTGTGCCATAGTCCATACAATGAATCGCATGGGGCGGTACTTCATCATATGTACAGAGCAGAGGCTTGAGGATAGCGGTGGGCAGCCAGTGCTTGGATAAAGTAATCTGGTAAGTGTCAGGGCGCTGGACTAGCAGCGATCACCGGGAAGGAGTATAGAGTTCTTATTATTCTGTAGGTATAGCAAAAGGAGAGGCCACTTATACATTTCTTTTACTGAGTGGAAGAACTAAAAGATGGCAAGTTTTTGAATGTAACATTCTGATTTATAGGGGGCAACTACTCAACTCTAACTGAAATAACAGCTGATTCTTCTGCTGTGTGCACATGATTTTACTCATCAAGAAATATTCCAGGCAGATGTCACCCCTGGATTTTTATTTCCTCTTAGGAGAAAAAAAAAACCTAAGCTTGGCAGGATTTATTTTTCATTTGCGGTGTATACGTGACCCCTCCACTCACTATCCAGCATGTTTTTATGAATTTTCAATATTAGACATTTTCACAATACAGGTCCACGGCCCAGGAATCTATAAGATTCCATGGCTGCTAGATTTCCTGCCCCCTGGGGCATCCAGACTCAGGATGCCCCGCTGTGTGAAACCCCCAGTTTGCCCAGAAACTCATCTTCCTGGTCCAATGGTGCATGCATCAGCATCATCACTATGCAGAACGCGTGCCTGCCGCAGGCATTTGTGAATGGCCGGTGAGTCTTAAAGGAGCCACAGCACTCAGTTTAGAGACAGATTATAGGCTGGCCTGCAAGCTAACAGGGTTGAGTGCTGTGGCTCCTTTAAGACTTTTGTATCCTAATTGCCCTGCTAACGTGCACCTCCCAGGTTAGTTATAAAATGGTCTGAGCGGCTGCCACCCCCCCTTTGTTTCTTTTGAATTTGTGCAAGCACATGGTGTGTGGGGTCTAGGCTGTATTGCAAGGTCTTTGACCCTTCCACCCCATGGCTTGCACTTGAGAGGTTTAGGGCAACCTCAGGTAAGCCTGCTCCCAATTTATCAATTATTGTATGTCCCAAATGGGCTCTCAGAGATTAGAGTTAGGACTGCACCTCACAGAGGCACTTTGGCGTAGTGGTGCAGCTTAAGCATACTTCTGCAGATGTGTGTGACCGAGCCTCTGTTTTTAACCAAGTTTAGAGACAGATTATAGACTGGCCTGCAAGCTAACAGGGTTGAGTGCTGTGGCTCCTTTAAGACTTTTGTATCCTAATTGCCCTGCTAACTTGCACCTCCCAGGTTAGTTATAAAATGGTCTGAGCGGCTGCCACCCCCCCTTTGTTTCTTTTGAATGGCCGGTGAGGGCATGCCCCCTGTTAGCGAGGGATGGTGAGTGTGCTAATTGGATGCTGTAGGACCAGGAAGGGTGAATCAGATTGGGTGACCTGGGGGGTTTCACACAGTGGGCCATCCCCGATCAGGGTGCTCTGGGGGCAAGGACCAAAACCCAGGATAGTAAAAATCCTGGGTTTTGGTCCACTTTAATCCATTCTCAGTGTCAATTTATATATTAAAAAGGACTGGCCCTGTGGTACACTGCTAGTAACAGTGATTCAATCAGAGTATGCACAGTCATCTATAATTAAGCTAATAAATGACTCATGTTAACACGTTTTCCCACAATCCAAAAATTCCCATATATTGTACCAATATTTTATGTGGCACAGAGTATCAAATGCAGATATATGATATCCAGTGACTCCCCCATATCCATTTTTGAACTTACTTCCACTAAGACTCCAGGATAGCATCTCTTAGAAAACCTTCTAACAGCTTTCCCAAAGACTAACCAAGTCTGTAGTACCCTTTAAGACCTTTTTTTTTTTACATATTGGCACCACATTTGCTCATTGAATCTTTAAAAATTATAAATAATGGCTTGTCTATTGTATATAATTCCATTAAACATGGGGATGCCATCCGGACCTGGGGATTTGTCTTTTTCAATCTGTTTAAGGCAGTGCTTCCTTGGCTGAACAAGTGACTTATATTGGAGAGTTTGATTATTCCTCTGCATTTCACCTGTCAAAACGCATTCATCTCTGGATATGGAGTTTAGTAAATTTCAAAATCAATGCTGTTTAGAGCATCTCTAAGCTGATCAAAATTCCTTCTGAATTTGTGTTTTCATAGGTCCACTAGGAATCCTAGTGACAGATAAATGAAAATAATATTATGATCACTGTTCCCAAGGTGCAAACTGACCCATACCTTTTTAGTTTCAAGTGCAACATGGCCCTGCCCTCGACAAAGAACTTTTACCTTTATAAGATGTACAGGTTTCTGCTTTCCAAGCTATAGCTGGGTAAACTACCTCCGTGTATTTCTACCTATACAGACGCCACACAGTTGTTTCCCTCACACACTCTATATACCTCCTACATTGTGGGCTGTACACAGAATTTTACACCTGATATTTAACATGCCCCGGGGGCATCCCCAGCTGGGTGGGCCCACTACGTAAATCACCTCAGAACAAATCACCTCTTTCTGATCCAACAGCGCATGTGCAACCTCTCGTCCAAGCAGAGCAGTTTGACGTTACTATGTCATTTGGCTCTGGTACACTCCAATGGGGATTGAAAGTGGCTGCATCCCCAGCAGCCAAATTACATAGACATGGCAAATGGCTGATTAGACGCTGCACCAATGGCCTGGGGAAAGGCGATCTGGGGGGTTCCACACAGCTGTTGGGGATGCCCATGGGGAAAGCCAGCAGTTGGCTCTAAAATCTTGTAGATTCCAGGGACAGCTGCCCTGGATTTTGTTCCGCTTTAAAGCAGATCATCCCCAGGAACCTTCACAGGCACAAGATATTTCTGTTACAAATAATTCCATGGCCCCTTTAACAATCTAGCCCTTTGTTTTATTATATTG
This sequence comes from Gastrophryne carolinensis, assembly GCA_027917425.1. Classification (NCBI taxonomy): domain Eukaryota; kingdom Metazoa; phylum Chordata; class Amphibia; order Anura; family Microhylidae; genus Gastrophryne; species Gastrophryne carolinensis. The sequence goes on from CM051241.1 coordinate 190,694,976, forward strand.
ATTTTTTCTGTAAAAAAACAACTTTATTTCCCCCAAAAATATCATTTTACAATTAGGATTTGTCAATTAAATATTTTCTAGAAATCTTGAGACAAAAATGATTTTAGGAGAATCTGCAAATATGGATTAATGGCTAAATAACTTGTGAAACCCAAATGTGACCATGTCACTGAAAATAAAAGTTGCCCAGCGGTAATAAAATATCTTCTACAAGAGCTGTTACAGTTTGAAAAGTAAAAATACGAACAGATTGTTCTTTAAATCGGACGTTTACAACACTGCCCTTGGCGGAGTCTCTCTAGAAAACTAATTTCCTGCTAGACATGATCAGTACAAGTCTTTGAATGGTTTGGAGTAATTGAACATCTGATAGTCCATGTAGTAGAAGTCGTAGGCCCGTTGCCTTTCCAGTGGGGAGAGCTGTGCAAAGTATTGCTCTGTGATTTTACTTGTGGTCCTTTCCTCGGTGGAATGGCGATCTTTAAATCGGGGAAACGTCAGGTTTTGGGGGGCCCCTATGAGGTGCAAAAGGAAATTGGCATCCTCTTCCATGCTCTCAAACTTCCCAACAAAGTCGTAATCTATCAAACATGGGCTGCAGAGTCTGCTCACATGGTCCCAGTGAATGTCCATGCCCACTGGTCGATGGACATCCAACAAGTACTGAACAAACTCTTTAAACTGGACCCCAGAGCCTGTATTCAAAGCCTCTCGGGTCGCGTTCCTTCTGTACTTCGAAATAATAGCCTTGCCAAAGACTGGGTGGTAGTAATTGTTTGCATGCTCAAACTTGTCTCTAAAGGCGGACACCAACCTCTCAAATGGTTCTCGGACAAAGATCATCTTCTTGTAGGTGTTGAGTCGGTGAAAGATCCCTTTGCGATCAAAACTGTCTAATCTCTTCAAGTAGTTCCCATAATGGACAGTGTTGTGTTGGATGTCCTTGGTGGAGGAAGCCAATCCATTGAGAACCATGAGGACCCTTTTCCAGTTGGAGCAACCGGCTTTGGGAACCTCACAATACAAAATCTTGTACTTGTCCTCGACGAAGATCCTGGACACGTGATAGGGAGTGATAATCCGCCGGCTGCTGCTCTTGTACTTCAAGCAGATGTCCTGCATCAGCTTTTTTCGCTGCCACTGGACCTTGTAGAGCTTTTCCCAGTTGCTGTTCCGGTCGTGGTCCTCAAGCCTCATAAGATCCACAGCAGAACCATTGATGGGCATCAAGATGGGAGTTTCTTTATAGAGGAAATGCTTCCGTTTCTTTAGCAGCTTCCTTTCAGTGTATTTATTGTTGTCTCGCCGGAGGAACAGCATCCTTTTCTTCCTCCAGTTGTGTAAATTAGTGGAGTACTGATAAGGAGGATACGTCGGCTCATCTCGCTGGAGGCTGAGGAGCTGTTTGGCAGCAGTTTCTATTGAAGTCCCAAACTGATTGTTTGATGTACAGTCCTGTGAATAGTAGGGGAGAAAAAAATTCAGTATCTTTCAACACCAAAACCTACAAGATAAACAAAGAACATTGCTGGAGTGACAAATATTTTGCTGTGCACAGAGCATGAGGAGTTGGGTTGGGTTCAGGGCTGTATTTGGTATTCCAGCTATCCTGGGCACTTTTAGTGCTTTGAGTCCCTTATTGTTGAGTCAGGTCTGCGAGAGAAAGGCTCTTCACATGTATGCATTTTGGGCCCATGGTCATAGTAGGTTGCCTGGCCAATATGTCCTCGGCACAGCGCTCATTAGGGGCACCCCACAGATTAAATTTATGGTTAGCAAGTAATAGAGATAAAATAAAATAAAATGAAATAAAACGGCACAGAGCTAATATAAACTAGTTAGGGTCCTCTTTAAAGTCCTTCAAATATTTCTTCAAATTCCACCATGTGCATCCACAATCCACTCGTGCTCCACCACAATGGTAGAGCCATTTAATTATATTCACCTCCCGTGCTGTGGATTGGTAGAGTGGCGTTAGTTACGTCACTTTGCCGTTTAAGTTGAGACTGCGGAGGTAATGATATTCACCTCCTCCGCCGCTGATTGGATGAGGGATACTAGTAGGGGATTGGTGGACTTAATGATATTCACCTCCTCTTGGATGGATTGGACGAGGAATGTGACCCACGCATAGTTGCTGACTGGTGAGCGTAAAGCTGATCTGGCCAGTGATTGGATGAGAGGGAGGAAGCTTTGTCCCCTCTTGTCCCGCCTTTTCTTTATTTAATCGCTGCTTGCCGTCGCGCCGGCTGACCTAGTGAAAGTCGCGCTGAGCGGCGAAACGCGTTGGGAGCCGGCGGCAACACATTTGGAATTTAGCAGCGTGAGTTGGCCCAGAGCCTGAATTGACATGCGAGTTTTAATCTTTTATCATGTGAGTGTTTTATTGGCCTGAATAAATGTGCATTTAAAGTTTTGCAATATTGCGCAATGGTCCTTTTGTTCTCTTCCCTATGACTTCATGTTGGAAATCGTGGTCGGGGATTGTATAACATATTGGGAGATCCAATTTAAATGAGGTGAAACAAAGAGGTGGAAATAATATTGGTCTAAAATTGAGCGTGTCTAACCCTCTGTGAAACTGGACCCTGAGAGGTGGATCCCGTTGGAGAGATCGTTCTGGGGATCATCATAATTGCTGATTACACCATTTATTTGTGGTAAGAGTACCAAATCGGTGGTGGTGGAGCACGAGTGGATTGTGGATGCACATGGTGGAATTTGAAGAAATATTTGAAGGACTTTAAAGAGGACCCTAACTAGTTTATATTAGCTCTGTGCCGTTTTATTTTGTTTTTTGCACATACTTACTGTGGAGATTTAAGTATAGCACGTGGAGCTGGAGTTAATAACTATTACATTACACCATTATTATTTAATAGTTGATTAATTATTATATGTTAATTGTTTTTAGCGCGGTATTCACTTTTTGAAGTAATAGAGATAGGTAGGTAGAGGTGAGGGAGGGTTTAAAGCAGACCAAAACCCAAGCCATATGGCACAAGATTCTAAAACACTCCAGGATGGGCCGAAAGTCCTTGCCAATTCATGAGGCCCCCTGTTTGGTAAAGAGGTAAAATTACAGTGATATGTGGGGTTTCAGTGCGTATAGTGCATTGATATCCCTGGTCATCTGAATGGCTGGGGTTGGGTGCACACAGTTGGAAGGCACCTGGCAATCTATTTATTCAGCCAAACATTTATATGCATATAAATGGCCAGTCCGGCTGGCCTTTAAAGAGTTACCTTTTCGTTTTAGAGAAGGAGTCCTGCAATATGCACACACACGTGTCAATTCTTTGGGAGTTCTGCTGCTCCATTAACTGTAACAGAGGGGGGGTGCAATGCATTGCCTCCCTGTGTATGAGGTGGTGGGGGCAGGTGACAAGGTCCTGTCCTCCAAAAACAGTAGGTTTTCAACCCCTCTCCCATAAAAAGGGAAAAGTTTTCATTTGTTTTATAGGAACATCCTAATCTGGGATGCCCTGCGTGAGAGGTCCTGGTTTACCTAGTCACTTTCCTTGATCCACATTCCTAGGGGGCATATGTAGGCTCTCCTCCAATCAGCATTCATTGGCATGCATCATAATGCCTGTCAACCAATGCTGACTGAATGGATTTCTGTGCGCCTTCCCACAGGCTCTGCACACGCCAACAGCCTTTCACATACACCAGGCAGGAGGTGAGCACAATGTATGGAGAGGTGCTGGGGGTACCGGCAGGGCATCGAATCTCTAGAGTATACTAGTAAACCTGGGTTTCACACAGCATTCCAAATTGAGCCTGTAACCCAGCCCTGGTATCTTTTAGATCCCAGAGCCAGTTTACATGGATTTTGTTCTGCTTGACGGGCAAAATATTCAGCACCCGTCCTGGGCAAAATATTTAGTGCCTGGCAATGTCTGCCAAGGGCAAAATATCTGGTATCTGTCAGCATGTGCCCTGGGCAAATTTTTAGCTCTCATCTGTTGTGGACAAAGGTTTCATCACCCATTAGTGTCTGTCCTAGCCAAAATATTTTACGCCTGGCAACATTTGTCCTAGGTAAAATATTTAGCAGCTGGCAATGTCTGTCCTGAGCAAAATATGTCCTGGGAAAATAGTACTGGACAAAATATTAAGTGCTTATCTGTTGAGGGCAAAGCATTTCAGAGCCTGTCAGTGTCTGTCGGAGCAAACATTTCATCTGAATCTTTTAGACCCCACAGCCAGTTTACATGAGTTTTGGTCTGCTTTAAAATATAAAACTAACTTGGGACAACAGTTTAGAAACTGTCAGCATCTGTCTTGGGGAAAATATTTCAGCACCTGTCGGCATGCGTGCCAGGCAAAATATTCAGCACCTGTCAGCATCCTGCCAGCTTTCCTGGGCAAATATTTAGTGCCTTGCAATGTCTGCTCTGGGCACAATATCCGATATCTGTCAGCATGTGTCCTAGGAAAAATATTTAGCTCTTATCTGTTGTGGACAAAATTTTCATCACCAGTCAGTGCATGTCCTGGGCAAAATGTTTAGCGCCTGTCATCTGCACTGGGCAAAATATTTAGCCCCGTCAGTGTCCATTCCTTGCAAAACATTTCAGCGCCTGTCAGGAGTCTGTTCTGGGTAAAACATTTCTGGCAAGTCATCTGTCCTAAGCAAAATATTTAGTGCCTGTCAGCATCCGTTTTGGCCAAAATATTTAGCAACATCTATTCTCTGCCAAAAATGTCAGTGCCGGCATCTCTCAGGGCAAAATGTTTAGCACCTGTCAGCATCTGTCCTGGAAAAAATATTTAGTGCATCTCTCTTGAGCAAAACATTTTTCCTGGGCAAAATTTTTAGCGCTTATTATTTGTTGTGGCCAAAATATTTCAGGGTAAAATATTTAACGTCTATCGTGGGCAAAAAATGGCAGCACCGCTATGCAGAATATGCCCTCTGCCAAAATATTTAGTGCCTGTAAACAAAAACAAATAAAAATTTAAGGGCCAAATCATAAAGGACTTACAGGTAGCAGAAGGTAGACCCTACCTGGCACAGAATTGCCAGAGAGGGTTTAGGTATGCTTAAACTTTTTAACTGCCAGCCTACCTAGAGATTTGGTCACCCTCTATTGCCAAGCCGTTTTTCAGCATTTTGTGCATGTTTAAGTTATTTTACAGGAATTTCCAGTTTAATTATATACAGTTTTCAGTGATTGGGCTTTAACATGAAATGTATTGTATTGTAATTTCCCTGTCAGATTGTCCATACCGGGACACCAAGCAATCACCAGTTAACTAGTAGCCAGAAGGTGTGACTAGAGCAGGAGTGAGCTGTAATTCCTCCCAGGTGCAGGTATAAGGCCGGCTAGCCAGTAAATTTTTTTCACAGTATTTGAGGGCAGCATCACACTCTTAGGTTCTCGCATCCGCTTCGAGAGTGGACAATACCTTCAGAGTGTCGCTCTCGGCCTGTTGAAGAGATTGAGCAGCAATCAACAAGTCGTCCAGGTAAGGAAGAATGTGAATGCCTTGGCTCCTCAAGAGGGCCATGACACCCGCCAGCACCTTGGTGAACACCCGAGGGGCCGAAGAAATACCGAACGGCAATGCCACAAACTGGTAGTGTTGATCCTCCAAGGAGAACCTCAGGAACTTCTGATGCCCCCGGAAAATAGGAACGTGCAGATAGGCATCCTTGATGTCCAACGTGGTCATGAAGTCGCCGGGCCGAAGGGAGCTCACCGCCGAAGTGTTTGAACCTGTTGAGACCCTTCAGGTCCAGGATAGGTCTCAAGGAACCGTCGTTCTTGGTCACCGTGAAAAGATTGGAATAGAACCCCCGACCCCATTCCTGAATAGGCACAGGACGACAGGAGCCGTTGGACAGCCAACCTCAGACCCTGCGCAGTCAATGGGTTTTGGGAAATCCGGGACCGAAGAAATCTTGGGGGCGGCCAAGCTGCCAGCTCTATCTTGTAGCCAGAGGACACCACCTCCTGAATCTACCGGTCAGAGACGTGTTGTCTCCAGACGTGAGCAAAGAGCAGAAGCCGTCCCCCGACCCGGATGGGTGAGGACGCCTCCTCATGCCTGAGGGGCCTTGGTGGGGGGCCTGGGCTTGGACCCCTAGGAGAGACCAGGACAACCGTGGGATCTACTTCATCCCCAGGAGTCCCTGCGACCACCAGGAAAGGAAGAACCACGTCCCCCTCGGAAGCAGCAAAAGGAAGAAGAACCCTTAGTGGGCTGTGAATGCTTCCGGCGCTGAGGGAGCCGGCCATCCTTGGCCAAGAGATCAAGACGCTCCCCAAAGAGACGAAGTCCCGTGAAGGGAAGCCCGGTGAGGGACTTCTTGGCGGCAGCGTCGGCCACCCACTGCCGCAGCCAAATAGACCGACGTAGCGCAACCAGCAGGGCCAAAGCCCTGAGCACAAAAGCAATAAAGTCAGCACAAACCAAAAGTTCCTTATACTCGTCCCCTTGCTTGCGGGATCGGGCGGCCTCCACAAGGCACTTTACCTTCTTTTTTATGGCAATGGCGACAATAGCCGTGGCACAGACCGGACGCAGACCAGCCCCCACAAAAGTAAAAGCATGGCAAGCGAGCTAATCCATGCGCCGATCAGCATTGTCACGTAAGGTAGTAGTGTCGAGAGACGGCATAACAGACGTGTTGGAGAGCCCCAGGACAGGAGCGTCCACCTCCGGGGGGCAAGACCAAAGATGGACCAATTCCTCCAAAAAGGGATACCGTCTGTCCACCCCCCTTAGGTACCGAGGGCAGTTTATTAGGCCTCTCCCAGTCCTTAAACACCATTTTGGAAAAATGTCCATGCTCCAGGAACACCAGGCGCTGTCTATCAGGGCGGAAAAGCTCCCCCTGCTTCTTTTTGGGCGCCTTCGGGGGAACATTGTGCAAGGTATCGAACACCGCAAGAGCCTATCTGTGTCATCAGGGGGCCACATGTCCTCGTCTGAGGAGGACCCGGGGTCACTGTCAAAGTTGCCCGGGCGGTCCCCAGAGGAGTCGGAATCTTGAAATAACCCACCCTCCTCCATGGAGTCACGGCCGCCAAAAGCATCATCATCATCAGCAAAGAGAGAGTAAGCTGGGTCCAAATGCCGCTTCTTACTAGAGGCCTTGCCGGCGGCCGGGCGGGACAATTGCCGTTCAAGGCTGGCCACGTGTAATGCTAGGTCTGAAAGAGACTCTCTGCTGGCATCCCCCTCGCTGGGGGCTAAATGCAGGCGCGGGGGTGTCAGCGATGCTGTAGGTAGAATAGGGCTGGGGAGGGTAGCGCTCACCCCATTCCGTTCCGCAATAACACTCTAGGCGCAGGGGACACAAACCGCGCTGCAACCGCTCAAAGGGGATGTACCACACATAAGACACAGCGGAGCCCGCCTCGAAGAGCCCCCAAGCTCGCAATCCCCAGAAGCCTCCATATGGTGATTATTAGCAAAAAGGGGGCCCAACGCCGACAATCCCCAATACTAGCCCCCCAAAACCCGAGAAGGGGGGGGGGGTGGATGCCCTGGAGGAATTACAAGCACTTATATGGGACCAGCCTGCAAGACAAATGGAAAAAAAGGGGCCATAATAAGCATTCCACAGCACATGCACGGTACAGTACAACATGGCCGAAAAACCAAATTAACTAAAAAAAAAGGGAAAAACAAGGGCAGGCATAAAGGGATCCCAGTGGTTCCTCCCCCCCCCCCCCCCCATATAGGCTCACCATAGCCTGTGGCCGGCTACCCTTCGGGTACAGGGTCTGCGGCCCAGAGCATGGCTCTGTGAACACCTAACCCCAGGTGTTCCCCTACCTTCACCTGAACCGCAGCCAGGGCTGGGAGGCAGGATGGGTCCTGAACAGGTGGGAATAGGCCTGCAGGGCCAACAGGTATGGGATGCTCGCTCGCCTGCGATAATCCAGAGAGAGACAATCTTCTGTCTTCGCAGCCTAGACTGCAAGGAAAGTCTGGGAGTTATGAGTAATTTGCTGCCCTTTTATGGGCCGGGAGGAGCCACAAGTCTTCTTGCAGTCAGCTGCGCCACCTTGTGGCAGTTAACCTAATAGTGAAGAATTGAAGATGAAGCGACCCGTGCTGGATAGCAGGAAAAATTAAATGGAAGAAGCCGGACAACGTTATCCATTCCAAGAGCAGGATCTTCAGAGATGGGCTCGCTTACCAGTGGTAGATGATCCCATTGCCTGTCTAACGAAGCACACGCTTCTTCCCACCACAGACAGCACTTCCTTGCTCTGCTTAGCAGGAAGAACCTGGGGTTGCAGAGCACATGAGCTGCAAAATCCACAGAGCGGAGTCTGAAGAGCAAAAGATGCACAATATGATCAAATTTGTGGGGGTGGTGATGGATGACATTGCCAAGTAGCTCTGATGAAATCTAGCTCTTACCGTGGCTTTGCGGTGGGCTCAATGACTGAAGCAGTGGTTCTTTGTGGGTGGTCACCTGTTAGAGGAATGGCTTGATCAGTTGGTCAAGCATGTCACCGCTGGCAAGAGTACTGGTTTGCTGCAGCAGAAGAGGCCCAGGCAACAGTTTAAGTGTAGGCCTACCTTTTGTCCCTACCTGAGTTATGGAACAGCTTCCTCGGAGGAGGCGGGCACTCAGGTCCCCCCTCAGGTGCCTGCCTGCAGGCAGACCTAAGTCCCCCTCACATCCTAAGTCTAACCAGGCATGATGGGACACCCCCACCCGACTGGATCGGGGGACTGTTACTTTTTTTTACCACATCTGGCAGGCCAAGGTGTCAGATGTTTTGGTCAGGAAGGTGGTGTCATCTGTTACAAAATTTAGTGCAAGAGTTTACCTTTATTTTGTGGTGTCAAGCCCCACTCACCAGAAAGTGTGTCCGCATTATGGGCAGCTGTCAATCGCTTATTACAGATTGGGGTCATCACTCCAGTTCCACAGGAGGAACGAGGGCTCAGCTTCTATTTGAGCCAATCTGTGATTCCCAAAAAGGATGGGTCTGTACAGACACCTCAACACGTCCGCATGACCAGATTCAAGATAAAGTCATTGTGGTGTTGGCACTTCAATAGGAGGATTATTAGGCCTATCTGCAGATCCTGATTTTCAAGAAGTTTTTACGTTTTGTCCACATCACTTCCAGTTTGTGGCATTCCCATTCCGGATCTCCACTGCACCCAGAGTGTTCACAAAGGTGTTAGCAGCAGTCATGGCAATCCTTCGTTGCCAGGAGGTTTGCATAGGACGACCTCCTTATCAGAGCTCTATCCCTGGTGGAGGCAGCCAGAGATGTACAGTTGGTATTATAGACTCTGGAGAGGTTTGGTTGGCTGGTAAATCACCCCAAATCCCCACTCAGCCCAGGCCAGGGTATTTGTACCTGAACCCAAGCTGCAGAGGTTACAGCAAAGTCTGGTGACCCTGTGTTCGCCTCAGTGTATGCAGCTCCTGGGGTTGATGGTGGCATCTTTCAAGGCCCAGATCCACACCAGTATCCTGCAATTTGCCATTCTATCACACTGGGATCGGTCTCAATTAGGTTTGAAGAGAACCTTCACTACGTCAGCAACGGTTCGGTCCCCAATGATTTGGTGGCTCCATTCTCAGCCCCTGAGCCAGGAACGCTCCTCCCTATGGTTCAGTGGACTGTGATCACCACAGACGCCAGTCTGAAGGGTTGGGGAGGAGTTTGGAGCCAACAGACAGGGGGCATTGCCCATCAGAAGTGAACCATCTGCCCATCAATGTTCCCAAGCTCAAGGCGATTTGTGTTTGTCTATCTCATTGGACCAATGATCTGCCGGGTCTCCCAATCAGGATTGTGTGTCAGGATCAATGTGACGAGTGTTGCATATAAAAAATAACCAGGGAGGCACCAGGAGCAAGAGGGCATTCTGGGAAGCGGCAATCATTACGTGGGTGTAACATGCCCTGTGCATTTCTGCTGTGCACATCCCAGGGGCAGACATCCTCAGCAGGGAGAACGTCAGCCAGGGTGAGTGGGCTCTCCATCCCGAGGTGTTTCACATGATTTGCAACAGGTGGGGGGTTCCCGAGGTGGACCTGTTTGTGTCCAGGTGCAACAGGAAGGTATTGAAGATTAAAACTCTCCCGGGACCCTCTAGACTTTAGAATGGATTAAGTCCAAGTTACTGCAGAATAGAGGGCTCTCCCAGTGGGTAATTACCACCTTGATTCAGGCACGGAAGGAGTCGGCCTTATCTATTCTCTTTCAACAGCCTGTTGCGGAGAACTCTGTGGTCCGCAATCTTATGCAGGGGACGGCGCATGCTCTCCCTCCACGTACCTGCACCATCATGGGACCTCAATTTGCAGGGCCCTCCATTTGAGTAGATGGTGGAGGCCTCCTAATTTCCTTTATCCCTAAAGGTGGTGGTGTTAGCAGCCATCATCTCAGTGTGCAGAGTTTCTGAGCTGGTTGAGCTAGCTTGATTTTTCAGAAGAACACTGTTGTCCTACATCTTGGCTTTTCATTTAAAAGAGGACATTGTCCTTTCTTCTTTTTATCCGAATCCTGTTCATTCGAAGGATCGGAGCTTGAACTCACTTGACATAGTGCATGCCTTAAAGTATTATTTAGTGTCTACAGCATCTGTGCATAGGACAGATGCCTTGTTTGTCTGCCAAGTCGACATTAGTCTTTGGATCAGGCCTGCTCTGCAAGGGGTAAGGACTCCCTTTTTTGTTTATCATCCCACTCCACTAGAGCTGTGGGTGCATCCTAGGCCTTCTGGTTGCAGGCTTCAGTGGACCAAGTGCAAGGCTGCCACCTGGTCATCGGTGCACACCTTTACTGCATTCTATAAGGTGGATGATCGAGCATTGGCAGATACAATGTTTGGAAGGAAGGTGCTACAGGCGGCAGTTCAGCCCTCTTCCAGGGCCTGACTTCTGCATCTTTCAGCAGACTGAATCAGTGCTCTGACACAGCCAGGTTTCTTGCTCTTCTACCTGCACCTGGGAGGAATTACAGCTCACTCCTGCTCTAGTCCTGCCTTCCGGCTACCAGTTAACTTATTTATGACTGTGCGGTATCCCTGTATGGACAGCTAAGGGAAAGCCATTTTAAAAGGTAAGTACAAAAACGGATTGTTTTCACTGCTTTCTCAATATTTTTGGGTAAAACATCTTGTCGCTTTTTTTTTTTGTATAAAGTTTTTTCAAGAAAACCATATTGGGTGTAAAAGCCCAATTTCTCCCAATTACAATGGTACCACATAGGTCAGTAGACACCGGTTCCTGCCCAGGAGGCACCCCAAACTTAAAACAGCGCTTAATGATCAAAAAATGATATGTGGTCCCCCCTCTTGTGGGGGGGCATGTTTAAAAAAAAAATGAAGGGACTAACCCTTTTTTCAAAAAATGGCGTGGGGTCCCCCCAGTAAAACCAGCCCAGACACCAGCTGTGACAAGCTTTTCTGCACCCCTTTGGTCTGGGGATGCAGGTGATGGCAAGTAACCCTCTTGCAGCCCCTCCTGTCCTGTGAACTGGTACAGGGGATCTAAAGTTCACAAAGGGTTAAATGTAAAAAAACACACTACAAATAACACACATATATATATATATTTATATATATTGTTTTCTACTTGCCTCATTCCATCACCTATCACTTTGATCTTTAACTGGAACTGATCGACGGAAGTCGGGAGAGGGGCAAAAAATTGATGTCCTCTGCCCCCGCACCCCCGACGATCACTCCGGGCTCTCTGCTCACTCCTGCTGCTGGGAGGGGCCTTTTATACCAGCTTAGTGAGCAGACGCCTGCTTATTCACCGGTATAAAAGGTCCCTCCCTGCAAGATCTCTGCTGAAGACAGTAGGAGAAACGAGCATGTGGATTATAGATGCTTGGTGTCCCATTCTTTGAAAAGTTTCGCCATCTCCTGTCTTGTCCTAAGATTCCCTCACTGTCATAGCAGGGAATTCTCAGTGCCACTCTTGCACAATGTGCAACGCTCAGGGCAGCCACTAGATGGAGAAATTATTCTTCCACAATCCCTCTTCTGGCTTTTCACGAATTTCCCACAAAAGATGAATTTCCAAATGAGAGCAGTTCATCGTCTTTCAAGAATTAGATATTCTGAGATTATATCAGAACTTGAGAAGCATGCCGAGCAGAGAGTGCGTTGTGTAACCACCCGGGAGACCCACAATAGACACTGGCTAATCTGGTATCTGATCTATGGATATGCTTACAGACATAATATAGAATAGGAAAGCCCACCTACCTTTTTTGGTTTGTGTAGTGCATATTCAAATTTCATCCCTGGAAGGAAAAAGATACCAATAATTAGATAACAGATTAATGAAAGATTAAGGAAAACTATTTTTTAGGACAAGAATTTAGCAGAACATGATAAATATCTGTGAGAAATTACAAAATTCTTTGTTGCTAAAATTGTTTACCTGTGTAACCTGTAGATCCGCTATTGTCCCTCAGCTGCCTCTTATCCAAACTTGTTCTTCAGCTCTCGAATCATTTGTTCTCTCTCTTCTTTCCAATTAGCTTCTCTCTCTTTCCCCTTCTATCAACTACTTTCTCTATTCCCCACGCGCCCACGCGCCCGTGCACTCTGTGCTCTCTTCAACCCACATTCTCTCTTTTACCCTATAAAATCAGAATATCTTTTTTATCAAACCAGCTGCTCCCTCTTTTCCATTCTCCAATCAGCTACTGTGCATCCCCTATCAAAGTTATTGTCCAGACACACTCAAAGGAATCCCCATTATGTAGGGATATACATGGCAATGTTCTAATGTTTCCCGTTTTAAAACTAAAGCCCATTCATCTCTGATTTGTGACAGCCTGGAGTGAAATATGAGAGATATAAAGCTATATTGCCAGAGTAATTTTAAATTTCAATTTCTAATTTCAAATTTTAAATGTTTTGCATCATCTTCCTCATGCCTCCTGTGGTGGCAGTGGCAGGGGAGAGACATACAAGCAGACTGTGTAAATAAATCCCAGCTCAATCCAATGCACAGAGTGGAGAGCTCCATTATAGCCTATCACTAACAAAGCGAGTGTCCACTTGACATAAGTTTAAGGATTTAATTGGTGGTCCAGGTCAGGGGGGTGGTGAAAGAGGAACTTTCCTCCTCCTTCCTGTGGCAAAAGCAAAGAGAGAACATGGTACTGCCACTGCATCGGGTAAGCTGTTTGACAAATTATTTTAAACTCTGGTCATTCCCTTTAAAGTGGACCAAAACCCAGGATTTTGACTATCCTTAGTTGGCTCTGTTTTTCCACATAAAATCATCTCTCTCTTTTTCCTAAGTCATTTGCTCCCTATCTCCTCTCCACCATCAAATCATCAGCTCTCTTCCCCCCAGTCATTTGCTTCCTCTCTCTACTCCACTCTCAAATAATTTGTGCTCCAGCCGAACCACTCTTAGCCAATCCTTTGTGCCCTCACTGCCACAAGCTTTTTTTCTTCTCTATTCTCCAATCATAAGTTCTCTCTAAACCTCTACAATCAATCAAACAAAACTGAGAACAATTAAGTAAAGCTGCAGCTAGCGGTGGACTGAGGCCAAAAATGATCCCTGGTATTTTCTGGCCCTGGCCAACCCATCAACTGGTAAGCCCCCAGGGTGCCTACGGGACAGTCCATGTGTACTGTACGTTCTTCACCTGAGGAACAAATCATGGGCAGGGGTGGAATTGGTTGCTCTTAGAATGATAATGAACCTTTGGTATTGTAGGGTTAGATACTAGGTCAGAATTTGATATGGTCCTCACAGCCATGATGCTGGAGTTCCTTGTCTGGGGGGGGGGGGACTTGGGAGACAGGGACCTGTGCCTGTGAATAAATGTTAGAAGCGGAGTGAAAGAGTAAATTCTGGCACAGGTTCTGGGTGAAACTGGGTTTTGTTCCACTTTAATCACCTTCCCTCTCATTCTGCAGTCAGCTGCTCTCTATCATTCTCCAATCAGCCGATTTCTTTTTACCATATCAAATCAGCAGCTCTCTTTCTACCATTCTCCTATCAACCGCTTTCACTTTTCACATATAAATTCATCATCCATTCCCCAATTATCTGCTCTCGCTTTTCCCCTATCAAATCAGCTGCTCTTTCTACTTTTCCCCTACCAACTCAGCTGCACTTGCTTTCCTCTCTTCTCACTTTTGCACCTATATAAATTGGATGCTTTCTCTTCTCTATCAAAAAAATTAGCTCTCTTTCTTCCACCCTCTAATCAGCGTTTTGACTCTCCAATCTCTCAACCTCACAATTCACATATGGATAATTTTAGGCTGTCCAAACAAAACAGCAATTAAATCAAGGCTGCAGCCCTGAAACCCAAATCCAATATGTCTCATTACAAGCAGATATCCGGCACCACGGCGTTGGGTGATCAATGTGCAGGAATTAAACTGCACGCTGCTTCCTGCACGCATCAGGATGATTTGTTAGAAGAGGAAATGCAAGAAGCGCTAATCAAAATTCAACATTTAATAAGCTGGCTGGGGAACGGCAAAATCTGATTGGCTGCTGCTGACCCACCCAGTGATAATGTATGTACAGTGTATATCAGAAAAATGAGTTGGAGGATCAATAAGTCTCCGCCACGGTCAGGAAACACCCGATACTCGCAGCGGATTCAGACACAGGCTTATTAAATTGAGTTTACAGCATCCTTCTGTCGCCACGGAGATCGCCGATGTCTGGCCGGAACAGAGAGCCACGCTGACAGATCCTTCCTTTCATTCTATTCTAGGTGCACCCTGCCCGCAGCAATGGAAATGGCAAAAGCAGTGCTGGGTGCTTCCAGCTGATTTTGCATCTGAGCAATGTATAAGTATGCCATCCAGTCTGCCCATGAAAGCAGACCTACCTCAGCTTCAGTGAGTCCGTTTTTATTATCCAGTGTTGTATGCAGTCTTATCACAGCTGGGCATCACATCATGCAGCAGCTTTCTGTAGCCCAGAGGCAATGAAACTAAAATGCAATGAATCTAAATCTGAATGGGAGCGCACACTCCACAGTGAAGCTAAGGATGCGGCCAGCCAACTGGCCCATGTCAAATGGCAATCTTGAGCTCAGCCAATCGGCAATCTCAAAAATGCAGAGGGGGTGTGGGAAAATCTTTTATTCTAAAACCAGGCCACTGCTAAGCCTACAGCATTGCCTAGGCCAAAAAGCGGGGAGTCCCCATCTACTGGCCAAATAAGACTTTCAGTCTACAAACTCTTAAAGTGGACCAACACCCAGGGGGGATCGGCCCGGGAATCTATAAGATTCCCGGACCGATCAGATCCCTCCCCGCGGGGCATCCGAAATCGGGATGTCCCGCGGGGAGGAACCCCCCAGGAGGCCCACAATCCTTACCTCAGCCCCGTTCCATCGGCGCATGCGCGAGCCGCGTCTCGCGCTTCCCTCTAGCAGGGCGCGCACCCACGCTGTCCGTTTGTGAATGGCCGGCGCAGGCGCGCTCCCTGTTAGAGGGAAGCGCGAGACGCGGCCTCCAGCGCTCAGAGCCGCTGAGCTGCTATGCGCGTCCAAGCGGCCTTGGACGCACGCTGTGATTGGCTGGAGCGGTCACGTGGGAGCGGGGAGAGGTGAGTTTTTGGGGCGTTCTGGGGGGTTTCACACAGCGGGGCACCCCCGATCGGTTTCCCCAGAATGGCACTTGCAGCCATTCCCCAGGGGGCCAGTTGGATTTGCTGGATAGCCATGCAATCCCCACACTCTGATCCCCTGTAACTTGAATGAGAAAGAAGAGTGGTGTGTACAAAGGAGCAGAGCTAGCGTGCCCACATTGCTCTGAATAAACTCTGTCGGTGGGCATTAAAGAGTCTGAGGATGGTGGTCACTCCCACAATACCTGGCCAAGAAACCGTGAGGCATCTGCAAGCCATCGATTCAGTGCTGGAAATACCTGCTGAGGAGCCACCAGGGTCGGGGGGCATGCCATACTGGATCTTAGTGAGGCAACAAGGTTAGAGGCAGGTCCCATTGAATTTTAGTCCAGAGAGAGAGAAGATAAAAGCCAAAGTCAAGCAAGGTCAATAAACATATCCAAATCTGGGATGCCCTGGATAGAGACGAGCTGTAACATGAAGAGGAAATTTGCAGAGATGACTGGCAAAGGAGATTAGAAGACCAAGCAGTAGCTTGGCGCAGGCCTCGCTCCTATTTAAAGCTGCAAACTAGCACGCATGCACACTGCAGGTAACACGACATATACGAGGGGACGTGTGTAAGTCTTCAGACACCAAAGAAGCTGCACACTGATCACTTCCAATAGACTCTCAGAAAAAGCATTACACTAATGATTGATTCAACAATGCAAGATGAGGTCATTTTCAGTTCATAAATATTTGGACACCAACCAGAATTTTGCTAAAGTTATATTTATATAATGAACATAAGGTTCAGACTTTCAGCTTTCATTTGCGGGTATTCACATTACAAAAAGGTGACCCGCCTGCAAGACACAATAGGTACAAAATAAACATCCCCAGCGCATACAGAGTAAAGCAATATAAGACCCCGTAAGGGACTCACGGACCAAGCGGACAGATCGCTCAGAGAGGGAAGACACAGCCAGACCACGTCGCAGCACCGCAAGGACGAGGCCACAAAATGGCGCCGGCAGCAGTACCTAGAGGGGTGGACCGCGAGTGCATGACGCAGAACGCGTCAGACCGTGGTTCCCGCCGAAACTGTGATCACGTGAGATGCCGGCGCCATGACAGAACAAAAAAATACATAGCGCCAACCACCGCGGAGCGCCGTACAACGGCCCGCACACACACCAATAACAAAAAATAACACACACAAATCACGGACCCCCGGGCGCCCCCTGCCAGCCGAGCGGGCCCGCAACAAAGGGGTCGCGCACAACCTTCTAGAGGGAAGGGGAGGCAGGGTGAGGGAACAAGGACCCAAGATTTGAGGCTGGGGCATCCCAATGAGGCTCACCATAGAAGGCCTGTCGCCGGCTACCCTTTGGTACAGGGTCTTGCGGCCCGGAGCAGCGCTCCTTCAGTACCTGACCCTAGTGCTGTCCTACCTTCACCTGAACCGTCAGCCGAGGCTGGGAGGCAGTGGGTCCAGAACGGGTGGAAATAAGCCTGCAGGGCCCTAGGCTTGAAAAGCCCCACTCCCTGCGCAATAGAGAGCCATCTTCTATCTTCGCAGTCTAGACTGCAGAGAAACACTGGAAATTGGTGGGAGGTTCCTGGCTATTTATGGGGCCGGGAGTGGCCACAAGTCTTTCTGCAGTCCACTGCGCCACCTTGTGGCGGAATAACCCAAGTGTAAGGAATTATTGGAACAGGACGGGCTGTATACTTGTGGAAATTGCTACAATATTAGGAGTGGCAAACTCTACAGTTTGGTGTCTCAGCCTAAGAAAGAAAAAGCACTGGTGAACTCATCAACGCAAAAAATACCTGGATGTCCACGTAAGACAACAGGTGGATGATTGCAGAATGATTTCCATGGTGAAAAGAAACCTCTTCACAACAGCCAACCAAGTGAACAACGCTCTACAGGATGTAAGCATATCAATATCCAAATTTACCATAAAGAGAAGACTGCATAAAAGAATATACAGAGAGGTCACTGCACGGTGCAAGCCACTCATAAGCCTCAAGAATAAAAAGAATAAAAAGGCTAGATTGGACTTTGCTAAAAAAACATCTAAAAAAAGCCAGCACAGCTTTGGAAGAACATTCTGCAGACAGATAAAACCAAGACCAACCAGAATAATGGGAAGAAAAAAGTATGGGGATGGTGTGGTACAGCTCATGATCCAAAGCATAGCACATCATCTGTAAAACACGGCAGAGGCAGTGTGATGGCTTGGCCATGCATGGCTGCCAGTGGCACTGGGTCACTAGTGTTTATTGATGATGTGACACAGGACAGAAGCAGCTGGATGAATTCTGAGCTATTCAGAGACATACTCTGTGCTCAAATCCAGCCAAACTGATTGGCCTGCGTTTCATAATACAGATGGACAATGAGCCAAAACAAAGCCAAAGCTACCCAGGAGTTTATAAAGCAAAGAAGTGGATTATTCTTGCATGATCAAGTCAGTCACCTGATCTCAACACAAGCATGCATTTCACTTGTTAAAGACAGAAAGGCCCCCCCCAAAAAAGCAACTGAAAACTGCTGCAGTAAAGGCCTTGCGAAACATTAAAAAGGAGAAAACACAGAATCTGGTGTTGTCCATGAGTTCAAGACTTAAAGTGGACCAACACCCAGGATTTTCACTATCCTGGGTGTTGGTCCACTTCTGCGGGGCCCCGCTGTGTGAAACCCCCCTGAAAGCCCCAAAAACTCACCTGACCCCGCTCCCACGTGACTTGCTCCACCAATCACCGCCGACGGACAAGGTAAGAGCGCCCGCCGCCGCTCGCGCGTCCCTCTTTGTGAATGGCGGGTGCGCGCCCTGCTAAAGGGATGCGAGAGGCGGCGGCGGCCCGCGCATGCGCCGTTGGAACGAGGAACAGGTAGGATTTGCGGGCGTCCTGGGGGTTTTCACACAGCGGGGTGCCCCGCAGCCAGGGAGCTGATTGGCCCGGGAATCTTATAGATTCTCGGGCCGATCAGCGGTGGGTGTTGGTCCACTTTAAAGTGGACCAACACCCAGGGGTGATCGGCCGGGGAATCTATAAGATTCCCGGCCCGATCACCTCACTCACCGCGGGACATCCGAGATCGGGATGTCCCGCGGGGTGAAACCCCCCAAAAAACCCCCAAACTCCTTACCTGCTCCGCCACCGCATCCCGCGCGCCCCTGCCGGCCGTCTGTGAATGGCAGGCGCGCGCACGCCGAGAGTGACGTGCGGGAGGCGGCGGCGGACGCGCTGTCTTGTACGCCACTGTCACCCGCTTGGACGTCGGTGGGGATTGGACGGCGCGGTCACGTGGGAGCGGGGAGAGGTGAGTTTTTTGGGGTTTCTGGGGGGTTTCAGAGAGCGGGACACCCCTATCGGGGTGCCCCGCCGAAGTGGACCAAAACCCAGGATAGTCAAAATCCTGGGTGTTGGTCCACTTTAAGGCAGTCATTGCCAACAAATTGTTTCCAACCAAGTATTAGAAATTAACATTTTATTTACAATTATTTAATTTGTCCAATTACGTTTGAACCCCTGAAGAGACTGTGTTTAAAAATGCTTTAGTTTCTCACATTTTAATGCAATCATTTTGTTAAACCCACCAAATCAAAGCTGAAAGTCTGACCTTCAACTGCATCTGAATTGTTTTGTTCAAAAAGCATTGTGGTAATGTACAGAACCAAGATTAGAAAAATGTTGTCTCTGTCCAAATATTTATGGTCCTAACTGTAGGTTATTCCTTTAAGAGCTGTGATGACTCTGTTACACAAAGCTCATCGCGAGCCAGCAAAATGGTGGTGGTTTGTTACTTTTGGCGTAGTGAGCCAAGGGCCGATGCCACATATGAAATGTATTTTCTTTAAGCCAGACACAGAAACAGATTCTCTACCATGTGTAGGGAGATTATTTGCCAGTGATATATGTTCCCTGCAAAACCTTGTACATGGAAAAAAAAAAAAAAGATGCTCTCAAGCTGGGAAACAAAGTAAAGCTGCCTCGTGTGATCGGTGCTGGCCTTGCATCATATTGTGATCTGCGAATTGGTGATGGATGGAAATGGGCTGCACGCCGCTCGCCCCTGCAGTTAGCGCATCTTCAGCATCTGAGAACCGAGGCTTTATACATGCTATATGAAATTCTGCATGCTGCTCCCATCAATTCTCCTGACAGAGGAGCATTTGGTAATAAATATTTTTTTTTGTCTCGTGATAATCTTTTACCAGAAACAAACCGGAGCGGTGGGGAAAGGGGTCGGGAGATATTAAGTAGGAAGCAATTACAGCAAACATTACAATAATCGCAAAGCTACAATGGAAGATAGAGATCAGGGTGTCAAAGTCGAGTGGTGCCTACGCTTTCACAGATGTGGGGAAACTGAATGAAGCACCAAATTGTGGGAGCAATGCAACTCCATGCAGACCTGATTACCGGGAAGATCTTGAACCTTTCAAAACCATTTCCTCTTGTTTCCTTCTTTGTTAACCTAATTTCCATGTCAAGCTGTTCATACAGGGTCACCGCTTCATTATGATTAGGAATTGCTGGAAGAGAGCTGCCGATATAAGGCCGGGCTTGCTGGTAGCTTTCCCCCAGTTCAGCTCTAGTACTTTTCCTTTTATTTAATGCTCAAGAGCTACCCTGTTTCCCCGAAAATAAGACACTGTCTTATATTAATTTTTCCCCGGAAAAAGGCACTTGGCCTTATTTTCGGGGGATGTCTTATTTTCCTTATCTCAAATTTACGTACACATTTATGTGTATGCACAGGCTCTCCACCAATCAGTGTGGCTGTATCTTCATTTATGTTCCCTAGCTGCTCTTATGCAAAGATACAGCCACACTATTTGGTGATGAGCCTGTGCAATGCATCATGGAACTGCCGGTCAGGTAAGAATTACAGCAGGGCAATCAAAATGCCCTGCCAAAGAGCAACAGCCAGCCCTGGTGTCTTTTAGATGCCAGGGCTGATAAATATCCTGAACAGCAATGAAAGTAAAATTAAAAGAAAAAAAAATGACAATAGCCTGTGAGAGTCTCACGGGACCCGCGCGGCAGCCGCTGGGCCGTGTTTGCAGGCTGCTGGGCCTGTTTTAATGTAGGGGCCTGGAGTAACAGCTCCGTCCGCCCCCACGTTAATCCGGGCCTGCTTACCGGTACCATATTGTCTCGGTCCAGGTCTCGCTGGGGCACACTCGGCGGCGCGGTCACAGGGAGCAGGCGGTGGCAGCTTTTCCTCAGGTTGGCGCGGGCTCTCTGACATCCCCCTGCGCACCGTCCCTCAGCAAATACCCGGCCGAAGTCTTGCGTTGCTCCACAGCGCTGCAGCCAATCAGTGAGCTGCGAGGCGCCACCGCCCCAACGGTCTCTACGGTAGAAGCTCCGGATCCTTCTGCAACATTTCATGGACGGAACTGTACCAACGGTGAGGCCCTATTTTCGGGGGAGGATTTATTTTCGGGTAGGAATTATTTTCGGGGGATGACTTATATAACGATATCCTCTGAAAGCAGGCACTAGGCCTTATTTTCCGAGGATGTCTTATTTTCGGGGAAAGACGGTATGTAGTTTTTTTCTCCTTTCTTTCTTTCCCAGTGATAGAAGGGCAGCACATGTGCCCAGGTCCTCACATCTCCTCGCTTTGGCCATCAAAACAGATGCCAAGACACAGGTGTAGGGGGCGACGGAGGGCCCAGTTGCGAAAGCTATTACAGGTCCAGTCCCTTGGGGCCCATGCTATGCCACAGCAGTTAGTCAGGGCTGCTGGACTAAGGAGCTGAAGTTCCCTTTACTGCTGAGGTCACTCAGCTTGTGGATGGCAGCCTTTATTTTCTTACACGAGGGGAGGCGCTGCAGACCCAGTAGGGTCCCATCCCCCCGTGTCCTCCTCTGCTCCAGCACTTCCTTCCCTACGGCTAGGTGTGGGATGTGTACTGACAGGTTTACTAAGTATGGCAGGTTAGGGCTTAGTGTTGGCACCTTAACTTTTTTTTTAGGGGGCATGGCTTAAATACCCAGGGTGGGGGAGTCACATGACTTTTACACTGGCCTGCAGTGGTGAAAGCGGCATAGCTGGGAACTCCAGCCATACACAGACAGTGGCCTCCTTTATGCAGATGCTGCCGATCATGGCTACTGCCTTGCCACTGTTACCATTGCTAGGCCGCCTCACGCTGCTGCTGTGCCAGGCTGTGCTACTGCGGCTGACCGCTGCTACCACTGCCAGGCCACCCCCACACCGATGCAGCCCAGGTGGTAGCGTCCCAGTGGGGCATCCTTGCATATTGTATATGCATAGCTCATAGGGATCCATTGTTTTTTCTTTTTTTTGCAGGAACAATTTTGGGCATCCACTTCCTCACAGCTGTAAAAGAAAACTGCACGATCATTGCCAGCAAAGCTGAAATCACACTTCACTCATTTTCTAGTGGTAGCAGCCATTTTGGAGCTTCCTTTCCCAGCATCCCCACCAGGCTGATGCCTGGATTCAGCTGACAATGCACCGTTACCAGAAACCCAGCAGAACTTCCTGTGGCCTGCAGGTCCAGGGGACACCATTTTGTTATAATTCACCACAGCAGGAGTTAGAAAAATGAAAAAAAAGTTTGTGCAAAAATCGCCCCATGCGTATGAGCACTGTTTGTTGTGTTGGTCTGGTTTTTGACTGTGGGTCCACTTTAAACTCACTTAGGCGGGTTGAGACTACTCTAGGTCTGTGGAGGTCAATCCTATGGATCAGTCCTCTGACTAGACACATATATCTTTGGCATCAGATACAGGTGCAGAGCTCACCTCTGTTTGTGATCCTTAGGGGGTTGGAGGCTGCCAAACCTACGATTAGCTGTTGGATTAGGCTAGGTTTCTCAAGTCTGTTCGGCTAGTGGTAATGATCCCTCTTTTAATGTCACAGCTCATTCTATTAGAGCTATGGGTGCATCCTGGGCCTTTGCCACCAGGCTTCTGTGGATCAGATGTGGAAGCCTGCCATCTGGTCATCTATCCACACTTTCACTACTTTTTATAAGGTGGACGTGGTGTTCAGAGGAAAGGTACTTGGCAATAGTTCAGCCCTATTCTAGGACCAAAGTCTGTATTTTCATCTCTTGCACTGCAAAAAGTTGTGCAGTGGTCCCTTCCTGTTGGGCACTGCTTTTGTACAGCACAATCATAATTAGGCGGTGTCCCTGTCTGGATAGCTTGACAGGGAAAATACAATTTTTGTAATTTTACATTCCTTGTAAAATAGTATTTCCTTAGTTGTCTATACAAGGGTGTTGTGACTTAGCCTATTCCTTTACCATTGACAATGATGTCTTAGGCCTTTGTCCTTTATCTCTGAGCCTTTTTTTTGTTAATACATTTTTTTCCAAATTATTGCTTGTGTACTGGGAAATCTACCACTATGCCGGGCTTTATATCCTCAAATGGGGAAGCAATCACTTCTCTTTCTTCCTGCTCTAGTCCCGCCTCCAGCTCTGAGCAATACCCAATGATAATGAAACGGTGTTCCTGTATGAACAACTATTTTACAAGATATGTACAAAAATGTATTCTTAGCCTTACCTTAGTCATTTTCTTGGTAACATGACTGGTTAACTGGGCAGCTTGCTACTAGTACAAAAAGATACTTTCCTCTTCAGATCTGGATTATTCTTAAAGCAGCCCCACACCAGTTTTCTACCCAACAGGGCTACATGGTGACAGGCATACCCGCAACACCCCGAAATCCCTACTTTAACCTTGAATCTCAGCTGAAAGAAGAGGCCAGTGGTCAATCGGAGGATCACATTTCGGCCGAGGATGGAGGTTAAAATAGGGATTTCAGGGCATTACATGCGGTGGGAATCTAGCAATTTGGATCCCCCCAAGTCTGTCATGATGCGGCCTCAAGCCATTAGTTATAAAACGAGTGTGGGACCGCTTTATCCTTAACTTTATGCTTACTCTATACATTTCCTTGGAACCATGACTGACTGATTGAGCAGCTTGCTCCTTGTACAAGAAGATCCTTCTTTTCCTCTTTAAATTGGGCTAACCGTAACTTTAGCCCTACGCTATACATTTCCTTCGTATTATAAATCTAAGCCTACTGGAACAAGATCTTTCCCACACAATGTGCTAACGTTAATTGGCTGTTCCGGTAGTCACCAGTTGTGGAGCTGCCCTGGCCACCAGTCCTTATCTAATGCACCTGGCTGGGGGGCTTTAAGTATTTAGCGCTCCCCCAGATAGAGGCATCAGTATTTTGCTGCATCTTTTCCTTGCTGTCCTAAGTGGCAGGGGTTTCAGTTTACAATGCTTTGTAGGTTAGTTGGTATCAGCTCTTTGGGTACCTCTGTTGGTATATTTTAGCTTTGTGCCTGAGAGTAAGGTATTTATATGGTTCCATTTTTCTGCCTAGTTTATAGCCTATTGCCCAAGATGTTTTGTTGTGTTTCCTTGCTTTTAATAAAATCTCTTGCTTATCTAATCATACCAGAGCACTGCTTGTGGGGCGCTGTGTGTGGCATAACTAGGTCTCCTCCAAGTGGGTACCTAGAATGGCTGCCTGGGCAGGTGGCTCCAGGACAAGGTGATCTATCCCACCCTTTTCATTTAATGTGTTAATCAGCTTTTACATTTCTATTGGAATATATGCTGCCTCGGGTGTCTGTGTGGTGAGAACTATCATTGGCATTGGAGTTGTATTTGAATTCTGCCCATTTTAATTGATTGTTTATGAGTGCATTTTTATTCATTAAAAATAATGACTTATTTTTAGACAAACTGCACTATATTTGTTTTTATTTTTTTATGGTCCTCTACTTTGAACCATTATTGAAATTTTATTGTGGAGTTCCTGATAAGAGCATGGCTCTGGACTAGGAGGTGGATGTCTTTTCCCGACAAGTTTATGCTTCAAATTCGATCCCTTGAAGGCATTGTTGGTGATGATTTGGAGTAAATATGAGGATGACCAGGATATAATTGGAAAATTACATCTTTCTAGCCTATCTGTATCGGCCATCTGGTAAGAGGCTTGAGTGATTGGTGGTGGATTACCTAGTCTATGAAGAACACGTGTGGATTGATTTACATCACTGTGGACTTTTTTATTAGCTCTGTGTAAATTTGGATGTATGAAAATGTGTTAACCTTACTTGCCTATACCTTACCCATTTCTCAGACACCTGTTGGCCTTGCATATTGCTCCTAGGTAAGGGGGTCTATCCCACCCTTTAATTTCCATGTGTTAACCATCCTTGGCTTCTACCATACCTATATCGTACCACTTGCCTGGAAGGATGGCTAGTTATTCCAGAACATAATTTTTCCATATTTCCCACCCTTTAAGCGAACAACTATACCACCATTTTGTTATTATACCTCATATTTCCTTAAATATGCCTGTGCTGTAATATATGCCTGTGCTTCTACCCCATGCAACTTGTTAACCCGACACAGGGAATTCCTTGCTGGTAACATATACTTTTGGGGAATAATACATAGACTCTTCTTCTATAATGAGGCCATGTGACCTCATTGAGAGTGTAACATAACACACCCAGCTCAGTACGGTCACATCACAGCCTATCCAATCACTGGACAGAACAAGTCGATATCAGGCCACCACTGGTCAACAATATATTTGAATGGCACCCAAGATGGGAAAAGAAAATCTGTGGAAACAAAACTCTTTACCTCGCAGAAGCGGCAAACCCATGACCCCAATTACAATGCAAGCGTCAGGCAGACCTGGAACATCTTGCGGATTTCTTATGAGCGGCATCACCAGCGATAAAGCGAATCACCTGGGAGCCGGCGTGATGCTGTGGAATATTTTTATTTGGTCATTAATATTACGACTGAGAGAAGCTCAGCTGCAGAATGTGAACATTTACATTCATCGTCTGTAATATCAACATGTGCAGGAGGGCAATTTGCATAAGTAAATATGCATTATATCACCAAATGGCTAAATGGATTAAGGAGGAAACCGAATAAACACTAATTTCTGGGAAGCGAACACACTCCTGCAATTAATCTTCCATCTTCTGTGTGGCCATTAGCAAACCTTTTTAGAGGTAAGAGATATTAGCAAGTCTGCCCTGTCTTCTAAGGAGCAGATGTTTTCTTTATTAAAGAGAGGGTAGCCAATCCGATTACCATGAACCAGCACCCAGACAGAGTAACCAGTGAACCTAGCCAGGTTCAGATACATCACAGAGAATCCAGCCTATCTGATCACTATTTATAAGAGAGCCGGTGATATCACTATTCAATCATTATGGACCAGCGACTAAGAATTCCACCAATGCACTCAAAGGGCGACCAGCGACTAGGCATGGCACCCATCCTTTCAATAGAGACCAGAGACTATATCTACCACCCATCTATTCAATAGGGGCCAGTGACAAAGAATCCCACCCATGCATTTAACAGGGACCAGCGACTAAGAATTCTACTCATCTATTCAATAGGGGCCAAAGACTAAGAATCCCATTCATCTATTCAATAGGGGCCAAAGACTAAGGCTCCTTTCACACCATTGCACTTTTGTGCCGAGCTGCATTGTGTGGTGTTTTACTTTACGTTGCGTTGCCATAGCATGCAGGAGTTTTCCAACGGCTAGGTGTGAAAGGGGCCTAAAAATTCCACCCATTTATTCAATAGGGACAAGGGACTAGGAATTCCCCATCCATTCAATAGGGACCAACGATTAAGAATACCACCCATTCATACAATAGGAACCAGCAACCAAGGAAGTTTTAAACGTTGAAATCCAGTCATGTGCCAACTGATAACATGGCCTCTCTCCCCTGGTGCTGAGACAAGATGGGGGGCTTGAAAAAAAAAAATAAAACCCCTTTCATGGACCCAGCAATCCAACAGCACTGCATTCCTGGAACAGGTAAGGTTTTTGTTTTTTTTTAACCCCCAACCTGCTTCAGTTTCAGGGGAGGGAAGCCAGGGTGGGGGTTGGTAAATGACTGGACTACCACTTTAATTCAATCATTAGATATTGTCAATCAATAATTCTGCTGGTCCACTTAATGCCTGATGACCAACATTTTTTTCCCATTAGGCCACCATAGCCCTATGCCTAGGATGGCCGACCCCCACCAAAAAATCATGTTAAACACGTGCGCGTGTGTGAAAGGGAAGAGAGGTTGGGAGAAGAGGGGTTTCTTTTCTGCCCCAGGGGCATCTCGATTTGGGATGCCCTGCTTTGTGAAAGCCCCAGTTCTCCCATAGATACCTTTCCTCGGTCCTACTGCGCAAGTGTGAGCTCTCGTCCAATCAGAGCCTTTTGCCGTGCATATTTGTTGTTCAGCAATCAGGAATTTGAGCTGCTGCATCCCCAGCAGTCGGCGCGCTCCCGTCCCCAGCCATTCAGATAGGCCCAGAGATGCTGGAGATGTCCCTGCCAATATTTGCATTGGCAAGGTAGCCAAGAAGACGAGTTTTGATTTGGGGGGGTTCCCGGACTTGGGATGCTCCGGGGAAAGGCAAGCGACTGGCCGCATTGGGTTTTGTTGCCCTCCACTATTGTGGTCATGTGACTTCTGTGTGTCAGAGCCAGGAAGCCCATAAATATGTTCAACTGTGCCCTCTCCCTCGTACACACACACACACTCGTTGTGAGAAAAAAAAAAGATAAAAAAAATTCTCACAAACACTTCTTCACACTTTTTTTTTAAATCCTGTACCACAAACTAATGCAACAAAAGGAACACGAGCACTAAAAGCAGGGCTGTGGAGTCGGAGGTAATTTTGGGTACCTGGAGTCGGAGTCGGCAAACAATGCTCCGACTCCTACTAAATTTTGATTTAGCAAGTTTAAATGTCCCAATTCACAAAAAGTTATAATTAATGACTTCTCTATTGTAAGAATAAAGAGCAATGCATGCAGTGCCTCACGTAACCGCAAAACGAACACGTAAAGTGACCGTGAAGAAGCGTGCTTTTCATGTGCTTCACTATATGACACGCAACGCACAATTAGAAGCGGCAATACTTATACTTTGCATAGTGTTGTGTTCTGCTGTTACAGGGAACCCATGGGTAACCTAGCCTCTCACTGATAAGGGATTAAGTAAATATGTTTTTTGCAGGACTAGAGACACTTGTATAAGTGAAGGGAATGGAGGATCAATAGTTCAAGACTGAAGCTGTACCATTGGAAAAACTGCTGTCATTCAGCAAAAGGCTATAAAAACTTGTAAACTTCGATTGTTAGCTTAAACTTTAAACATGACTATGGGATTCTACTAGGGAAATGATGTTTTATAATAAAGGCCCCTTTCTGGATCCTCCCACTGCCCTATCTTCAGCAGAAGATCAGCACACAGAAAGGAGAAGGCAGCTTCTGCCCAACTACCTCTCTCTGCTAGAAGTAATGACATGTATGTTGCCTTTCTTTCCTTCAAGGAATGTATAAAATACATTCACATATTAATCAAAACACACATATACAAAGACATGGTTAAACGCTAGGCTGGCGAGTAAGCAAGGCAGACTAAAATATACTGCCAAAAAACATACATTTATTATTCAAAAATAGTGAAGGCACAACACATATATGCACACAAGGCACAAACACATACACTGCTGGAATAAAAATAGCAATTGCTGTATATTAAAATAACAACACTGAGATACCGCGCTATTTAGCTGGCTGACTGTTATGAGTTTGTGAGCCCATGTGCTCCTATATCTATGCCGTACAGCGCGGCGGAGTTTATACCTGGACACTTTGCACTTTACAACATGCTATTATGAAGCGGTGATTCGTCTATCAGCAATCTCAATTCATCGACTTTTGGGATACCAGCCATAGAAATCAAGTGCTTTGCTCTATTTAGTCCTATTGGGACATTCATATATATGATTTGCCACTTGCTTTCATATTAAGTGTTGATGGGCATTTATTGCCTCTCTGATATAATAGGCTGGCCAGCTGGTGTGATTGGTCTGTGTGGAGCCCAGGAATTCCTGGCAGGGGCCCTTTTTGTTATTTTAATATACAGCAATTGCTATTTTTATTCCAGCAGTGTATGTGTTTGTGCCTTGTGTGCATACATGTGTTGTGCCTTCACTATTTTTGAATAATAAATGTATGTTTTTTGGCAGTATATTTTAGTCTGCCTTGCTTACTCGCCAGCCTAGCGTTTAACCATGTCTTTGTATATGTGTGTTTTGAGTCAAATTGTAGGTTAGCAGGGCGCCCTAATTTAGTGGCAGTGCGAGTATTATATTATAGGGGTCTCCCAAGTCTTTTTAAAAAATCATTTTTGTCTATTCACATATTAATACAGAGGAGTCGGAGTCGCGGAGTCGGAAGTACAAAAAACAGAGGAGTCGGAACATTTATCTACCGACTCCACAGCCCTGACTAAAAGTGCCTAGGGCAGCATGAGCACCAAATACAGGCCTGCTCATGACCACGAGTGCCTCCATAATAGATTAGTGATGTCACAAATTGTTAGCATCGAGTTTTATTGAAATATGAGACCGGGAAGAAAAATCGGATTTCAGATGACTCCCGGATGCCCCAGCAGACAGAAACTTTGTTTTCTGCTGCCTCCTGCAAGCAGGCCGTGATATACTGTATCTGCCTCCTCCCATCCTTCTGCAGAGACAAAGATGAAAGGAAGCGGTGGGAAGCCTGGCTGACAGGAATTCATTACCTGCGAATGTTTCACCTTCACCTTCTGTAACTGGTTAACATCATCATTTTCTCTTTGCTTCTGTGTGAGGATGACATTACATCACCTCACCGGGAAAATGAGCTCACATATATTTTTAGCCTACTTCAGAGACGCGGTTTACACGCCAGCATAACGCTACGATTGTCGCTCGCTGGCAACTTGCATAGTGAGCACAAATACAGCGTCATGAGGATGCAACTTATTTATTGGGATGTAGGAGGTGTTGTCTAGAGTCTATATATACACACAGTCTATTTATATTTAGAATGTTGCACTGGGAACCGTGCGGCATCTACCAGATAGATCACTTTCTCTTGTCTCAAAGTACGATTTTAACCATTTACTTGCCAGACTCTCGGGGGGGGCATTTCTAAAGCAGAACAAACCCCACCAGCAGCCTGCCTGAAATCTAAAAGATTCCACGGCCGCTGGATTTTCTCCAGTGCATCAGGAAGCTCAGCCAGGGGCGTAGCTAGGGGGGGAGCAGGTCAGGGGTGCGCCAAAGGGGGGCCTGAGAACAGATGGGGGCCCCATTTCGCCCCGTGTGCCAGAAAGCCTAGCTACTCCTCTGTACTCCGCTATGTTAAACCTCACCAGTACTACAAAGAGGCCGGCCCTAGACTAGCCCAAAACCCTCATAAGCCTGCCGCACACCAAGAAGTATTCTTATCAAGTAATCAAAAAATGCATTTAAGTCATTCTTAAAAAATCACAAACAACAAAAAACACATAGCCATATAAAAACGCTGAGGAGGATAACCCCATTAGTGGCTCTCAGAAATCAAATAATTCATACTGTAAATACAGGATCTAAAATAACCTACTATGAATATGAATGTTTTTTAGAAAAAACAAGAAAATTGTGCTAAAGGATACTAGAGATATCTCTATAAAAGTGTCTAAATGTCTGAAAAAGGAAGGTTCAATTTAAAGTGCATGAGTGCAATATGCAATGTGAAATAATACCAAATGGTGCTTCAAAATTATTCTGCATCAGGAATAAGGTGCAAAAGAAATCTACAAACAAGTATCAGTAATGTGCTCGCCATTCAATATACAATTATCATCAATATAGAAAGGGTTAAGTTACATCACCAAATATATGGAGCCTGGATCCTCCAACAGTGACCCGCCACCCATCATCCATCGTTCAAAAAGCCACGTCCATGCATTGCAATGGATGTTGTGGCTTAATCCGGCGGAAAAGCGGAGCTCAAACAAAATAGCAAGTGCTGTCTGCTCGCTGTCGGGGACAAAGGTGTAGCTAGGCTTTCTGGAACCTGGAGCAAAAAATACCATTTTGTGAGTACTCACCTGAAAAATGGATATTGTTGGTGTGCCACACACCCCGCTTCACCTTTAATATTCTTCACGATTGGGTTACTCACCGCCAGGTGACGCTGTGCAGAGAGGAAGTCTTGTAACGAGCCCCCTTCCGGCCTATATATACCTGGTACCTCCCATTTATCACCAGTGTATTAAAAAGCAGAAAGACAAGGTACCAGTAAATTAATGGTAACCTCAAAATAAATCAATATAAATAAAAGCTTCACCATATAAAGGATTCGGAATACCGAAAAGGGTGGGAGTGAAGCGGGGTGTGTGGCACACCAACAATATCCATTTTTCAGGTGAGTACTCACAAAATGGTATTATTCTTGGTGTGCCACACACCCCGCTTCACCTTTAATATTCTTCACGATTGGGACATCCAAAAGCAGTGTCCACAAGGGATGGGCATCTCAAGGCCAGGTGAAGCATAACTTAAATGACTGCAGTCTGCAGAACTTTGCGGCCAAAAACAGCATCCGCTGAGGCTCGCACATCAACCTTGTAAAACTTAGAAAAAGTATGAACAGAAGACCAAGTGGCGGCCTTACAAACTTGTTCAACAGAAGCTTGGTGCTGAAAAGCCCAAGACGCTCCAACGGCGCGAGTAGAATGAGCAGTGATACGAAAAGGGGGAACTTTCCCCTTAGCAGAATAGGCCGCAGTAACGGCCTGATGTATCCATTTGCTAATGGCAGATTTGGCTGGTGCCAAACCCTTCTTAGGCCCACAGGGCATAACAAAAAAGGCATCCGTCTTACGAAAAGGAGACGTGATAATCAAGTAGTACTTAACACAGCGTACTACATCCAAACAATGCAAAACCCTCTCTTTGTCATTCTTAGGATTAGGACACAAGGAGGGAAGAACAATATCCTGATTCAAATGAAAAGCAGAAACAACCTTAGGAAGAAAGTCTGGCTTGAACCTAAAGACCACCTTATCCGGATGCCTCTCAAAGTAGGGCGCCTGGATAGACAAGGCCGCCAACTCTGAGACACGCCGGACCGAAGTGATAGCTACCAAGAAGACAATCTTCTGAGTCAGGGTAGACAAAGCAATATCTTGCAAAGGCTCAAAAGGAGGAGCCTGTAGAGCAGAAAGAACCAAATTCAAATCCCAAACCGGGAGTAATGGTTTCCTGGGAGGCCGCACATGCGTAACCCCCTGGAAAAAAGTTTTAACTAAAGAATGAAGCGCAAAACGCTTCTGAAAAAAGATAGATAAGGCAGAAACTTGCCCTTTCAAAGTACTTAGCTGAAGACCAGAGTCCAGCCCAGATTGTAAAAACTCCAGAATCCTGGAGACCGAGAAGACCCTACAAGGAAAGGATCTAATCTCACACCAAGCGATATAGGCTTTCCAAGTCCTATAGTAGATGATAGAAGAAGACCTCTTCCGGGCACTGATCAAAGTCTTGACAACTGAGTCAGAAAGACCCTCCTCCTTCAAGATGGAGGTTTCAGCAGCCAGGCCATCAAACCCAGCGCTGGTAAATTGGGGTAACACAACCGACCCTGAGTGAGCAGATCGGGCCGAAGAGGCAGGACGAACTGGTCCACTGCCAGCCGAACGATGTCTGCGAACCACACTCGCCTTGGCCACCTTGGGGCCACGAGAACGGCGGACACCCTTTCCAGAGCCAACTTCCGAACCACCCTGCCCAGCATGGGTATCGGAGGAAACAGGTATAGAAATCCCAGATCCCCCCAGCTCAGGGACATGGCGTCCACTGCGAAAAACCTGAGGATGGAGAGCCCATTCTCCCCGACGGGGAGAGCCCCAGCTCAACCGGTCCGCTTCCTGGTTCTTCACTCCTGGAATGTATACCGCCGAGAGACAAGGAACATGGGCCTCTGCCCAGGTCAGGATCAGGGACACCTCTCTGAGAGCACTCAGGCTGCGAGTCCCTCCCTGATGATTGATGTAAGCAACCGCTGTTCGATTGTCTGAACGCACCTGGACCGAAAGGCCCAGAACGTGCTGAGTCAGGAGAGCAAGCACCCGACGGACGGCTCTCAGTTCCAGAACATTGATGGGTAAGTGGGCCTCTTGAGGTCCCCATTGCCCCTGGAACTGAAGCTCCTTCCAGAATCCGCCCCATCCCGAAAGACTGGCGTCCGTGGTGACAATTTCCCAAAGAGGGGTCAGGAAGGACCTGCCCCTCACGAGATTGGCCGAGACCAACCACCACTGGAGGGACTGCCGGACCCGGGAGGACAACTGGAAGGGCTGATCCAGCGACCGAGGCTGCCGGTCCCGGGACGCCAACAGATAAAGCTGAAGCGTCCTCGTGTGAAATTGAGCAAAAGGAACTGCCTCGAAAGAGGCGACCATCAACCCATTAGCCTCATCCCCAGACGGATGGACGGCCGAGGATTGGAAAGTAGGACCCGAGCCAACTCCTGAATCAGATGAATTTTGGACTGGGGGATAAACACTCTGTGTTGAAGAGAGTCCAACTGCATCCCCAGAAAGGACACCACCCTGGCCGGAGCGAGGGAGGACTTGGGGAAGTTGATCACCCAACCAAAGCTTTCCAGCGTGGACACCACCAACCTGGTGTCTGTCTCCGATTGATTGACTGAGTGACGGAGCCATGATGAGAAGGTCGTCCAAATAAGGTACGACACGAATGCCCCGAGATCTGAAAATGGCCATCACCCCTGCCAGCACCTTGGTGAACACTCTTGGAGCCGAGGTAAGGCCAAACGGAAGTGCCACGAATTGAAAATGCTGATCTTTCATCACGAATCGAAGAAAACGTTGATGAGCGTGGCAGATGGGAACATGAAGATAAGCATCCTTGATGTCTATGGACGTCATGAAGTCCCCCTGCCGAAGGGAACCGACGGCCGTTCGCAAAGTTTCCATGCGAAACTTCCGAAAACAGGTGAACTTGTTGAGTAATTTCAGGTCCAGGACGGGACGAACTGACCCGTCTTTCTTGGGGACTGCGAAAAGATTGGAGTAGAAACCGAGGCCCATCTCTAAGCGCGGTACCGGCCGGATGACCGTCATTTCTAACAGATTCTTTATCGACGCCAGGAGCCCCTGCGCGGCCAAAGGATCGATGGGCACCCGAGACCGAAAGAACCATGAAGGAGGGCGAGACTCGAACTCCAGTTTGTAACCGGACGACACTACCTCCCGGATCCATCTGTCCGGAACCTTCTGGTTCCAAACCTGGGAGAAGTGTCGCAATCGTCCCCCCACCCGCACGGGTGAGGGCAGCCCCTCATTGCTGAGCGGGCTTAGCAGGTTTGGGCTTGGTACCCCAGGACTGAGTGGGACGGCCCTTCCCCCGAGTCCAACCTGCACCTCTGGTAGCGGGAAAGGAAGCCCCCCTACCCGCTCTGAATCCCCGAAAGGAAGGTCTACCAGAACTTGCCCCCCGAAAGGGACGACGAGGCTTCTTACGTTGGGGCATTTTACCACCTTTGGCAACTGAATCAATTTTAACAGCCGCAACCCCAAAAAGGGGAGAGCTGTGAGCACCTTTTTAGAAGCTGCGTCCGCCAACCAATGGTGCAGCCATACTGCCCGACGAATAGCCACCAGCATTGCAGCTGTCTTGCTACTCATAGCCAGCGCATCGTCCTGAGTGGACAGAACATAGGAAACAGAAGACTCACACTGCCTGAGAGCAATAAGCTCCTTGCAAGTGGGATCAAGATCCACACACAGACCCTGAATTACAGATCTAACCGCCAAAAGAAGAAGCGCTGAAGCACACACCGGGCGCATCGCTGACCCGGCGTAACAAAAACCATGGCGAGCGTACTGGTCAATCCGACGATCCTCACCATCCTTAAGGGCAGTAGTCTCAGCAGACTGCACCATAGCCGTGCTAGAGAGCCCTAGTACCGGGGTATCGACGTCAGGAGAAACCGACCAAAGCTTCACCAATTCTGGCGGAAAAGGATAACGTTTCTCCCAACTGGAAGGAATTCCAGTTAACCGCGTGGGATGTTCCCATTCCTTGAGCACAATTTTCTCAAAGTGGTGTTGTCAGGGAAAAACCAAAGGCGGCTGAGGGACATTAAACAACTGACCCTTTGGCAGGGTGACAGCCTCAGGTGGATCTAAATTCAAAATTTCAAACATTTGAGCAAGAATGGAGGGGGTGTCACGAAACCCCCCCGCAGACAAATCGCCAACAGCATCAACCTCAAGCTGATCTGCAGGCTCATCTGACTCCATCAAAAATTCTCCCTCCTCGTCCAGGGAGCAATCGGACCAAACCAGAGGCTCACATACATCATCCTGTGAAGCCGGAGGTATAGGAGTCAGGTGCTTCCGTTTCGCAGTGGCCTTTAACCCTGCTTTAACGGAAACTATTTTCTCGAGGTTGGCCAACCGTGCCACCACCTCGGATTGCGAATCCCCACTCTTGACAATGTCACACGGGGTCCGGAATAGGGAGGGAGGGGTAGGGGATGATGGGAGTTGCGAAGGGCCAGCAGCCGGAGCAAAGGACTGACGCGCAATACTCTGCTTTGCACAAGGAATGCAAACAAAAACATCATCAGCTGGGAGCGGGGTCCCACATCCTCCGCATACCCTAGATGGCCCAGAAGAAGCATTTCCGGTAATATCGGAAGCCTCCATATGGTGATTTATGGTATTCGCAAAAATTAGGGTTTAAGGCATAAGTCACCCGGGATGCCCCTTTAAGTTAATGTCCCGGGAGGGAGGATTTAATTAATGATAATAAAGGTCCCCCTTAAAGTATAAACTTTTTTTTTTTTTTAAATATATATACAAGTATATATAAATAAATATATGAATATGTCCCAATTCAGAAGAAAAAGAGACTAGCCAGGCAAATATAGAACCGGGAGGCTACAAATTGAGGGAATCCCAGGATCTGTGGGGAAAAGAGACAAAAACCAAGAGTCAGACCCCCAAAAAATGGCAACAAGTATATACACAATACAGAGCACAAGAGTGCTCAAATGAGGCAAAGAAAAAACATGGCCTCCAATTAAACATTTAATACCCTTTTTTTTTTTTTTTTTTTTTTTTTAACATTCAGACCATAATTAAAATAGACGGCCTCACACAGGGTGAGGCCGCTTACCTTGGCCGCAAAGCGTCAGCGGTGGAGCCGGGCTGCACGGAGCAACAATAGCAGCAGCAGAGAGACATGCGGCCCCGAGCCCCGCACAGCCTCCTAATGAGCCAGGAGGAAGTGCGGCCGTGGCCGGTGAACGACGCGCCGCCGGCCACGCCCCTACCCGTGACGTCATGCGGGCCCCGCCCCCCCGCCGAATTTGAACATGCAAGCCGCCGAACGGCGGTGAAAGCAATCGGAAGGCAGAACAAGCCCTCAGTCAAAGGGGGGAGGGGAAAGATGGAGTCGCTAGGCAGCCTGAGCTGCCCCAGAACATCCTACCGCCCGCACAAAAGGACAAGGGGAAGGGGGGGAGGGGAAGCTGAAAAAGCTGTAAATAGTCAAAAATAAAAACAGCCCAACCCAGTCCCCCTAAAGCTGACCCAAAGCTCTGGCCCAAGTGGCCAGCAGCCGCAAATACACAGTGAAATAATACACACACATACACACACAGCCCTCTACCCCCCCCCCCCCATAGTGAAGGGAGAAGGGACCGCAACGGGAGAGCAAGGGGCTAAGGGGACCCTCGGGACAGGGGCATCCCATTTCCAGATCACCATGCCGGATAGCCGCATTGCCCCCAAAAGAGGGGGTCGAGCGGAGGAGATAAGCTCCTAGGCACCTATAGTGCCGTCTACCAATTGCCCAGTGAGCAGCCTAGGCTGGGAGGCTTCCATTCCACCATAAAGGTACAAACAATCAAAAACCGGGCAGAAATAGACCAAAAGGGGGTGCCGGGGTAAGACCCCGGCTACCTGTAAGCAGGAGACTTCAATCTTCTGTCTTGTCGTCAAGCAGAGAGAAAAACACTGGTGATAAATGGGAGGTACCAGGTATATATAGGCCGGAAGGGGGCTCGTTACAAGACTTCCTCTCTGCACAGCGTCACCTGGCGGTGAGTAACCCAATCGTGTAGCTAGGCTTTCTGGAACCTGGAGCAAAAATTCAAAATGGCGCCCCCCTGACATGCTGCACCTGGGGCAAGTGCCCCCCACTCCCCCCCCCCCCCCGCTACGCCCCATCGCTGCCCCCCCAAGCACCATTCTCGGAAACAGGGAGGTTCCTCTTTATTTCAGTATCAGCTCGGTCCACATACTAATACTCAACGACGGTGTGACTAGGGTATAATGATTCTCTCCACCCACCGGCCCTCTGCCAGAGGAAATCATTCTTGGGACCCAGCAGGGGAAATTATTCTCGGGGGAAACCTGAGGAAATCATTCTTGCAACACAGCAGAGGAAATCATTCTTAAGGCCTAGAATTCAGCTATATAGAAAAAATAAAAGACCATTTTTAATCATGTTGTACAATATGCAAGTGTACAAGTGCACATGCATTTATTTAATAACAAACACTGAATAGGAAAAAAAACCTTTGGGTCAGTGCTCGGGGCCTCCACTGCTTTGGTGGACCAGTCTAAAACTGGCAATAAGCCCTTGTCTACTGGCAATAGTTGGTCACAACGACTGTTGAGAAAACCATTACTGCTGGGAAACAATGGATGCGCTTCTCACAAATCCCAATCTAACATGTTGACCGATCTAACATGCACGACAAACACTGAAACCAACATCAATTGGCCACACTACAGAGAAACCAGACTTATTCCAGATGAGGGGGCTGATAAAGCTGGGCCTGGAGCCAAGTGTAGTACACTACAAACACCAGACTAATAAAAAGTACATAAAAAATACAAGTCCCTACTTATGATATTGTAATGTGGCAGAGCTCATTGCTGAAATGAGGATTAAAGGGATAAGCGATAAACTTGCTTTCCCAAAGGTCCCATGGTACATGTGCGGGCTCCTGTTCAATCAGTGCTTTACACTTTGCATATTAATGGCACGGCATGAAGCACTGTTTTAGAGAGTGCACAGCATAAGGAAAGTCGGGAAAGGGAGCGGGCACATCCCCAGTATCTGAATGGCACAGCACTAGGCCTCAGTCCTAGGGATGCAGCACAGGAGCGGCAGAAAGATGTGGGCACTTGTGGGTGGTTTTCCGAGTGTTACTTAGTTGCCCAGCATACCAGCTCACCCACTTTAAGTTTCGGTTCTCTATTAATCAGACGGTGGATCCATCATAATGGTCCCCGGGACATCCCAGGCCTGCTGTGGTTGCTGATGCTGCACTTGTCCCCCCCCCCCCCCAATGTTCCTGCGTGTTTGCCATCTCATTATTTATCATGGTGGCTAATTAATTGCCGAGAGGGTTTCCCAGCAATCCACAGGTATCCAAGGAGAGCGCAATTGTGAGAGTTGTTGATACTGATGTAATTTATCCTCGCAGTAACTAATTACCAGCGTGAGCGCCTCTCCGGAGAGAGCCCGATGCAATGATGATTGCACGCCTCCTAAATCATTTAATCTGCGTGTGATTCAGTTACAGATTACACCCCGGCCCTGCTGGGAAACTGTCACTGTGTAGCGCTGGATTTCTCTTTATTGTATTGGGTGCAGACAGAACTCCAGAAAGTGCAGCATTTTGACCCAACCGAAGGGCTTCCCATACCTGTGCTACAATAAGCTTAAAGTGGACCAAAACCCAGGATTTCGACTATCCTGGGTGTTGGTCCTTTCCCCGGGGGTGCCCCGGTGTGTGAAACCCCCCCCCCCCCCCCCCCAGATCGCAGCAGCCAACTCACCTCTTCCCGGTCCCACAGCGCGTCTAAGAGCAGCGGCTCTAATGGCTGCTCCCTCTAGCGGTGCGCGTGCCTGCACCAGGCATTTGTGAATGGCCTGTGAGGGCACGCTCCCTGTTAGAGGGAAGCTGAGGATGTGGCCGGCAGATCCACTGCTGTTAGACACGCCGTGGGACCGGGTAGAGCTTAGTTGCTGTGGCGATCTTGGGGGGGCTCACACAGCGGGGCACGATAGTCAAAACTCCCATGGTACAGGGAATTGGGCAACAATGATGTGGAGGCAGCAGAACAGGACAGCAAAAAAAAAAAATCTGTGTTTCAGGAAAGTTTCATAAGCCAAAATATCCATTTCTAGATTTCTAGTTCTATCATTAACATGTAACCCTACAAAGTTTATGTAGACATTGCTACTTCTGTACACAGGTAATGCAAGTCATGAACCAGCCTGTCTGAAGACCAATGCAATGTGCAATAACTTAACTTGCTTGCACACACACACAATGAAAAATGCTTTACTTGCCTGCACAGTGTTACAGTTCAACTGAGGGGTTTTAGGTAGAGACCAACTGGACTCCTTGTTGCATTGGGAGAGCTACTATACCGGCAGATCTGGCCACTGACCTGCAAATGCAACAGCAAAAAGGAAGGTAGGATGTGCTCATCCAAGTCAGCATATGACAGTCATGGAGGGCTTTATCGAGGGGTGCCTGCAGGGTAGAAGTGAGGGGGTATTGGCAACGCTCTATGTAGGCGAGATGGGTGCCTGTAGCTCTTTTTTGGAGGGGAAAGGGGTGCCCACAGCTCTTTATGGTTGAGAAAGGGATGCCTGCAGTTTTTATGGGGGAGAGAGGGGGCCTGCAATTTTTATGGAGAGAGGGGTGCCTGCAATTTTTATGGAGGAGAGGGGGTGCCTGCAATTTTTATGGAGGAGAGGGGGTGCCTGCAATTTTTATGGAGGAGAGGGGGTGCCTGCAATTTTTATGGAGAAGAGAGGGGTGCCTGCAATTTTTATGGAGAAGAGAGGGGTGCCTGCAATTTTTATGGAGGAGAGAGTGGTGCCTGCAATTTTTATGGAGGAGAGGGGGGTGCCTGCAGTCATTTTTATGAAGGGTAGAGGGGTATTCACAGCACTTTCTAGAGGAGATAGGATTGCCAATGGCTCTATATGGTAAAGAGAGGGGTGCCTGCAGGGCTTTAGGACAGTAGAGGGGTGCCTGAAGCCCTTAAGGCAGGAGCCAGGTGTGCCTGCGGCTGTTATTTGACAGAGAGTGCGGTGCCTATAGTGTTTTATGAGAGGGAGGGATGTCTACAGTATTATAAAAGGGAGAAATGTACCTGCAGCTGTTATAGAACAAAAGAGGGGTGCCTAAAGCCCTTTATAAAGGGGCCTGAAGTGCATAGAGTTTTTCATGAGGAGGAGATGTGTGCCTGACGCTCTTTATGGATCGGACAGGGGCGCCTGCAACTCTTTATGGATGGGGGAGGGGTGCCTGCAACTCTTTATGGATGGGACAGGGGTGCCTGCAACTCTTTATGGATGGGGCAGGGGTGCCTGCAACTCTTTATGGATGGGGCAGGGGTGCCTGCAACTCTTTATGGATGGGGCAGGGGTGCCTGCAACTCTTTATGGATGGAACAGGGGCGCCTGCAACTCTTTATGGATGGGAGAGGGGTGCCTGCAACTCTTTATGGATGGGGGAGGGGTGCCCGCAACTCTTTATGGATGGGACAGGGGTGCCTGCAACTCTTTATGGATGGGGGAGGGGTGCCTGCAACTCTTTATGGATCGGACAGGGGCGCCTGCAACTCTTTATGGATGGGGGAGGGGTGCCCGCAACTCTTTATGGATGGGACAGGGGTGCCTGCAACTCTTTATGGATGGGACAGGGGTGCCTGCAACTCTTTATGGATGGGGCAGGGGTGCCTGCAACTCTTTATGGATGGGGCAGGGGTGCCTGCAACTCTTTATGGATGGGGCAGGGGTGCCTGCAACTCTTTATGGATGGGGGAGGGGTGCCTGCAACTCTTTATGGATGGGGGAGGGGTGCCTGCAACTCTTTATGGATGGGACAGGGGTGCCTGCAACTCTTTATGGATGGGGGAGGGGTGCCTGCAACTCTTTATGGATGGGGGAGGGGTGCCTGCAACACTTTATGGATGGGACAGGGGTGCCTGCAACTCTTTATGGATGGGGGAGGGGTGCCTGCAACTCTTTATGGATGGGGGAGGGGTGCCTGCAACTCTTTATGGATGGGACAGGGGTGCCTGCAACTCTTTATGGATGGGACAGGGGTGCCTGCAACTCTTTATGGATGGGACAGGGGTGCCTGCAACTCTTTATGGATGGGGGAGGGGTGCCTGCAACTCTTTATGGATGGGACAGGGGTGCTTGTACTGAAGGAAGAAGGGTACCTCCAGCTCTTTATGGAGGGGAGCGTGCAGCTTTTCATGAAGGAATGCAGTCTGCCTGCTGCTCTTTATGGAAGGGAGAGGGGTGTCTGCAGCATTTTATAGAGGCTGTCCATTGCTTTTTAATTTGGGGAGAGAGGTGTCTGCAGCGCTATTTGCAGGGGGATGGGTTGTCTGCAGCCTATAATGGGTGCTCGCAGCTCTTTGGGAAGAGGAGAGGGGTGCCCGCAGATCTTCCAGTGCCGACTTGCTTTACAACAAGCTGAGTGCCTGGACAGCGGGGGTCCCACTGATAAATGCAGGCAGTGGAAATATCGATTAACCACTTAATTCTTGTGTCAACACACCGTCCCGGGCCTCTGAAACTGCACAGTTCCTTAATGCAGAAATCATTGCAGGGAGCTTAACCAATGGCATCAGAATGAGCAAAAACTCCAGGACAAAGGCGTTATTATGTGGCCGAGACGCTGTCACCAGGATTTGCATCTGATTAAATCCCTCTTCTTATGCCCGGGCCTCATAGCGGAGCGTGCCAGTGCATAGCGCACGACTGATTATGAAGATCACGGCTCTGCAGGCGGCACATTATCACCGGCCGGCATGAACACCAATAGTTTATTTACGCATAACGATTTACACGCATGATTAAGGAGCCCCCTAGCCAATCTCCACATTCCGAGCCAGACCAGTGCTGACATCTTATTACATTGTAGCCTTATTTTAAAATCAGTATCTCGGGAGCATTTTTGAGTATCCCACTTTCTCTGTCTACAGTAATTTCAGTGTACCGATCTTATTACATTGTTGCCTTATTTTAAAATCAGAATCTCAGGAGCATCTATGAGTATCCCACTTTCTCTGCCTACACTAATTTTAGTATACCGGTGTTTAACACTTTGTACTCGAACTGAAGAAAAAAGAAAGTTGGAAGAATTTTTCCTTTACTTTTCTTTTGGAAGCAGTTTACAGGGCTTCCCATTAGGCACCCCAAGGTCTGTGTCTGGGGCAGCCACCTGCAAGGGGCCTTGGTGTTACTGCTAAAGCAAAAAGAAATTCCAGTTGCTGGCAGTTTGATTCCCCCCAAGCCTCACTGGGGAGGGCAGACACTGTGTGTGGAGGGGTAAGATGGTGCAAGGACACAGGCTACAGCTGGAACATCTGCCACCACTACTGTGATCATGTGACTCCTCTCTACGAGCAACCTGACTCAAGGGGGCACCATGAACACCAAATACTGATATATATATATATATATATATATATATATATGCCTTTAATGAGTAATTCCTTACTCTGAGGGAATTAAGGCATGAA
Source organism: Gastrophryne carolinensis (assembly GCA_027917425.1). Classification (NCBI taxonomy): domain Eukaryota; kingdom Metazoa; phylum Chordata; class Amphibia; order Anura; family Microhylidae; genus Gastrophryne; species Gastrophryne carolinensis. The sequence goes on from CM051241.1 coordinate 190,737,042, forward strand.
GTAGAACGGACTGGTCCCAATTCCCAGGGTGCAGTGTAAAATATCAAGAAAAGAAGAATGCGATAATCAGGAAATCATATGACCATATTTTATTCACAAATTAACACAAAAATATCAGAAATTGAAAGTTAGTTATTTTTCCATTTCATATGAAAAAATGATTTAGTTATTTTTCCATTATATATGAAAAAATGATTTCGTTATTTTTCCATTTCACAGGGCCGTGTCTACCATTGTGCAGTTTCGCCTCTTCTAATATTGTCCCATAATTATCCGATGTTGGATTCTGCTCAGCAGCCCTGGGATTTCTTTGCCTGATTTTTGGTTTTGTGGCTTCCTGGAGGCCATAGATCTGCAATGTTGGAAGGTATCCAAGGCTGTAAAGAGCGTTCATAATTCCCGATCTTCAGGACATGAGGAAGGTGTCTGCTGGTGTATGATGGTCCCAAATTACAGGTGATTAGATCGAAAGCATGTCTGAGTACAAGCCTTACAGTAAATTCTTCAGCATTTCAGGCAGGATAGTGGTGCTTTCCTGTCTCGACTAGTGATGATAGTGAGATGTAAATGTAATTTTTACTATCTTCAGCAAAAAAAAAAAAATGGAGACGTCCCATGTCGTCAGTGTCAGGTCACTGATCAGGACTAATTCTGGTGAAGTCAAGAACTTGATGTAACAGTGTAAAAGCTTATGGCTCCTGTGATACCACATGAAATCACCACTGTGGCCCAAACTAGGCAAACTGTGGTAGCCATGAGCAACAAAATGGAGGCCAGGACAAAGTCAGTAATCACATGTGAAGGTACAACACAAGCGTACGTATTGAAAAATGCCCACATGCTATATGTTATCCAGAAATGGCTGATATTTACACTTTTGCACTTCAGAAGTCTTAGCACACACAGGAGTGTAATTTTTTTTTGTGTTTACTTCGTAGTTGCATATAGTGAATTTTGCACATTGTATCAGATTATGGATGCCCCCTTCAGATTATTTTTTAATTGAAGAAATATTCAACTCAAGATTTAGAGGATCTTTATGATACGATTCAGAGGAAAAAATAAAAGGGCAGCAAAATCCAAGAGAGATTCCAAGGAAAGATAAAAAAAAGGACATCCAGGTGTCCACCATCTTGCATATGAAGTGCATGTACAAACTGGCAGAGCACATCTACGGGCACACAGAATCTACTGACAAAAGTTTAGGGTGCATAGGTTGCCGTCAGTCTTCAAGAATAAAGAAGGTATACTGATTGTGGACTACCACAACCTACTTAAGAGTCCACTATGGCAACTGTGTATTACACAACACTTCTGGATAAACTGAAGGAGGCGTTGAAGTCAAAATGGCACACAACGTTCACCCAATATGTTGCATTCTTGCACGACAACACTAGGGCTTCAAAGTGCTGAATCAACCTTATGTCATCTGGCACCCTTGGGCTATCAACTGATTCCTAATGGGATTAGAAACAAATTCGAATGCATTTGCAGTGGCTGACGTCTGGTTTCTGTCCAACCAAAGGTATTCCGGATGGGTTGAAAACCTGCAACACTGCAGCTCTACACAGGAGTGCAGGAATATCTAAGGAGGGTACAGAGAATATTTTTTGTTTTATTGCCAAGAACGTATCAGTACCCTCTGGCACAACTATGACTGCAATAAATATGCTATATTTTAGTTAAAAAACGGACATTAACCCACAATTTATAATATAACCATCAAGGTTTAGGCATATGCTCTAAAATTGATGATAAAATGCTGCAAAAGAAGAAAAGAAGATTGCAAGAAATAAATTAAACCAAAGCATAAATAGTCTGCTAACGTGGGGAACTGATGTGATTAGCTTAACAGCAGATTGTTCATCAGAGGGCGCACCCGGAAGTGCGCCATTCGCCGACCTCGCGCAGCACGCCCCTTGCTTCTTCCAAGCTTCAGGCTTTCTAAGGTATATATAAGTGTATTATGCCGCGGTGCCGCCAGCCTTGTTAAAGTTGCTATAGGCAACGAAACGCGTCGTTGGTGGCGGCAGGCGGCATCCATATGTGTGCTATTGATTGATCTGGCTAGATCTCATCGAGTGGGGAGTTGGTGAGAGCCACCCTCTGTTCTAAAGAGTGTTTTAATTGTTTTTTTATGCGAGTGCATTAGTATCTCCTATTAAACAGTGTGTGATTTACAGTATTACACTAGGTGTTTTCTGTTTTATGTTGCATTCTGTTTGGATGGTACGTGTACTGCATTCACTGACGTGGGATTCAGTTTGGAATCTATTTGGAGAGCGTTGGAAGTGGAGGAGAGGATTATTTTCGCTATTTGGATCTGAAGGAATAAGGATCTCTGTAAGGAACCATATTCAAGTGGGCCTGTGGAAGAAGTGTTTGCACATGCACTTTTTTACAACCTATTGGTAACGTAGGAAGCTCTGTGTATATGTTGAACATTTGATTGAACTCTATGGACAAAGGGTTTTACACGTAGAGCATCCCCCTTTTTAAGATTTTGATGAGCTAACTGAAATCTGTTCTGCTTTGTAAGCGCGGTATTTTAACCACTTTTTCAAAGCATAAATAGAGCAGTCTTATATGCCTCCATGGTCACTAAAAATCATGAACTACCATTTGGGTGTCCATCCCAATGCTTGTCATGGCCAACCACCACTTCTAAAAGAAGGGTAGTTCTATCAGCAACTGTATGGGCCCCCCCCTGCTTTTATGAGTGTGTGCAATACCTCACTGGATAATGAAAGGCAAGCATGCCCATACCAGCCCTTCTAAAAGCTCTAATTTCAGTGTTAAGGTGCTGTCAGAGCTGGCTTGGACGGGGGCTAGAACCAGCAGATCTGCCATCCATCATCACTCCAAGTCTGCTGCTCCCACCACTGCTGTGGTGTTGATGTGTGTCTGCTGGAGTGGTGTGTTTTTTTCCCCGGGTCCTAGAGCCACATTTTCTGATCTCACCTGACATTAATCAGGCTGTGGAGGTTCCTATAAATGCATGTGCTTGGCCCCGCCCCTGTTGTTGGATCATTGCATTGTCTCTTCAAAGCCTAGCCATGCTCTCCTACCTCCCTGCATACCTCCGTGTCCTTGTCGGCCTTCGGGCCTTCCTTAGTTTGTGTCTGTGTCTGTACTGCGGCTTACTGCCCTTCCTAGGTTCTGTCTTTGCTGTCTGTCTGGGCCTTGTGGTTCACCAGAGTTTCGTCCTCACCTGTATTGGGGCTTGCGGCCCTTTGTTGTAGGTTCCAAGCCTGCACTGGGGGCCAGCTCCGTCATAGCCTGCACTGGGGGCCAGCTCCGTCATAGCCTGCACTGGGGCCCAGCTCCGTCATAGCCTGCACTGGGGGCCAGCTCCGCCATAGCCTGCACTGGGGGCCAGCTCCGCCATAGCCTGCACTGGGGGCCAGCTCCGCCATAGCCTGCACTGGGGGCCAGCTCCGCCATAGCCTGCACTGGGGGCCAGCTCCGCCATAGCCTGCACTGGGGGCCAGCTCCGCCATAGCCTGCACTGGGGGCCAGCTCCGCCATAGCCTGCACTGGGGGCCAGCTCCGCCATAGCCTGCACTGGGGGCCAGCTCCGCCATAGCCTGCACTGGGGGCCAGCTCCGCCATAGCCTGCACTGGGGGCCAGCTCCGCCATAGCCTGCACTGGGGGCCAGCTCCGCCATAGCCTGCACTGGGGGCCAGCTCCGTCATAGCCTGCACTGGGGGCCAGCTCCGCCATAGCCTGCACTGGGGTCCAGCTCCGCCATAGCCTGCACTGGGGGCCAGCTCCGCCATAGCCTGCTCTGGGGGCCAGCTCCGTCATAGCCTGCTCTGGGGGCCAGCTCCGCCATAGCCTGCACTGGGGGCCAGCTCCGTCATAGCCTGCACTGGGGGCCAGCTCCGCCATAGCCTGCACTGGGGGCCAGCTCCGCCATAGCCTGCACTGGGGGCCAGCTCCGCCATAGCCTGCACTGGGGGCCAGCTCCGTCATAGCCTGCACTGGGGGCCAGCTCAGTCATAGCCTGCACTGGGGGCCAGCTCTGTCATAGCCTGCACTGGGGGCCAGCTCCGTCATAGCCTGCACTGGGGGCCAGCTCAGTCATAGCCTGCACTGGGGGCCAGCTCCGTTATAGCCTGCACTGGGGGCCAGCTCCGCCACAGCCTGCTTTGGGACCCAGCTCCGCCATAGCCTGCTCTGGGGCCCAGCTCCGCCACAGCCTGCTCTGGGACCCAGCTCCGCCACAGCCTGCTCTGGGACCCAGCTCCGCCACAGCCTGCTCTGGGACCCAGCTCCGCCATAGCCTGCTCTGGGACCCAGCTCCGCCACAGCCTGCTCTAGGACCCAGCTCCGCCGCATCCTGCTCTGGGACCCAGCTTCGCCACAGCCTGCACTGGGGCCTAGATCATTTTGTTCGTGTCTTGTGTACGTCTGCCCTGAGTTTCCCCTTCCCAAGCCTGCGACCACCAAGGGACCACCCGGGGCCTGCACATCCCCACCTTTAGAGTCCATGCTGAAAAACTGGATGGATTACGGGCTCTCCGAGTCCCAGACCACCTGCGCTCCAGGTAGTTGGCAGCTTGCCTCTTTGGTGGTGCAGGTGGGTTGTCTGTCCTATGTTCTTCAGTTGCCTGTCAGCTTCCTTCATCCCCAGTCAGTGACCCCTGATTACGGCCTCCAAGGAGGAATTAACTGCCTGGCTGAGAGCTGCCTTGTTGTCCCGGGTTCCGATTCCTAAACCAGGAATTTCCCAACACACCCTGAATACTCAGTGATATTATTCACCTGGGCGTGACAGGTGCATTACAGTTACTGTCAGCTCATTGCTGGTGTGTCTGCAAGAATTGCCAAGAACGTCGGGGTGTGCGCTGCAGATCTCATGGCACCCACGGTTTTTGCTGCCACAGAGGAAACACGGAATGCACACCGCAATTTTAGTGCCCGTTAACTAGTCCTGTCGCCCCGAGGATTAGTTGATTGGCAGACGCCTGAATTAAATGAGGGTTTGACTCAGCCGAGCTAATTGAGAGTGGGGAGCACAGAGTTGTGTCGTGCGGTGAGTTTTTGCAGTATAATTGGAAAACAAATTAAAGAAATTGTGGGGGGCACCGCTGCGGGGAAGGGCGTTTCATAGATCCGTAATAACGGCTCTGGCGCCATTTCATTACATATAATAGCTCTCCCCCGCGCTTTGCCAGTCGTTGAATAAATACGCCACTCATCTGGATAATGCATGATGGCTAATTATGAATTTACGGGAGGGAGGGGAGGGTTTGGGCTTGTGCTTGGCGCCATTAAATATTTATAGGGAGGCAGCAAAAGATTGATCACAATTTGTCGCGGTGTGTCAATACCCCCAGCCCCAAACACAGCTTTTAAAAAGCGACTTTATGATGCAGTGTTCATCTTTGCCACATGAAAGCCTTATTGAATTAGCAGATGGGATTCTACGCAGTCATCACTCAGCAAGGATTTGGGGGAAGGGTTGTAATTGTTTTTGTTCCTCACATTTTTAATCAGATTCAAATTCACATGCTTCCGGATCATGCTCCGTAGAAAACTTCAAAGTCGTAGAAAAGGCAGCAAACAGTATCTTTTACCGAAGGACACTACCTCCTGAATCCACCGGTCTAAGCCTCCAGACGTGAGCAAAATGCTGAAGCCGTCCCCCCACCCGGATGGTGCCTGAGGTGCCTGAGGGGGCTTGGGAGAAGACTTAGGCTTGGAGCCCCAGGATGGGCCAGGACGTCCACGTCCTCTGCCCCTACCCCAGAAATCTCCTCGGGCACCAGTAAAGGAGACCCCTCTCCCCTGTCTGGATCCACGGTAGGGGGAAGAAAAGGAGCCTTGGCCCCGAAAGGGCCGAGACTGACGCCTGCACTGAGGTAACCTGCCTCCCTTAGCAGACAGGTCCAGGTGGTCCCCAAACAGGCGTAGTCCTTTGAAGGGAAACCCAGTGAGAGCGAGTTTCCCTTCAAGCGTTGTCAGCTGCCCACTGGCGCAGCCAAACCGAGCGACGTATAGCCACCACTAGGGCAGAGGCTCTGCCACACATCCTAATGGTATCATCCAAGGCAGAAAGGACAAAGGTCACAAAAACGAGAGAAAGCATTAAACTCTTCACTAGACACATCAGGAGCACCATCTAGGACACTTCTAAGCAGGGTCCTAATAGCCACAGCTGTAATGGCAGAAGCACAAACCGGGCGCAGCGCCGTCCCCACACAGGCAAAGGCATGGGACGCCAGCTGATGAATACGCCGGTCCTCACTATCCCACAGCGTAGTAGAGTCAGGGGAATGCATGACAGAAGTGTTAGATAACCCTAGGACCGGGATATCCACCTCTGGGGGGGATGACCAGCGCTTCACCACATCAGCAGGAAAGGGATACCTCTTATCCCAACTCTTAGGGACTCCGGGGAGCCTGCTAGGACGCTCCCATTCCTTGAGCATGAGATTATTAAAATGGGCTTGCTCAGGAAACATTAAACGTGGCTTAGCAGTATGAAACAATTCCCCCTGCTGTCTAGGGGCCGCAACCGGGGGAGAGAAACAGTACCTCAAAAATCTGAGCCAACAGCCTATCTGTATCATCTGGGGTCAGAGCCAGAATCATGACCCATGGGCCTCTCATCAGATGACTCAGAGTCAAAGAACAACTCCCCTTCTTCCAAGGGGGTATAACCGGACAATTCAAAGAACTCTTCAGCCTCCATAGGGAAAAGAGTGACATCAGGTGTCAAGTGCCGCTTCTTAGCAGAGGCCTTACGCACCATGGTATTAGCAAGCAACTTCTCAACACTAGCCAGTCTAGCAGACGCATCAGGCTGAGAATCCCCACTGGTATGCAACTCAATGGGAGTCAAATTTAAGCTTGGAGGGGGGGTTGGTGAAGCCATACGTGGCGCAGGCTCAGCCGCTGGTAAACCAGGCTGCAGCGCAAGCACCTGCTGGGCACAAGTTATACAGACCCGCACATTGTCAGCACTAGTAGGGGACACCCCACAAGCTACACACAGCCGGGCTTGTCCCGAAGGAACCCCGAGCACATTATCCTGAGACGCCTCCATATGGTGATTATAGCGGCACAATAGGCCAATAGGGATTCACGCTATAAAAGCAACCCGGGATGCCCAATAGCCCGCTAGGGAAGTGGGAGTAATTAGCACACTGGGCCTCACAAGTTTAATAACTAAAAAGAGGGGTAGGGCCGGGAGAAACCAATGGCGTTCGACCTGCCTGAAAGACATAAGGGAAGAGAACCCCATAAGCGACATGCATAATGACATAGGGTAAATAAACGGCCCGCGAGGGTACTCATGGACCGCGGTAGGTAGATGCCAGCCACACAGCAGACAGAATCCAGAGACAAAATGGCGCCGAGTATACCTCAAGGGGCGGGCCGTGGAGACAGTGACGTGGAGCGCGCCATCCGCAGGCCCCGCCCCCCCGAAGAGCGCGAAGTAGCACATGTGACAAGCAGCCAATGAAGGCGCATCAGCGCCTGAGGTAATGCCGCCACCGGCCGCGGAACACAGTGGAAGCGCGTGGCGGCGGCGGCATATTCAAACCGCAACCAGTGCAGCCAAGTCAGCGCGGAGACTGAAAAAAAAAGTCAACAGACACACCATCCAAGTGAAGCACCAATGCATAACACACACAACCCCCCCCCGTCCGAGAGCTACAAGGGAGTGCGAGGGAGGGCAGCGGCAGGGCCCACCGATAGACGGGGCAAGGGGCAATAGTGCGGGAGGGGCATCCCATAGAGGCTCACCATATGCCTATACCGCCTACCCTTTGGTGGGGGATTGCGGTGGAGCAGAGCGGAGTAATACCCAAGAGTAATGATTCTTATCTGGAGCCGGACGTACTGTATACTAAGAATAAAAAGTGTACCCGGACCATTCGAAAAGCGAAAATATCCATTACTATTTCTACACCTGAAGAAGGGAGTATAGGCAGGGGCTTTGGCCAAATGTATTTCACAAGTTCAGTGGGATTTGTTCCGCTTTAAGCATAGTTAAAAAATGCCGGTAAAATGTACCTTCCTTTCAAAGCACCACAGTACTGGGATTGAGCAGAGGTTGGTATTTAATACTGGAAAGCCAAACGTATGTATTTTACCTGAAGTCACAGCCCTCATTTTAGCACCCTAGTGGTCAACAACAAGTACTGGGTTGGGGTAGAGTGACCACCCAGACCTACAATTGATAGGTGTAAAATGTTTTTGAGATTTCGGCTTGTAATATTTGAAGTCAAAGCTCTCACTTTAGCAGTCTAATAATCAACCGCAAACAACCACCAATTATGACAAAGCCAGAGCCATGTGGCCCAGGGGGTCCTCAGCAAACACCCAGACATAGATCTGCCCTTGTCAAAGTCACGGCGGATAGCAAGCTTGTCTATATGCAAATATGAAATGTGACAATGGAGAATTAAGTGAAAGGTGTTAAGTGGAAGCTGCATGAATCTACCGACAGTGACTGTAAATTAATGATCCTAATTAATGATATTCCCACGGACGCGCCCGAGAAGGATTGGATGAGGCTAAAGAACAGACCAAGATTTTTTTTTCAGCCTTCCTTGTCGAGTTCTTGCTGAATATAAATGAAGTGCAGAAAATGTCACACTCTTAATTAGGAAGCCAAAATAACTTAGAGCAGAGAGGCAAACATAGTGTCTCCTGCTCTGGATTAATTTTCGGGAGAGCTGCTGTCTGTTGCGCAGGACTGGGTATTGGCTTCCGCCCAAGGCATTGTAAGGAAACAAATCCATTTAGGTTCCTGGGCCAGGGACTAATTTACCTGTATGGTTAATGCACAGCTCCAATTAAAAAGTTAAATTAGCTGTAGATTAAAGTGTTTTTCCACCCAAATTTTAGGCTGGTTTGGAGGCATGAAATCACCTGGAGCTTCTTAGGTCTCTCTTGGACTACAGAGGTACCTTTGTAAACTCTAGGGGGCTGACTCCATTTTATGCACAGTTCTAGAGGCAATTGTCTCCCCTCTTTATAGAGCATCCCAAATTGGTAACCTACATTTCCCATGGCTTAAGAGGTAACCTAAAATTACCCAGGGTAAACCTTGGAGTTTTGGAAGTCAAGAGGTAAGCTACATTTCCCCAAGGCCTGGATGTTCCTTGGAGGTGGTAACAGATTTACCTGGGGTCAACTAGACCTTCTTGAGGTCAAGAGGTAATCTAGATTTTCTTGGAGTCACTATAGAAGTTTCTATGTCAAAGAACCTAGATTTTCCTGGGGTCAGCCTAGCTTATTATTAGGTGAAGAACCTAGATTCTTCAGGATTTTCCTTAGACTTTCCTAGGTTTAAAAAAATTACTTAGATTGTCTTGGTGGCTTCATATGTCTTACAGACTAGAAAGTTGATACTTTTCTCTTGGTGGCTTTGTCATGCTATCCGTGGACTAAAACTATGGTCCTTTTTAGAAATCCTGTTTCCATTCTTGGGACACAAAATTTAGTCTTTGGGTTAGAGTTTCCGAAGGTAAACTTAGACCTTTCTGAGGTCAAATAGTAAACCTTGAAGAGGTGACCTAGATCTTCCCAAGTTCAGAAGATAACCTAGATTTTCCAGAGGTCAACCTAGAAATCTCTTGGGTCAAGAGGTAATCTAGATTTTTCTGGGGCCACCTTAGACCTACTGTGAGTGAAAAGGTGACCTAGATCTTTCAGGAGATAACCTAGATTTTTATGGGATCATCCTACACTTATCTTGGGGCAAGAGGTAACCTAGCATTTCCTGTAGTCAGCAACTTTTATTGGGTCAAAAGGGAACCTTGATTTTCCTAGCATCAACCAAACATTCCTAGGATTAGGAGGTAACCTAGAATCTTAGTGGCATTAATTCACCTGGTGGCTCCCTCAGTCTCTCAGACTAGTATGGTGACTGCTCTGCTTGAGATTTTTCCAACCTGCTTCTGACAACAGGTCTTAGACAAGTTCAAGAGGTTACCTAGATTATGCCTGGGGCATTAATATATCTGGTGGTTTATTAGGTCTCTCTTAGACTACAATGATGAATAAAGCTTTTTTTTTTTTTTGCTCTTGAACCTTAGTGAAGCCATTTTTTGTACGCTTCTAATCCATTTTTTTTATTCCCTATAGAAAATAATTGATCGAGTGCTTAGAAATAAAGAGTAAAGAAACCTAAAAACAACCATTCCAAGCTTCCAAAACTGAAGGTGCTCAAATCTGAACTTTTAAAACCATAAAACATGAAAGGTTTTGTGATTAGGCATTGCTCTGTTCAGCATAGAAGCTTCACAGCATTAAGAGTTCCACTGAGTGAGATGTTGGGAACACAGAAGAAAGTGAAAATAGCATCAGTGCTATGCGGTTACCATGTGAACAGAGACTGGTCTTGTTTTCTGCAACGTGCCATAATAACCAGGTAAACAATTTAGGGGAACCGTTGGGGTTGGATGAGTATACAACCGAGGCGGACAGCTGCTATGGGTTCCCATGAATCTCACTATGCAGAGTTAGCGGTGACATTAGGACTGGATGTACACTGCTCATTATAAAGTAAAATAATCTAAATATATACAAGTGTCCAGTAGGGAGATCCCATTAAAGCCGCGTGACGACAGGAAGCCTTTATCCAGAGGCAAATCCATCTTAATGACCCAGAAAACTTTAGTCCTGTACATGCAGACCCTTTCACTACTACATACACACATACATGGAAAAGATAATCCTCCCCTGCATAATATATATATATATATATATATATATATATACACACACACACATACATTTTCCCTAATACACAAAGGGCATATAGGACAACCAACCAAAAGTATGCCATCGTATTCCCTTGTACAGCTATACATGTTACTTTGTGACTCCCCGAACTAGGCAAGCCATCATGTGGCCCATTGTACAGCTAGGAATCTACAGTGTACAGCTAGGCAAGCTACCGTGCGACCCCTAATACAGCTAGGCAAGCTACCGTGCGACCCCTAATACAGCTAGCCAAGCTACTGTGCGACCCCTAATACAGCTAGCCAAGCTACTGTGCGACCCCTAATACAGCTAGCCAAGCTACTGTGCGACCCCTAATACAGCTAGGCAAGCTACTGTGTGACCCCTCATACAGCTAGGCAAGCTACCGTGCAACCCCCTAATACAGCTAGGCAAGCTACCGTGTGACCCCCTCATACAGCTAGCCAAGCTACTGTGCGAACCCTAATACAGCTAGCCAAGCTACTGTGTGACCCCTCATACAGCTAGGCAAGCTACCGTGCAACCCCCTAATACAGCTAGGCAAGCTACTGTGCGAACCCTAATACAGCTAGGCAAGCTACCGTGTGACCCCCTCATACAGCTAGGGAAGCTACGGTGTGACCCCTCATACAGCTTGGGTTGCCCCCTTGTTGCTTAGAGATGGATCCCAGCGGGTGCTCCATATCCCTTAACTTGTCATATTGGAATCCATAAGCAGAATCGTGTGTGACACGAGATGAGAGCCCTGTTCCTTCATGACTAACAATCTTGTTGCTAAAACGGGAATGGTGTTCCTAGCCTTGAGTAAAGCCCTCAGTATAGCTTTTTCCTACAGATCAAAAAATCCTTCCACTATAATGACCTCTTCAGGTGAGAATGGGAACACTGCCAGTAACCCTTTAGCTAAGATTGGGGTCGACTCGCCTAAGAAGCCTGAATTAGAGCCGGAGGGGTTAAATATGTGAGCTCAGGAGAGTGGAACATCATCTCTACATTAGCCTATCAGATGAGCAAGCCAGAGTTAGGAAGAGTTTGCTAGAGAAACCTGTCTAGTTTATAACACAGTGACAAACAAAGAAAAAAAAATAACAGGTAAGCTCAGCACATTGAGGACATCATTTTGGCACACAGAACACTTTTAAAAATGCCACAGAAAGTGTCTAAAAACCTCTTTGTGGGTTGCAGATGGAAAAAGCTCTTGACCATCTACCACCCAATAGCCAACAGGCTTTCACCGATAGTCTTAACCAGCGGCCTCTGCTTCAGCCTGGGAAAAGGGTGGCCACTAAAGAGTAGCAGAAGCATAGTCTCTTGGAGTTGACTTTGGAGTGGATCAAAAGACATCTGTTTGACCAATATCCCCGACATCCCTCGCCCCACATTTTGGATGGTTCTGGCAATTTTCCAGAAATTCTAGGATTGGTGGAGTTTAAGTGGCAACCCCAGCGATTGATGGATGACATAGGAGCCAGGGAATAGAACCTCAAAAATGTGGTTTACAATAGGTTTGTGTAATTGGAAATCACAATTTATCTGTCCACTCCCAGAGAGAGGAATGTCGGGAGGTGGGGTTATTGGCTAATTTGGTTTTACTTTACTAGTGGGCATTGGTCCACTTTAAAATTCGGTCCGGACATGTAAAAAAAAAAATTATACACATCTTGTGTCTCCTGCAGCTGTTCTATTCTACTATGGTAGAGTATAGTTAAAACGTTCTGGTTGTCAAGATCAAGTCCTGCGATATTCTCCATTTAAAGGGGAGCTGTAGGGTTATGGCTGGCCTTACACTGTAGTGAATTGACACACTGACTGATAAAGAGACATCTGTCTCAAATGGGGTGGCTTTTCCCCTGCATCCATGAATGTAGACTGGCCTTGGCTGGCGCAAAACTTAATCTTGGCAACAGGTACATATTACCACACCAGAGCAGGATTAAACAGCTGTTCGGGGACAAAAATACAATTCTGTGAGACTCACCTGTAGAATTGATTTTGATTATATCCAGTCCAGGTCATCCCAGCGATGACATGTGGGTATTCTGCCCCAAGGGGGCGCTCGACTGCAAGATCAAAAGATGTAGCTCCTCCCGGCCCCCTATAAAGGCAGGTGTCCCTCTATGATTCACCAGTGGTTAAAAAGCAGTAAACAAAAAGAGGACAGGCCGGGAGGCCAAGAAACCATGTTACTTCACAAAGCTTTACCTTGTACTCTCTCTAACAGACTTAAGGATACAAGTCCAATGAATAAAAAAAACGGTAATCACCATAACAGGCAAACAAGAGATAATGAACAAAAGGGCGGGGTGGGACGACCTGGACTGGATATAATCAAAAACAATTCTACAGGTGAGTCTCACAGAATTGTATTTTTCCCTATATCCAGTCCAGGTCGTCCCAGTGATGACGTGGGACATCCAAAAGCAGTGTCCATTTGGGCAGGATCCCCAGTGCGGAACAGCATGTAGTTCATTTCACTACTGCCTGAAGCACCTTTCGGCCAAAAACAGCGTCAGCTGAGGCCCTAACATCAATCTTGTAGAACTTTGTAAAAGTATGAACTGAAGACCAAGTGGCGGTCTTACAAACTTGTTCAACTGATGCCTGGTGCTGAAAAGCCCAAGAGGCACCAATAGCTCTAGTAGAATGAGCTGTGATCCGAAAAGGGGGTTCCTTCCCCTTGGCAGAATATGCTTGCACCACCGTCTGCCTGATCCACCTACTGAGGGTGGACTTGGCTGGTGGCAAACCCTTCCTAGTGCCCTCTGTTAAGACAAAGAGAAAATCCGATTTCCTGAAGGATTCAGTCGCAACCAGGTAATACTTAATGGCTCTGACCACATCCAAGGCATGGAGGGTCCTTTTCTTAGAGTTAGTCGGTGTCAGACACAAAGAAGGCAAGACAACTTCCTCATTAAAATTAAAGGGAGAAACGACCTTAGGCAAAAAAATCAGGTTTAAAGCGAAAAAACACATTATCCTTATGCCGCTCAAAATAGGGAGGCTTCATACAAAGCGCGGTCAGCTCTGAAACACGACGCACTGAGGTGATCGCTACCAAAAAGACCACCTTGAGAGTCAAAATAGGCAATGCAGCATTGCACAATGGTTCGAAGGGAGGACCCTGAAAAGCAGACCGTACTAAATTCATGTCCCACACCGGTAATACTGACTGGACATGGGTGACTCCCTGGAAAAAAGTCTTGATCAACCTATGGTTGGCAATGGATCTCTGGAAGAAGATGGCTAAAGCCGAGACCTGACCCGTGAGGGTGCTCAGCTGGAGACCCAAGTCTAAGCCGTGTTGCAAAAATTCCAGAATCCTAGAAATAGAGAATGTGCGACAAGGGAGACTCTTATATTCACACCAAGCAATGTAGGCATGCCATATCATGGAAGAAGACTTCTTCCGTGCCCGAATCATTGTCTGCACAACCGTGGGTGACAGTCCCTTTTCCAATAGAATTGAGGTTTCAATAGCCAGGCCGTCAAAGCCAGCGTCCGTAAATTGGGGTGCAGCAGCGACCCCTCTGTGAGAAGCCCTGGGTCGCCGGGCATGATGTAGCGATCTACTGACATCTGAACTATGTCCGCAAACCAACTCCTTCTCGGCCAGCAAGGAGCCACCAGGATAGTCGGCACCCCTTCCTGGGCTATCTTGCGCAGCACTCTGCCCAGGAGTGGAAACGGAGGGAATACATAAAGAAACTTGAACTCCATCCAAGGAATCGCCAGAGCGTCTGTGGCAACGGCCAGAGCATCTCTTAAGAGGGAGACTAACCTTGGAAGCTTGTGATTGTGTCTGGACGCAAACAGGTCCACGTTTGGCTGACCCCAGCGGAGGCACAGAGCGTGAAAGGTCTTGCTGCTGAGAGACCATCCCCCCAGGCGCAAGGCGCTCCTGCTCAGGGAGGTTTTCTTCCTCAGGAATGTAGACCGCCGAGATGCAGGGAACATTCTCCTCTGCCCAAGTCGGAATCTGGGTCACTTCCTTGAGGGCTCTCTTGCTCCAAGTCCTGCCCTGGTGATTGATGTAGGTGACAGCCGTCTGATTGTCCGAGCGCACCTGGATTGCACGACCCCTTAAGTGGGAAGTCAAGCGAAGAAGCACCAACCGGATCGCTCTCATCTCCAAGAGATTTATGGGTAATCGGTTCTCCTGCGGACCCCACTGACCCTGGATCTTCGGAGTCTGCCAAACGCCTCCCCAGCCTGTCAGACTGGCATTCGTGGTAATTATCTCCCAATGGGGATTCAGAAAGGACTTGCCCACCAGCAGGTTCCGGGAGTCCAACCACCACAAGAGGGACTGCCTGGCCAGGGGGGACAGCGAAAAGCCGCGTTCCAGGGACTCCTGCATCCAATTCCAGCCGGACAGCAGGTTCAATTGCTGAGGTCTTATGTGAAACTGGGCGAAGGGCACTGCCTCGAAGCATGACACCATTAGGCCCACCAATCTCATCCCCAGACGTATTGATGGCCGCTGACAAGACAGCAAGGCCTGCACGTCTGGAGACCCAAAACCTTCTGCTGTGGCAGAAAGACCTTGACCTGAGCGGTGTCCATCATCATTCCCAGGAAGGATGTTACTGTTGTGGGAGTGATAAATGACTTTGGGTAATTGATTACCCAGCTGAAGGCCTCTAGGGTTGACAATACCGTCCGAGTATCGCTCTCGGCCGGCTGAAGGGACTGGGACGCAATCAGCAAGTCGTCCAAATAGGGCAGCACCCGAATGCCCTGGTTCCTCAGGATGGCCATGATGCCCGCCAGCACCTTGGTGAAAACGCGGGGCCTGAGGAAATCCCGAATGGAAGTGCCGCAAACTAATGCTGATCCTCCAGAGCAAACCTCAGGAACTTCTGATGCCCCTGGAAAATCGGTATGTGGAGATAAGCATCCCTGATGTCCACCGTGGTCATGAAGTCGCCGGGCTGAAGCGATCTCACCGCCGACGTTTCCATGCGGAAATGTCTGACTATTACAAACCTGTTGAGACCCTTCAGGTCCAGGATAGGCCTTAACGTTCTGTCCTTCTTGGGAACCGTGAACAGGTTGGAGTAAAAACCTTGACCCTGTTCCTGACGAGGTACAGGGAAAATCACACCTAACCGCAGGAGGTGCTGCACGGCCATTCTCAACCCCTGCGCCTTCATTGGGTTTTGGGATATCAGAGACCGGAGAAATCTTGTGAGCGGCCTGACTGCCAGCTCTATTTTGTAACCGGAGGACACTACCTCCTGAATCCACCGATCCGAGACGAGCCGTCTCCAGATTTGAGCAAACTGCAGAAGCCGTCCCGGATGGGTGAGGGCACCCCCTCATGCCTGAGGGGACTTGGCAGGGGGCTTGGACTCCCCATGCGGGATTGGATTGGCCGCGGGACCTATCTCTACCCTAGGTATCTCTGCGGCCACCTGAACATGAAGAGCCTCTTCCTCCTCAAAAGGAACGATAGGCAGAGGGATTCCGAAAGGACCGAGCAGGCTTGTGTCTCTGAGGGCGTCTACCATCCTTGACCAACAGGTCCAGGCGCTCCCCAAACAGCCTGCGCCCCACAAAGGGGATACTCATAAGCGACTTCTTGTCAGCCGCATCAGCCGACCATTGTCGCAGCCAGAGCGAACGGCGGATGGCAACAAGTAGGGCCGAAATCCTGGCACCAAGCCGGACCCCATTGTCCATGGCAGAAGCAACAAAAACAATGAATTCCAAGCAGGCCTTGAGTTCTTTATACTCCTCCGCCCACTTGCGAGTCTTAGCTCTATCCACAAGATGTCTCACCTTCTTTTTGATGGCCAGAGAGACAATTGGCGCGGCACACACAGGGCGAAAGAGGGCACCAGCAAAGGTGAACGCATGGCAGAACAACTGATCCATGCGCTTGTCAGCCGGGTCACGTAAAGAAGCAGTATCAGGTGAAGGCATAACAGTAGTGTTGGACAACCCCGACGCGGGGGGATCCACTTCGGGGGGCGAGACCATAGCCGAACCAGCTCTTCAGGGAAGGGATACCGCCTATCCAGGCACTTAGGCACCAACGGTAACTAGTTAGGCCTCTCCCATTCCTTGAAAATCATATTAGAAAAAATGGGCCTGCTCCGGAAAGACCAGCCTTGGTCTTTCGGACTTAAACAAATCACCCTGCTTCCTCTTAGCTGCTCTGGGAGGAACAATGTGTAATGTCTCAAATACTGAGGTAACCAACTTCTCCATATCATCGGGGAGCCACGCATTCTCGTCCGAGGAAGAACCAGACATACTGTCATCGCCAGCTGAAAAAATCCACAGCGGAGTGGGAATCATCTGGCAACTCCCCTTCCTCCACAGAGCCCAGATAATCAAAGAGATCGTCAATATCAGAGTAAACGGGCTTGAGGTGCCGTTTCTTACTCCTGTCTCGAGACTGGCCACCCTATTCGCCAAGTCCGCGTGGGCCCCCTGCTGACTTCCCCCTCACTGGGGGCTGAGTGCCGCAGTGGAGGGTCCAGAGAAGCCGCAGGAAGCAACAGGCTAGGGGCAGGGACGCCTGCCCGGTCATGATCCAAAATAATGCCTCTGGCGCAAGTGGTACAAACAGTGCTGAATCCGCCCAGAGGATTCCTACTGCACAAGGGGCAGAGCTTTTCCTGACCAGATGGGGTCCCCAGCTCACTATCCCCAGAAGCCTCCAATATGGTGATTAAAAATGATCAAATGATACGGTTACAAGACACTAACGGCCCAAACCTCTCTCCCCTCCCCTCACCCCTCTTAATAAAAGAAAATGGGGGGACCGGGAGGAACCACAACCCTCAACCACAAGCCCACGACCTAAAGACAAGAGCAGAGAGAGAGCCCATCAATAAAAGGCACATGGCAACTGGCAGCATAA
Organism: Gastrophryne carolinensis; assembly: GCA_027917425.1. NCBI lineage: Eukaryota > Metazoa > Chordata > Amphibia > Anura > Microhylidae > Gastrophryne > Gastrophryne carolinensis. The sequence goes on from CM051241.1 coordinate 190,754,642, forward strand.
AAAACAGTATACACAAGAGGGACTCACGACACCGACAGAGGGACTGTCCCAGGGACCGTTCGCAGCCTCCGATGACGGGGTCCTCAGCAGTGGCAGCCAGAGGAGACACAGCAGCACACGACCATCCAACAGCCCCACAGCAAGCAGCACCAGCCAGGTGTCTGGAGCGTTCCTCGAGGGGCAGGCGGCGCCTAATGACGCAGAACGCGTTAGCGTCCGGCTCCGCCCCCTCCAGACTCATGCTGAGCGAGCAAGGAGCCACACAGTAAAAAGTCAAAGTCACAACACCAAAATCCAATAAAGCTTGGGGGCAGGGAGGGTACATTAATATAAAAAGTGGTCCCCCCCCCCCCCCCAGGCTCACCATAAGCCTGTGGCCGACTACCCTTCAGCATAGGGTCTGAGGCCCAAAGCCGAGCTCTGCCAAACGCCATAAAGACCCCGGCGCTCACCATATCGTCACAATCCCGTAGCAGCCAGCGGCTGGGAGGCAAGATTGGTTTAGAAGGGATCAGTGGGAATAGGGTCCACAGCGGCCGACGGGCTAGGTGGCCCCGCTCTGCTGTTACAGTCAGAGTATACAACGATCTTCTGCAGCCAAGACTGCAAGATGAACACTGGGAGAATCAGAGGGACACCTGCCTTTAAAGGGGGCCGGGAGGAGCTACATCTTTTGATCTTGCAGTCGATCGCCCCCTGGGGGCAGAATACCCACATGTCATCACTGGGATGACCTGGACTGGATATAGAGAAAAGGTAACTAATTTTATTTAGGGGGTTTAACATTCCTGGCCTGTCGCTTTAAATGTGGACTGAAGTTAATTTGCATGATAATGGCGTGTAGTAATTAATGTCTGTTAAACGGCACGTCTGACTGCAAGGACAATGAAAAGTTAAAGCCTGCTGAGCGATGGGTTCAGTGCGTCTTCACACAACTTCTTAACTTGCTTTCAGAATTTGCTTGTAATATGGGAAGTTTCAAAATCCTTAACAAAAAAAAAAAAAGTTTCTGGGTCGAAAATGCAACGTCCTTTAGAATAAAGCTACTTCAAGGTCTTTATTCAATCTCCTGCTTGCCTCAGAAGCTTTGGGGGGATATTGCTCATGCTCCAGATTTCAAGTAAGGTTAAACCACCTTGTCAAAATATTGAAGTTCAACACGGAAAATTTCAGGCTGTTTGGATCAGTGAGAAATCTGCAGGATTATCTGGCTGTTCGGGGAGCCGTCATGAGGCTCCTTTCATTCTCTGATATACAGAGAGAAGGAATAGATTTCATTTCCCCACCACGGCAAACACCTTTCCTGACACTCGGCAAAGGATTACGACATCGGCATGGCAACCGGGTAGCAGCTGTAGGTATTGCTAAGCAGTGATCAGCCCAATGCCCCTGATTTGCAGTGTATTTGTAACCTCTGAAGTCTGCGTGTTGGTTGTATTCTTTCTTATGGTTGGCCGAGGTCATTAGTTAGAGGAAACACATTCACATCTCACCAGCGGGATAAATCAGCAGGAAAATATTTTATGCATTGTTTAGTATTTTAATAATACATGTTCTTGTTTGTATGTTCCACCTGCCAAGGTCTTTGGGGTTCATCAATTTTTTTTATATTTTATATTTTGAGCAAAGCTAGCTTGAGTTGTAATCAAGCTTCACCCAAGGGACACTGAAGAGGAGCTCAAAGCAGACCTCCAGTGTGAAATTAGGGTCTATGTTCCAGCATCATTTGAACGCCACATGCAAGTGTGACCATAGGGTGGCTGCAGGAAAGCGAACATGTGAGTATTCTGCTTAGTTTTTTTGTTTTATTTGAGACTGGCATCCTAGATCAGAATGTACATTGGACTGGGGGTTAAAGCGAGCCTATGGTTACTTTTGCATTGTTTATTGCATGTTTAAACACATTCTCATGAGAATTTTGTTTTAACTCTCCCTCTTACTCTCTCAAGGCCATTATGTAATTAGATTGTACGCATGATCAAGTGGAAATTGGGATTTCAGAGCCCAGTCCAGTTGGGCGCTTGGCGAAAAAGCCTAGTCTAGGGTGGGAATGGCAACAGAGCCAGAGGGAGGGGGGGGAAAGAGGTAATAGGGCCTGATCCAGTCCTGGGGGTTTGACTAGGGGATTGTTACACCTCCCGGTGGTGGTGGTGGGGGGGGACAACAGTGGCACTAATGAGCATGATTTATGGAAGATCAACCATCGCAGATAAAAAAAAAAAAGGAGGTACTGTTTTTTCACACTCAGGCAGTGTGAAGAAGCAAATACTGGTCATTGAAATTTCTTTGTTGGTGGGCTAGGGTGTGGGACCACTTTAAGAGGAGAGTAGAAGAGGTGTAAAGATGAGAAGTGATTTCATAATAAAGAATAGATCATATTTTTACCTAACTAGAAAAAAAATACAATTCTGTGATTCTCACCAGTAGAATTGTTCTCTTTTATATCCACTCCAGGCCGTCTACATTCAGTTAGGGATGGATTCAACTCTCGACCGAAGGCTTGGACTGCAAGACAGAAATGTGTGGCTTCTCCCGGCCTCTATATACTTCCGGCTGCATCTCCACAATCCAGTCATTGAAAAGCAAAACACACAGCCGGGAGGATAAGGCATCCTAAGAAGCCCCATGCCTTTGTTGGAGACAACGAAAGATGAGGTAGGTTACTCTCTACCTTTCTCCTTTTATTTATTTTTTTGCTGAATAACTATTTACATATCTACAAGCTCCACTAGGACTAGGCAATCGAAGACTATAGTAACCTAGCAGATTGGGAGGGTCTGACGCCCTGGAGTGGATATAAAAGAGAAAACAATTCTACAGGTGACAGAATTGCCGTCAGCATTCATTAACGGATGGGACCTCCAAAAGCAGTGCCCTTACTTCAGGGTGGGATCCCAAGAATTAATGAAGAGTAAGCTATTCCAAAATCAAACCCTTAGCTTACTACTGTCTGTAATACCTTCCTACCAAAGGCAGCATCCGCCAAGGCACTGATATCTACCTTATAAAATTTGATAAATGTGTGAACTGAAGTCCAAATAGCAGTCCTACTGAGGCCCGGTGTTGAGAAACACAGAAAGCTCCAATACCGCGTGTAGAATGAGCTGTAACCCAAAAGGGAGGATTCTTCCCCTTGGAGACATAGGCCCTTATTACCACTTGTCTAATACATCGGCTGATGGTAGATTTAGCTGGTCGAAGAGGCAGATAAACCCTTCTCTGTCAAGATGGAGGTTTTAATAGCCAGGCTGTCAAAGCCAAATAAATTGGGGTGCCGTATGGGCCCCTGTGTGAGAAGATCTGGATCGCTGGGCAACCTGCACGGGTTGCCTTCCGACACCCTTACTATGTCTGAAAACCGACTTCTCCTTGGCCATCAGAATGGTTGGAACCCCCTCACATCTTATTTAGTACTCGACCTAGGAGTGGAAACTGAGGGAACGCATAAAAAAGCCTGAATACGGACCTAGGAAGGAGCAGTGCATCTACTGCTATTGCTAGAGTGTCCCTGGACCAAGACACAACCCTCGGAACCTTCCGATTGTGGCGAGATGTGAATAGATCTTGATCTATGATCGCCCAGTGCATGCAAAGGGACTATAAAACACTCTGAGGAGCCACTCTCCCTGATTCAGGACTGTTCTGCTCAATCGGCCTGCTAGTTGTCCACTCCTAATATGTGAATTGCCGAGAGGCATGGAACCTGCTTCTGGGCCCAAAGAAATATCCGGCTCAACTTGGTGGTTGATTGTGTCATAATGGGGTAATCTAGAGCCTCAGTGGCCTGATCCCGGATCAAGTGCAACTCCATCTGCAGTGCAAAGGGCACTGCCTCAAAGCAAGATACCATCAGGCCCAACAGGCACATCCCCTGACAAACAGTCGACTGAGGGCAGGACAAAAGTCTGTACTCTGGCCTGAAGTGAGAGTCTCTTTTGTTCCGTAAGTAACACCCTGGCCTGAGTTGTGGCTAATGACATTCCCAGGAAGGATATAAATGTTGAAGGCATATATGCGACTTTGGATAGTTGACTATCCAGCCGAACCTTTCCTATGTCAACAAGACAGTTTGTGTATCCTCCTGGGCCTCCTGAATAGACGGGTACCTGATCAGCAGCTCGTCTAGGTAAAGGATTATGTGTATTGTCTAGTTTCTTAGAAAAGCCATGAGGCCTGCCAAAACCTTGGTGAACACCCTTGGGGTTGAGGACAGGCCGAAGAGCAGAGCCACAAACTGAAGGTGTAGACCATCTACTTCAAAGCGCAAGTATATTTGACTTCCAGCTGAAGCAACATCACAGTGGATCTTAAGGATTCCATACGAAATTTCCTCAGACGGATGAACCTGTTGAAGCCCTTGAGATCTAATATTGGGTGCACAGAACCGTCCCTCTTGGGAATTATGAATTAGAGTTATCCTCTCTCTGAGAAGGGAACATACTCCAATCTGTAAAACGTGAGCTACGGTGGATCTCAAGGATTCATTTCAGGATACCCCTGACCAAAAGAACCTCCGAGGAGGTCTGGCCCCCAATTCGATCTTGTAACCTGAGGAAACCACCTCCTGTATCCACAGATCTGATACATGGAGCCTCCAAATGGGAGCAAAATGCAGAAGCCATCCCCTCACCCACAAGAGTGGGGGCCACCCTTCATGCCTGAGGGGGCTTTGCCTTACTCTGCCAAAAAGATCTTGCCATATTTTGGTCCATTCCAAAATTCTTTCCAGTAATCCAAGGAGGCAGAACCTCTACCCCTACGAAAAGACTGGCGATTAGAGGACCTGTGAAAAAGGGGGTAGACTTCCTTCTTTGTGGAAGTTTAGTAGACTTACCTCCAGTAGCCTCTTATACCATATTATCCTAACAAAGCTAAACCTCTGGTGCTCAATCTAACCAAATCTTCTATAGCAGATATGACAAATTTATTAATATCCATACTGCTCTTTATTATCTGGGAGCATGAATCCTGTGAATGACTCCTGGACCGAGTCTTGGAATCCAGATGTTTTAACAACTTTGTTCTCCAAAGATGTTATGGAAGAAAAAGTATGGTGTGCCACCTGATCTATGCACTTATTCACTGGATCTTTTAAGAAATTCAGGACAAATAGTACGGTCTAGAGGCCTTTGCAAGCATACCGTACATGGGATGACCCTGTCTGCTAAGGTACCAGACCCGCCTATTACAGATGCCCCCATCATGATGAAATAAAATTTCCCTGAGGGCCTAAGACCGAAGTATATCAAGTACTCGATAATCATAAGTGACTACTCCGAGACCTAAGGGGTGAACCACAAGCAATATGTTCCTTTACCACAATTCTATAATAGCAAAAAAGATAATCAGATTAAATATAACTGAAATAACATATACCACAGAATTAATAGGCAGAAAAAACACATACTCAAGAAGGAGAAGTAGAGCTGGAAACCAGTGGGGTGCCCCGCTGAATGGGCCCGGCGGCAATCCTCTGGGTCGAAGCCGGAGCCTTGGCGGCGGCGGTGGGACATGAGCCACAGCAAACCCCGATTACAGGTTGGAGTCTGAGTGCGGTGGAGGCCCACAAGCCACAACGATCCCGGAGCCCGAGTCCGGAGCACAGGCTGGAGAGCAGCGGCTACCCCGCTGGTGAAAGAATGGGCCACAACATGGAGCAGAGGAGGTCGAAAAAGACACTTCCTTTCCCAGCACAATGCGGCTGAGGTGACAGACACAGTCAGCAACTTTCCCCCTGCTTCTCAGAAGAAGTGTCCACCCCTTTAAGAAAACGCACGAAATTCAAAATTCTAAAGTTTAAAATGAAACACATACCGCACAAAAAAATAAAAAGTTTTATTGTGAGAAGGAAGGAAGAGGAAAATATATATCCCCCGGGTCCCCCTGCAGACTCGCCAAATCCCAAACCCACAAAAACTTGCGGCTGCAGCATAGCTGAGGAGGCATAATGGGTCCATCAGATCAGTGGGATACAGGGGCCTGGAAGACGGACAGGGTTATTTCCTCCGCTTCCTAGGTAAGAAGTCCTATAAAAAAATACAAATATACAAAAAAAGAAATAAATCTAAGCACAACCTTCGCAGTGCAGTCCACGCCCTTCAGTCGAGAGTTAACCCCATTCGTTACTGAATGCCGACAGCCTGGAGTGGATTAGGGGAGAAAGCCCCCATATATATCATAAGGAACATGAGAAAATTGTTGGTATATAAAGAAGGTGGTTAAAGAAAAGGCCTATAGATCTGGTGATAGAATTTAATTGCAAAAGATGAATAGACATTCTCACTTGCATACTAGAGATCAAGTACTAGCAGCGGATGAGGAGGGCGTCTTGCTAATGTGATAATTTTGCTCAAACTGACTGACTGGGGGGAGATCTGATCATTTTGGAATTCCCTCAGAAGAGCTCTTGTCTCTGTTGCTGCTAATAAGGCTATCATCATCTTCCATTTTTTGCAAAGCACTGTGATTGTCTATTGCTGGGCTTCATCCCATTGCACGATAATGTAGTAAACAGTGGAACCTTGGCTTAACCTCCTCCTGAGGCCGTAAAGCTGACAATAAAAATAAGGTCATTAGTATCTGTCGGATTCCATATAGGCTTGCATGCCTGGCTATCATATACACAGTGCGTACCTCACACCCTTCCAGCACCTTGGACAGTTTCTTTAAATTGCACTCGGCTGAGCACAGCCTCCTTTCTTTGTTATCGTAGACCGTTCTTTACAACTACGGCTATGCCACAGCTTCATGAATAATTGCAAACCCATGAAGTTTCACAGTTCAGCTTTGTGCTAGTTAAGAGTTGGTGTTGTTGCTGAGATTCCGAGAACTATTCTGGCTTGACCCGAGAACAGCTTTGCGTGCATACCCAGTGAGAGCGGATTTGCTTCTCTTGTAATGGATCTCACTGGGAGGCCATGAACACACACATCTACATTTCCTTCTGTGCCTCTGCTATGAAAAGTGGAACTGCATGAAAAATTGGCATCTGAGATGGAAAACCAACCGCCTCATCATTCAGGACCCATACATGTCTCACTGTAGCATCAGGGATACACCCATGCTACTGGACACTGGGTCCAGACCCTGCCTCCCCAGGCGCTATGGCTCACAAATAGTTAAAACCAGGGCTGTGGAGTCGGTAGATAAATGTTCCGACTCCGACTCCTCAGTTTTTTGTACTTCCGACTCTAACTCCTCTGTATTAATATGTGAATGTATTTTATACATTCCTTGAAGGAAAGAAAGGCAACATACATGTCATTACTTCTAGCAGAGAGCGGTAGTTGGGCAGAAGCTGCCTTCTCCTTTCTGTGTGCTGATCTTCTGCTGAAGATAGGGCAGTGGGAGGATCCAGAAAGGGGCCTTTATTATAAAACATCATTTCCCTAGTAGAATCCCATAGTCATGTTTAAAGTTTAAGCTAACAATCGAAGTTTACAAGTTTTTATAGCCTTTTGCTGAATGACAGCAGTTTTTCCAATGGTACAGCTTCAGTCTTGAACTATTGATCCTCCATTCCCTTCACTTATACAAGTGTCTCTATTCCTGCAAAAAACATTTACTTAATCCCTTATCAGTGAGAGGCTCGGTTACCCATGGGTTCCCTGTAACAGCAGAACACAACACTATGCAAAGTATAAGTATTGCCGCTTCTAATTGTGCGTTGCGTGCCATATAGTGAAGCACATGAAAAGCACGCTTCTTCACGGTCACGTAACGTGTTCGTTTTGTGGTTACGTGAGGCACTGCATGCATTGCTCTTTATTCTTACAATAGAGAAGTCATTAATTATAACTTTTTGTGAATTGGGACATTTAAACTTGCTAAATCAAAATTTAGTAGGAGTCTGAGTCAGTGCATTGTTTGCCGACTTCGACTCCGACCCCAGGTACCCAAAATTTCCTCCAACAGACTCCTCGACGCCACACGGGTGCCATTCTGTAACAATGAGACTTGCTGGGCAGCACCCCCCCCCCCCCCAAGTAAAAACGAAGTGTGCTCGACTATAAACCACCAGCCATGTTTACCTACTGTATCTGACCATAGTAAATGCTAAAGTAATGCCATGACAGGACCACCAACTGTGATTCATGCACGGGGGCATGAACAAGGCCCTATCCTGGGAGGTTAGGGCCCCTGGAATGATACAATGCCACCAGACAACATCAGCCATAGAGGGAAGCTGCAAAAAGCTTTTAACCCTTTAACTGCCAGCCTACCTGGAGTTTTTGTTACGCTTTGTTGCCAGACCATTTTTCACTATTTTGCACTATGCATGTTCAACTGTGATTTTTGAAGGGATTTCCAGGGATTTCCCAGGAAAATTATATATTGTTTTTTTTCAGCTGTCTGGGCTTTAACATAAAATGTCTTGTTTGTCATCTCATAGACCCCTTACCAGCTCACAAAGGGTTAACTGTTCACACACAAAAGTATTTTATTAAAAAAAAATTTTTTTACTGTACTTACCTCCGATTGTCAGCTCCTTTGTCCCTCGTCGCTCTGATGACAGATGGCGGTGATTGGCATCCAGAGAAGGGGGAGGCAGGAGATCAGAGGATTTCCTGCCACCTCCTTCCCCGGGCACCCAGTATATATCATATAGATCAATATGTATACACATAAAAGTATCCATAAACCATTATTAGTAATATACTGAAAATCACCCCCTTGTAAATTAATACCGAACAAGGACCTATAATTCAAAAAGTCTCCAACGTCTAATGAAAACTTACACAAACTTACAAATGGCTTGAAAAAGCAATTAGCAGAATTGAAAAGGACACCCACGTGGCAAATGAAGATTCTTTAGTTTTATTAAGTCCTTTCATGCATTCCATTCTGTGCCATAAGGGGGCAGTGCAGGGAATTGTCTGGTTGGGTGAGACGGGTTTTGGTCCTCTTTAAGGGAGAGTCCCAGTGTGGGTTTTTTTTTTTGACTAATAAATCTCATTTGGTGTAGAGTGCCCCTACAAGTTATGACATCATGCCTAACTTTTTAAGCTGCCTAAAATCACCGCTCCTGCAAAATGTTCTGCCACCAGGTCATTGCCTGTTGCTGACTCACATTAATAAAACAACATGCCTGTATCTGCGCAAAAGTCGGTGGAACGAAAGCTCCTCGGGTGGCGTTATTGCTGGCAGACGGGTAATCGCTGTGCGGCTGTTTTTGCTACAGAACATTTAAATTTCAAAACCGAAGACGCTAAACTTTGGTAATAAAAGAAAAAAGAAGCTCATTTAATTCTCGCCTGCATTGGGCTCGAGTCAGCGCTGTGTTTCTTGGCGATAGGCACTTACATTAACATAAAAACAGCTTTATTTACTTTTTAAGACTCGGCATTAGGTTTTTTTTAACCCCATTGGTTGTTGAGTAATCCACATGGGTCACACTAACCCGGAGCCGGGATTCAGGATGAATGCCATTTTAATGGCAGCTGCTAATGCTAAATGAGGTCTGGGAGCCATTACTCCCCTGGATGTAAAGGTAAGCGAACAATGCCGCCCGGCCACTAATGCTACATTTGTACATTTAATGCGAAACTCATTTTGGGAGTTTCCAGCAAAGATGCTGATATTCAATACTAGAAACGGATCAAATAAACCGATGCTAACAATTCAATCTAGGCCGCAATTCTGGAAAATTTTATACAATGTCTGGGTAGGTCCTTCTTCATTCAGGACATGATCTATCAGTGGTAATAAGTGAAAGTGACTGGACCTTCCCCTTGATTTTATTGAAGACATTTTTGCTAATCATTCCACTGGCATAGTTTTCAGTTCAGAATGACTTGTACAGAAATTGCCAGCAAAAAATTGCTTTAATCATTATAAACCATTTAGCATTTTAAAGACAGACAAGTTTGTATATGGGGTCTAGAAAAGGACTGGTTGAAAATAATCCATTTGTGACAAAATAGAAAACAGGGTGGAGTTTAAAATTGCACACGGACATCTATTAGCGCCCCCCCTCCCCCCCCCCAGAGACCAGGACTTGATACTTAAAGTCCATGTCCAAGCACAGAATAAAAAGACATGAATATATTTAGCATTTGGGGGGCAGTGTACAACATGAGTGCTCCCACTGAGAATAATGGGTGTCTTCATACACAGAAGTTCCCAGTGTACATTATTCTCAGTGGGAATACCCTGTGCTCAGGTGACGGCGTCCCTCCTTATCATACAAGCATAGCTGTTGATAAGGTGTGTTCTTGGGTCTTCTGGGATTCAGACAGACAAATGAGGATACCTAAAGGAGGGAGGAAATTATCTACAAAGGAATAAGATCAATCTTTTACAATTTATCCATACCAACCAAGTTTCACTATGTAAATCTGAGCCGACTAGCCTTGAACCTTGAAAAGTGGTTGAAATTGAAAAAAGTGCGGACCATAAACTTTAAAGGGTCAGTACTGGCAAGAAAAATCTATAGGATTCCAGGGCCGCCTGATTCCCTATCCCTAGGGCATCCAGGTTGCCCAGTTAACTTGCCTTCCTCTCCTCCACATGTGCGAGCAGTGGACGGCGCCTGCTATACCTTTAGCAGGGCTCGTGCCAGGCATCTTTGAATGGCCGAGGCAGCCACACACCCTGTTGGAAGGTAGCAGGGATGCAGCTGGCGTGCTTGGCTAGACAAGTCTTAGAAAAGTTGATGTGAGCGGGTGTGAGTGCACCGATTGGACGAGAGGCTGCGCATTCACCGTAGGACCGGGGAAAGATGAGTTAGACTGGGCGACATGGGGGGTTTCACACATCGGGGTGCCCCAGGGGCAAGGACTAAAAACGGATAGTCAAAATCCAGGTTTTTGGTCCACAACTACCCTGCCTTGTCACAACCTGAAACCTCCTGGAATATAAGACCTTAGAGATAACTGCAGGGCGATTTCAAAGCAAGCCCCCTGCAATCGCCAAAGAATTGCAGCCCATGTAAGTCAATAGTGTTTTTAGATAGGCGATCACGCTTTGGCCACACTTACAAAACAGCACTGCTTGTAGCGTTTTTGGGGAGGCGGAGCTTGTGATCACACACCATTAAGTGGCAAGCGTGTGCAAAATCCTGGGCAATCACTTTGATTCTGCGCTATTCTGCTAGTGCAAACGCAATCACATCAGTGTGAACACAGCCTCTCTCAGCTAGCTGTGAAGAGGGGTGGCACACACATAGAAAGTAGGGGTGTGAATTGGCAGGAATCTGGCGATACTATATGTATCCCGATATACGGTTGATGATACAATATTTCCTGATTCTGTCTCAGAGATGATATATTGCAATTTTTTAAATTACATTTTATTTTTAAATCCTTAGATTTTAGATCATCCTTCCCAGGGGAAGGGGGCATTTTATTTGGGGAATTTTAAGGGTTAGAAACCCTTAAAAATCCCTCCCAAAAAATGGCATGAGGTCCCCCCCCTACCCAGCACATAACCAGCTTGGGGGCTTGTAGAACAGGGCGCAGGGGCCAGCTTTGGTGGACCCTGGCCCTGCAGGCTACAAGCCTCTGCAGGACTCTCCTGCCTCTCTCCTCCTCTTGCTGCCGATCATAGCATCTGACCCGCACGGAGCTGGCATGACACCCCCATCGGGAAGGCAGTGAGAGAGAGCCGGTCGGGCTCTCTCCTGAAGACCGAAGAGCCCCGGGAGGGGGTAATCGGAAGCCCCCCGGGTGAGGAGGAGAGCCGTCTGGATCGAACGAGGGGTCATGCGGGTGTTTTTTTTTACTTTTCTTTCACTGTAGTGGGTTGGGGGGGGGGGGAGAGAGTCAGATCTGATACTAGGGAGAAAGAATAGTTTCTGGCATCACCTAATGAAATATTGTGATACTTTAGTTTTTTTCTGACGCCCTTTCTGATTGCAGCACTTTGAAATGGGAGACAGTGAGATCCATGCTGTTTGAGACAAGACAAGAGAGTACGAGAAGAAAAAAAAGACCTCTGACCAGTTCAATGGCCCAGATTTTAGTTCCTGATCAGAGTAGCTTGGCTTTGCCAGATCCCTGAGCACCTTGCCCTTTTGAATTGTGTGCGTGACCATTAAATCGGTAATGTTAATTCCTGCATGAAGTAATACCGGTTATGTAATGCCGACTGTTCGGGATACAAATTCTGCTCAGCCAGCATCTACATAAATGAACAGTCTTGCTGGTTTGGCTGTAAAATAACAGGGTGTACAATAGCGTGCAAACAAAGAGCGCCGGAGCACAAAGGAAGCCGAGCATCATTCGGATTTACTGGATTGGAAAAACAGACAATATTTGTGAGGAAGGTAAAGTGACTCATCACTTATCACTACAAGAGGCAGGAAAAGAACCTTGAAATGAATAATGTCACCCATTATCAGACCCCTTCTTTTCATGCTGCCACTAAAGCTATTAAGCCAGGCACTGTGCTGTACCTACATTCTGCGTGCTACACCATGTGCTGTATTGCTTGTCACTCCATCCTGGGATGAAGGGTGTTAGTGATTTACTAATCCCTGTCTGGAGGGGAAAAGATAGAGATGCCAGAATTGACGAGACATGTAGACCATAGCCTGGGTGCCTGCAGCTTGACTCTTTTAGATGTCATTTTTGGACATGGGCTCCACGGTAAGAAACTGGAGAGCTTAAAGTGGACCAAAACCCAGGATTTTGACTATCCTGGGTTTTGGTCCTTTCCCCGCGGGCACCCCGATCAGGACGCCCGAACGGACTCACCTCTTCCTGGTCGCACAGCGCGTCTAAGAGCAGCGGCTCTGGTGGCCGCATCCTTCGCTTCTCTCTAGCAGTGCGCATGCCCGCGCCAGGCTTTTGTGAAAGGCCGGCGCGGGCATGCTCCCAGATAGACGGAGGCGGAGGTCTAAGAGCAGCGGAGCTGCTGCTCTTAGACGCGCCGTGCGACCAGGAAGAGGCGAGTCCGTTCGGGCGTCCTGGGGGGTTTTACACAGCGGGGCACCCCTGATCCGGGTGCCCCCGGGGAAAGGACCAAAACCCAGGATAGTCAAAACTTTTGACTATCCTGGGTTTTGGTCCACTTTAACTTTCACCCCTCTGCAAAATCTTTTTGAAAGGAAACTCCACTTTCATGGAAATTCTGATCATACAGACCAGCATGAAATAGCTTACCTACCGCAGTTCCTGCAGCATCTTTCTCTGCCCTCGATGTTTCAGTGAATTTTACACTGAGTCAAGTGCATCGGGCCAAAAGTGTATGAATACAAAACCAGGCTCAGTCTGGGCTTGTAATCTGCATACAACCTGAAACCAGAACACGAGCCAAAAGACCCCATGACAGTCATGACTTCTTCAGCAAGGTATCTTGCTGGAAAGATTCTTCTGAGCATGTGACATACGACTGGGCTGTGTCATAAGGGGTTGCGTCATAAAGGGGGGAACTACACAAGTTTTCAGGAGTGCTGAGAAGATTCCACAGTGGTTTGGTGATCCATTCTTTAAATCTTGCAGCGCTGGGTCCTCTATCATGAAGTATGAAATGTTGGCCCCCGGGTTGGCGAAGTAGGCCCCCTGGATGAGTGTGCCAAAAACAGGGTTTACCATCTGTCAGGGTAAGCGAAAATAGCAATAAAAAAAGAGAAGCATTAGCACTAAAATTGTCTCATATGGTTTTGCATCACTGGTGAGTTTTGGTCCACTTAAAGGGTGTCCCGGTCCATAATCTGCCCCTGTAATGCTATAGCCTCTCCCTGTGAAACACACCCACTAGCCATCCAGCAGGAAGGTGGGAAAATTCTGGGATTAATTTTTTCCCCAGTCAGCCACTGCATATGTCATATAAGGGGCAGGGCCAGGAGCAACATTAGCCTAGTTTACAAAGGTTTCCCATGATCTTCAGAAAAAAATAAAACATTTTTTCATTGTTGGTGAAGTTAAGTGAAGTAGACACACTTTAGAAGAAACTAACTTTAAAGTAGACCAAAATCCCAGTCCTAGAGTCCAAAAGACCTCAGGGCAAAGTGAAAGACCTCCCTGGAAGCACACACAATTTGGAATGCCCTGCTGTGTGAACCCCCCGGTATCACCCAAATCCTTACCTCATTCCTCAACTGCACGGCACATGTGGCGTTCTCCTAAGTATTCCCAGCATCCCACCATCTGATGCGTACACCCCCGCCAAGCATATCTAAATGGCTGGCAGTGGGTATGCACAGCTGGATGGAGCAGCCAGGGACAGATGTCCACAGATCAGGTTATGCAGTAATGATTGGCAGGCTTTAATATGCACAATGATCAATGCTGAATGGTTGTGAGCCAGCCCATGCATCATGGTACTGAGGTAAGATTTTGTGCATTCTGGGGGTTTCACATAGTGGGTTATACCAATACGAGATACCTGGGTAAAGCAGACCAAAACCCAGGAGGGTAAAAACCCTGCTTGATGAGAGATGTGGTCATGGCTCCCCTCGAATCTGTTCTAAACTCTGCCTCATCCCCCTCTCTTCTCCAGTGCTGCCCCCTCTGCCAATCCCTCCAATGGTTACCTGTCTCCCATAGAGTTCAGTTCAAACTTCTCTCTAACCAGACCCCTTCCTACATTTCATCTCTGATCCAGCGTTACCAACCCAAGCGCAACCTCCGCTCTGCCTCTGACATTCTTCTGTCCTCCTCCATGGTTACCTCCTCGCACTCCCGCCTTCAAGACTTCTCCCGTGCCTCCCCACTTCCCCGCTCAATACGCCACTCTCCATCACTCCAAGTCTTTGAAAGTGCCCTCAAAACTCACTTCTTCAGACAAACATACAACCTGGCTTAAGCAAATGCTATAACCTTCAAATGGCACATGAAGCCCAACTCTAGCTCTAGCGCTTGTGATCCCTACCTTTCGTCTCCACCCCCATCCGTTAGACTGTAAGTTTGCAAGGACAGGGCTCTCCTTCCTATTGTCTCCTGTGCTCACAACACTTGGTTTAAACCTTGTGGCATCTAATTTTGTATTGTTCCCTGTACTATATGTTTTACCTTGTCTGTAATCATACCTTGTAAAGCACTACGGAAGATGATGGTGCTATATAAATAAACAATAATAATAATCAATTGTAAGATGTTAAAGTCTGAATAAAACTTAGTGGGCCAAAATCCAGGCCTGATTCCCTACCCCAGGAAATCTGCTGTGTGAAACCCGCAAGGGCACCCAGTAAACTCACCTTCTCCCCCGATCCAACGGGTCATGTGCGAGCAGTGGACGCTCCCTGTCATACCTCTATCAGGGTGTGCGCTCGCGGCAGGCATTTGTGAATGGTTGGCACCAGCATGCTCCCCGCTATAGAGGATGTAGAGGATAGCGGGGGCATGGCTGCGGGTGCAAACGTCTGGAGCCCTGTCTTAGGCGAATGGATGTGAGCGGATCAGAGTGTGCAAGAACTAAAACCTAAAAAACCCAGAGTCAAAATCCTGGGTTTTAGTCCAATGTAATGAGGAGAAACTACAAGCCTAGAGTCTATGGGGCTTTTGGGCAAGTAGTCTCGGATTCTGTGTGGCATCCCAATTGTGCAACCCCCATAATTACCAAAAAATTACCTATTAGGTGATCCTCGGCACATGTGTGAGCTGCAGCAGCATTCCCGGCTGCTATCAACTCCCACACCAGGCCTATCTGAATGGGCAGTGCAAGAATGCTCAGCTGGAAGGTACTGGTTGTGAGGATGATTGGCATGTGATCACTGACAGAGTACAAATACTTGACCTTCCATGAGGCTTTCACATTGCCGGACATCCCAAATCAGGATGGCTCCATGGAGAAAGTCCCAGAAGATCCAAAATATACAGGGTTTTGTTTGCTTTAGATCAACCAAAACCTAGCCCCTCCTCGGGTTTTGGTTCGCTTAACAATAGCATCCAGATGCCTGGCAATCAAAGCTAAATGAACAATCAGCAGCCCACTCTTGCTGCGCGTGCGTGCATGTCCCGCTATCCATGCTGGACAGGGTGCATGCAACGGATGGAAGGATGGCAGGGTTTCACACAGCAGGGGATCACAAATCTGGGGAGGGCTTTTACCTTGTGCTGGACTTTAGTGCCGGGCTCAGCAGAATTTTGGTCCACTTTAAAGTTCATGGTTTTATTTAGTGAGGACGCAGTTGCCTTTTACGCTGACTCACTTTGTACACAATAAGCCACAATATGAAATGCCATCATCAGATCGCAGCTGCAGGCAGTAACATCTCGTGGCAGTTAGCAGCATAGCAGATATACAAAACCATTTCAGAACGAATAAAAATATTCCTTTCGGCTTGGAGACAGAATTGCTGCCCCTCGCATCCGCCCCGCAAGGCCGCTGACACAAATGAAATAATACTCCTGGGCACATTTGTCTCTGGCTGAGGAGAGGAGACAATCCGACTGGCGCTTTTGTCCTCTTTATTGTCCTGTTAAGTTCTGCTCATTGGCAGCAGTGACATTTCCAGCTCAGGTTAGTGTCAAAGCCAGGCAAGCGTGGATGGACAAACTGATGCTCATTCGCTCTAGACAGAGACCTAGGAGATTTTATTGGGGGAGTATTAATTTTTATGAGCAGATCAGGCCCTGATCACCAGGCGTCAAATATCCATCCATATCCTCCACTCTGGCACGTAGTGCAATCAGGTGAGGGTGCCCCGTCAACCCTGAGAAAGCTTGGCTGGCTGGCCCCTTAGGGTCTAGGTTTTCCCCATGGCTTTGGCTTACCCAAAAAATCCTTGTGGCATCTGAAGTCTGTAGAATCTCAGAATTTCCGGAAGGGTCGAAAATTTGGCAAACTGTGAAACAAGGTCCTCCGTTTTTGTTTCTATGGAAGCCTAGTCGACTTCCTACCTGTGGCCTTCCGGACCAGGTCCCCCAGAGGCTCACCGAAAAGATGACCCCCCCCCAAAAGGGGAGGGGAGTAAGCGTCTTCTTAGAAGCAGTGTTGGCCGACCACTGTGTCTGTCAGACAGTGCATCGCAAGGTGACCAGCCACCAGACGCACAAAGTCGTTCATAGTCGCCACCATGTATCTGAAGACCTCCATAGTGAAGTTCAAATGAAGTGCAGAGATCACGAAACTTCATGTCGCAAACGACTCCTCTGCTGCTTCATCCAGAACTTGCCTGACGTGGTGCAAGCTGGGCGCATGGCTGACCCCACCATGAATGCATGCCTAGCCAGCTGGTCCAACCTGTCCGCTGCGTCTCTCAAGGCCACACTTTCCGAAGTAGGAATAATGGTGTGCGGAGCCATAACCCAAAATGGTTCATCTACCTCAGGTGGCGAAGACCAAACCCTGACTGCCTCATCAGGAAAGGGATACTTGGTGTTCAGGACCTCAGGAAGAGACGGAAGCTTATCCCGTTTCTTCCATTCCTTTGCCATCAGCCGGACGAAATTGAAAACCTGGGAAAAACCTGCCTGACCTTTCGATGCTTGTAGCGTTCACCTGCTTCTTTAGAAGAGGAGTAGAGAGGTACAGAAGCTCCAATATTGCCTCAAAATGCTTCCCAATCTGATCTGTGGGGTGATCCGGAGGGTTTCTCAGCATATGCACGGCTTCCGGGTGACAACTCCCCCTCTGACCGGTCGAAACTAGATCCTGAACCCCTAATTAGCTCCAATTATTCCATCTGAATATGCCTATGCTTGGCCGTAGCCTTCCCGCCTGGGCAGGTAGAGACAGACTCGGGATGCCTCTGCTGATGAAGGCCACTGACCATGCTCTCGAACCGAGCCACTCTGTCCAACACGTCTGAAGGAGGAACTACATCCATGGGCAGACTCTGGGACACAAATGGGCCTGGCAGCCCCCCGAGGGGGTATCCCACTCTGATGAGTCGGAGCCTGAAGCCGCAGGGGAAACTGGACAATCCGACTGAGACATGGAACCTGCCAGCTGCGTAAGGCAGCGCAGGGCAGTAGTGCACCCAGCACACAGAGGTCCCTCACATGAGGTCAGGCACGCTTGGCACATGGAACACGCGCCACCACTCTGCGTTAAAATATGAACCCTGTGTGCCTTGGAAGCCTCAGACATGGTAAAATGGCTGTTCTACCTGCTAAGCAATACAGCTGGAGCGCTGGTCCCCACACCCTCCTGTTGACTACTGGTCAGACCCGCCTGCACTACCGGAAAAATAACCTCCCTACAGCTGAGATTAACCCACTGACCAAGGATGCAGCAGCTTTTGGACCCTCACCCTGCAACAACAAGAATATCAGATTCCTAAAGGAATCAGTGCAAGTCAAAGGGAGCCCTACGTGACCAGGGAAAACCGTGGGGCGGCAGCTGCACTGGATTCGATACTCAGCCCAGGAGAACAGGGAGGCAAGTGCAGGAGCTGCCAAGCGTAGATCCAGGGATGCAGCAGGGACCTCCGGGCACATCACAAGATGGCGCTGCCTTGTGCTGTGAAGAGGGCAGAGCCACTGACCTTGCAAATGCAGCTGTTCTGTCCTCCACTGTAAGGCCCGAGCAGGCCAAAGCCATGCCCCCGCTGCAGATGCAGTCAGCCCACACCCTTTCTGAGTTAGCCAATAGGCAGGCTGCATGGCCAGTGGCCATGCCCCCCTCGCGGCGAGGCTGACTCCCCCTCCAGTAGTAATCACAAACACAATGACCACCTAGCTAAGGCCCCACACAGCAGCCATGGGGAAGGCAGACGGTGTCCTTCGCCGAGTGTCATGGAGTAGATGACTTAGGGGGTAGAGGGACCAGGGTTCACTAGCAGACACACAGCAGGGCCACCATGCAAGGCCCAGACATCAGGCACCCTGCTGCAGCGGTGTCCTAATCCTCAGGGCTCATACCCAGTCTGAAGTCTGACAAGCCCCTGCGCGCTTACATGGACCTATGCCCGCCCGCATCGGCTTAAAAAACAACTTCATGCATCTAATGTGGTCCCCAGGAATGCTGCAGCTGGTGAGGGGCTGGGAGACAGACTGAGTTGAAGCCCCCGGCTACTGGGCATTTTTTTTCAGGGTCATACGAATTCCACCATCCCACCAGGCCTTAGTTTGAGGTTATATGCACACGTGGTTATCACCCCAACGCAGCAAGCTGGGATAAATATTAAATCTGAAGTAGACTCATAAAACGCAGAATGCATCAGAAACGGCAGTCTCCAGCAAGCAGGAATACCTGGAGCCTGCACGTCCACCAACACCAGACATTCAACATTTTGTGAAGCTTATCAAGAAGCCAATGCCGTCTTGATCTGCTTTAGCGGCGAGTCACAGCCACTCCTCTTTGTGAAAGGTGTCATATTTTCTGTAGAGCTTTGAGACGTTCAAGGACAGGGCAACGATGGGAGAACGAATGAGAAATCTGTAAAAATAAACTTGGAGAATAAAAGTGGGCTGGATTTTCCATGACAAAGTAAAGCACTTGCTGTTGACACCTAGCTTGACTTTGACTTTGCTGGTACAATTGCTCCTGCCAAAATGCTGGAGAGACTGAAGGCCACAGGGGACTAAGAAGATGCGCCTGGGTGTCAGACCGATGGGCAAGAGGAGTACGGAGAGTGAAGGAGCCCTGTATGAGATAGTACATAACATGGGTATGGACAGCAAAATGGGTTAACAGACCAAGAGTCAAACTGAGTAATAAGTCCAAGAGAGCAGGTGTAATAAATCTAAAGGGCGGTAAAGATAGCTGGGTCAGAGCAAAGGGAATCTCAGGATACCAAGCAATACAGGATGGCTAAAGATCACAGGAAACCCACATGATACTAGGAATTTCTGACGATCAGGCCGTCCTTAAGATGATGTCATAAGCCTGCACGTGCGAAGTCCCAAAAGCAGTCTTCAGCTGGAATGGGATCCAGTCTCCGACATGCGCATGAATAGTCCTGGAAACAGGCTGCCAGCCAGAATGGTATCCAGGCTCCTGCATAGATGTGTGCATGCACCAGAATTTGGAAACTATGGAGGCGTACCAACACTGGCTGGTATACTTTAAAAAGGTCTCTTGTGGATGATTTGGAATGCCCCTCCAGATACATATCCCTAGAAAGAGCAATATTGAGCAGAATTCATCACTTGCACATTCCTGGGAATGGGGGATGGGCTCCATTTCACATGCCTGGCGTTTCCCTTGTTTGCAGCCCCCCCCAACTCTCACTTCCATCCGGGATCCAACACCGGGGGACCTCCGACACTCCCCCACCTGTTCTCTGTCTTGCATGGTAGCTTCAGACAGCTCACTCCAACTGCAGGGAGGGGCTTTTTATACAGGCAAGTGAGATGGCATCTCACTCAGCCAGTATAAAAAAAACCTCCCAGCAGTGGAAGTGAGCAGAGCGTGATCAACGGAGGTTGGGTGCGGGGGCAGAGGGCACCGATCCTCTGCCCTGTTCCCGGCTTCTGCTAATCACTTCCAGTTGAAAAATCGACTGTGTGGGACAATGTTGATCGGAGATGGAAAGAGGTAAGTAGAGAAAAATAAAAATAGGGGTGGGTGTGATTTTTTTAAAATATTTAACCCTTTGTGAACTGGTAAGGGGTCCTTGAGACCTTATATCAGTCCACAGGGCAGGAGGGGCTGGGAAGTCACCTACAGCAAGTGGACGACTTGCCATTCACCTGCCCCATTACCTGCAACCCCTAAGCCCAGGGGGAGTGCAGAAGAGCCCGAGGCCTGTGTGGGCTATGAGTGCTGGTAGCATTCAGGGTTGGGGTCCAGCCTCTTTGCTTCCGCATCCTGGTCTACCAGCCTCCATAGTTGGTGCTCGGGCTGGTTTTAATGAGAAGGGGTACTCCATGCCAATTTGTAAGGGTTTACCCACGCCCCTCCAGAGATGGGACCCAATGCATATAGTCATTGTGAAAATCTCATAAAACACTCTCTCAGTTTGGGGTGGCTCCTGGGTAGGAACAGGTGTCTACAAATACATACCGTATATACTCGAGTATAAGCCGAGTTTTTCAGCCCACTTTTTGGGCTGAAAAAAGCCGCCTCGGCTTATACTCGAGTCAGTGCAGGTGGAGATTTGGACACAGGGGGGCGTGGCCTGGCGCTCGAATGGCGTAGAGGTGGTGGCAGTGCGGGAAGAGGCTCGGCGGCCGGGCAGAGAGAACGCGCAGGCAGGGAGCGGGAAGCTGCGCTTTCATCATCCCCCTCATCGGAAGCATCTACGTGCTGGGAGGAGTACCTGCATGGCGGGGTGAAGAGCGCACACTGGCTGGCGGGTTTGCCGATGACGAGGAAGGAGGCGGCGGCGCCCGCAGCGACCCACGGGGAGCCGACGGCAGACGCGGCTTGCGCAGCCAAGATGGCGGCCGACATCGAGGGTGAGTGAACACCCCCCCCCCCTCCCAGTATGCATGAGGCGGCGGTGAGCGGTCCCTCTGCCTCCAGCGGAGCGGCGGCCGATCCCAGCCCACAGCGCAGCAGAGCAGGGGACGGTGAAGGAGCTGCTCCCCTGCCCATAATGAATGAAGAAGCAGGGCTGCAGAGACCGGTAAAGATGGCGGCCGTGGAGGGGGAGAAGATCATCCCCGCCTCCCTGCACAAGACACAGGAGCTGAGGTACGGTGGGGGTGGGTGCACAGGGAATGAGGCCCTAAAGTCTGCACAGGGAATGAGGCCCTAAAGTCTGCACAGGGAATGAGGCCCTAAAGTCTGCACAGGGAATGAGGCCCTAAAGTCTGCACAGGGAATGAGGCCCTAAAGTCTGCACAGGGAATGAGGCAGGAAGCCTGCAGACTGACTATGAAGTTGGGGGCAGCGGGGGTAGAACCCACATCCATTTCCCACCCTAGGCTTATACTCGAGTCAATACATTTTCCAGTTTTTTGTGGTAAAATTAGGTGCCTCGGCTTATATTCGGATCGACCTATACTCGAGTATATACGGTATGTTACTGTTGTAATTGGGAGGACATTTTCCTGGAAATTCCTGCAAAAATCACAGTTAAACATACATAGTGCAAAACACTGAAAGTAGTCTGCCAACAGAAGGTGACAAAATCTCTAGGTAGGCTGGCACTGAAAGGGTTAATGGCCTCATGCCAATCCGAGGGGACTATTATCATGTTAAGTGTGACAGTGGCCAACCAAAGAGGAATTCTTATTATGGCAGCTTTGTGCTAATATCATTACTAGAAGACAGACAGTCCTCCACTGACTGTTATTCATGTAATTGGCCAACATGGCATAAGCAGGCACACACAAGTTGCTTCCATGTGCCAAGTATACAGTTTCTTAACCAACAGGCTCTAGAGTGTTACCAGGGTTTTGTTCCACTTTAACTTGGTTGGCCCTGCTTGTGGGAAACCCTGATGGTCGCCTAAATACCGACTTCAGGATACTACAATGCACACTCAAGCTCCGGCACGCCTCTAGGTGAGGTGCACTACCACCAGTAACATATCTGCATGGCTGACAGCAGCTGTGCATAGCTGAGAACAGATCCTGAGGGTTTCACACTCAGGGGCTTCCCAAATCATAACCAAAGCCCACATAAATACCAAAAAATTGATTTCTACTTTAAAGAGGAAACATTTTTGGTGCCAAAAGTGACAACAACCAAAGAAGACAGACAACTGGAATATTTGATGGATGTAAAATAAGCCGCAGCTTTCCACCATCTGTGGAGAATGAGTGCCATGACAGAGTGAGAGGAGCTCTGGCCCTACACACAGCACTCAGTAATTAATGATTTGGTGCCGACAGATTATGTGATTTTTTCCAAGATCAGCGCCAGAGCAGATGGTGGTTCTGTAAATGCTTATGCTACTGCTCAACAGTGCCGAGACTATTCTGTACTGCTGCCTGGCCAGCCTCACTCGCTCAGACCCTTCCCAAATGTCTTCCATTTTCAATCTGTGCGGGACGCTTGCGTTTTGTTCTCTATTTTAAAAAGGCATTGTGGGTATCAAAATCTGCCCATTGCTGCAGACCAGCAGCCTGTCCTTAACCACAACCAGGTCAGTACAGGAATCTTGTGTGGGGCCCAGTCATATCAGGAGGGCACGGATGCCACCCCTGACAGTAGCCTCACAACAAACATCTGCCGACCTGCTCCGAGTGCTCCCAGCCATCAGGTGAATTTCGCAACCTGCTGCACTCACCCCCACCCAGCTTCACTCCTTCATCCTCCCACCTAACTCTACCCCCTCCCAACTCTATTTACCACCCATCTTCATTCCACCATCCCCAAACCTCACACCACTCATCCAGCCCTCCCCCAGTCAACTGCTTTTCTCCCCCACCTATCTCCACTTATCCACCCCACGATGGGCAGTGGACACCACCATGCCATGGCAATGTTCATTAATCCAAGTTTTTCTATAGTCCAATCATTCATCCTAGAGCCAATTTTATCTTTAGTCCAATCATCCTAGATCCAAGCTCATCTATAGTCCTAACAATCATCCTAGAGCCCAATAATTAATCCTATACAATTTTATTAGTCCAATCATTTGGATAATTTATCTATAGTCCAAACCGATCCGCAGTCCATCCCAACTGGAACAGCAGAATTGATCTGTACCTTAACATAGCTGACAGCATGGTTCACAGTACAATTCATCTGTACCCCAATCCGACCTGCACCCCAATTTATTCAGCCACAGCAGGGTTTAGATATTTTGCTACTCAACCTGTGTCATATTCTTTCTGAACCAGAGCCTTACCCATAACCCAGTTGTACCACCATCTGATATAAATACTTTCCATATAAGCTTTTCTGCATACTAAGCCTCAATGCCAAATTCGCTCCAATTATGAACTGTGGCACAACAGGTGTGACACAACAAAGTCAACGTTTAGAGAACCTGAAATGTCCTGCAACACTATAAAATGTATTAAAAAAAAAAAAAAGTAAATGACTTCCCCGTGGAATCTAGTCCGATATTTAGCTTTAAAATGCAGCTTTGCAATCAGTCATCTAAACTGCATCCATTATGTCACTTCTATCTATCCTGTCTGTAATTTTCTTGGTAACAATACTTACAAACTGCACATACAGGACAGGGAAAAAGATCTTTGAAATGTCCTTATTAAAGCGGGCTTCCATCCTTTTGAAAGCAGCCCAGTAACTTTTAGCTTAGCACAGTTAAATATCTTGAGAAAAAGCATTTTCCCCCCCCAAAAAAAAAAAAAAAAAAAAAAAAAAAGTACGTTTCTCAATCAACCCTTAAATCGCCTGTGGCAAATTTATTTTGTGGACCCAGCAGTGGCGCGGGAATACCATCATGGTGGCACCCACAAGGTACAACAGGAGGACTTCAAACAGTATTTTCCAGCCGACTGAATTAATTAGGAACCTATAGAAAGTCTTAAAACAATGAATGAGACAAGGGATTAGTATTGCATGCTATGAAATTAAATCAGTTTTTTCCACTGGAGCCACACTCTAAAGGGGCAAAAAAAATACCATTTTGTGACTACTCACCTGTAAAATGGTTATTACAAGTATGTCACACACACCGCTTCCGAATATTCATGACACTTGGGTAACTGTCCTGTAGAGGGCGATCTTGCAGAGATGACATGAAAAAAAGGAGCCCCTCCTGGCCCATAAATACCTGGGACCTCCCACCATTCCCCAGTATAAGACAGCAGTAAAGGGACCAGAAAGAGCCAAATGTAAACAGCAAAGAAAAAGGTTCACCATATAAAGGATCCCAGAAAAACCAAAAAAAAGGGTGGGATGAAGCGGGGTGTGTGACATACTTGTAATAACCATTTTACAGGTGAGTAATCACAAAATGGTATTATTCCCAGTATGTCACACACCCCGCTTCCGAATATTCATGACACTTGGGACATCCAATAGCAGTGCCCATAATGGGTGGGGATCCCAAAAAGGCAATAATGCAAACTTAAACTACTGCAGCTTGCAGAACTTTGCGGCCAAAAACAGCATCCACTGAGGCCCGCACATCAACCTTATAAAACTTGGAAAAAGGCAAGGCCCTAGCCTCGCACCAGTTAATATAAGACCTCCAAGTCCTATAGTAGACGTTAGAGGAAGATCTCTTCCTAGTTCTAACAAAAGTCTGAACCACCGCATCAGAAAGACCTTCCTCCTTTAAGATGGAGGTTTCAGCAGCCACGCCGTCAAAACCAGCCATGGTAAATTGGGGTAGCGTAGCTGCCCCTGGGTGATAAGATCCGGAAGAAGAGGCAGATAAAACTGATCTACTGCCAGCCGCACGACGTCTGCGAACCACACTCGTCTTGGCCACCTTGAAGCCACCAGAATTGCTGGTGCCCCTTCTAGAGTTAGCTTGCACACCACCTTGCCAGATAGATGGGCGAGTATTGGAAAGCAGAAGCCGAATCAAATCTTGGATCAGAAGAATCTTGGGCTGAGGAAGGAACACCCTGGCCTGAAAGGCATCCAGAGTCATGCCCAGAAACGAAACCTCCCTGGACGGGGAGAGGGAGGAATTGGGATAGTTGATCACCCAGCCAAACCTCTCCAGCGTGGATACCACCACTCTGGTGTCTAGCTCCGCTTGGCTGAGAGAGGAAGCCAAAATGAGAAGGTCGTCCAGGTATGGTACAATGCGAATGCCCTGGACCCTGAGGAGGGCCATCACCCCTGCCAATACCTTGGTGAACACCCTCGGAGCCGAGGTAAGCCCAAATGGAAAGGCCAAAAACTGAAAATGCTGATCTTCCACCACGAACCTGAGGAATCTCTGGTGTGCCAGGAAGATAGGTACATGCAGATACGTATTCTTGATGCCTATGGACGTCATGAAGTCCCCCTGACGAAGAGAATCGACAGCTGAACGCAAGGTTTCCAATGCGAAACTTCCTGAAGCGGATAAACTGATTGAGGAGCTTCAGATCCAAAATGGGTCGAACGGAGCCGTACTTCTTGGGCACCGTGAATAGATTGGAATAGAATCCCAAGCCCCTTTCCGCGGAAGGCACTGGGCAAATGACAGCCATGTCCAGCAGATAACTTACTGCCGCCCGGAGCCCCTGTGCGGCCAGTGGATCCGAAGGCACTCGAGACCTGAAGAATCTGGGAGGAGGCGGATCTCGAATTCCAGCTTGTAACCGGGAGACACCACTTCCAGAATCCATTTGTCTGATACCTCCTGGTCCCAGACCTGGAAGAAGTGCCGCAGCCGTCCCCCCACCCGCAAGGGTGAGGGCGCCCCCTCATTGCTGAGCTGGCTTAGCAGCGGGCTTTGGTTTGGAACTCCAATTGTGACCTGGACGGGCACGACCTCTGCCTCTACTCCAGGAATCACCTCTGAGGGTAGAGAAGGCCAAAACTCTGCCAGTTCTGGCACCACGAAAGGAAGGGTTAAAGGAGCCCCCCCCCCCCCCGAAAGGGACGACGTTGCCTCTTACGCTGAGGTAACTTCCCTCCTTTCGTGACAGAATCTATTCTTTCTCCAAAGAGCCGCAATCCCACAAAGGGAAGTGCTGTAAGCGACTTTTTGGCCACAAAATCAGCCACCCACTGGCGCAACCATACCGACCGCCGAATAGCTACAATCAAGGCCGAGGTTCTACCACACATGACCATGGTGTCATCCAAGGCGGCAACCACAAAGGACATGAACCGACACTAGCAAACGCGTGGCAAGCCATCTGATCAATGCGTTTATCCTCACCATCTTTGAGAGTGGTGGAGTCAGGAGAATGCAAAATAGAAGTATTGGATAACCCAAGCACCGGGGCATCCACCTCGGGAAGGGACGACCATCGTTTCACCACGTCCACCGGAAAGGGATACTTTTTATCCCAACCTTGAGGAATACCTGGAAGCCGAGTAGGCCTCTCCCATTCCTTAAGAATAATGCCATCAAAATGCTTTTGATTTGGGAACTCCAGGCGCGGTTTGGAAGTCCCAAAGAATTCCCCTTTTTGAGGAGCGGCCTCCTCAGGAGGAGAAATTGCCAGAACCTCAAAAAGGGTGAGCCAAGACCTTCGGGGTATCCAAAGCATCCCCCTGCCCTTGCTCAGTATCAGCACCAACAAACTGCTGATTGTCAGAACCCTCAGAATCCTCAAATAATTCCCCCTCTTCTAGCGGGGAATAATCAGACCAGTCAAGAAAATTATAATCATCAAACTCAAAGGCAAGCGGGGCTGGAGACAAATGCTTTCGCTTAGCCGAGGCCTTTCTGGCAACAGAGCCAGATATACATTTCTCAATATTAGCCAGTCTGGCACATACATAGAAACATAGAAGGTTGACGGCAGAAGGAGACCATACGGTCCATCTAGTCTGCCCTTCAGACATACATCAGATTGCGACTCCCCACCTGTGACAACATCACTAGGGGTACGGATAAGGCAGGGTGGGGAAGGAGATGAGGCCGGGACCCCGGACCCAGACGCCTGGGCCCCCGACTGCTGCGTTATGGTCCGCTGAGCACAAGGTATGCAAACAAGTACATTATCCCCCGCAAGGGATGCCCCATAACCCACACACTGCCAGGGTTGCCCCGAGGGGCAAAGCAGCAACCGTCAACCCTCACAGCAGCAAGAGAATGAGAGGGAGAGCAGCAAAGCAGGCAGCGAGGCCAGAAAGAGTGCTTGAGAGAAGCTGGCCTCGAGGGGGGGGTGGGGGTGGATGGGCCACAACGAGCACCTGTTGAAAGTGAAACCGGGCCAGCAACACGGCCGCAAAAACACATACAAACACAAACACACAATCCACACACCTTTTCCCCCAAATAAAGTAAAACAACCCACAGGAGAAAAGGACTCCCCCCCCCCCCCCAAGGGACACAGAGGGACACGGTAGGGGGGAGAACCCACACCAATAGGTGAAAGGGTAAGATGGACGGGGCATCCCAAGCCGAGATCACCAACCCGGACACCGCCAACCCCTTTGTATGGGGTCTCACGGGGGGAGCTAGCTCCCATATACACCACAAGGTGCAGCCTACCATTGCCTGGACCTTCAGCCTAGGCTGGGAGGCATACTGCTATAGTTTAAATTAAAAAAGGCTCAGGCAGCAATAGAAACAAAAGGCCGGGGGGTTACCCCGGCTACCTGCAAGGAGGAGACAACCATCTTCTGACTTGCTCGCCGACTGCAGAGACGAAAGACTGGGGAATGGTGGGAGGTCCCAGGTACTTATGCGCCAGGATTTTCATGTAATCTCTGCAAGATCGCCCTCTACAAGACAGTTACCCAAGTGTCATGAATATTCGGAAGCGGGGTGTGTGACATACTGGGAATATATGGGCAGAAGCCCAAATGCATCATGTAATACTGAGACATGTACAGTATCATTTAGATGTGGACACATCTACCAGGAAGAACCTGGTTTTCCTTCATTAGAGGCATTGTCAGACTATGGAAGATCAGAATCTTAAGCATGATCGCTACCCTCCAGCTTTCATCGTTTATTAGGAGTGATCCGGCCACTACACCATATTCATCTCCACCGTTAACGATGGAGACAGCAACATATCGGCAACATGCCCCACAGGGCCGTGCTACAGAAGCATGCACTCTTCAATAGGGGACAAAGCATGGCTTTAAAGCATCTGATCGCAGGACATAAATCTTTCATCCCAATCTCTCCCCCTGCCAACCCCCCTTCAGCGGCAGGACGTGCCTGGCTTGGTGATGTTCCATCTCTTGATTTAGAGTCTGCGCGGCAGATTTGAGAGGTGCAGTTTCATGTGCCGTTACTCTTATAGCTAGCGCTGTATCTCGCCGGTCGGCTCTGCGTTTCCATTATGACAAAGAGCACATCTCCCAGCAATCTTTTCATGGCATTTGTTGTGTAAAAATAATATTCAGAACATTCAGAATTACAGAAGAGAGTGCCCATTATATTCATGTTTATAAACTGTGTAAAGAGGACCTGTCTCTTACTGCAAAAAATATTGCAGTCATATCCCAACAACATGTGCTGGTGATGGTGCTGACTGTACAGAGGACACAGAACTATGCCTATTCGTCAGTCACCAGTGACCTCACAGAGTGCTGCCTTTCCAATCACCGGTGACATAACAGAGAATGATGCCTTTCTAATCACCAGTGACCTCACTGAGAATGCTGCCATCACTAAAAATGCTGCCTATCCACCAGAGACATCACTGAGAAATCACCTATCCATTTACCAGTGACATCACTGGGAATTCCACCTGACCATTCACTGATGACATTACTGAAAATGCTGCCTGTTTATTGGGAGTCTGTAACATCACTAAGAATGCTGCCTATCCATTTAATAGTAGTCTGTGACATCACTGAGAAATCACCTATCCATTTACCAGTTACATCAATGAGAATTCCACCTGACCATTCACGGATGACATTACTGAAAATGCTGCCTGTTTATTGGGAGTCTGTAACATCAGTAAGAATGCTGCTTATCCATTTAATAGTAGTCTGTGACATCACTGGGAGCGATGTCTATCCATTTGCTAGAAGCCAATAACCTCACTAAACTACTGCTTATCCTTTCACTAGTTGGTGATATCATTGGCAAAAGCTGCAAATGTATGTACTAGAGGCAAGTGACAGCACAGAGTAAGTCACCCACTTTTTCACCTTACACATCCTTCTCCTATCTAAGCAACTCAACGATATCAGCAAATTGTGAACAGTTAATTGGATCAGACCAGCAAAACAAGCAGGAGACATCTTTTCATATACTGACCAAAGAAGTCCGCCCGAGCTTGCTGCAGCTCACCCCATGCTGAGCAGCAATCAATATCTAATTAAGATGTCCAACAGTTTACCAATATACAGATGCAAAGTGCAAACAGAATCCATACGCAGGGGGCGAAACGCGTCAGCATGACTACTGTTCCAGAAGAGCAGGTCATGTTTCTTCTATGGAATGTTAATAACCACATTTCCCGACAGACATGCTCGGTGTGAGTGCTGTGGGGGGGTTTCACAATCACCTGTCTGCGGCCCCCCCAGTGTGATGATCGCAGTTTAGGAAACATTAAGTGTCTTATCATAAATTATAGAGCAACTAAATAGCACAAACAACAGAGGTGGCGACGGCGGGGAATGGCTGCCCGCTTCCATAAAATGCGCTTAGTCCAATGTTTGACATCTCCTGACAAATGCACTCGCTGTGACTTTTCAGCACTATGCAATTAAAATGAAATGGCGCATTTTGTTCAATGTAAGCTGTGTGTATCGTGAAATGATTCCGGTGATATAAAGCATGCAGCAGCCACACACGCCAGCCTGCACAGGAAAAAAAAAAAAAAAAGGGAAATTTGTGTACTCACCGGTAAATTTCCTTTCTCGTCCTCTTACAATCCGGTGCACCACAGTGGGTTAATCTCAGCCATAGGCGGGAACTGCAAGATAGAAAAAAACTAGCTCCTCCCGGCCTATATAGGGCAGGCTGTGGCAGGATCTCCTCAGTTAATTATTATCATTATCTGACACTTAAGGGTCCTGGGCTGTAGGCCAATGTCCAGGCTTTGTTGGAGGAACTCCAGAATTTTAGGAATCGAGAACCTCTTACAGGAGTGACCCTTAGATTCGCATCAACACACAAAGGCCCTCCAAGTCCTGTAGTAAATTGTAGAGGATGACCGTGCGCGAACCAAGGTCCGAATTGCAACAGTGAGCAAACCCCTCTCCTCCAATATGCTGGTTTGAACAGCCAAGCCGCTAATGCCAGCGCTGGAGAATTGGAGTGCCACAGAGGACACTGTTGCAGAAGATCTGGGTGGTTGGGCAGTGCCGGCGCCATGAGGGCACCACTGCCAGGTTAACCAGATCTGCGAACTACAGCCTTCTGAGCCAGTGTAGGGTGATCAAGATGATAGGAATCTGCTCGCAGTTAATCATCTTTAACACATGACCCAGAAGTGGCTGTAGTGGGAATGCGTAGAGCAGGCTATGTACCCTGACCAGGGAATGGCCAGCGCGCCGCCCACCACGGCCAGGGGGTTTTGCACCGTGAACCCGAACCTCTGGACCTTCCGATTGTGATGAGTTGCGAAGAGGTCTACCCCCAGCACTCCCCACCAGTCGCAGAGGACTTGAAACACGTCCTGGTGAAGGGAACATTTCTCCTGGTCCACTGTCCCCCTGCTCAAATAATCGGCCTGCAGATTCTCCACTCCTGGAATGTGAACCGTCAAGATGTACGGAACATTAATTTCTTCCCAATTCATGATGCAACTCACTTTCTGGAATGCCTGCCAGTTCCTGGTACCCCCCCCCCCCGATGGTTTATGTAGGCCACAGCAGTGGAATTGTCTGACTATACCCTGACCAGAAGGCCCGAGAGCTGGGCAGACTAATGCCCGAGAACCAGCAGAATCACCCTCCGTTCCAACACATGGATTGAAAGACCACCTGGCCAGCAGGAAAGATGGACCCACTGCCAGCGACTGCTGGTCTAGCCACCAATTCAGGGATCACCAGGCATTGTCCATCAATATGAAGCGCCAGTTCAAAGTCTGCACAGTCCTGCACCATTTCAAAAGGAGCAGCATTTGTAGAGGCCTGGGCATACAGACTTATCAAGCCAAGGAGACGCATGTCCTACCTGATCATGAAATGTTCGTCTGTCAGCAGTGACCTCACTGTCTCCTGAAGAGCCGTGCACCTCTACACCAGAAGAACAACTCGTAAAAATATCCAATGTCATACCTAAATAGGTCGCCACCATGGAGGGATCCACCTGGGACTTGGGGTAGTTTATCACGCATCCAAAAAGTTCCAGCTTGGACAGAACCGTTCGAACATCTTGCTGTGCCTCAGTCAGAGATGAGGAAGTCGTCCAGGTACTAGGTGATGTGCATAACCTGCCTCCGCAGGAGCGCCATCACCACTGCCAAGACTTTCGTCTCACTGGGCAGTGGACAGTCCTAACAGCAGTGCCACAAACTGGAAATACTGGGGGTCCACCACAAAGCGCAGGTATTGTTGGTGACCCGAGAAGATTGAGACATTCAGATAAGAATCCTTTATGTCCACCGTGGCCAGAAACGATCTTCGAGATTCCATGTGGAGCTTCTGCACCCAAACGTAACTGTTCAGATTTCAGAGATCCAGGATCGGCCAAACTGACCCGTCCTTCTTGGGGATGACGAATAGTATTGAGTAGAAGCTACATCTCCGCTCTGAGGGGGGCACAGGTACTTCAACTCCCTGGTCCAGCAAGAGCTCTATCACGCGGTTGCGAGCCGCTGTCCTTTCCACAACACAGGAAGGCTTGGACGCATCAAACTGTGTGGAGGCCTGGTCCAGAACTCGATCTTAGATTCAAAAAAATCTCCCGGACTTAGGCATTAGATATCCATTCTCTCTACACCAGTGCATAGTGCAAAAGCCGTCCCCCCCACCTGATCATGTGAGGGCACCTGTCAACCCTGAGAGGGCTTGGCCCCTTGTGGTCTTGGTTTTCCCCGTGGCTTTCACTTACCAAAAAAATCCTTGCAGCACCTGAAGTCTGCAGAACTTCTGTAAGGGGCGAAAATTCAGTTCTGTGGAAGCCTGGTCACCCAGAGGCTCACTGAAAAGACGACCCCCCAAAAAGGAGAGGCCAGAAAGAGTCTTCTTAGAAGCAGTGTCGGCCGACTGCTTCAGCCAGACCCTGCATAGCAAGGTGACCAGCAAGGCCAGCAGCCTAGCCACCAAAGTCGTCCATAGCCGGCACAACTTATCTGAAGACCTCCATTGCGAATGCGTTCAAGCAATGTCGCAAACGCCTCCTCTCCTGCTTCATCCGTGACCTTGCTTGCCCTAGCCGCCATGGACTTGTGAAACGCACGGTGGACCCCACCTTGGAAAACGCATATCTGACCAGTTGGTCCAACCTCCTATCCACAGGGTCTTTCAAGGCTGCACTATATGAAGTAGGGATAATGG
Source organism: Gastrophryne carolinensis (assembly GCA_027917425.1). Classification (NCBI taxonomy): domain Eukaryota; kingdom Metazoa; phylum Chordata; class Amphibia; order Anura; family Microhylidae; genus Gastrophryne; species Gastrophryne carolinensis. The sequence continues at coordinate 190,787,372 of CM051241.1, forward strand.
TGTGTCGAGCACCGGTTCATCTGCCTCAGGTGACCCTGACGCCTCATCCGGAAAGGGGTACTTGGCATCCAGGACCTTAGGAAGAGATCAAAGCTTATCTGGTTTCTCCCACTCCTTTGCCACCAGCCTGGAAAGAACATGCCTGACCTTCTGACGCTTGTAGGGTTCACCCTCCTTCTGCCCCCTCGGCCGAGGAATAGCGAGGTCCAGCACCTCCAATATGTATAATCCACTGCTATGACAATAGATTTCTTTGATTTGCGTGCCCGACACCAGTATATAGGAATCTCACCAGACATAAATAAGGGTAGGCATAATATAGTATTATTCTCTGAAGGAAGAATAAAAGTAAAAAATTCCAACAGAAAGCTGTATTTATGGCGATGTGGAGGGGGGCAACAGTTAGACCTAACCATCAGATACACACCACCGGAAGTGAGCAAAGTCCGTTCCTTCCCAGTTAGAGGGGAGGGTGCATGCGCAAAAGCGATATCCGCAGTAAAACCTCTGCAGCACCATGAACAGCAGCATTACATGGGCAGCACCATGGACAGCAGCATTTTTTTTATATATACACACTAGCACACTAGGGCTGCGGCAACATGTCTCGCAGCTGAGCACACAGTTTACTAAGGAAGGAGCTGCTAGTTAAACTGGACCAACAGCCTGGCACAATTGGAAAAGAAAAGTAGGAATTTTACTTAAAATTGTCAGCCCTGCAGACAAAGTGTGCACCTTGCGCATTTTCAACCAAAACAACCCTTTACATTTGAAATACCCCCACAAATGTATATTCACTCAAAGTACACAGGTTAAGCTTTCTAGTTGTACCCAGCTTGTTGTAGTGGGCTCATCTTTCTGGAAGTAATCCCTCGAAGAATTCTTTGGTTGCACTGAGTTTCTCTAAAAAATGTATAAAAAGGGGCATGGCTTGATATGGCGGCGTGAGTGCCTGGAGGGAGCTCCGCACGCATTACCCAGATCCAAGCACAGAAGTTAACAAACACAAGGAAAGCAGAAGGGGAAGAATCGGGGAGCACATCGGAGGGGCCAGAAGCGATCCATCCCATCCTTTTTCCCAGCACAGGAGGCGAGAGAGGAGCCGAGCAAAGCCCTCAAGATGGTGGCATGTGAGGAGAAGTCCCGCCGGGGAGGGGGCGGAGGAACCGCATCACGGGGAAACTCACCTCCTCAGCAGGTCACTTGGAGGCGGCAGAGAGGACGCCACCCGGCGGGAGGAGCGGCATCGGCTGGTGGTGGCTGCAGACGTGCACCAGGAGGCGGACGGGCGGAGAGGATCACCCGTTAGGCCACAGGTCAGTCACCGTCCCCGCCCCCCCTCAGAGATACACCCAGTGATGCCACTACTGGGAGCACCCACCCTGCAAATCTGGCCAAAACCGGGGGGGGCCCTGGAGAAGGAGGGGAGAGCCCCCAGCGCTGACACACACAGCTGCGCAGAAGCTTAGGAGGAGCCCCGTGCACACAGGAGTCCCCGCAAGAGGCACATGGATGGTGGTGGTGGGGAACTCCTGTAGCCCAGATTCCCCACCTTGGAGCCCAGCACGTGGAGACCTTACCCCACAACAAGGGGAGCTAAACACTCGCCACACTCGCCAGCATTCAGCAGCATGCCATGCACCCCACCACGGCCAACAAGCCCTGACCCATCGTGGAAGAGTCCCCCCCTGCAGCCCGATGGAGGAGATCATGTTCCTGGAGGATGAGAATGGCGGGCGGGAGGATGGGCGCAGAGGAATGAGTCCGGCGGAGGGCGGACAGGCCGCGCCCCAGGGGGCCTTGCTGTTGTGCCACCAGTTGGAAGGGGAGATGGATACGGCGCCGTCTCGGGTACCGATGTGCTTTGCCCAGAATGTCGAGTCTGCGGTCCAGCAGGGCGCTCTTCCAGCAGTACCGATAGATCTGTTGTCCCGCTCTATTGCAGTGAGGCCCTGCGCGGGTTGCCAAGGTGAGGTGATTTTGATGGATACGTCTCCAGGATGGAAGGCACCATAAAAAGGGAGCTGGCGACCTTGCAGGGAGCGGTGGCGGAGGTCATGCAGAAAGTAGACGGGTTGGAAGCCTCACATAGATCCCTCGAAACACGTATGTCCGCGCTTGAACGACAACAGAAAGGAAACAAACGCCTTTTATCAGACCTGTTCCTGGCCCAGGACGATGTGGAGAATCACAACTGCAGAAATAATCTCTGCCTCCGTGGGGTCCCGGAATCGGTGGAGCCAAAGGATCTGGCATTGGTGGTTTCCTCCATCTTCAACGACATTCTGGAACTGCCCAACAGGAATCACATTGAACTGGACCGGGTGCACAGGGCGCTCGGAACCCGCCCAACCGACACAAGTAGGCCAAGGGACATCATCTGTAGGGTGCACTTTTTCAAAATTAAAGAAGATGTGCTGCGGAAAGCTTGGGAAGGCCCAGGTCATCATCCTTCAAGATCTCTCGAGAAGGACATTACACATGCGGAGGCTATTAAAACCTCCATCCAGCAGCAGGGAGCCTCATATAGATGGGGCCACCCATTTAAGCTCTTGGTCTGGAGAAATGGGGGGCTCTTTGTCCTCAAGACGCCTGGCCAGCTGCCAGACTTGTTTGATTTCCTGGAGGCGGCTTCAGTGAATGTTCCGGACTGGACAACGCACGATCTGGCGGTTTACAATAGGCAGCTGCCGCAGCACCTCGGTAGGGGGAGACGAGACCCCGGAGGCGGGATAAGAGGACGACGCCAGTAATCGTTGGCGGCGCTCTCCCACCCTCCCCGGCTGGAGTAACACTCTTACATGATCGTGGCTAGGCTGGTGGCCGGTCAGGGTGGGGACACTGGGGCGGCGCGGCGGGGCCGGGGTCACCCATACTGCCTGATGGGTGACCATCTTTCCCCCCTCGTTGGCTTCCCCGCGCACAAAAGCGTGGCCGGGGGGCTGATGAGCAGGTCCCTCCGGCCTACTACATATTCTTTGCAAATGTTGAATGTTTTATAGTTTGAGTGGTTGGGCCACTGGGGCACATGCCCTGCCTGCTCACCCCCTCTGTTACTGTTGTTGTTGTAGCGTAAACACTAAGTGTATAACTTTAAGACCCTGTGGGTTTGTAAAGCCTGACGTTTAACTTGTTTTCCCCCCTAGCTACCAATGCTTCACGGTGCATCATTAGGTGGCTGTAGACACAGTGCGTCTCCTGCCTTGCCGACCCAGGTTCCGGTCCTCCACCCCCCCCCGGACACTTGGTGCACCCCTCTGGGGAAGTCTCCTGACCCCCCAGGCGGGAGAGTAATAGACAAGGGCTGAGTCGGCCCGCTAGTGGCTTGGTCAAGGGAGAAGGAAGAGAGGAGATTAAAAGAGCACCAGTTCCGGAGGCTTCCTGAATAGGGGCCCCCGGTTAACTACTTGTTAGTCTTTAACAGTTTTGTTCTAAATTTTTTTTTTCTTTTAATATATATATATATATATATATATATATATACATATAGTTACATTTTTTCCTGGACCCCTTCGTTTCCCTTCCACCCTCTACACCAAACCGCTTCAGTCCCCAGAACCGTTATCCTCCCTCCCCCCCCCTCGACACTCCCCCCCTCACCCAACCCTCCTAACAGCTCCTGGGGGAGGCTGGGTTCGGTGGCAGGTGTCAAGGTAGACATAGAGGCTAGTACATTCACTGCAAGGGCCTCGAAATTAACCCATTGAAGCTGGTATCCTTGAATGTTAAGGGCCTCAATTCCCCAGAGAAAAGGACGATCCTTTGGCAGGAATTGAAGAGGCTCAGGGCTAAAGTTGTCTTCATCCAGGAGACGCATTTCAAGAGGGCATTGGCTCCCCGGCTGAACAGCAGATTGTTCCCACACATGTTCACCAGCTGCGCGACATAGACTAAAAAGAAGGGGGTAGCGATTACACCGGGTTGTATTACCTGGCCGGCTGCTCGGGGGCGCGGAAACGCCTGGGGAAAGTAGGAGAGTACATAGGTGGTTCGGGTATGCAGACGATCTCGGAAGAGGTTGCAGCATCATTGGAAGCCCCGATTAGTATGGAAGAGCTGGCAGAGGCTGTGAAACTCTCGTCAACGGGAAAAACACCAGGGCCGGATGGGTATACGGTCAAATACTATAAATCCTTCCTCTCGCTGCTAGGCCCCCCCGATTGGTGAGGGCCTGGAACACAATCACATACCCAGAGACACCCGGCTCATTCTCAAGCAGGGAATTTGGAGCCCCTATCTCAGTACTTCATAAGCCGGGCAAGGATCCGTTGTCCTGCAAAAGTTACCGGCCCATCTCCCTGCCCAACACGGACCTGAAGTTGTGGCCCTTCCTACACAAGGGCGCTTATTGCGGCTCTGTATACCACTCCGTCCGCTAAGATAAAGATAAACGGCCAACACTCGGAGTCGGTGCACATCTGTAACGGCACCCGGCAGGGGTGCACCTTGTCCCCCCTTCTCTTCACCCTATCGCTAGAGCCTCTTCTCTGTAGAGTCAGAAACAACGTAGATATCCGGCTGGGGGGGGGGGTTCGGGGAGGGCATCCACAAGGTTGCCGCATATACGGATGACCTTCTCTTCTTTGTCACAAGCCCCTCTGTCTCCATCCCGGTCTTGGTGCGGGAGTTTGAAGTTTACGGGAGACTCTCGTACCTCAAGATTAATTTTGACAAGTCGGAGGCCCTGAATGTTTCGCTGCCCGGGGACATAGCTAGGAACATGCAATATTCGTCGTTCTCATTTAAATCGGCGAGAACTTCGATCACCTACCTTGGCACTCAGCTGCCGAGTCAGCTTTCGAACATCCTGACCTTGAATTTCCTGCCTTTGGCGTGGAGAATCAGGGCAGACTTAAATAACTGGGATCTTCCCACTTTCTCATTGATGGGCAGAGTTAACATCGTTAAAATGTCAGTACTGCCCGAGCTGCTGTACCTGTTCCAGGCCCTCCCAATCCGCATCCCGATGCAATTTTTCAGGGAGATGAATAGAGCTCTGATGGGGTTTGTCTGGAAAAAGAAGCGGGCAAGGCTCAAATCACAAATACTATGTAGCCCCAAACAAGCGGGTGGCATGGCACTACCAGACATTAAGCTGTACTGGGCGGCCACGCACATGCAAAGAATATGTGAGTGGCAGAACTGCCGAGAAACAAAAAGATGGGTCCAGCTGGAGCTTGCCATGATTCCAGCTCCATTGGACTCGACGGTGTGGAACAGGGTGTTATCCTCACCAGAAATCAGGGCCCACCCAATCATAGCGGCATCCCTGGGCGTATTCAGGAATCATAGAGAGCGAGCGGAGGTCTCCCCCTGGCCCTCCCCCATGGTACCAATCATAAAACAACCCGTTATTACAAACGGGCCTCTTTGAAGCGGGCCTGTGGGGGTGGAGCAGGCTTTACCAACTGAAAAGCGGGGACCTGATAACTAGTAGGGGATGGGTTTCCCTGGAAGAGCTGAGGAGCAAGTGGGAAAATAATGATCTAGACCCGTGGACTCTCCTGCGCCTCCAGTCATTTTTGTCCCGGCTGGGGTTCAGAAGAGAGGCCTGTAGGAAACCCACGGAGTTTGAGAGGATATGCCTGGGAGGTCAGCCATAAACCGAACCTGATTTCCAAACTGTACTCCATACTGATAAACGAGCAGACGACCCCTCCAGCCTTTTGGAGCGAGTGGGAGACTGACCTAGGCAAATAATAGGGGAGAAGGAAAGGGGAAAAATTGCAGCTCTGGCCAAATCCTTGGTTGTGACAAGAGTGCAAGAGACTAATTACAAAATACTAACACGCTGGTACTACACGCCTGACAGGCTCCGCAAGATGTATGCCTCTGCAGACCCACTGTGCTGGAGATGTGGGGCTGAGCGGGGCTCCTTGTTTCACATATTATGGTAGCGCCCCAAGATTCAAGAATACTGGGGGGAGGTCACGTCCATCATCTTGCGAATCACAGGAATCCAAATCCGGGATGATCCAGCTCTGATCCTATTGCAGTCCACAGTCTGCTCGGTTGGGAAGTACAAGAGAACTCTGCGAGTGCATCTGTTAAACGCGGCCAAGCAGGTCATTCCCAGGTATTGGAAACAGAAAGGCACCCCGACAGTGAGAGATTGGGCGAGAGAGGTGCTGAACATTTGTGAGATGGAGGACCTTACACTTTCGCTGAGATGAGCAATTTAGGACAACATGGATGCCCTGGCTCAGAGGAGTTCAGGGGTCTGTTTGGCCAATAATACCTGGGGGCGTGCCTGCGCTGCGAGGGTAGTTGGATGCAGCAGGCAGGTCAAACCCAAGCTACGATAGAGATCGGAGTACCACAGACAGAGCCCAGCCACCACACCGTCTCCTTACCCCCCCCCCCCCACTCCCCACCCCCCAGTTGTTTTTGTTTTCTGCCCCCCTTCCATTCTTTTCTTGTTTCCTTTTTGTGTTTCGTGCACACCCGAGGGGAAGGTACCCGGTCAAGCCAGAGAAAAAGATGGGAAGAGCCACCAAGCATAGGGAAAAACAAGCATGAGAATGGTATAGCTCGCCCCCGCCTGGGGGTAACGGAAAGAATACTAGATATGGTGAAAATTGATGGTGTAAGTTGGCAAATTAAATGCTGGAGACATGTACCCCAGTCGCCTCCCCCTCCCTTAACCCTGTCTTTGCTTGTTGTGTTGTATTTTATATATGTTCAAAATAAAGAATATGAAAAAAAATGTATGAAAAAAAAAAATGAATAAAAACCAAATTTTCCCAAAATATCAATATGCAAAACAAGATAAAATAAGCTAAATCTGAAAGTGCAAGGTCCTCCAAACAGAATACCCAACGTGCATTGCTAGTTTTAACCCTTTTAACTGCCAGCTTACATGAGTTTTCATCACCCTCTGTTGACAGGTCATTTTTGCTGCTTGCCGCGGGTGACTTGGTATGACTTGGGTGAACGGTCTCTTGGACCCCTTACCAGTTCACAAAGTGTTAAATGTAAAGAAAAAAACACTTCTTCACTTACCTCCGAGCCCTCTGCTCCCCCCCCGCACCATCTGCCCTGCACTGATACAGCCGGCATCTGTCATCACTGGCCTACAAAAGGCAGGGCTAGAGACAGCAGCCGTCAGAAGCGCGGGGGGGGGGGGGGGGTCAGCTACGCGAGACTTACATAGCTGGCAATGGCAGGGGAAGATGTGAACGGGTGAGGCCACTGACAAGTTCTGTGGGCCCATTGGTCCAGAATGCATCAAGGGCTCAATAGCCCAGTAGCAACGCAAGGGCTAATTGGTCCAACATCCAATCCAAAGCTCTTGGCTTCGCCACCTGTCATGGCATTGTGCACAAGGCTGTGCTGGGAAGATCAGGCACACTGTTAACAGTGAAGCTCAGCTACCAGGAGCAGTGCACGGGCATGGTAGTCAGTAGCTGATGGGAGACACCATGGGCTGCGAGGAACATGAAAGCGCCTTATACGCTTTTAAATATTCACATTTGAAGAGTATCTACATTTTGGTTTGACGAACAGCACTATATTGGTGCAATAATCACATTGATCCTTAAAAATACAACCTGCCTAATAATTGTACTCACAGCATTGTTTAAGAGTCCAATTTTCACAGTAGCACTAGAGAATTCCAAAGCTTGCCCACCCTTACAGTAAAGGAACCCCTTCCCTCCCTCATAGTAGAACTCACTCTGCTCTATGTATTCATGAAACCTCAACATTTTCAGGGGTTGAATACTTTTTACAGGCACTGTAGTAAGCCATCAAGCAACACACTCACATCTGCTAGAAGACAAAAGAGGAAACAAAGAAGTGTTATTATTGAAGGAAATATCTGGCACAGCCACTTCATCTTAGAAAGAGAAGAAGATTACAGAATGAACCTTCCTCTCTGAAAAATCTGTTCTAAAGAAGAAAGAGCATGCCAGAGATGGTCAATAGCAGCCAATCAGAGACGAGCAGAAAAGCCATCTCAAAACCGAAAACTCTTTGACCCCCAAAGCCACAGAGTTCTATTTCAGACTGTTCTTCCTGCTTTGTTGTTATGGAATCTTCTTCATTTATCAGCCCACCCAATGGTGAACTCAATCTCTCCTATAAGAGAACGTCAGATTGAATGTCGCTTGAGGAGGCCAAACATTCCCTCGGAGTGATTCTCACATAAGAAGGCGACGTGAGAGCAGGTTATTAAATTATTTGCAAACCTCAGCTGTCATAAGGCAGCAACAACAATAAAGGTGAGGAGGCCATTATGAGCTTTTTGGAGTCTAATCATGCTCCGTTCCTTTATAATCTCAGAGTGAGACGGCTTTTCATCCGCCTGCACAATAGCTGAATGGCTTCCCAGGGTCCGGCTAAAGTGCTAGGTCTGAAAAAGGCCATCAATAGAAGATTTAACCCACCAACACCAGAATGTGCCTGATAAAATAATAAACAATAACAACGAGGGGAAGCTGGGGTGATAAGACCATTAACCCTTTAAGTGCCAGCCTACCTGGAGTTTTTGTCACCCTTTGTTGCCAGACCATTTTGCACTATTTTGCGCTCCCCATGTTCAAATGTGATTTTTGAAGGGATTTCCAAGGAAAATGATATATTGTTTTTTTCAGCATAGTCTGGGCTTTAACATGAAATGTCTTGTTTGTCATTTTTTAGGTGTATTCTCAATATTTTTGGGTGAAATATGTGCAAAAAAATAAAAAAAAATCTATTTTTTTACAATGTGTAGTGTTTTTTTGTTATAAAAATATGTAAGTTTGTCAATAAAATCTTATTGCGTGTGAGATCCCAATTTCTCCCGTTTACAGCGATACCACATATATATAGGTAGAAACCCTTTCCTGCCCAGGAGACTCCCCCAAACTGAAACAGCGCTTTAGGGGATTTTCAGAAAAAATACAACTGTGATATGCGCACCTTGCAGTTTTTCCAGAAAAACAACCCTTTACATTCGAAATACCCCCAACAAACTATATCTTCTCTGGAAGTACACACCTCAAGCTTTCTAGGTGTACCAGGCTTGTTGATGCGGCCATAGTTTTCTGGAAATAATCCCTCAATGTATTCTTTGGTTGCAAAGAGTTTCCCTAAAAAAAGGATAAAAAAGCTGAATCAAAGCCACATTTTCCTAAAAAAACTATTTACAAACAAGAAAAAAACAGTTTAATCTGAAAAAGCAACATCCCCCGAACAGAACGATACCCAACATGCATTGCTACTGTCAAGGGAAGAGTTGCCAAACACCCCAAAGTAAAGCATGTGCATAACGGTAATTTTACTTGAACATTTCAGCTCTGCAGACAAAGTGCGATTTTTCAACCAAAACAACCCTTTACATTTGGAATATCCCCCATAAACCATATATTCCCTGAAAGTACACATATTAAGCTTTCTAAGCGTACCCAGCTTGTTGTAGTGGGCTCAACTTTCTGGAATTAATCCCTCAAATAATTCTTTGGTTGCGCAGGGTTTCCCTAAAAAATGTATAAAAATGCTGAATAAAAAAACACCTTTTCCTAAAATATAAGTATGCAAACCAGAAAAGACAAGCTAAGTCTGAAAGCGCAAGGTCCCCCGAACAGAACAATACCCAACATGCATAGGTACTTTTAACCTTTTTAATTGACAGCCTACTTGAGTTTTTGTCACCCTCTGTTGACAGGTCATTTTTCCCCATTTTGCGCCATGTTTTGCGACATTTTTGCTGGAATTTTCAAGAAAATGTATATATATTTTTTTTGCAGCAGAGTTTAGGCTTTAACTTGTCTTGTTTGTGAATTTTATTCTGTTTTTTACAATATTATTAAGTAAAAAAAAAATAAATAATTTTTAGAAAATTGTCTCCTTTATTTTAAATAAAAAATGTATTTTATTAAAGAAAATCATATTGCATGTGAAAGCCCCATTTCTACCGATTACAACGGTACCACTTATTTATCGGTAGCCCCCCGTTCCTGCCCAGGAGACCCCCCAAACTGAAACAAGTACTTTATAACATTTAAAAATAAAATACAACTACCATCCACACTACAAAGGGTTACATTGAGAAAAAAAAATGACAGAGTCCCCCCTCCCAGGGTGTGGGGGGGGGGGCATCTTTTGGGGGGAATTTTTAAGGGTTAAAAACCCTTAAAAATCCAAAAAAAAATGACATGGGGTCCCCCTTACCCAAAGTAACCAGCCCGGGACCAGCTATGCAGGGCTTGTAGAAACAGGGCGCAGGGGCCAGCTATTGTGGCCCCTGGCCCTGCAGGCTACAAGCCCGCATAGCCTGTGGCCATGGGCTCTTCTGCCCCCCCTGGGCTTTGGGGAGGCAGTTAATGGGGGTGTCGGGGGTTAATGGCAAGACCTAGTCGCAGGTGACTTGCCCTCCCCCCAGCCTTGTGAACTGGTATAGGGATCTCTTGGACCCCTTACCAGTTCACAAGGGGTTAAGTGTAAAAAAAAAAAAAAAAACACCACACACAGAGAAAAAAAAAAAAAAAAAAAAAATATATATATATATATATATATATATATATATATATATTTTTTTTTTAATACTTACCTCCCATCCATCTTGCTCTGTGTCCCTCGGCAGTCACTGGCTTCTGCTCACCTTCTGGAAGCCTTTTATAGCTGCTGGGCGAAAGAACATAAGGGGTTAATTTAAAAAAAAAAAAAAAACTACATAGGGTCTCCCCTTCCAGGGGGGGACCCCATTTTTTGGGGAATTTTAAGGGTTAAAAACCCTTAAAAATCCCCCCAAAAATATGAAATGGGGTCCCCCTTACCCAGCATTACCAGCCCGGGACCAGCTATGGGGGCTGGTAGGAACAGAGTGGGGGGCCAGTTTTTGTGGCCCCCCACCCTGCAGCCTACAAGCCCACGCTCTTCTGCCCCCCCCCCCCCCTGGCTTTGGGGAGGCAGATAATAGGGGGTGCCGGGGGTTAATGGCAAGTCACCTGCGGCTAGCAGGTGACTTGCCAGCCCCCAGCCTTGTGAACTGGTATAAGGGGTGTCATGGACCCCTTACCAGTTCACAAGGGGTTAACAGTAAAAAAAAAAAAAAAAAAAAAAAAAACACACATAAGAAAAAATGACTTATTAAAAAATAAAACTTTTTTTTACTTTACTTACCTCCGATCGTCAGCTCCTTTGTCCCTCGATGTGATGACAGATGCAATCATGCTGGCTGCAGTAGCAGAGGGTCAGGTGATGATGTGATCACCTGCCCCTCTGCTCCTGTGCCCAACATGATCGCATCTGAATGAAGAGCAGCAGGGAGCCAGAACGACACCCGGTGAGGGGCGGGGCGTAACTGCAAGATGGCGGCACCCTTCGGGAGAGGAGGGATTTTGAAGCTGAAGAGCCAGGGGGGGCCATCGGAGCCCCCCCCCCCCTCAGTGAAGAGGAGACCCGGAGGGAGGCAGCACGACTGCAGGTAAGTGTCATTTAAATTTGTTTTTTTTTTTTTTTACAGTTAGCAGCTGCTCCTGCCGAAGTGGGGGGGGGGGCACTATTCCAGGGGCTCTCCTGGAGCCATCCGAGCCCCCACGGGGGTTCAGATGGCGCCAAATTAAAGAGGAGACCCAGCCGGATCCAACGAGGGGTCAGGTGAGTATTTTCTTTTTGCCCGCTGGCAGGGGTAAATGCCAGGCACGTGCATTTTACGTGGCTGGCACTTAAGTGGAGGAGAAGCAACCACGTAAATTTTACGTAGCTGCCATTTAAAGGGTTAAATCTGAGAGTCGGGCAAAGAGCCTCAACATTCTGCTATCTATTACTGGAGGTATATCTAACCGAACTAATCCTGCTCAGTTGATTTCATCTTGATCTGGGAAAGTGTGGCGAGGTTAACATGAGCCCATCATGAGATAGCAGCCATTCATCCTAATAATATGATTTAGACCCACAGCTTTTTATGCCCAGATCAAAAAGCTCCAACGATAAGTCAAGCGAGGAGTAATCCTCTTCGTTTGGCTCAAATAAAAGAGGATTGCAGATGCTGTTGCTTGACCATTCAATATTGGGGATGGCTGAAAAAGCGCTTCTGATACTGTAGACCAGAGGTGCTCAACCACTTCTTGTAAAGGTCCATATACAGGCATCCAGTGAGAGGTGAAGGTCCGGGCGCACACTGGAGGGGGGGGGGGCTATAGATTCTCCAGGCAAAACTAAAAAAGGCTGGGATGAATGGGGCAGAGCTGGGGCGACAGGAATGCATTGGGCTGACCTGGGGGGACAGAGATGGCGGGACAGGGGTGGATAGGGCTGAGCTGGGGCAGCGGGACAGGATTGAATGTGGCAAAGAGATTGAGAAACAAAGTTTGTGTGTACCTTACAATGCCCCTTCCCACCCGTGCAGTACTTATTTTGCAAGATAGGGGCCAGGGAGACATGACACTGGCAGGGAGACTAAGCACTACACCGCCGATCAAGTAAATGGGGCAGTGCTGAGTGCAGGGCTGTCAGCGCAGGGGTCCAGAATCTGGCGCTGAGGTCTACATTCAGACCCCGGTCCGCCAGTTGAGTACCGCTGCTGTAGACTGTAGTCTCATTACACCTCCAGGAATGGAAACAGAGTTAGCCACCTTAAATACTGCAGGCAGTGGCCAGCCTCTGATCCCGGAGACCGCAAAGTGGCCCACCTCCGATCCCGGATAAGTTCATTATCACTCCTTCCGGAGAAGGCAGAGTGGTCCACCTCCAATCCTATAGAAGCCAAAGTGGACTACCTCCGAACATGAAGAAGGCAGAGTCACCAATTAAAGATATCAAAGATGACAGATTCTCTTGCTGAGCAGATAGTGGAGATGGAGGAGCTTTTCCATCTGTTCAATTTTGACTGTTCCTAGCTGCTCCCAAAATGACTAGGAGTGTTTCTACATCTTACTGGAGAACAGGGGTGGCCGCTGGGAATGACTTTTCCTTTGCTTTCTAGCCTGTACATTTATTTTCATTGTAAAGTACCAGAAAATGTCACAGCAAAGACAGCACAAAGGTAGCAATGATGAATAAAATGTCTATCAGAACTTGATCTGGACAATGCCACAGCTGCTGTCAGTAACACCGATACTGTTAATGCATTAATGGGTAACTGTGTACAGGGCTGGCGCCAGCACAGGGCAGACCTGGGCAATTGTCAGGGGCCCACTCAGGCTCACTGTTGGCTATTTTACAGTGGGCCCGAACCACCAGATCATGGTTGTGTGCAGACCTGCTCATGGCTGGCCTCAGCAACATTGGAAAAGGTGGCATGTGATGGAAGCTTAGAAGGTGTCGAGAAGCAGGTGACAACTGACTGCAATGATAAAGTATTTAGTGGCAGTGGAGCAAGCAGTAAGTGCTGAAGGGTGCTTGGTGGCAGTAGAGATTGCAACAAAGACTAGAGGATGATTGGTGGCTATAGGGAAGGCAATAAGGATTGGAGGGCGATCAGCAGCAGAAGATGACCAATTTGAGAAAGCGGAGCTGAAAGGTGACATCATGTGATGCACTACTTAGGGGCCCATTAAGACTCTTGCCCAAGGGCCCCCACAGACCTAGCGCTGGCCCTGACTGAGTATGCACAAAACTGGAAACTCGCAAAATTAATTTGGTGTTCTGTAGACCCAGTACCTTCTCACTCATCAGTCTCTGGGGTATCCTAACATCTCACCAAAAAGATATATATATATATATATATATATGTATATATCTCCACGATGCTCAGGATTGCACCAAAATGTGAGTCAGAGGATGAGTCGCGGCATGTTGTACATCAGTCAGAACCTCAGGAAATGTTTTGTTACATTTTTTAACTAAACCTAATCTCCCCCTGGGGAGGGACAGTAGTGGCATTGGGGATTCAGGGGGGAAGTCGAAAGATTTGAAAATTCTCTATACATTCTGGATTATGGTTTTCTATATTATGTAGGTCACATGTAGGTCACATGTCTGGAAGTCTCTTTTTGCAAAGATTAATCCATATCGTTAAACCTTATTCAACATGATGTAATCCCATCAAAAGCGCTTAAGAAAAACTCAGATCACTACCCTCCTCAGCAATGGAACTACAGTAGAATTCAGACAGGAATATTCCTAAATGTGTATTGCTCTGCTGAGGGGCCATTTCACCCAATATCACTGGCAATGGGTAGCAAATGAAAGCAACGCAAATATGGTGCGGCAACATGTAAGGGGTTAAAGCTTGAGCTAAATTCATGTAAACAAAAGAATAATTTCTTTCAAAACCGTGCAAGATAAAATAAATTTTAATTATATATTAGTAAGCTAATAATGTCCCGCCCCTTGCTTAAAAAAATAAATTTGGTGTTCTTGCCTGTAGAATTGTTTTCTATCATCCACTCCTGGGCATCACCAAATTAGATAACAATCTACATTACTTCTGTATTTCTCCCACTCTAGTTATTAAAAAGAAGAAAAAAAGAAGAAAAAAAATCTTCACCTTGAGAAAAAACCCCTTTCAGGCTACAATTGATATGAACTATAACTAAGGCACCAGTGGTGGGCGTGAGACCCAGGAGTGAAAGACGAAGAAAAAAAGGTCTACAGGTAAAAAGGTAGTTTTTGAACTTTCAGTCCAGGCCATAAACAAATTAGATACTTGTGGGATGTCCCAAAGCAGTACCCCTTTCTAGGGTGGCATCATAAATATAAAAAATATATATTTTACCTTCGCCATAATCAGACCTCTGTCAAAGAATGCATCACCGTTTACACTTTACTCCCAACGGCAGAATCTGCCAATGCCCTAACATCTACCTTATAAAATTTTGTAAAGATGCATAAGTGCAGTGATTTGGAAAAGGGCATCTCTTTCTTTACAACCAAAGGTATTGATCACTGCCTGTCTGCACCATTAATTGATGGTAGACCTGGTGGATGCTAGACCTTTCCTTGGACCCTCAGGAATCATAAGACCTCAGTCTTGCAGATTCCCAGACTAGCCATTATATAATACTTAAAAGCTCTGACCATGTCCAGAGGGCGAAGAAGCCTTTCCTTGTGACCAGCACGACAAGGACATCAAGAAGTACTACCTCTTCATTATTGCAAAAAGGAGAGACAACCTTTGGTAAAAAATAAATTAAAAAAGCAAAAAAACTGCCTTATGCAGAACCATGTACGGTGATTGACACTTGCAGAACAGAGTTGATAGCAACCAAAAAGACTACCTTTACTGTCATCAACAGTAAAAAGCTTCTGCCAAAAAGTTCAAAGGGAGGATCCTGTAGAGCAGACGAGACTATAGATTGAGGTCCCAAGGAAGTAACAAAGGCTTGCTCGGTGAAGGAACATGGGTAATCCATTGCATGAAAGTCTTTATCAGTCTGTTCTTTGCTATGGATATCTGATAGAAAATTGACCGTGCCAAAATGTGCCCTTTGAGGGAAATTATCTGTAACCCTTCCTTGAGACAAAGGCTCTCCGCATTCTATAATAGATCTTAGAGAAAGGCTCCTTGCCCAAAACATTGTTAGAATTACTGCAGCCATTAGCCCTCTGTTTGCCAGGATGCAGATTTCAACAACCAGGCTTCAAAGCCAGCACTTGAGAATAATGGTGCTGAAGAGGACCCTGAACGAGAAGCATGCCACGGAGTATCTTTTGCCATCCTTACCAGATCTGCGAACCATGTTCTTCTTGGCCAGTGTGGAGCTACCAGGATGACCGGAATCCTTTTTCAACCTAGCTTCTTTAATAATTAACCCAGGAGTGATAATGGAGGTAAGCATACACCAGGTTGAATCCTTACCGAGGTAGAGTGTCTACCGCAAGCTACTGAGGGGCATCAAAGTCAGAACTTGTAAATTGGGGCGCCACAATGGCCCCTGATTGAGGGGATCTGGATCGTCGGGCAACCGCCAATGGTTGCCTTCCGACATCCTTACTGTGTCTGAAAACCAGCTTCTCCTTGGCCAGGGAGGAGCCACCAGAACGGTAGGGATTTCCTCGCGGGCTATCTTTTTTCAGTACTCATCCCAGGAGTGGAAACTGAGGGATCGCAAAAAGAAGCTTGAATGCTGACCAAAGAAGGGTCAGTGCATCTGTTGCTATTGCTAGAAAATCCATGGACCAGGATACAAACTTCGGAACCTTCCGATTGTGGCGAAACGCAAAGAGATCTACATCTGGGACCCCCCAGCAGATGCAAAGGGATTGAAAACCCCTCTGATTAAGGGACCATTCTCCCTGATGCAGGACCACTCTTGCTTAGTTGTTCGGCCTGCATATTGTCTACTCCTGGTATGTGGATCGCTAAGATGCCCCGAACATTTTTCTCAGCCCAGAGTAAGATCCTGCTCACCTCCTCCAAAGCTTTCCCGCTTCTGGTGCCCCCACTGGTGGTTGATATATGCCACCACTGTCCGGTTAAATCCCGAAAGGGGTGTCTAATGTGAGAGAGACAGCAGAATCGCTCTCAGTTCTAGAATATTTATGGGAAGTCTGCTCTCCCTTGGTCCCCTGCCAACACCTTGGTAAACATACATGGGTCTGAAGACAGGCTGAAGGGCAGAGACACAAACTGAAGGTGTAGGCCATCTACAGAAAAGTGCAATATTGATGACCAAGAAAGATAGGGATATGTAGACATGCATCCTTATCTCCACTGTGGTCATACATTCTCCCGGCTGAAGCGATCACTGTGGATCTTAAGGATTCCATGCAAAATTTCTTGTTTAGGCCCTTGAGATCTAATATTGGATGCACAGAACAGTCCTTCTTGGGAATTATGAACAAACTGGAGTAAAATCCCTGACGTCTCTCTGAGAAGGGAACATGACAGACTACTCCAATTTGTAAGAGATGAGTTACGGCAGATCTCAATGCTTCTGCTTTCACCGGATTTTGGGATACCCCTGACCAAAAGAACCTCAGAGGAGGTCTGGCCCCCAATTCGATCTTGTAACCTGGAGGAAAAAACCTCCTGTATTTAAAGATCTGTTACATGGCACCTTCAAATGGGAGAAAAATACAGAAGCCGCCCCTCCCCCACCCGTATGGGGTTATGCCTTATTCCGCCAGAAAGATCTAGATCTATTTTGGGGCTATGGTATATTCCAAAATACTTTCTGGTATCCCGAGGAAGCAGACCCCTTTACCCCCCAAAAAAGGGCCAGGGATTAGAGGATCTGCTAAAAAAAAGGAATAGACTGCCTTCTTTGTGGAAGTCTAGTAGACTTATTTTCAGTAGCTTCCTTTACCATATCGTCAGTCCCGTCAGGGTCTTCTTGGAGGTAGCATTAGTCAAACATTGCTTTAGCCATAATGAATGCCTTAAAGCCATCAACAGAGCTAAAACCTCTGTCGCTTAACCTAACTAAATCATCCATAACGGAGATGACATTTGTAAGTATCCATACTGGTCTTAAACAAATGGGAGCATGCATTCCATGAATGATTCGAACGAGTCTTAGAATCTGGTGGCTTTAACAACCTTCTGCTCGCCAAGGATGCTATGGATGCAGCACAGGCTGGCCGTAAAGTCGACGTAGAGCATGACGTGCCACCTGATCTATGCGCTTATTCGCTGGATCTTTAAGGGAGGCACAATAGTATTAATTAGAGAGTAATAGTATTATTAGAGAGACCTGAAACTGGAGCGTCTACCACAGGAGGAAGAGACCATAAATTAATCATATCTGAGGAAAATGGATAATTAGTATCCAGCACTCTAGAAATGGAAGGGAGCCTATCCGGCTTCTCCCATTCCTTTTGGAGAATACTGGAGAAATGAGTTTGCTCAGGAAACAGCTGCCTCTGATTCTCTGGCTTAAAAACAGATCTCCCTTCTTCCTCTTGGGAACCTTAGGAACCGTGATATCCAGAATCTCTAAAATGGAACTAATCAGACCTTCCATCTGTTCTCTAAACAGAGAGCCCCGTTGTGTACAGGACCCTGAATCTGAAATACTCTCTTCCCTATTGGAAGAAAGTTCATCCTCTGATAACTCATCATGAGAAACTATGGAAGCATACATATCCTTCCTCAGAATCAGAGGAAACTAAATGCTTCCTTTTCTTTAATGCTTTCCTTGCAACCGGCAGTTCTAAATGGCTTTCCATGCAAGCCAACCTCTCCGCAATATCCCGCTGGACACTATCCCCCGGTTATCCAAGCGAAGCTGGGCTGCCGAAGGAGCTCCAGGCTCCGAGAGCCTGACGCCAGAGGTCTCTCTAGGAAACCTAGGAAAATCTGAAGGAGATATTTGTCTCCCAAACTTAGCAAGTACCACTGTAGTGCACTCAGCAGAGACCTTTGCATGCATACCGGACATGGGGTGACCCTGTCTGCTAAGATAACAGACCCGATTACCCGAGATGCCTCCGTCATGATGAAGCAGTCTAAATATTCCTGAGCGCCTAAGACCAAAGTATATAGCTCTTGATAGTCACATGTGACTACTCCGAGACCTTAGGGGTAACCACCAATATTGTTTTCCTTTTCCCACAATCTACAAAACAAAAGAAAATAACAAAATTAACTATAATAATAGACTGGCACTAACATTATACATAAATAATATATATATAAAAAAAAAAAAAACGTATTCCCGATGCAGCAGAAGGCAGCCAAAAGTGCTGGAGAAGCACCCCCTGACAGGGGCAGCCAGCACCAGGAGACCACCGGGCGTGCCACAATCAACTAACAGAGCAGGCCACAGTGGGACCAGTCGCAGCAGGGGCCGTGGCCCTGCTACGGGAGGCAAATGGCCCGGTACATGCCACAGAGAGACCTGAAGCGGGCACATTGGCAGCCTGGGAAGTGGCCTTGCTCTACAAGGTAGCCGGCCACAGCGAGACATGAAGCGGTGGTGGATGAGACTCCTTACCCTGCTCAGCAACAGCCCTCTAAGGTGGCAGATCAGGCAGCGACCGCTCTCGCTGCATACACGAAAGGAAACGTCTGCATCTTCCTGCTGCCTAGCTTTGCCCCTTGCAAAAATTAAAAGTGCCATACATAAAAAAAAAAATTGTAGGAAAAAAACAAGAAAGAGTATCCCTTGGTCCCCCCATACAAAAACCTGCAGCTGACTGTTACTTCAGGTGGAAACTCCAGCCCAAAGCAACAACCTTATAAACCAAAAATGACACCCCATAGCGCCCCAAGACCCTGGCACTTACACCTAACACCCTGATCTGCACAAACAGCTTAACTGAGAAGGCATAATGGGTCCATCAGATCAGTGGAATATTGGAGCCTAAAAGACAAACTGGGTTAAAACCACCCCACTGCCTAAGTAAGGATGCTATAAAAAATTAAAAAATAAACACATTTAAAAGAAAATAAATCCATTTACACCTTCGCAGTCCAGTCCAACTGCAAGAATGAGACTGGATTGTGGAAGTGCAGCCGGTAGTATACATAGGCTCGGAGAAACGGTAGTGCGTCTTATCAGGCAAATAAATAAACAAACTTACATTTGTGGTGCAGGAGGACGGGCAGGGAGAGTCTCCACTCTGGGCGCCACCGCTTTGGGGCGCGCTCACCCACACACTCGGGTCTTTGCAGCGAGTGGGCGGACTACATGGACCCGGGTGTTTGCACGAGCCTCGTGTCTGAGGACAGGCACGGAGAGAGAGTCCCTGCTCTGGGCTCTGTGTGCGCAAGTGCCTCTGAGCAGTGGCAGCAGCGCCCAGAGAGCGGGGGGCTCTCACTGTCCATCCTCCTGACGCTCCTCCATTGTCTGTCTGCAGCGCAGGAGGGGAGAATGCCCTCACTGTCTATGGTATGTTCAAATGGTAAGGATGGCAAGTCAGCTACTCATCATGTGGCCTTACCAATACTTTTGCTTGAATACTCACTCTCTCTTGGACACCCTAATATAATATGCTGGAAGGCAGATTTGGATCTATGGCGATACCATCCCCTACGCTTAGTGTGCACCCATAGCAGTTGGGAAACATATAGCTCTTAGCTAAGACAAGCTCATAGCCATCTATTACCCCAAATACTCTCATACCTTTCCAGAAAAATTAATATAAAAGGATTGGCCAAAGCTGCCTTATGCTTAAAAATAAACCAGAATGTAAGAAAACAGTAAGCCAAGTAACCTTTTAAAACATGTAAAAAATAATTTGGGTTTTTAATCATCTTCCCGTACTGCAGCTTGCTTTGTGTGCAAGATAATAATCTGCTTTCCTAATGAAATTCATAAAGATCCAAGAAGTGAAGGATAGAACTCAACCTAGAAGAAGTGCATTGGGGAAGGCGGCTTCATCAGATGGCCGAGATTTGCATACTAATGAATATTATAGGGTAGGCTGACAAGCTTGGAGTGGGCCACTTGCATAAAATTACGGGGAGCAGATGACTCTGCG
Organism: Gastrophryne carolinensis; assembly: GCA_027917425.1. Lineage (NCBI taxonomy): Eukaryota > Metazoa > Chordata > Amphibia > Anura > Microhylidae > Gastrophryne > Gastrophryne carolinensis. The sequence continues at coordinate 190,807,664 of CM051241.1, forward strand.
AGAGACAGAGTGAAGAACGTATTTCATGACCCAGCGACACCCCCACGTCCAGAGCCACAGCTCTAATTGAATTGCCGCTTCAAATGTCTGGCAGCTGCTGGGCCGACAATAGATATTTATTCTTATCTTCACTTTGAGGCAAGGCAACTTTTAGGACATCAGATGTGGGAAACTCTCGTATTCTATTTGGCATAGAAGCGTGTATGCCAGCTGAAAGGAGCAAGTGTTTTTTTCACTGGGGGCTTCTTGGCCTCATGTGACATTCAGTATGAACTGCCTAGATGAGATAAGAGATTGATGGAGTTGAAGGCTGGAAAAGGCAAAGGAGAGAGATGACAATGTACTCCCATAGGGAAAGATGGATGAGGCTGACACCTTTAGATAGTCAACACCCAATTAATTACAAGCAGCGGATAGTTGCTGGGAATCAAAGATGGTGCTGAAAGGAGTAAACCAGAGTAGAAGCTCAAATAAGAAAATACAACATGTCAAACATATAAGTCTGAATATTTGCCAGCAATTTATTATTTTTGAAAAGCCACAAAGCCCATCTTGTCCTGTTGGACCCACTTGCCCAGCAGTTGTGAATGTTCCAGGCCAATCCCCTGGGCAACCTATGCATCTTAGTTGAACTACATGAACCTTGCTGTGCATTACAATTTACTTAAAAAACTGAAAATGTTTTGGACATTTTCATCTTTCTGCTGTTAAAGGAGATCTTGTGGGATAAATATCTGATCCAGTAAAGATGATTTATCTTCAACCTGCAGATTCACTGTCAACCTTTACACAGCCTTCACATCCATGATCAAACTTCACACAACATTCACATTCATGCTCAACGTTCACATTCTTCAACCCTTCATACAATTATCAACCCCTCACATTAATTCTCAGTTCCTCACATTCATTCTTCATTAATCCGTTACATTTATTCCTCATCATCTCACATTCATGTCCAAAACCTTTACATTCTTACAGGCACCCAGGCACACAATAAATTTTCCCACTTTATCTTTGAAGCAGTAAATATTAAAACCTGGAAATCTCTGGTTAACCCTTTAAATGCCAAGCCCGTAGGCCCTATGGGTTTGCTTCTCCTACTGTAAAGTGAAAAGCCCATACGGCCTACTGGCCTGGCTTTCTCCCCTGCTAGTTTAAAATAAAAAAAAACAAAAAACACCTGACCCCTTGTTCGAACCAGCCGGGTCTTCTCTTCACCCTGGGGGTATCCGATTACCCCCCTGGGGCTCTTCTGGCTTTAGGAGAGGGCAACCCCCCCCCCCCCCACTTCGGCCACCACTGCTGCTAACTAAAAAAATACAACAAAAAACCTCCATGCCCGATTCCTCCCACTGGGTCTCCTCTTCAGTGGGGAGCCTCAGATTGCCCCCCCCCCCGGGCTCTTCCGCACTGAGGAGAGGGCTCAAAAGATGCCCCCTCTGTCATTTATGCTGCTAGCCCTGCCTCTTGTGGGTGGGAGGATGACGTCCCACTTGACATCATTCTGCTCCGGGATTGGAACTGACAGATGCCGAGGCTGATCACCGGAGGGAGGATGGAGGCGTATGGGGCTGTCCTGGCAGCTGTCATTGGCTAGAATGGAGGGGCTACCGATACATGTGTGGTACCGTTGTAATTGGGAGAAATGGGGCTTTCACAAACAAGACATTTAATTTTAAAGCCTACACTCTGCCGCAAAAAAATATATGTCAACAGAGAGTGACAAAATTTCAAGTAGGCTGCCAATTAAAAGGGGTAAAAGTACCTATGCATGTTGGGTATTGTTCTGCTCGGGGGACCTTGCTCTTTCAGATTTAGCTTGTTTTTTCTTGTTTGCATATTGATTTTTTAAGAAATGTGTTTTTTATTCAGTTTTTTTAATTCTGCCCTGTGCAACCTAAGAATTCTTCAAGGGATTATTTCAAAAACGATGAGCTCACTACAAGCTGTGTACGCTTAGAAAGCTTAACGTATGTACTTTCTGAGAATATATGGTTTGTGGGGGTATTCCAAATATAAATGGTTGTTTTGATAGAAAAAGCTCAAGTGTGTACTGAAAGCTGAAATTTTTAATTAAAATTACCATTACGCACATGATTACTTTGGGGTGTTTGGCAACAATTCCCTTGTAAGTACCTATGCATGTTGGGTATTGTTCTGTTCAGGTGACCTTGATTTTTCAGATTGAACTTGTTTTTTCTTGTTTGATAATTCAAAGAATTCATTGAGGGATTACTACGTCAAAATATCGAGAATACACTTAAATAACAAAACAAAGCCTTTTCATGGTAAAGCCCGGACTTTGCTGAAAAAAACAATATATAATTTTCCCGGGAAATCCCTTCAAAAATCACAGTTGAACATGTGTAGCGCAAAATAGTGAAAAATGGTCTGGCAAAAGAGCATGAAAAAAACTTCTGGTAGGCTGGAACTTAAAGAGTTAAATGTAAATACCTCAGGTACCCCCGGTGAAACGGATTTTATTGCCTTAGTTTCTGGGTTTGTGGCTAAGATGAGAAAGGCATGTCATGCAGCAGCTTTTTGAGTATTTGGAATGGAAATGGTCTGATGTGGTGAGAGACGGATGTGGTACCCTAACACAGCTTGTCCTGCTCACTCACAAAGAAAGCACCAAGGGACGAGATGGCTGTAGGACCACTTTTTTGTGTGGTCCTGGAGGAATAAAACTTTAAAAAATGGCTAATTGCCATTGCCTCTACATTGTGTTGCAGGAAATGCAGGGGAGGCACATGGGGCAGGTATCTGATGAGCTGCTTGCTGGCTAATGTTTGCCATTGGATTTAGAGTCATTTTAACCCTGCCATTCATGCCCAAACCTTCACCATTCAAGCACAAAACATAAGGTGGTTAAAATGGGCAGGGGGCTGAAGAGACCAAAAGACCATCTACTCAAAGTTAAAGGAACATAGGCGATTTCCTAGAACAGAAAGTATTTATCCAGCACCCAACACAAGGAATAAAAGAATTACCCATCACTCCTTGCAGTGGGTTGAGCTTGCATCTCAGCCATCCAAGGCACTCAGAAGTCGCTGAATGTTCAATGTCAAGGATTAGTTTACACACCAAACACTACTGACTAGTGGACAGTTTCAAGCTTTTACCTCTCATCAGCACTCGGCCGGAAGTATTTGTCTTGGTGAGTACCAGAGTCGTAAGCCACCATGTGGAGAGACCCATGCTAGGCTTAATATAGGGGGTGCCGAAGAGACCAAAATATCCTCTACTCAAAGGTAAAGTAAAAGAGGTGCTTTTCTAGAACAGAAAGTATTTACACAGCACCCAACACAAGGAATAATAGATTTACCCATCACTCCTTGCAGAGGGCAGAGGCATGCACATCATCTCTCTTTGTCTCTGAGCCATTCAAGCTGCTGAGTGTGCAATACCAAGGATTAGCTTTACAATTACATCCAAACAATATCCATTAATGACCATAGGTTTGGCTCTCATCGGTACTAGGTTGGAAGTATTTGGCTCTCTCCACATGGTGGCTTGCGACTCGTACCTAGCAAGTCTCAACCCCCATGCAGACAAATACTTCCCACCTAGTGCTGATGATTGGAAGGTGTTTGGTTATGTAAATTTAAAGCTAATTCTTGGAATTGCATACTTCGTGGTCTCTCATTCATCATGCCCTACCTTCACCATACATCCTCAACTTCGCATTCATGCTCAACCTTCACACAACCCACACTTCAGTCTATCCCAGTGCACCCCCCCAAAACCAGTAATCCTTCCTGAAAATGTACTGAAATGTGTAGGTAGACACTCTGACCGGAAGGCCCCGGAGCTGGGCAGACCAAGAACCAGCAGAATTGCCCTCAGTTCAGTACATTGATTGGAAGGCCTTGCTCCCGCTGGTCCCAGAGGCCCTTAACCGTCTGTCCAGAACACCACCCCAACCAGTCAGGATGACCTACCAGACTGGCAGGAAAGACCAACCCACCGCCAGCAATTGCTGGTCCAGCCACTAATTCAGGGAACGACGGGTATTGTCCAAGCAGAAGCGATGGTCCAAGGTCTGCACAGTCCTGCGCTATTTTGGAGCAGCATTTGTAGAGGCCCGGGGTGGAACTGGGCATACGGAATGGACTCTATGGTAGACACCATCCGGCCAAGGAGACGCATGCCCTGCCTAATCGTGGAATTTGCTTTTGTCAGCAGCGACCTCACCTCCTCCGGAAGAGCAATGCCCTTCAGCACCAGAAGAAGGACCTGTACCCGTTGAGTATCCAATGTTATACCTAGATAAGTCGCCAACATCGAGGGAACCACCTGGGGCTTGGGGTAGTTGATCACCTTCCCGAAAAGATTTAGCGTGGCCAGGACTGTCCAAAAATCCCTCCTTACATCTGCCAGATATGGAGCTCAGATGAGCAAGTCGTCTAGGTATGGGGTGATGTGCTCTGCAGGAGTGCCATCTCCACCACCAAGACCTTTGTGAACACTCACAGGGCAGTGGACAGTCCGAATGGCAGTGCCACAAATAGGAAATGGACGCCCACCACAAATCACAGGTATTGTCGGGAAGATTGTGACATGCAGATAAGCATCCTTTATGTCCACTGTGGACAGAAAATCCCCCTGTTGCAGCAATGTTGCAGCTGTCCCTGAGTGAGAAGATCTGGATCCTTGGGCAAAACGTACCGATCTACTGCCAACTGCACGACGTTTGCGAACCACACCCTCCTTGGCCAACAGGGGGGCACCAGAATGGCTGGTACCCCTTCCTGGGCTATCTTGCGCAGCACCCTGCCCAGGAAAGGGAGGGAACACAGAGGAGCCGAAACTCCGTCCAAGGAATCGGAATCGCAATCGCATCCGTGGCGAAGGCCAGAGGATCCTGCGACAGGGAGACAAATATTGGAAGCTTGTGATTGTGGCGGGACGCAAACAGGTCCACATCCGGCTGACCCCAGTGGTGACACAGGGAGTGAAATACCTTGTTGCTGAGGGACCATTCCCCCAGCAAAGACGTCCCCCTGCTCAGGGAGTCTGCCTCCTGGTTCTCCACCCCCGGAATGTAGACCACCAGCCGAGATGCAAGGGATATTCTCTTCCGCCCAAGACAGTATCAGGGACACTTCCTTGAGGGCTCGCTTGCTCTGAGCCGTCTGGTTGTCTGAGCAGATCTGAATAGCCTGACCCCAAAGGTGTGTGGTCAGCTGAAAAAGAACCAAACTGATGGCCCTCAGTTCCAGGACATTGATGGGAGCATGGGCCTCCTGGGGGCCCCACCGACCCTGGAACTTCAGAGACTTCCAAAAGCCCCCCATCTGTGGTAACAGTCTCCCAGCACGGAGGCAGAAAGGTCCTGCCCTCTAGAAGGTTCCTTGAGTCCAGCCACCAAGAGAGGGACTGTCTGGCCAGGGGGGGCAAAGCAAATTCCTGATCCAGGGACAAAGGGTCCCCATTCCAAACTGACAAGAGGTGCAACTGAAGAGGTCTCATGTGAAACTGAGCAAAGGGAACCGCCTCGAAGCAGGACACCATCAGGCCCACTAACTGCATCTCCTGCCGGATGGAGGGATGGGGACACAAGAGCAGAGCCCTTGCCTGCTTCTGAAGGCCCTCCACCTTCTGCTGAGGCAGGAATACCTTGACCTGAGAGGTATCCAGAGTTATGCCCAGAAAGGACCTCACCAAAGACGGAGACAGTGAAGACTTGGGAAAGTTGATCACCCAGCCGAAGGACTCGAGAGTGGAGGTCACTACCCGAGTATCCTTCTCGGGCCTGATGAAGAGACTGAGCCGCAATCAGAATGTCGTCCAGGTAAGGGAGGATGCAAATGCCCTGGTTCCGCAACAGAGCCATCACGCCTGCCAGCACCTTGGTGAACACCTGAGGTGATACCGAACGGTAAAGCCACAAACTGGTAATGCTGATCCTCTAGAGTGAACCTCAGGAATCTCTGATGACCGGGAAAGATTGGCACATGAAGTTAGGCATCCTTGATGTCCACAGTGGTCATGAAGTCGCCCGGGCGAAGGGTACTGACAGCTGAGCGTAGTGTCTCCATGCGAAAGTGCTTGAACCTGACAAACTTGTTGGGACCCTTCAGGTCCAGGATGGGCCTCAAAGACCCGTCCTTTTTGGGGACCGTGAAAAGATTGGAGTAGTACCCCTGACCCTGTTCTTGGGAAGGCACCAGGCAAATGACTCCTGACCCCAACAGGCGTTGAACTGCAAGGCGCAAACCCTGAGCTGACAGAGTTTTGAGACATCCGGGATCTGAGGAATCTTGGGGGCGGCCAGGCTGCAAACTATCTTGTAACCGGAGGACACCACCTCCTGAATCCACGGGTCTGAGACGCGGAGCCTTCAGACGTGAGCAAAGAGCTGGAGCTTTCCCCCCACCCAGGTGGGCGAGGGCACCTCCTCATGCCTGAGGGGCCTTAGGAGAGGGTTTGGGCTTGGAACCCCAGGAGCGACCGGGACGACCACGGGAACTGCCACGGCCCCAAGAATCTCTGCGGCCACCCGAGAAGAGGGAGCCACAACCTCCTCTGGAAGCAAGAAAGGAGGGGAAGGAAGCGGAGGGCCCCCGAAAGGGCCGATTCTGCTTCCTACGCTGAGGTAACCTATCATCCTTGGCTAGAACATCCAGACGCCCCTCAAAGAGCCGTAGCCCCGCAAAAGAGAGCCCAGTGAGAGCCTTCTTAGCTGCAGTGCCAGCTGCCCACTGACGCAACCCAACAGAGCCACGCATAGCCACCAAGAGGGCAGAGGCCCTACCACCCAGCCGGACCGCATCATCCATGGCACTAAGGACAAAGGTAACAAAATCAGAGCAAATCAAGAGGGCCCCATTATCCTCCCTCCTCCTACCAGCCATAGCGCCATCAGTGAGACGCTTGAGCTTTTTCTTAAGGGCAATATCTGTAATGGCAGCGGCGCAGACCGGACGCAGCCCAGCCCCCACAAATGTAAAAGCATGGCAGGCCAGCTGATCCATACACCGATCTGCACTGTCCCGCAGTATAGTAGTGTCAGGGGAAGGCATGACTGAGGTGTTGGACAGCCCTAGAACGGGAGCATCCATCTCAGGGGGACACGACCATCGCTTGACCAGGTCAGCAGGAAAGGGATACCTCTTATCCAACCCTTTGGGCACCGCAGGCAATGTATTAGGATGTTCCCACTCCTTGAGCACCATATAAGAGAAGAAGCCCTGCTCAGGGAACTCCAGACGTTGTTTATCAGGACGAAAGAGCTCACCCTGCTTCCTCTTAGCCACCTCAGGGGGGCAATGTGCAAGGTTTCAAAAATGTCAGACAGAAGTCTATCAGTGTCATCGGGGAGCCATGAATCCTCCCCGGACGCAGACCCAGGGTCACTGTCGTACCCCTCCTGCTGGTCCCCAGAGGAGTCAGAGTCCTGGAAAAGCTCCCCCTCCTCTAGCGAGTAACGGCCACCAAGGGCATCAATTCCCTCATCCTCCTCAGCAAAGAGGGAGGGCGTGGGAGCCAGGTGCCGCTTCTTGCCAGAGAACCCCAGAAACCAACACGGCAAAACAAGGGGTATAACCAGAAGTCAGTCGCCAAAACACTCACCCCCTCAGAAGCTAGGACAGGAACTCCGCATTAGGCACACCATAAAGCCTATGGCCGGCTACCCTTTGTGGTACAGGGCCTGCGGCTTGGAGCAGCGCTCCTTGAGCACCTGACCCTAGTGCTCCTCTGCCCTCACCCGATCCATCAGCCGAGGCTGGGAGACACAGAGTGTCCGGAAACGGGTGGAAATAGACTTGCAGGGCCGCAGGCTTGGTTGCCCCGCTCACCTGCGTAACATAGAGAGCCATCTTCTATCTTCACAGTATCACTGCAGAGAAAAAACTGGGGAGGTCTATTGGTGATCCTGTTTTTATATGGTGCCGGGAGGAGCCACAACTGTTCTACAGTACACTGCGCCACCTTGTGGCGGAATATCCCATACGTAAGGACTTCTTGAAGCAGGCCGTGCCATGCAATAGGAAAAATCCAGAGGCTCACCGGAAAAGACGACTCCCCACAACGGGGAGGTCAGTAAGCATCTTTCTGCCAGATCATGCATTGCAAGGTGACCAACAAGGCAAGCCCCCAATCCACCAGATGCACAAAGTCATCCATAGCCGGCACCATGTATCTGAAGACCTCCATAGCGAAGGAGTTCAAGCGTAGTGCAGAGGAACCTACATGTCGCAAATGCCTCTTCTGCGGCTTCATCCAGACCTTGGACTAGGCGCATGGCTGACCCCACCATGGAGAAAGCATGCCTGGCCAGCTGGTCCAACCTGAGTTGGGATAAGAGTTGGGATAAGTGTGTGCTAAGCCAGATCAGACACCGGTTCGTCTACCTCAGGTAGCAAAGACCAAACCCTGACCGCCTAACCCGGAAAGGGGTCCTTAGGAAGAGATGGAATCCAGTTTCTCCCACTCCTTTCCCACCAGCCTGTCGATATAGGAAGCCTGGGACAAATCTGCCTTACCTTCTGGCGCTTGTAGGGCTCACCCTTCTATCCCCGAGTAGAGAGGTTCAGAACCTCCAATATTGGTTCTGGGGGCTCGGAATAGCGCCCCTCCTGCTTTGACAGTGGCCGCTATCTGTAAAAAAAAAAAAACATTTACTCACCTGCAGTCGCGACGCCCCCCCGCCGGGTCTCCTCTTCCCCCGGGGGGGGGCCTCCAGTCGCCCCCCCCGGGCTCTTCCAAGGTGACGAGAGGGCGATTTCTTACCCTCTCCCTCACTTGAGTCGCGGCTGCTGGCCCCGCGACGATCAGTCTTGCCAGGTGGTCGGAGGAGAGAGGTTGGGAGGGGGAGAGGGCTATGATCCCTCACCTCCCCCAGCCTCCCTCCACCAAGCACCCACCAGCTGTCATCGGGGATCGCCGGGGGACAGAGGAGGATCAGAGGTGAGTAAAGAAAAAATAAATAAATGTAATTTTTTTGTGTCTGTGTGTTTTTATTTTTATTGTTAACTCTTTGTGAACTGGTAAGGGGTCCATGAGACCCCTATACCAGTTCCCAAGGCTGGGGGCTGGCAAGTCACCTGCAGCTAACAGGTAACTTGCCATTAACCCACGGTACCCCGCAATTACCTGCCTCCCCAAAGCCCAGGAGGGGGGGAGAAGAGCCCAGCCCACAGAGGGTATGTGGGCTTGTAGAGTGCAGGGTGGGGGGCCACAAAAGCTGGCCCCTGCACACTTATCTGCAAGCTCCCATAGCTGGTCCCGGGCTGGTAATGCTGGGTAAGGGGGACCCCATGTCTTTTTTTAACCCTTAAAATTCCTCAAAAAAATGGCGCCCCCCCCCTTCCCCTGGAAGGGAGGACCCTATGTCTTTTTTTTTTTAATTAACCCTTTATGCTCTGTCACCCAGCAGCTATAAAAGGCTTTCAGCAGCAGCAGGAGAGCAAAAGCCAGAGTGATCAGCGTGGGACACAGTGGCCAAGGATGGCTGGGAGTTAAGTATTAAAAAAAAAAATAAAATATTTTTTTCTCCTTGTCTGTATGTTTTTTAACTCTTGACCCCTTGTGAACTGGTAAGGGATCCATGAGACCCCTAAACAAGTTCACAGGGCTGGGGGCTGGCAAGTCACCTGCGGCTAGCCGGTGACTTGCCATTAACCCCCGGCACCCCCAATTACCTGCCTCCCCAAAGCCCGGGGGGGGGGGGGGCAGAAGAGCCCGGCCCATGGCTATGTGGGCTTGTAGCCGGCAGGGCGGCCAAAGCTGGCCCCTGCGCCCTGTTCCTACAAGCCCCCATAGCTGGTCCCGGGCTGGTTATGATGGGTAAGGGGGACCCCATGTAATTTTTAGGGGGATTTTTAAGGGTTTAAAAAAAAAATGGGCCCCCCCCCCCCAGGAGGGGGGACCCTATGTCATGTTTTTTTTTAAATTAACCCCTTATGTTTATAGTGTGGATAGTAGTTGTGTTTTATTTGTACATGTTATAAAGTGCTCTTTTCAGTTTGGGGGGGGGTCTCCTGGGCAAGAATGGGGGCTACTGATACATATGTGGTACCGTTGTAATCGGGAGAAATGGGGCTTTCACATGCAATATGGTTTTCTTTAATAAAACAAATGTATTTATAATAAAGGAGACAATTTTCCCAAAAAAATAATTTTTTTTTTGTTTTTTTTACGCAAAAATATAAAAAAAAAATATAAAAAAAAACAGTAACAGTAAAAAACAAAATTACAAACAAGACATTTAATGTTAAAGTGGACCAACACCCAGGATTTTGACTATCCTGGGTTTTGGTCCACCTGTGTGAAACCCCCCAGAAACCCCAATAAACTCACCTCTCCCCGCTCCCACGTGACTGCCCGGTCCAATCCCCGCCAACGTCCAGGCGGGGAACAGGAACGTCCAAGCGGCTTCCGCCGCCTCCCTCGCGTCACTTTCGGCGCGCGCGCGCCCGTGCCGCCCATTCACAGACGGCCGTCGCGGGGGCGCGCACGCCTAGAGGGGCGCGAGGGAGGCGGCAGATAAGGTAGGTGATTTGGGGTGTTTGGGGGGGTTTCACCCCGCGGGACATCCCGATCTCGGATGTCCCGCGGGGTGGGAGGTGATTGCCTCGGGAATCTTATAGATTTCCGGGCCTATCCCCTCTCGGTGTTGGTCCACTTTAAAGCCTAAACTCCGATATATATATATATATATATATATATATACATATATATATATATACACACACTTTTTCTGGAAATTCCTGCAAAAATCACAGTTAAACATGGCACAAAAAGGTGAAAAATGACCTGTCAACAGAGGGTGACGAAGTCTCAAGTAGATTGGCAGTTAAAAGGGTTATAAGTAGCTATGCATGTTGGGTATTGTTCTGTTTGTGGGACCTTGCGCTTTCAGATTTAGCTTGTTTCTTGTTTGCATATTGTTAGTTTAGGAAAACATGTCTTTTATTCTGCTTTTTTTATACACTTTTTAGGGAAACCCTGTGCAACCTAAGAATTCTTTGAGGGATTACTTCCAAAAAGATGAGCCTACTACAACAAGCTGGGTACTCTTAGATAGCTTAACATGTGTACTTTCAGGGAATATATGGTTTATGGTGGATATTCCAAAGGTAAAGGGTTGCTTTGGTTGAAAAACCGCAAGGTGCGCACTTTGTCAGCAGAGCTGAAATTTTCAACTAAAATGACTGTTACGTGCATGCTTTACTTTGGGGTGTTTGCCAACTCTTCCCTTGACAGTACCTATGCATGTTGGGTATTATTCTGTTCGGGGGACCTTGCTTATTCAGATGTATTTTGTTTTTTCTCGTCTGTATATAGTTTTTTTTAGGAAAATGTGGCTTTGTTTCTGCTTTTTATTCTTTTTTAGGGAAACTCTGCACAACCAAAGAATTCATTGAGGGATTACTTCAAGAAAACTGCGCCCATGTCAACAAGCCTGGTACACCTAGAAAGTTTGAGGTGTGTACTTCCAGAGAATATATAGTTTGTGGGGGGTATTGCAAATGTAAAAGGTTGTTTTTCTCGAAAAACTGCAAGGTGTGCATAGCACATAACATAGTTGTATTTTTTCTGAAAATCTCCTAAAGTGCTGTTTCAGTTTGGGGGTGTGCTCTGGGCAGGAAAGGGTGTCTACCAAGACATACGTGGTACCGTTGCAACCGGGAGAAATTGGGATTTCACAAACAATAACATTTTATTGATAAATTTACAATTTTTATTGCAAAAAAATACTACAAATTGTAAAACATAGATTTAAAAAAAAATGTGCACATATTTTACCCAAGAGTATTGAGAATACACAAAAAAATGGCCAAACAAGACATTTCATGTTGAAGCCCAGACTCTGCTGAAAAAAACAATATATCTTTCCTGGGAAATCCCTTCATAAATCACAGTTGAACATGTGGAGCGCAAAATAATGAAACATGGTCTGGCAACAGAGGGTGACAAAAACTCTAGGAAGGCTGACACTTAAAGGGTTAAAGTGGAGCAAAACCCAGAATAGTCAAAATTTTTGACTATCCTGGGTTTTATTCCTTTCTCCGGGGCACCCCGCTGTGTGACCCCCCCACCCCCCAGATCGCCGCAGCAAATATTATCCCGTTGCCAGGTTGCGTCTAAGAGCAGTGGCTCCGACGGCCGCATCCTCCTCTAACAGGGAGCGTGCCAGCGCTGGTCATTCACAAGTGATCGGGGTGTGTTCCCAGGGAGAGGACCAAAACCAAGGATAGTTAAAATCCTGGGTTTTGGTCCACTTTAACAGACAAGAAATCCTATTGCACTTTGTAGGAAGTTAAACAGCAAAATCCTGGCTGAATATTAGACAATGATGCACACATACGTGCATATGGTAGGCTATACAAAACATCAATAGAAAAACTTGCCCTCATAGAGCAAACAAACTGGACACCTGCTTTCCAGTGCTCATATCTGGGGTTGTTCTCTGCGGCTGGGCAGGAGGAGACACCTTGGATTACCCTCTCACATGTGGATTTAGTCACTAAGCTGTCCCTGATAGTTTGGTTGAGTCTGCTATTTGCCCTAGGTGTAATACGTGCCCTGGCACATTAGGCCACGAAGTGTAGGAGTGCTCTGTGCTTTTGGGATCATATAATACATTTTAAAGCAATACCCCCATGTCTACTTGTATAAAAATCCGCTGCACTCCATCTGCAAGGGGTGGTGGAGCTCATGCTGGATGATGGCCAGTGGAGGCCCCTCATGCATAGAAAAATGTTTTACGCAAGGTAATGTATATTCTTGAATTGGAAGCACCAAAACAAACCCAATCCGGATAGTTGAAAAAGCCTAAATTATAGGGAATGGGTACTCTATGAGATCACATACCAGGCTAGAGGCTATATTGGGCAGCCCGGCTCAATACTTCCCACTCGGTCGAGGATTAAATGTGTCATTGTTTAAGGCAAACTTACTACATCTCCCAACAATGCTTTTATACTTTACTATTTGCATATTTATGTCTTGACACACTCTTTCTTCCCCAAAAGTGGGGGAAAATGTCAGTGTGTCTTATTGAGCAAATGTAAAAAAAAAAAAAATTACATTCAAACATACATTACCAGGGTCCTCCGCCGGCCGTGCCTGTCACCCTCCCCACAAGTTTGAAGGGCACCGATTCCAGCTTCCAAGTGGGCGTTGCCCGTAACCAATGACGCCGTTGTGAGTTATGGGCAAGCGTGCAGCATCCCCCCCCCAAAAAAAAAACTGTACATTGTCAGCAGGAGTTGGCTGCTGCGGCATGGGAGCGTGAGAAACACATACAGACGCACAAACCTACATTACGGGGGTCTACCTGTATTGCCCCACACACTGCATGTATTTGAGATGCACACACACTGCCTGTATTTGGGATGCAAAGTGGGGTGCGGCTTACTGCCCGTAATGTGGGGTTAGTAATGGGGTGATGGGGGGGTTCTGCACACTGTCTAATGGGGTGATTGGAAGGGGGGATTTTAAGGCACCATTTCGTTAAGATTTTTTTTTTCCTTCAGATCCTGGGTGTGTCTTATGGCGCAAAAATATGACATTTAGCTATAGCTTTGTCAGTGATGAGTGAGAATGAATGAGGTTATGTTATCCTAACAATAATAGGTTTTAAAATAATAATGCCCCGTGTAGAGGCCCACTGAACAGAGAAAGCTTGGCCTGGCACACCATGCTCTCTGCTGGAGGATACATGGTAGCACATAAGGAAAAAGCGGACATATTTCCCTCACTTTCAACTTTCTGACAATAATGTGTGTTATAGGTGACTATGGAGCATTGAGGCGAGTAAAGCATGATGCAGGTTCCTTTCCCTTTACATGTATTTTAACATTTGATAATTGTAAATTGGTAAAATTGCAGTAAAAATGCCTTAATTAAAAAGCTCAGCTACTCCCGACCCTTCTGTCAGCCATAATCCGAAAAACAACAACAATAACCGTAATGGGCGAGAGATTTTTATTCTGAAGCAAAGATGTAACAAGCTCACCCACGCAGCCCGACACAGCGGGAGAGATTTTCCCTGGAATTATTGCATACCGGGCTTGCCAGCTCTCCATCTGATCCTCATATTATCCAAGATAACAGCGAGCCGTACCCAGAGCTCCCAGATGCTCCTCAGTTAGACAAAGAACCGCAAGCGCTGGCTCTGTCCCATCAGACACAGAATTGCAGCCATTCGAAAAGTAATTACAGAAGATAGAAGAACTTTGCTCTACACCAAAACATTTTCTACAGCTTGAGAGGTGAAAAGCTGCCCAAGTTCCCTAGACGGGAGGCTGCTACTACAATTAGGATCTTGGGGCAAAAAAAAAAAAAAAGGAAATTCGGTTTTACTTTACTCTTTTTGCACACCGATTTTAAATCAAGACCAAAACGTGAAAGAGTAGAATTCATCGCAAAATGGGGTGAAATGAAAAGAAGCATAGAGCAGAAAAAACGTGGAAAACACTCCAAATGAGACAACGCAAAGAAGGAAAAGTTAAATAATTAAAACAACCAAAAGTACAGAACATTAAAGAGTTATCCCACATTTAATGGCCTTTTTATACGTTTTCATTATTGTGTGCCAAAATGATGTCCTCGGGGTGCTGAGCGTATGTTTTTACTTTTCTAGTTGTTTGCAACTCTGTGTAATAAAAGAACATACACCAATTGGTGCGTTTTGTGCACAGATCAGACTTACTGGCTCCTAATTGCTAATCATCTGATTGGCTGAGGCAAAGATGATGCTCCACATTCCTGAGCTCATACGTTTAACAGTTACACACCGCTGTAACTCGGCCTCTTCAGATGAGTTCAGTCCCCTTTTCTAACGAGACTGAATTAGAGCAAGAGGAGAGAATCTTGTGATATCAGGAATATGGCGCACGGTCTCTGCCTTAGCCAATCAGTCAGGAAGTCTCTGCCAGATACACCAAACATCACTTTGTTGTCCAGTGGAAAACCCTGCAAAAGAAAGGGCCCTGGAAAAGTTGAAAACACAGAAAGCTTTAATTGATACAGCAGGCAAAGGTAATTGTACACCATGGTGTCGGGCTATACTTGTCCTTTATGGTTTTCCATTTTTAAATTGAAGCAGAAATGGGCGAGATATCTGGGTTTACAGGTTCAGCCAATGATATTCTTTTTCATCCTGTCCCCCAATCAGCTCAGCAGTGCAGGACAGGATTGCTGGTCCCTCCCTCCACCTCCAGATTCATCAGACACAACAAACACTGAAAGGGGGCCCTTTATGAGGCTTGTATTTCCACCCAATAGGGATAAATAAATAACAGCAAAACTAATAAATTAACCAATTGATTAAAGTATGGATGGCAGGTTAGACCTTAGTAGTGGGATCCAAATATTTATGTAAAGTGCTGAGATGCAAAGTGCTAAGTATTAAAGTGCTGAAATCATAACATGAATATACAGATAAATGCCGTGAAAAGAGGCAAATAAAGCCTATGAAAGCCTGTATAGAAAGTGAACGAAAAACCATGAACAAAAAAACAATGCAAAACAAAAACAATAAGAACCTCAAAAACTTTCAAACATATAAAACATATAAAAATGAATGAAAATAATTGGAAAATAAATATAAAGTGCAAAGCGCCTAGTGCCAATGTTAAAAAAAAAACGGTCCTCACTGCCATAACATCATCAAGAAATGATATATTAAAATACAAGTAAAAGATTACATCACCGATCAAGTATGCCTCAGGAGTCCCCGCACAGCAGCCCAACACCATGCTTATTATTATTAACACAAAAGTGAAGAGAACTGAAATAAATGAGGAACAGTCAAAAGCACTAAAGCATAAATAAATACGTTTTGCGAACTGAAAAAGGAGCGAGTTTTTGAAAAAAACAAAAAATAAAAAGACATTTCTGCTAACATTTACATGCATATAATGGTTTATACTGGCTACATCTGTTACAGGTTTGTTTTAATCTTGACCAGAGCATGTTAATGAATGAAAACATGGCAAAAGTAGATAACTGGCCGACGCACAAGGCAAACCTTCCTGTACTCTAACTACTGTTGGCAAACAAAATGAGCCAGCATAACAATTGGAGAGTTAGGCTGCACAGATTTATCAACAAATGGAAAAACTTGCCAAATTTGATTAACCCCAATTCCAATTGTGATCTAAGAAACATTTGGTGATGGACTCATATGAGGCAACACCTCTACAGACTGGCTCTTAGCAAGATGCCACTATAACAAGTTACAATTTTATACTGGCTTTAAATAAGCCTATGCTATATTGAAGAGCCCAGCAGGGATTTTGGCTGTCCATATTTATAAGGCCCTGGGCACCTCATCACCATTACCGCGGGCTGCTCATCACATATACCGTCTTTTATTATGTCTTTTATTATTTCCTTGCACTACTTTTTTGAGCCTTCCACCACTCTGTGGTCAGTTTGTATTTACAAAGGCATGTTTTATTTGTGTTAAATGTCACCACCAAGTATATCTCGAAGCAAAAACTTCAGAAGCTTTTGGAAAGTTTCTTAATTTAGCTGCTCGGGTTTATTGCCATTGATTTAACTTGCTCGATTTTTAGCCAACTTGATGAATCACCTTTGTTCGCCAGGCCAGTAATACTTTTAAAGGGGGCCATAAAGCAGGGTAAGCGTGCGATAGCATCTTTCAATGGCTGAAACCTGTTTAAGTAATGACACATTCCTGCAAGAAATAAACCGTCTGCGCCACAGCCGGCTGCCAGATATCTACACTCTTCGTGAGTGACTGATTGGTTGGCTCTTTGTCATGCAGAAGGGCTCGCCGCGACATCATCTCGCTGCCCTATTGATCTGCCGAACAATACAGTGTTGCTGCACCTCAAGGGAATTATTTTATCTCTATAACACGACAACAAATTACGGTTGCTTACTGACTTCTGTAACATTTGTGTTTGGGGCTTTAGCACACCTGAAACTCAACTGTTGTTGAAATAAGCTGAAAACTTAAAGGACGGTCAAAGCCTTTATCAAGGTTTCTGGGGAATATTTACTTGGCTATTGGTAGGTCATTTTGGAGCAACCTCTACTTAAACATTAAACTAAACATTACTGGGACTGGGAAGTGAAGTCACTGACAAACTCAAGCTTGAACTCAGAATAAAATGCTGCCTCAGTCAACCTGTGGACAGTGCCCTTGGCTGTTAGCAGAAGGCCTTCTATCACTAAAAAGGGACTTTTGACAACCCCGTAATGCTGTGGCCTGAAACTATGGCCCCACAATCTGGGACGCATGCTGCACACCAAGCAGGCGCACATACTCCTCTGCGAGAGCCAGCCACCATCTGGGGACACAGGAAACCTCAGAAAAAATCAACAGCAACCAACACAAAACAGTAGGGTGGGTGTGGTGCCCCAGAATGGAAGATGACGAGAAAAGAAATTTAACAGGGAGTACACAGATTTCCTTTCTCTCCATTCCATCCACCATCAGCAACATGTGGGACGTCGCAAAGCTGTACCCTCATTAAGGGTGGGACCGTGCTACGACTGCAATCGGACAACTGCATCAACAGAACTAGGAATGGCAGAACGTCCCAACGCGGTATCAGCCAATGCCCTGACATCAACTGGCCGCCTTACACACCTGGGCCACCAAAGCCTGATGCTGGAAGGCCCAAGACACGGCATTCACCTTGGAAAGTGAGCGGTGACTCAGAAGGGTGCCTCCTTACCCTTGCAGGCTTAGACTTGTATGGCTGCCTGCCTGATCCATCTGCTGAGATCACAAAGACATCCATTTTTCATACCTCCTGCGTAGCTGGCAAGTAATACTTTAATTTCCTGACTCCAGCCAGGGAATGCAGGAGTCTCTACTTATGATGAGTGGGGCCTTGTCTTCGGGCAGCACCAAAAATGATGACTTGATAGATAGTGCAGCCTGCTCTGAAACCCTCCAGATGGAGGTGGTCGCCACAAGAAAAACCACCTTAAAAAGTGAGCGTCGCCAGAGAGGCCTCTGCTATGGGCTCAAAGGGGGTCCCTGTAGCGCTGAAAGAACCAGGTTGAGATCCCAGGGCGGGATCAACAAGCGTCTAGGAAGATGAACATGCGCAGCCCTGCATGAACATATGGACTAATCTGTGCTCCGCGATGGGGCTCTGGAAAAAATGGACAAGGTCAAGACTTGGCCTTTAAGAGTGCTGGGCTGCGTCCAGGCCCTTCTGGACAAATTCCAGTATCCTGGGCAACAAGAACCTCCTTCAGGAGCAGCCCTTCGACTTGCACCAAGCCACGAAGGCCCTCCAAGTCCTATAGTAGATTCTGGAGTATGACTGCCCAAATCAAGATCCAAATTACTGTGGTGAATAGGCCCATCTCCTCCAGGATGCTGGTCAAGGCTAAAGCCAGCGCTTGAGAATTGAGGGGACACAGAGGACCCTGCTGTAGAAGATCTGGATGGTTGGGGAGTTGCCAGAGGGATCCGTTACTAGGCTTACCAGATCCACGAACTACACTGGTCAGGGGATGGCCAATGCCTCGGCTCTTACACCCTGGACAGAACCCTCTGGACCTTCCGGTTATGCCGAGATGCAAAGAGGTCCACTTCCGGCACCCCCCACCGGTTGCAGAGGGTTTAGAACACGTCCTGATGAAGGGACGATTCCCCCTGGTCCACCGTCTGCCTGCTCAAATAATCGCCCTGCAGATTCTCTACCCCAGGAATGTGGATCGCCGAGATGCATAGAACATGAAGCTCCTGGTACCCCCTTGATGGTTTATGTAGGCCCCAGCCGTGGAGTTGTCCGAGGGTAACCTGACTGGGAGGACTTGGAGCTGGCAAGTCCAATGCCTGATTGCCAACAGAACCAATCTCAGCAACCGCCACCTTGCTCTGGTCCAGCCACTAGTCCTGAGATCGCTGGATGGAGTCCATCAAGGTGAAGTGATGGTCCAAAGTCTGTACTGTCCTGTTCCATTGTGAATTGTGAAAGCTGGAAGCCCCTCCCCGCCCAGTATTTCCATTGGCAAGGCCGTAAGCCACACCCCCACTCCAGCACCCCCCCCCCCCCCCCCCACTATGCTGGCAGCCTGTCCATGCCCCGGGCGCACTTACCTGATCCGTACACTTTTCCCTCACTACCCTGTCCCTCGCTATTGGTTTAAAGACCAACTTCAGGCATCCAAGCAGGCTTTATCATTGGCTAGCCATGCCCAGATGGCAGAATTGAGATCGCTGATTGGCTGATCTCAAATGTGCTCACTGATGTGAACAAGCCAGCTGGTAGCATCCCTGCATTTCATCTAGTCTGAGGCAGGCTTCAGTCCCAGCCTATCAAAATGGCTGGGCGCTGGAGTGTGTCTCAGCTAAAGGGAAGCTGGGGGCGTGGCTGGGACTTAGGAGTAACAGAAAGATGAATGATTTTAGGCAATTGCAAGGGGTTCAGAAAGCCAGGCAACCCAATTCAGGATGCCCCAGGGGTTCTTTATTGGCCGGCACTAGAGTCTTTTAGACTTTAGGGTCGGTACTCGCAGGTTTTATTTCAATTAAAGCTGACCAACACACCCAATTTCTGGGTACTGGTGTTGGTATTGCTGATTTACTGCCCCAAACGCCCAATATGCAGCCGTGCAATTGGCTGCCTGCGCTCACACTAGTGGGGCTTTCCAGTGGCCGAAACCGAAAAAGTGTTGTTTTCGGGTGTTGTTGGGTTCCAGCATTCTGCATGCCCCCCTCACTGTCTTGATGCAATGGTAACAACACCCGTACCCCATAGTGGGAAAACTGGTGTTGGTCTAATGAATACAAATACAGACTATGAAATAACTGTTTGACCTGAAGGCTTACGGAACAGTTTAAATGGACTGTCTCAGCACCTAAGGAAACAAAGGATAGTCACCTTCAGTGGTGGTGAAAAACCTCCCTGATCATGAGAATGACTCCTACGCCAGCCCAGATTCATAAAACTAATCAGGTCCTAAGGTTATGCCCCACAGAATACAGGCTTGGCCCCCATTTAGTGGTAACCTCTGGGAGGAAGGAAGCACCCCCCCCCCCATGTCACTTAGGGCCTTATTTATCACGGGCTAGCGCCAGGTAGTGTCTGACGAGCGCCAGGTACCGCCAGCTATCGGCGGCTACCGACTCAAGTACGCCCGGCGGCGGTCACAATGACGCATTTATCAAGCTAAATGAGGCTAGCGCCGGCGAGAGCGACGGCTGACGCGGGATTCATCATGAAGCCGCCTGGAACGAACAGCGCCGCTGCAAATTCCTTCACAGCGCCAGGTATGACCTGTCGCTCCCTGGCGTTGTCCAATGCATTTCAATGGAGCAATCTTTAATTAATCATAATTAATTGGTATTATTATTATTTTTTTTTTTTAATGTCAAAAATTCTGAGACCACTTCTTAGGTTAGGTTTTTTTTTAAAGTAAAAAAAATTAAAAAAAAAAAAAATGTGCAGAATTGATCTTACAGGTCTGATATTAATGTATTCATATTACAAAATGATTCAAAAAACATGTATAATGTTACAATCAAAAAATATGGTTGTTTAGGGGTTAAAAACTAGTTAACACCCATCGCCGCCAGCGCACTGGGGTTTAAACAAGGAATGGACAGCGGCAGCAAATTCGGAGCGTGATTTGTTAATGAATATGAAGCAAGCCGTTCGCTCTGGCCATTCGTTGTCAGGCGCTCACATACAACGCTGAACCTGTGAAACAGCGACCCCTAAGCCCGTATTCAACATTACCGCACACCGACTGAGTCGCTGTCATCAAGCAAACGCCGGCCAAGCACAGCGAATACTGGCTGGCGCTGTAAAAATCACGCTACAGTCGCTCATCTGTCGCTACCTGGCGCTATTAATGAATCGGCCTCCCCGTGTCTTGAGCATACCTACTCTATTCACTGACAGACCAAAATCCAGTATGGGGCAAGAAGCCACCCTGGTCTGTGGCCACAATTAGTGATGTAGGAGCTCAGGAATAGAATGCCAAAAAGGGTGGTTACATTATGTCAGGGTAAACATTCTCTATTTCAGGGAAAGAACTCTCAGCTGGGAGATTTGCGCGTTTGGAGGAATTCAGGATGTTAAGCAGACAGGTGTCTGCTAGGTTCTCATGAAGTTGACTCGGTTTTGAGCTGTAACTTTGGACCTTTTTATTCAACATTTCACAGTTCAGCCTATTATTAGAAATAAAAACTTCATAGAAGGCGGATCCGTTTTGTGAATCTGCCACACATGTGAAGAAATGTTTTCATAACGCCAATGCCCCGAGGAAAACCGATGGCTGGCCTTTATTAGACAGATCGAATATAAGGAAGGGAAAATAGCCAGGAAATGGAGAAACTGAAACCAACAGACAAACGCTATCCCTGACTCTTTAATCACTCAGTCCTGATGAGCCATAATTAATCACCCTAATGGCACGGAGGAATAAAGTGTCAGTTTATCTTACACATAAAGCACAAAAAGATATCACAGAGTGACTGTCAAGAGTTCTGAAAATAGAACAGCATCTGTGATCATTAAAATCTCCCTTCTAACAAGAATGCTGGCTGATTCAGCGTTGTCATGAGGACCATCTGATGTTCTGCACATGGTGGCCCTTCAAAGAGCACCTGTCGGAACATATAGAAGAGGCGGCTATTGTGCAGAAGGTTCCGGCAGTTCTACAGGATCTAACGCCAATTAACTAACCAACTTCCTGAATAAAACTAAGAGGGAACACCCACACCAGCAGCACTGTCACAGGAACAGGATAGCGTGCCATTTACCATATTAGGTTGACGTCTATTAAGGGAGCTTTCCTTGGAACTCTGACACAAACTGGTCAAGAAGCCACAATCCCAATATAATAGAAAAAGCTTCCACCACTTGTTACTTCGTGTACAGGCTCCTTCCACCAAAAGAGGATTTCTATTTCATTACATCTAAATAGCTGGGCTGACTCCTCAACCTAAAGCAGATTCATTAAATACCCCTTTTATCAGAACAAATGTATTATGGTAAGCACAGAAAGTACGACTGCAACATTCGTACAAGACTTGCATCTCAATCATGGTACCATCATCATGGTACCAGTCCCGAAAAGAGAACAAGTCCTTTTTCATTATTCCTAGCTCACGTATCCCGGAGACTGGACTATGTTAAACATTCTCACGTAATGACATATTTGCAAAGTTTATATATCTCTATACAATTCTCTGTTGACCTGAATCCTCCATCAAGGAGACTGCGTCGTTGTGTCAGACACCATATTAGGTTGATGTCTACCAAGGAAGTTTTCCAATGACATCTGTATGACAACTGGTCAACGAATCCTCAATCTGCACATTATAGAAAGGACCTCCATGTCATCTTATAGTACTTCATGCTCTTTCCTACGAAAGAGGATTTCCTATTCCTTACATCTGATTAGCTGGGCCTACTCTAGAGTTCCTGAAAGGAACTATCAGGCTGGTTGGCGTAGTTTATGGTTGGAACTACGACTGGTATCAAATCATCCTCAGACCACTGAGTTTCGTTCTTGATTAAAGTAAAGTTAAATACATAAGAAAGTCAGGCATTTCCCGCCTGGCTGGCTCTTTCTGATAACTTAGGAGATCACAAAGATGAAAAGTGATTTGTATAGCTCCACCTACTACTAAGATTTATGGATAAATGTCATTCTTGGTCTGTATGTGCAATGTAAATGCTGTTTTAAGAAAACTCTTTTGCACCTTATCAGATTAACCCTTATTTTAACTATTCTTTTGGTCTGTATTTTAGGGTGCCCCACTCTGTGAAGCCCTGTGATTCCCTGTATTCCTACCTCAATAAGTGATCCCACCATGCATGTGCGGGTCCTGCTCAAATCCATTTTCTTAGCTGTGTATATTATTAAACGATTAATATAAGTTAAATAGCAGTTGCCCACATTGCACTGGCTGTGCATAATTGTGTGGGGTGCAGCTGCTGGAAGGAAGCAGAGGATGCTGCTGGCACGACGCAGCTCCAGAAGAAACGAGGGTCCCAGAGCGTAGTGAACACAAAATGGTGCCGGAGAGGTCCTTAAGGGGCGGGCCGCAGTGGTATGATGCGGAACGCGTCATCCGCAGGTCCCGCCCCCCAGAAGAGCGCGAAATCGCGGTCACATGACACGCCAGCGCCATGGAAGAACTTAAGACACCTCAGATATAGCGCCGCCTGCCACGTAGAATAGTACAAGGCGGCGCGGCGGCGAAAACAGTCAAAAACACAGAGAAATTCAGTAAACACACACCAGCAGTCCCCCAGGGCACCCACGCCAGCCGCCCGTCCGCCCCCCTCCCGGAGCCAAAGGGAGAAGCAAGGGGGCAACAGGGCAGCGGCAAGGGCCCAACCAGGTAAGATGAAGGAGGGGGGGGGTTGGTGGACCTCTTACACAACGGCGAGGTTCCCAACATCCCACAACAGGCTCACCAAAGGCCTGAACCGGCAACCCTTGTGGTACAGGGTTTTGCGGTCTGGAGCAGCGCACCTCAAGCACCCGACCCTGGTGCTGTCCTACCTTCACCCGAACCGTCAGCCGAGGCTGGGAGGCAGTGGGTCCAGAACGGGTGGAAATAGTCCTGCAGGGCCGCAGGCTGGTAAGCCCCGCTCGCCTGCGCAGTAAAGAGAGCCATCTTCTATCTTCGCAGTCCTGACTGCAGAAGGAAACTGGGAATTTGCGGGAGGATCCTGGCTTTTTATAGGGCCGGGAGATGCCACAAGTCTTTTCTGCAGTCCACTGCGCCACCTTGTGGTGGATAACCCACGTAAGGAATTAGTGAAACAGAACGTGCTGTATACTTGGAAAACCTATAGTGCTTACAGGCCGAGTTCATGACAGACAACTCTCCCTCTATTACAAATAAGAGTCTCTGGCGGCTGCTGTCAGGTCTCCATTCTTGTGGTGGAGTAATGGCCTGTGTCACAAATGGCAGGCAGTGCTAAATCTCATCATCCCCGCCAGCCCACTGCTAATATTTACATCATCATAATCGCATCCCGCGCACAATCACTTACCCTCGCTTATAATTCATTAGTCAATTACTCCCTGGCATAGCAAGCAATCTGCCGCACCTCACATGACTTTAATTAATCCTCTTTCACAGGCAGGCGACAGATAAATGAAAAGCGGCCTGATATCCAAGCACCGTGTGGAAATAGCCGGAGAGGAATGGTGCTTCCCATGATAGGTGCTCATTTATTAGCAGAAGAACCCTGCATACCATTACAGCATCCCCAATCTGTGGAGCGGCATGTCCCGTGCATGGGTATATACTGTATAGACATTAGGTCTGGTTCTTGTCCGCTCCAAACACAAGTCCTGGACGCACACTGCCTGTTGGAATGAGATCCATGCATGCACAATAACTAGTGAGGCATACTGACAGGGAAGCGTTCACACTGGTTATTTTTCCACATTTGTAAACTCTTCCAAGAGACCCCAGATTGGAAGCCATCGCTGTAACTTCCCCATGCAGATGCTATAGCATGGTCTATGGCTGTTATCAGCGCCTGGGCTACTTCCCGAGCTTCACAGAGTTCAAGATTCTGGTCTCTTGGGGGCATCTCAACCCAGTCACATACTTCATTGTACACATGGAGCTCACAGAGATAATTGCCCCAAAGACAACAAATGATACCACAGATGAGGCTACAGGTAAGCGATGGAGCCTCAGTCCGCATTATCCCAGGATGAATCAGCTACTGTCTGCTAAGGAAACCATGACTGGACTATACCTCTAAAAAGCACTAAAACCCATTTCGCCCAGCCCAGGGGCTAATGTGAAACCCCCATTTACTCACCTCAGTCCTTGATGACACAGCAAATGCAAGGATGTCTGGTACCACGGGGCATGCAGCACCCCGCAAACCAAGAATGTTTGGGGTGTGGGGATGCTGCGAGGTGTAACTAAGTTGAGTTGTAGCTGTGGAATTATGGTAAGTAAATTGGGAAACCGGGGGTTTCGTACTTCAGGGTATCTTAAATCTGAATGATGCTAGTGAAATCTTTTGAAATGGATAAAAACTCATGACACCAGATCCTAGAGTCTAAAAGATTCCAGGGTCAAGAATCACAACTTCTGGCATCAATATTTGAATGGGTCAGAGGGTGCAATCAGCATAGACTAAAATAAAAATACATGTATATTGGGGAAGCCCACCATAAAATTGCCAGATCGAATATACCGCTAAAAGCGGTCATGTCCAGGGAACATGTACTCTAGGTGGGCATAATAGCAGGATTGCGGCTATTGGTGTGCACGCTGTTCACAATCCTAGCTGACATGAGGTCACCTAAGGCAACTATGAATTGAACAGGAGCTCAGATAGGCCAGAGATTTGCACTTGAGCCATATGATTGCTGTGGGGTACACACTGTGGACCATCCTAAATTAGAATGCCCTGTGAGAGAACACCTGGGAGAGTAACTTTTGGTCCACTTTAAAGGTTAGTTCTAAAAGCTACACTGAGATAAACGGGCACAATGGTTCCCTATTCAAAGGGGGGGAGAGGCGAGAATGTTTTAGCCTGTGCATGCACACTGCTTTATGAATTATCATATTAAAGCTGTGAGGCTATTACTTACATACCTGCCAGCATGCAGGCTTGATCCCACTGAGTCTCACAGGCTGCAGCAGTCCTGGCTGTCACAATAGCCCATGCCTTGTCCATTTTCTAAAAAGGCTCTACAGCTCAATAAGAGTTCTCTTAGCCCCAGATCGTTTTGACATTTTTCACTTGAGTGAGAAAATGCAGATCTCTCTCTCCTGTAATCTCTCAGGCCTAGGGAGGCGGCCAGTTCCTAGAAGAGAGCGGAGAGTGGTAACAGAAAGGTGACAGCAGGCTTAGATCTTGACATTTAAATCCAATTACCCTCATTCCTGATGAGAATATAACAGAGGCTTTGTGATTCAAGTGCGCATGCACCATATATTTCACTAAGTGTTCCGTGGCTTCCTGTCCCCCGTCTGTGCTCTCCTTGTCAAAACAAAAGGAATGTGGCTTTGTAGAGGTGGATTACACACACTTAAAGGAGCAGTATCGCGAATTTTTCTTGGTGACTTATATTTAAATGGTACTTTGAATGTAGGTAAGTGTTGGAGTAAGAATTACAAATTTAGAAATAAGAATTACAAATTTAGAAAAAAAATGTTGTGTGTGTTGAGCAGCTGGAGACTAATAGCTCATGTTTATGTCTTCTGAGTGTCGGAGCCCGACACTCTGGCCTGTTCCATGCTGAGGAGAGAGGGAAACAATGTATCAAAGTATCAGCTGTTCAGTGCTGGCAGCCGTCCAGCATAAGATAACATCGCAACATTGCCTGGCCAGAACTTATATATCTAAAACAGAGAGAAAAGCTCCAGAAGTAATTTAGCTGATTTTGCCAGTTTTCCCTTCATGTTGGCTCTGCTGCAGAATCTTTCAGTTTACCATTTTCCCATATTCTTATTTTTCATTTTTCCATATGATCTTTCTTTCAGCTTTGTGTGTTTTGAGCAAAGCCCAACCCAGGATTTTCACTATCTGGGGTTTTGTTTTGTGCCCCTAGGGGCATGCCCTGATATGTGAAATCCCCAAGTTCACCTGTGAAAACGTACCTTTCCCTGTCCCACAGCGCATGCGCGGGCTCTCATCCAATCAGCTCTGTTTGCACGCAGATGGGGAGCCTGAGCAGTAACCTTCCTGGCCGCCCGGCCTGTCTAAATGACTGTCTGCGTGAGTGCGCCAGAAAAATGGGGGGATCTGTGGTTATCCAGGGGTCGTTTCACACAGTGGGCATCCTGATTTAGAATGCTCAAGGGGCAAGGTCAATGGCCGGGTCTTATAGACTTCAGGGTCGGCCACTCAGGGTTTTGTTCCACTTTAATACCTTTAGATTTTCCTGCACAGTTATTCAAAGAAGAATTTCAGTCGTTTTCAGTCAGTTAAGTTTATTTTGTATAGATTTTACACATTTGAGTCACCTGGTCTCATAACAAAAGCAGCACCTCACACACACACAGCCGTTACCACTGATTACAGTGTCGGCCTCTGAGGTAAAGTGTTGCTAGGAGACCAGTGGGCTAAATGAAGCAGCTCACTAAATACAACCCAGCAGATCCCCCTATTCAGCAAATGGACTGAGCCATTGTAATTATACAATTTAAAAGAAAGGCATATATTTTTTCCTTTTTCTATCGCCACATTATTTATACACATGTTAGAAGCTATTGTGTGGCTATTTAATTATTTATCTTTTTTAATGCAAATTTCGCGATACTGCTCCTTTAAGGGAACCTCTGTGAGGCTCCCAAATCTCAACATTTTCTGCAATTTTGTTATACATGCCTGCATCTCTTTGCGGGGGAAGCAATTTGGTGTATTTTGTTATTACATATACACTACATGGCCATTATTATTAAATATTTATAGAGCACCAATTTATTGTGTGGTGCTGCATGAGGTAGAAATTATAGAAGGTTAAAGACAAGTAATATACTTAAAATATACAGGGTATTACACATCAGGTGTGATAGAAGTGTAACAAACCTACCTTGATACAGAAGTACATTGGGAGTGAGGGCCAAGCATTGTGAGCCTTTAATTCTAAAGGAGAAGTCAAGGGACGAAATCTTGGGTTACAGGTAGTATGTACTAAGTAGGGTGGCAGTGCTCCAAAGGATGACAAGATTGTTAAGAGGGTTGGTGAAACCAGATGTTCTATATAGGTGTAAACACTCTGTGGATACAAATGAATGTTCTATCCCAGGTCACACAAAATGGTCTGATGCATATTTTGTGCCTCTGATAACGTAATGGGCCGACGAAACGCACGCCAGACATTTGAAGATGGCGTGGAAGACTGCGCATGGAAAATAAAATGCTTTTCCAGATTCAGCATCCTGGGGCTTTTGATTTGTGCCAGACCGAGTGCATCGTTATTTTGCTTCCATCTGTTGGTGTGACCTGGGATGGAAAATTCCTTGCTATCCAAAGCGTATTTAAGGCAGCAGTTAGACGAGGAATAACATGTTCTATGTTTTTAGAGCAATAAGGAAACTGAACAGTTTATCTGGTTACATTTATACTCCAAAACGATGTATGTATTGACACTACTGTGCAGAATCATTTTTGAGAAGAAATACTTATCATTGAAGGGTTTGTTTTGATTTGAAAATTGATAACTTGAAAATCGGGGTGCACTGGGGCCCCTTTCACCAGGACCCACCACATGTACCAGAAGCGAACAGATTGCCATAAGTCCCAATGTATAAATACCTAAAGTGGCCAATCAGGTCACTAGGATCACAAAATTCGTGCCTGACGTCACCAGTGACGTCATCAGCGCTGTCATGAATATAAATATGGAATCTATGTGTATTGCATGGCATACAAATCAAATATAGACATTGATAATCTCTATCTTCATACTCACCCCTCTGAGGACATCATCTGCCCACCCAGGGACCTTGGGTGAGCCGGACACCGTTGCTCCGGGCGGCGGGGAGGTTGCTAGTCAACCCCCCTCGCCGTCCCCTGTTAGGGGAAGGCCGGGACTGATGTCACGCGTCCCGGGAGCTCTACCCGGCGACAGGTGACGCGGCGCCCAGGCGCCTTTTGATTGGAGCTTGGGTGTCGCAGAGCTAGCGATCTACCCCCAGCCCCTGACAGGCTGGAGGCAGTCCGCCCGTCACGTCCCGGCCCCGGGGTGGCGGTCGCCAGGGTATCCTCGTTCTTGGGGGGAAAAAAATGGGGAAACATGACAATAGGTTTGAGCAAATGGGATACGTTCCTCCTTAGTCCTCTTGAGATATTCATTGTTAAAAATGCTGGTCGCCTTCATTTTGGCTGTGACAAATACATCCTCAGGATACTCTCTCTCCCGGAATCTATTGTGCATCACCTCTAGTTGGGTTTCTATCGTGGTAGTATACGAATGTATATGGAGTACTCGTAAGAATTGGGAGATGGGTAGATTGTCAATTAGGTGTTTGGGGAATTTTGTGATCCTAGTGACCTGATTGGCCACTTTAGGTATTTATACATTGGGACTTATGGCAATCTGTTCGCTTCTGGTACATGTGGTGGGTCCTGATGAAGGGGGCCCCAGTGCAACCCGAAACGTCGATTTGTTTCATCACTGTAACTATCGCAATTGAACTTTTGATGTAAAGAATACAACTTATCCTTTTGAACTTTTTGGACTGCTGGTTCTTCACAAACAGATTTGGATATATGCGGCGTCTCCGCGAACCGTGCACCCACGCAATACTATATGCGTTGAAGGTAACAGTGCGGCAGTCTCCAGAACTATTTGTTGAAAATCATACTGACTGTTATTTGCATCCACCATTTAGGAAAATCAGAGAAAAATATAATTAACATCTCATATTTTTTGCCCTATAAGATGCACTTTCCTTTAAAAAAAAAAAAAAAAAAAAAAAACAGTGGGAAAATTGTCAGTACGCCTTATCGAATGCAAGACAAAAAAAAAAAAACCTACATTACGGCGCTCCCCTGCCGCTGGCATGTGGCTCCTGCAGCTGTAACCATCATCACAGAGCTGTTCCTGCTGCTTCCGCCGCCACACGTGTTCCCAGAATGGGCACTGGTTCAGGGCAGTGTGTCACAGGCCACGCCCACATGCAGCCCTGAACCAGTGCTAGCTCGGGAGTGTGTGGTGGCAGACACGGCAGCCAGAAGACTTGTGGCAGCGGAGGTGGGCAGCCAAAAGACTTGTGGTAGCAGCAGCCGGAAGAATTATGGCAGCGGCGGTGGGCAGTGGTGGCCGGAAGACTTGCGGCGGCGGGCAGCGAAGGCTTGGAAGACTTGTAGCAGTGAAGGCGTGCAGCTGTGGCCTGGAAGACTTGTGGTAGCGAAGGCGGGCAGCGGCGGCCCGGAAGACTTGTGGCAGTGAAGGCGTGCAGCTGTGGCCTGGAAGACTTGTGGTAGCGAAGGCGGGCAGCGGTGGCCTGGAAGACTTGTGGTAGCGAAGGCGGGCAGCGGCGGCCCGGAAGACTTGTGGCAGCGAAGGCGGGCAGCGAAGGCCTGGAAGACTTGTGGCAGCGAAGGCGGGCAGCGAAGGCCTGGAAGACTTGTGGCAGCGAAGGCGGGCAGCAGCGACCGGAAAATCTGTGGCAGCGAAGGCGGGCAGCAGCAGATGGAAGACTTGTGGCAGCGAAGGCAGGCAGTGAAGGCCAGAAGATCTGTGGCAGTGAAGGCGGGCAGCAGCAGATGGAAGACTTGTGGCAGCGAAGGCGGGCGGTGGCAGC
Organism: Gastrophryne carolinensis; assembly: GCA_027917425.1. Taxonomy (NCBI): domain Eukaryota; kingdom Metazoa; phylum Chordata; class Amphibia; order Anura; family Microhylidae; genus Gastrophryne; species Gastrophryne carolinensis. The sequence goes on from CM051241.1 coordinate 190,837,872, forward strand.
AGAAGAGGCAGCAACACAAGTATGGCAGTGTAGGCGGGCACCGGATGGTAAGATGAATGTTTGTGTGTGTCTGGCGACAATGGCGGTGGAGCAGACGACCAGCCGCTGTAAAGGTCGCGGAAGGGGAGTAATGTTGCATGCTGGGGCATACTGTCCCTGGCTGTAATGGGGCATGCTGGCCACTGGCCAGGGTTTGGCAAGGGGAATTTAGCACACCATTTGATTCATAATATTTTTTTCTTATTTTCCTCCTCTTAACTCTTGGTGCATCTTATAGGGGCGAAAAATAAGGTCATTATTTGGAATGCCGTAAGGACAGTCACAGAGCATTTTCACTGACTTTTGCATTGTGTGATGTATATTCCTTCAAACAAATTAGTAGAGCTTGCAAGCAAGCCTCAAATTATAAAATAAAATAGTGAATTATGGTAACCAGACAAGTTCATGTGTGAAATTTAAAAATGAAAGATTTGCAGCTAATTATCCCGACATGTGGAAGGAATCGCTCCAATTACAGTGCCATTGTTCTTCGCAGAGGAACTGGAGGGTGCTGCTGGAGACACTAAACCCACTAGCCAGAATGTAGAATAAACAGATGGGTTGCGTCTATATTTACTACTATTAGTTTATTTACAAAGCACCATTTTACACTTGTACAAATGAGACATTACAGATTATACTTATAATACGCAGGGTGTTACGAGTCAGAAGATACACATTGATACAGAAGTACATTAGTTGTGAGGGCCCTACACTTGAAAGCTTAGTATCTAAAGGATAACAGAGGACATGAGAGTTTGCTTTACAGGTAATATGCAGGGCTGAATTATAGGCAGGGCACAAGCAGCATGCACCTCTGGGCCCCCACCATTTGCCCTACCTGTCTCTATCAAGTTTGGTGCTATGGGTAGGAGTCTTTGAAAGGACAGGAGGCAGGTCAGCAATGATGTGGCTGTTCACGGTCAGGATCAATGGCGGCGGGACCTGTTTGTCCAGGAAATCCTTTAGATGGCGTGTGTGTGTGTGTGTGTGAATAAGGGAACAAGAAACTTTGTAGCTTGTTTCCACCCTACCCAGTACTGTAGCGCACTCACTTCCAGGCAGTGTCATTCAGCTATGAGAGGTAATTGAAAACCAGTAGAACCATGGACTGAAAGGCTTAAGGCAACTAAGATCTATAGGAGAAAAAGGGTTAATCCACACCTTCTCCACTTATTTTCTTTCTCAATTTTTATGCTGAACACACTATTTACAGATATACAGATACACCAGGACTAGGCATCTAAGGAGAAGAAAATCGTAACCCAGTAGAAGGGAGGGTCTGACACAGCCTGGAATGGATGTAGAAGAGAAAACAATTCTACAGGCGAGTGTCACGGAATTGTATTTTCTCTCACAATCCATTCCAGGCCATCAGCTCCAGTAACGAACAGGACCTCCAAAAGCAGTGCCCTACGTTTGTCCTGGATCCCAAAGCGCAAAATAGAAGCAGCATGAGCCAAAAACAACTCACTACTGTATGTAAAACCATTCTACCAAAAGCGGCATCTGCCGAGGTTCTAACTTATACCTTACAGGACGGGAAATGTTTGAACCAAAGACCAAGAAGCAGCTTTACATACCTGTTCCACAGAGGCCTGGTGCTGAAATGCCCAGGAACCACAAATAGCTCGAGTGGAATGAGCTGTAACACAAAAGGGAGGTTCCTTTCCCTTGGCAGCATGGGCCCTGACTATCGCCTGTCTTGTCCATCGGCTGATGGTAGACTGGTGGAAGACCCTTTCAAGGACCTTCGGCTAGACCGAACAAGAAGTCAGACTTATGGAAAGGCTTTGTAGCAGAGATATATCTTAAAGCTCTTACTACGTCCAAAGAATGAAGGACCCTTTCCATGGGATTAGCTGGAACTGGTCATAAAGATGGCAAAACCACCTCTTCATTAAGATAAAAAGGAGAAACCACCTTGGGAAGAAAATCCGGCTTAACCCTTTAAGTGCCATGCCTGTAAATTTTCCGTGGTTGCCTTCCCGTCCCTTAAGTGCCAGCCACGTGAAATTCACGGGCCTGGCTTTTACCCCTGCTAGCGGCCCAAAAAAAAAAATAAAAAAAAAATACTCACCTGACCCCTCTATCGATCTTCCCTTTAACTTGGTGCCATCCAATCCCCCCTGGGTGCTCGGATGGCTCCAGTAGAGCCCTCGGAATAGCGACTTGCCATTAACCCCTGGCACCCCAATTACCTGCCTCCCCAAAGCCCGGGGGGGGGGGGGGGCAGAAGAGCCCCCCCATCGAGCTTGTAGCCAGAAGGGTAGGGGGCCACCAAAGCTGGCCCCTGCGCCCTGTTCTACAAGCCCCCATAGCTGGTCCCAGGCTGGTTATGATGGGTAACGGGGACCCCATGGGGACCCCCAGGAGGGGGGACCCTATGCCTTTTTTTTTTAAATTAACCCTGCTGTGTCGCCCAGCAGCTATAAAAGGCTTCCAGCAGCAGCAGGAGAGCAGAAGCCAGATTGATCAGCGTGGGACACAGTGGCCGAGGATAGATGGGAGGTAAGTATTGAAAAAAAAAAATAATACAATTCTGTGAGAATCTCACCTGTAGAATTGGTATTATATGCATACAGCACGTCCTGCTCCAGACATATTCATGACGTAAGGGTATACCTCCACCTTCAGCGCCGTGCACTGCAGATCATGAAGAAAACAAGCTCCTCCCAGTCCTACATATACCGGAGGACCTCCCACAATCCCCAGCATTGAAAAGCAGTGAGAAGAGGAGCCAGGAGAACAAACCACCCAGAATATCTGGCAATAACACCAAGTGATTATAATCACCATACAGGGGATCCAGAGCAAGTGAAACCAGGGTGGGGTGGAGCAGGACGTGCTGTATGCATATAATACCAATTCTACAGGTGAGATTCTCACAGAATTGTATTTTAAGCATACAGCACGTCCTGCTCCAGACATATTCATAACGTATGGGACATCCAATAGCAGTGTCCAAAAATACGGGGGTGGGATCCCCGTAAGAAGGCACAGCCAACAGTAAAGCGCTGTCACCCTTTACCATGCTATTAAGCAACGAGAGCGATGCTCAAACCTCAACCTTTGAACCTTGTAAAGGGAGAACTGAACACAAGCAGTGGACTAGCCAGCTTGTTCACTAGAACATAGTGCTAAAAAAAGGCCCAAGCCAAGCACTTATAGTAAGAGAACGAAAACAATAGGGGGGAAGAATCTTCCCCTAAAAGAATAGGCCAAGGTAACAGCCTAACCATGCTACTACAAAAAAACAGGGTAGCCATGGCACCTCAAAACTTTCCCCAACAGGGAATACATGTCCAGGTCGCAGACGGAACCAGCAGTATTGCTAACAACAAGCCAAAAAAACACTACAGGTCCGGGAAGACGACCAACAGAATAGGACCAAGCCAGAGGGCCCTTAGCCCATGGAAGCAATCAACCGGTACTACAATAAGGGGACGCCAGTAGGCCCCAAGAGATAAAATCCTTATCAGGGACAAAACAGTTCAGGCAGATCTCTAACCCCAGTAGGAAATTGGACAATAGCCCAGAGACCAGAGAATCCGGCCAAGGCATTAAGGGAAACAAAATATTGCCTGGATCCAACTTGGTGTAAGGCGGGCACCCTTACCTCATGGTATACAGCTATACACAAGGTATGTATATATATATATATATATATATATATATATTATATATATATATATATCTCGACTAGGACTGCCAATAGAGCCGTTCCTTATGGCACACTTCTGATTGGAGCAACCTCCCCAGAAGAGCAGCATGACGGAAGGAGCAGGTCAGACAAGGACCTGACTAAGACCCATGGGAACCCTTAGTAGGGCATCAGAATAAGTCATCCCCTAAAAAGGGGAACTAAGAATCCCCCAGGAATGCACCTGAGCAGACCCTGAAGAATGCAAACAAAAGATTGGATCAGGTCTTGCAATAGAAGAGCGGGGCAGGCCCCAACCATAGACCGAGTCAAGGCGGGAGCCAATACCAAAAACTGCTTGTAGGACCCTAAGCCCAGGAGCAGATATTGTCCCGCAAGGGAAGAAGCTTAGACCCAGCGAAACAGCATGGGTACAACATAACCTAACCCGTGGCAGAAGGAAGAAAATAAAGAGGAAGAACAAGTCCAGAGCCTCTAAGGAACAAGACACCCCGAGATCTGACATCTCCAACAGGGTAAGCACAAGATCCTGCCAACGCTAAAGTAGGCCTAAGGGAAAGGCACCTTACTATGTCAAAGATAGGCCTCATGAGGGAACATACAGTCCTACTGTTCTAAGCAGAACTCCCTGAGGACCAACACCCCACTGGGCCAGCCAGGCCCCTAGCATAAGGTGCTGCTTGCCATCAGAGACTAACGCAAGCTCTCCCCACGCCCAGTAGGGCAAGGGAATAACGTCTTTCAAGTAAACTATCCAGCCAGAACCACTAACCCCAACCAGGGCAGACCAATCTGGCCAATAACAGGGGTAGAACCCTGCGACAAAGGGTCCCACAGAACCCTGCCAGTGTGAGCACCTAGGCACACAGAGAACCTCCCATGGGAGGGATACTACAGGAAGGACAAGGAATATTAAGTCCCCCCAAGAAATCAGGGCTGCCCTGGAATAGAACCAGGCCCAATGAGTTCCGAAAGAGCAACCACTGTCCTACCATGGACAAAATGTCCCCCAATGGACAGTTACTAGGGAGGAGTAGTCCCCAACTAGGACCCACTAAATGCTCATTATGACCAAAAATTCATCTAGGAATCAGAACCTTCAAGGTCCCTTCCTAGGAACCCCCTGGGGATTCAGAAGAATAAGCCCCCTTTGTCATCCTTCCAGATTAGGTACCATGGTAACCAACAACAGGGAAAAACACAAAAAGTTATGGAATGTTCCCCCACAGTACTCTCGAGTAACCAGTAGAAGAATAACCGCCTCCACTAAGAGTAAGGTAAGCAGACCTAGACCTAGGGTGCAAACCCCTCTTCTAGGACTAATGGCTAAGGCGCCTCAGAGCCCAAAGATCACAGAGACAAGTGATGTCAAAGGACAGTCACCAACTAGCACACCGGAAGCAATTCTGTCTGGAAAAATAACTATACAGGACGGAGGACCAGCGGCCTCATACCGGTAAAATCCTTATAGCCAAGGAAAAAAGACACTAGGTGAAGCCTGATCCAGGCACAACCATGAACTAGAGGATGGAACAGAGTAGAGGCCGAATTCGCCAAGTTCCATCCCACGACTGCTTTCGTGAAGGAACAGTAGGGCCTGATAGGTCCCCTGGTAGATGCCCCCTGGTGCCGTGTGAGACATCAAACCCTCTAGAGCCTAGCGCGTACATGGGCGCAACAGAGGGCTCAGCCGAAGCCTCAACTGTGTCAGTGATCACCAATGCCCCGCAGTAGTGGGCCCAATATCCAGAAGACTCCTTGGAATCTAGAAAAAAATCTGAACACGCCACCAGCGGCCAAAGGGCCCCTGGAGCCTGGTGCACAAACAGCCCTGTCAAGAGTGCCAGGCTGAATGCTTAAGGATACAGATGCCACACCCCTCTAGGGGCTAGGCAGATAGACTCCCTCGCCCTTGAAGGAAGGGAGGGGCAGACCCGCGCAGGGGCCCCCGTTTCTATATGATAAAGGCGTTCTGCAAGAAAGCCATACCTGACAGGCCCAGTTAAGCCTGCACTCATACCTGAAGAAAGGCATGGAACCAAAGTCCTCCTGACCAACTCAAGGAAGGACCACCCACAAACACTATCCCATATCTGGAGGAACTATCTCCTAAAGCCACTCGGACGAGGCAGGATGCCTCCTGATAGCAGTAAGGTGCTGTGGCCATCCCCTCACCCAGATGGGTGAGGGCGTCCCATCATGCATGAGGGTTTTCAGGGAAGGAAAAAGGCTTAGCCTGGTCAAAGGGCCCCGGGCATTGAACGTCACTCCTGGGACCGGATACCGAACCAGACCCTGCAAGGGGCATCCCCGGTTCCTGTTTAAGAGTATGATATGGAGGGGGAGGGGTATCCCTGCTCCACGGGGGGCGCAACGGTCGCCCCTGACTGGGTGGACTATCCTGTTTCTCAAATAAGTCCAGACGGGCCCCAAACAGGCGATGCCCTCTAAAGGGAAGCCCCGTCAAGGTCCTTTTAGCGTCATCGTCCGCCCCCCACTGACGAAGACAGAGCAGGCGACGTATAGCAACCACTTGGGCAGAAGTCCTCACACACATTTTGATGGTGTCATCCAGAGCCAAAAGGATACATTTAATAAAAATATCGCAGCTAAAGAGAGTGTAAAACACCTCCCAAGGTAAGTCTTCAGGCTGATGCTCCAGCATCTTTCTTATAAGAGACTTAGCGGCCACTGCCGTGATAGCCGTGGCACAGACAGGACGCAGCGCCGCACAGGCAAAGGCGTGGGAAGCAAGCCTATCAATGCGGCGTCCCGCAGAGAGCTGTAAGCCGGAGCTGTAAGGAAGGGGGGGTTAGGAACCCCAATAATCGGTGCGTCCACTACTGGGGACGAAGACCAAATATCTACCATCTTGGGGGGGAAATGGTATTTCCAAACCCAAGCCTCCGGGCTTTTGAAGAGCAGCGGGACATTCCCACTCTTTAAGTACCAGAGTATGGAAGTGAACCTGCTCGAGAAATTCCAAGTGCGCAGTGTGAAAACGCCCCCCTCTCGGCCCGGGGACCGCACCGGGAGGCGAAATGGACAGTACATTAAAAATCCTGAGTAACATCCCTGCCAATATCAAGCTGGTCCCAGTCGGCCTGACCAGCATCATCCTGACCCCTCGGCCTCTCGTCAGAGGAACCTAGATCAGAGAACAGGTCCCCCTCTTCCGACGTGGCGCTAGCACGTGTAGAAAAGGACTCCTCAGAGCCCATAGCACAGGCCGAAGCCACGGGAGTCCAAGGCAGTTGTCTATCCAGACCCATCCGGCCGGACAAACCTTCAACAATCTGGCCAAGCACGGGCCGTCTAGGAGAGGTATCTATTTGCAACTCGCCACTTGTACAAGACTCAACAGGAGTGAGGTTTAGGGAGGGGGAAAGGGGAGAGAAGGAGCGAGGTGCAACAGCAAGTGTCACTCGCAATTCCAGCGTCTGTTCAGAACATGACGCGCAGACCCGTGCCCCGTCCGCCTCAGCATGGGGGAGACCGCATGAAATACACAGCCGGTCCTGTCCCAGAGGGACCCCGGTAACACTATCCTGAGATGCCTCCATATGGTGATTGTCTAAAGACAGGGTCTCAATAGGGATTTATGCAATAAGCAAGCCTGGATGCCTCAACTACCCGCTGATCAATGTGGGAGATTTTGGGAAGGCCCGCTTCTTATACATATGAGTATAGCAATGTATACGTATATTGTAAAAATATGAATAGGTATATAGCTATAAATGGATATGAGGCCGGGAGAGGCCACCAGGAACTCAGCGTCTGAAAGACACAATGGGAAAGCGATGTCAGGCTAATGCGCAGGTGGACAGACAATAATCAGAGGGATTCGCCCACGAGGGCACTTACAGCTCAAGTGGAGGAGGAGACCGCCACGACGCGTGCGCGTGAAGCTAACCAAAATGGCGCCCGGACGAAGCTCGAAGGGCAGGCTAAATACTCCGCCGTGACGCGAAGCGCACCGAACTAAGGCCCCGCCCATTCTAAAGAGCGCGAAGCTCTGAGGTAAAAAATAAGGCAAAGATGCAAACACAGGCCTAACCGCACCATAGAGCGGACACTGACAATAAGCGCGGGCACCTCGGCAACAATATTATGTGGCAATCCATGTGAAGAAACACCAGGTGGCAGCCGAAATAAGGAGCAAGCAGCGCGGCTCTGACATCTCTGAGCTAATAAAGGGCAGAATAGAATCCAAGAGCGTGACACACCGGTACACTGAGACCGCCACACGCGTACCCTCCCCCCCCCCTTTCTTTTCCCCCTAAGTGGACGGGGAAATGAAGAGAATGGCGACCCGATAATAGGGTCCAGCACTACGTGGGGTATGGGACAGTAATGCGGGAGGGGCATCCACTAGAGGCTCACCATCAGCCTAAACCGCCTACCCTATGGTTGGGGAATGGCGGTGGAGTCTAGCTCCGTAAGCCCACAAGGTGCTGCCTACCTTCACCCGACCCACGCAGCCCAGGCTGGGAGGCATTATGATTTCAAAAAGGACGGGTGGGAATAGTCCCGCAGGGCCTCGGGCTGTCAAGCCCCGTTTGCCTGCGAGAGCGTGATACTTTGCAGTTTCAGCACTGCAGAGAAATCTGGGGATTGTGGGAGGTCCTCCGGTATATGTAGGGCCGGGAGGAGCTTGTTTTCTTCATGATCTGCAGTGCACGGCGCTGAAGGCGGAGGTATACCCATATGTTATGAATATGTCTGGAGCAGGACATGCTGTATGCTTAGAATAAAATATTTTTCTCCTTGTCTCTGTGTTTTTTTTACACTTAACCTTTTGTGAACTGGTAAGGGATCCATGAGGTCCCTAGACCAGTTCACAAGGCTGGGGGCTGGCAAGTCACCAAAAAAAAAAAAAAAAATACTCACCTGACCGCTCTATCGATCTTCCCTTTAACTTGGTGCCATCCAATCCCCCCTGGGGGCTCGGATGGCTCCAGTAGAGCCCTCGGAATAGCGACTTGCCATTAACCCCCGGCACCCCCAATTACCTTCCTCCCCAAAGCCCAGGGGGGGGGGGGGGGCAGAAGAGCCCGGCCCATGGAGCTTATAGCTGGCAGGGCGGGGGGCCACAAAAACTGGCCCCTGCACCCTGTTCCTACAAGCCCCCGTAACTGGTCCCGGGCTGGTTATGATGGGTAAGGGGGAACCCATGTCATTCTTATTTGGGGGGATTTTTAAGGGTTTTTAACCTTAAAATTCCAAAACAATGCCCCCCCCCCCCAAAACCCCTTATGTTTATAGTGTGGATAGTAGTTGTGTTTTATTTGTAAATGTTAGGAAGTGCTCTTTTCATTTTGGGGGGTCTCCTGGGCAAGAATGGGGGGGGGCTACCGATACATATGTGGTACCGTTGTAATCGGGAGAAATGGGGCTTTCACGTGCAATATAATTTAATAAAACAAATGTTGTATTTCAATGTTTTTTTTACGCAAAAATATAAAAAAAAAATTATTCCTCTGGCCTGATGAATAAACCTTGTAGAAATAAAAAAAAAACTCAGCTAAAGCGGTGACTAGCTTCTGTAATACCTTTTGCCCCAGTGGTCCACTGAGGCTTTTACATCTACCTTGTAAAAGTTGGTGAATGTATAAACAAAAAGACCAGGTTAGCAGCCTTGCAAACCTGTTCCACTGAAGGCTGGTGTTGAAAGGCCCAGGTGTGCCATTGGCCGAGGTAGAAAGGGCAGTTACCAGAAAAGAAGGTTTTTGCTTTAGAAAAGTAGGCTTTCAAGTCTGACTGATCGGCTAGCTTTGACCGGCACTAGTCCATTCCTTAGTCCTTCAAAAATTATAAACAAGGGGTCAAAAAGGTCTGAGTAGCGGAAATATAATACCCAAGAGCTCTCACCACATCCAAGGAGTGGAGAACTGTCTCCTGCCCTGCTCAGATGATCAGCCCAGCCCAGAGCAAAATCTGACTTGCCTCTCTGAGAACACGTCTGCTTCTGGTGCCCCCCCCCCGGTGATTGATATAAGCCACTGCCGTTGTGTTGTCGGCTTGAATCGTGGCTAGATGTCCTCTCAGCTTAGAGGTTCAATGTCTGAGTGAAAACAAGATTGCTCGTAATTCCAGAATATTGGCAGGTAGTCTGCTCTTCTTTTGATTCCATCTTTCCTGGACAGTCTGTGACCCCATCTCCCCACTCGGTTAGGCTAGCATCAGTGGTGACAACAGTCTATACTACTGGCCTTGTCCTATTAAATAATAAGGAGTATTCACTATAAAAAAGGCATCCAGAACATAATAAACCCCAAAAGAGGGCGGGTCGGACGGCCTGGAATGGATCGGAATCAAAACCAATTCTACAGGCGAGTCTCACAGAATTGTGTTTTTTCTTCCAATCCATTCCAGGCCGTCCCTTAATCATTACACCTGAGAAATCCAAAAGCAGTGCCTAATATGGGCGGGATCCCCAACGCCGTACAGCAAGTAGTTCAATTCACTACCGCCTAAAGTACTTTTCGACCAAATACAGCTGAGGCCCTAACACAGTGGTTCTCAACCTTTCTAATGCCGTGACCCCACAATACAGTTCCTCATGTTGCGGTGACCCCAAAACCAAAAAATAATTTTGGTGGCTACTGTAAAACTGTCATTTTGCTACAGTTATGATTCACAATGTAAATACCTGATATGCATTATGCATTCTCATTGCTACAAATCAAACAATTTAAAAATAGAGATTAATCATAAAAACAATAATTATATGTTGAGAAATATTTATTACTAATTCCAATAAATAACATTTCACCGTGGCATAGCATGTGTCGGAAACTGTAATTTCTCTGCCTCTTATTGAAATTTATAGGAGGCCGCGGCAGATTGTGTGGTAACTCGAGATTCTCGGGAGCTCTCCCACAAAATCCGCCGCACTCACAATTCAATCAATAGGAGGCGGATTCAATACCGGAAACTGCTGATTTCAGCAGTTTCCTCATTCAGAATAGGGGAAAATAGTGGGAGATATGGGAGATAATTATACATTGGGGAACAGTGTGAACTACATCTTATAGTATAAGACACTGTGTAAATGTTTGGTGCTTTGTGTAAGTGTAAGCTGCTTTGTGTACTGTGTAATGATTACACACAAAGCACCTTACACAGTATTGTGTGTCTGGTGTGTGTAAGGTTTTTACATTATTAACCTTTTTTACACCAGCAGGCTGTCTCGCAGGCTCTCTTGCCTCTCTGCCTCCTAGGCTTCTGTCCTCCGGCGCTTGCTGCGTCCGCCCACTGATGACGCCAGCAAGCGCCGGACACACGTAATGCGCTGCTATGGACTGTGGAGAGTTCCCCCCGCTTCCCCCACCTCTTAGGCCCTGGACGGATGATGCAATCACGTCTGCACATGCGCGCAGGCATTCAGCTTGGAACGCGCATCCATAACGCCGTGCGTTCCAGCTGAATAGCGCTGCTGCAGACGGTAGTGCGACTTCTCAGCGGCTAAAGCCATCGGAAATATGTATTTTCCGATGGCTTTAGGCGACCCCTGTGTTTTAGTCGTTCGACCCCCGCCGGGGTCTCGACCCACAGGTTGAGAACCACTGCCTAACACCTACCTTGTAAAATTGTTAAATGTATGAACCGAAGACCAGGTGGCAGCTTTACAAACCTGTGCCACCGAGGCCTGATGCTGAAAGGCCCAGGAAGCACCAATGGCCCTAGTGGAAAGAGCTGTGACCCAAACAAGGGGCTCCTTCCCCTTGGCAGAATAGACTCTTACCACTGTCTGTCTAATCCATCGACTGATGGCAGACTTAGCTGGTGGAAGACCTTTCCGTGGACCCTCAGGTATGACATAAGAAGTCCAAACTATGGAAAGATTGTGTAGTAGTGAGATAATACCTTAGTGCTCTCTCTACATCCAAACCGTAAAGAACACCCCTTCCTTATTAGACACTGGAGCAGGACATAAGGAAGGCAAAACCATCTCTTCATTAAAATGAAAAAATACCTTTAGGAAGAAAGTCCTAAAACACTCAGTAACGAGGCTTAGTGATAAGCTGATAATTCAGAAACCCGCCTGCTGAGGTTATTGCCACCAAGATAACCATAAGCTCCCTTAGACTTAATGCCGCATCTACCATGGGAGGACCCTAAAAAAACAAGTTCAGGTCCCAAGTCGGCAGAAGTGGATTATGAGGAGGCCGCACATGAGCGACTCCTTGTAAAATAAGTTCTGATAAAATTATTCTCAGCTATGGGTTTCTGAAAGAAGATATATAGCAGATATTTGTCCTCAATTAAAAACCTTTATCAAGACTTCTGCAAAAAATCAATATATTCTACAAGTGAACCCCTGGATTCGCACCAAGCTATAAATGCTTGCCAGTAGATCACTTGATAAAGATTTCTTCCTGGCCTGAATCATAGACTGGATGACTGACGGAAATAAAACCTTTCTTCCAAGATAAAGGATTTAATAGCCAGGCCTTCCAAGCCAGAACTTGTGATTTGGAATGCCTTAGAGGCCCCTGTGTGAGAAGATCTGGATCGTCGCCTCCACAAGTTGCCCTGTGACATCCTTAATATAACTGAGAACCAGCTTTTTTTTTTGTCGCCGAGGAACCACCAGAATGGTTGGGACTCCCTTGTGAACTAAACCTTTTTTAGTACTCGACCCAGGAGTGAAATTGGAGGGAAAATGAATAAACAAAAAGGGTGAATGCTGACCACCGAAGAGTCAGGACATCTGTTGCTACTGTTCGAGGATCCCTGGACTGAGATAAACTTCGCACTCTCCGACTGAGCCGTGATGCAAGGGATCTACGTCTGGGATCCCCCAGCACATGCATAGGGATTAAAAAACCCTCTGGCTAAGAGACCATTCCCTCTGATGCAGGGCCGTTCTGCTGAGATGATCGGCCTACAAGCTGTCCATTCCAGGTATGTGTGCCACCAAAAAACATGAAACCGGTTTCTCGGCCCAAAAACCCAGCTCACTTCCATCAGGGCTTTACTGCTTCTGATGACCTTATGGTTATCCTTCCAGTTGTCTGTGTGAATCCGGACGGGATGCTCCATCAGATGTCCAATGTCTGAATACAATAGAATAGCTCTCAGTTTCAGGATCTTTATTGAGATACTGCTCTCCTTCAGACTCCACTGTCCCTGGATCGTTTGTGACTCCATGACACTCCCCCAACCAGATAGACTTGCATCCATGGTGATGATCTTCCACTGTACTGGAAGAAAGAATTTGCGGATCTGAAGAGGCTGAGGACCAGGATAGAGATTGCCTTGCTGACGGTGTCATGCAAAAAGAGGGATCCAGAGTGTGTGGGTATAGATCCCAGATTGTGAGCAATTCCATCTGCAGGGGTCTTGCGAAAACAGTGCAAAAGGTACCGACTCAAGCAAAATACCATCATGCCCAACAGACACATTTCTTGATGAACCGTCGGGTGAGGGCAAGACAAGAGACCCTGTACCCTGGCCTGGAGTAAGAGTCACTTCTGTGTTGGAAAAGCACTTTTGCCTCAGACGTGTCATGACATTCCCAGAAAAAAATAACTATTGAAGCTATGAAAAGAGATCCTTCTGGGCCCCCTGATATGATGGGGCCAATATCAACCGATAGATTCAGTAAGGGATTACATATATCCCCGACTTCTTATAGAAAAACATGAGACCTGCCAACACCTTGGTAAACACCCTTGGTGCTGATGATAGACCGAAGGGTAGCACCACAAACTGAAGAAGTAGGCCACCTACAGCAATGTAGGTATGCATCCTTATGTATACACTGTGGTTATAAAAACTCCAACCTCTAAAAGGGTGAGATACGACAGATCTCAATGCTTCTGCTTTCTGCTGAATTCGGGATACCCCTGACCAGAGATCTCTGATGGGGTCTGGTTCCTAATTTGATTTTGTAACCAGAGGATACAACTTCCTGTATCCAAATATCTGTTACAGGAAGCCTGCAAATATGAGCTAAATGCAGAAGCTTTCCCACCACACCTCAAGGGCGGGGCCATCCCTTCATGCCTGAGCCGGCTTCGAAGGGGGTCTGGCTTTATTTTGCCAGACACCTGTTGCCTTAGTTTGGGACTTTGTCTTATTCCAAAATAATTATCTTTGGTATCCCGAAGAGGCCGAACCTCTAGCCGGAACCCCGGAGTATTAGAGGCCTTGTGGAAGCAGTATTAGACTTCGGCTTCTGTAGCAGATTAGATGATTTACCACTAGCAGCATGCTTTACCAAGTCAACCAAGCACTCCCCAAACAGACACCCCACCTTAAAAGGGGAGTCCCGTCATATTCCTTTTTAGAGGCTATGTCAGCTGGCCATTACTCAAGCCATAAAGCCTCTGGCCCACAACCAGATCAAGCCTCCATAGCCTGGATCACATACCTGACCTGACGATCAACTGGGAGCATGGCTTCCATGAAAGACCCCTACGAGTCATAGAGACCAGTTGTTTTAACAACCTCCTGCTCACAAAAAATTCTATGGATGTAGCATAGGCCTGGCCGCAAGGTCAACCCCATAAAAGCACGACATGCCACCTTAGGTCCGCATGCAGGCTGCAAAGGGGGTTTTTAAGTCTCAGAAAGCACTGGCGACAGGGGTCAGAGCCCCCTTCAGGGAGGAGACAACTGTCTCCCTATCCACTACAACCGTAGCATAATCCCTGCACACCGTGCTATCCTTATCCAGTGCCACTGCATGTATACTGGACATGGGGTAAATCTGGTAAGACTAGATCCCTACCCCAGTTGCCATGGTGAATTTAATAATACTAGTCTATGACCTTGGGGTTCTGAGACCAATGCCTCGATTCAAAAAAGGTAGAAAAAAAATCTCATGGTAGTAAAAGATTCAATTCATGAGAAAAAAGCCTGAGAATGTCACTGTTACTGAATCACCAGATAAGAAAACAATGAAATTCAATGGCCCTTTTTAACTACTAAGAACAGTAGAGAACTGTTTACTCCTTTCTATGCTGTAGTAAAAGCTGCCATTGACTTTCATTGTATTGCATTTTCAAGTGATTCAGTAACAGTGACATTCTCAGGCTTTTTTCTCATGAATTGAATTTTTTACTACCATGAGAATTTTTTTCTACCTTTATTGAATCGAGGCCCAAGTGTATATATAAATTCTCAATAGTCACAAGACTACTGCGGGTCCTCTGGGGGGTACCACCATATATATAAATTATATAGTAATATTATATTTGCCCTTTCCCAATCTAACAGTATATATTTAAACATAAAAAAACAGTATTAACCTCCTTAGCGGTGATCCCGAGCGTGACTCGGGGTTAATTTGCGCTGTAAGTAGCGGTAACCCCGAGTCACGCTCGGGATCGAGGAGCAGGGCGGCGCAGTCTTACCTTCTCCCTGCGATCCAGCGATGTCCCCGCTGCGATCGCAGGTGAGAGCCGCGGCTGCGGCGTCCGTCGCACTTCCGGGTTCCGTCTCTGTGAGCCGCAGAGGCTCATGGGGGCGGAGCCGTGCGTCAGAGACAAATGTAATGGTAACGCTTTCGTTACCATTACATTTGCCTCTATCATAACGCCAGGGGGGTTAAAAAACAAAATGACCTACCAAAGGGGTTTAGGTCCACTTGAGGGTGGCCTAAGAGCAGCCCCATTTTTGCTGGCCAACAACCTCAGCTTAAACACATGGGAAAGAGCAATAAGAAAGGGAAAATCCCTTGGTCCCCCCCAAGCAGGCTCACCAGACAAAAACCTGCAGCTGACTTGCTTGTTAATGAAGCCTGCAGCTCTGAGGGTTTAACATTCAGAAAGCGCCCCAGACCCCAACGCTTCACCTTACCTTTACGGACCCCAATTTAAACATCAAAAAGCTGGGGAGGCATAGAGTTGGGTCAGAGGAATCCGTGGGAATAAAGTCGTGCAGGAAGCCGACAGGTTGAAATCCCCGCTTGCTGCCAATACCTAATCCTTGAGAGAGAAATCCAAGCCATCTTCACAGTCTACATCAAAACTGCAAGAAATAAACTGGTCTTTGATTAGAGGCAGCTGCTACTTATGGGGCCGGGAGGGGCCACACCTTTTTTATCTTGCAGTCTACACCCTCCGGGCAGGAATTACCCAGGTGTAATGATTAAGGGATGGCCTGGAATGGATTGGAAGAAAAATACTGATGGGGGTTTGCTACAAACCTCCTGATATATCTCAATCCACAGAAAGCTTCATGCTAAGGCAAATAAATATAGCCATTCATTTAAATGAGGTAGCTATTATGGGGGACTTTAACTACCCAGGTATAGATTGGAACATTGAAACCTGTGGATCTCATAAAGGTAAAAGTGTTTTATCTAAAACAAAAGATGGCTACCTTTCCCAACCAGTACAAGCGCCAACAAAGGGGAGAACCATATTGGACTTAATACTAACCAATGCACCAGACAAAATAGAAAAAGGTACACGTTGGAGGACACCCTAGACAGTGATCGTAATATTATTAATTTCCACTTAGTCACAAGGTTGCCTTATCATGGAGCCATAACAACGCAAAACTTCAGAAAGGCAAAGTCTGACCAGCTTAGAGATGAACTGCAACAAGCCTCCCGATATATATGAAACAACAGAAAGCTTGATGCTAAGGTAAATAGATATATTAGAGATGCCCTAAACTGCACTAATTTGGAAAAATGCCCTTAAAAATACAAGCATGGGCAGTAAATGGTATACTTTCAAATAAATCCTCAATTTTCATTGTGATAGATATTTAACTTACAGGTATAAAAAAGTTAGAAACAAGAGTAAACTAATGTGGTCAAACAAAAAGTTTGGGGGGGCCATAAACAACAAAAAAGGCACCTTTAACATTTAAAGCAGGAAGGGACTGCAGAAGCGTTAAACTAAAAATAAAAAAATAAACAGGTAATGGCAGCAAAGCTGGAGATAGAAATACAGATTGCCAAAGAGAGTAAAACTAACCCCCAAAGTGTTCTTTAGCTACATCAACAGTAAAAGATACAAACCTGAGAACGTGGACCCCCTGAAAAGCAAGGAGGGGACACCTATAGAGGGGAATGCTTTCATATTCACAAAAGAATGTGACATGCCTGGTGAAATACAGAGTAATAACCCAATCCCTCCATTAAATATCACTGGTCTAACCAAGCAAGAAGTGCATCCCGTTCTCAAGCAGATAAAAATCAATACATCATAGGGACCAGGTGGCATACATCCACATGTTTCACTGGAGTTATGTACAGTAATAGACAAGCCATTATTTCTAAAATTTATAGATTCAATAATTAGAGGGGTTGTACTGAGGGATTGGCGCTTAGCAAATGTGGTGCCAATATTCAAAAAGGGGTCTAAGGGGGAACCTGGGAAATACAGACCGGTAAGTTTAAAATTTGTGGTGGGTAAGCTGTTTGAAAGTTTTTTTAAGGGGATATTATCCTGTAGTATCTCAGTGAAAATGACCTTATTACTCCATATCAGCATTTATGATGATTCGCTCCTGCCAAACATAATCAGCTTTTATGAAGAGGTAAGTTCAAGATTGGATCGGGGGGAGTCCTTGGATACTATATATCTTCAATATATATTATATTATATATATTAATGACATAGGGTATGGATTAATCAGTAAAGTCTCAATATTTGCTGATGATACTAAGTTGTGTAAAGTAATTAACACAAAAGAGGGCAGCAGGCAGCTACACACAGATTTAGATAAATTGGAAGCATGGGCAGTTGAATGGCAAATAAAGTTTAACACAAAAACAAGATCATGGGGTGCATCATTTTACACCTGTACAAGTCACTGGTCAGACCCTATACAGAATACTGTGTAAATTTTGGGCACCAGTGCGTAAGTAGGACATATCAAAACTGGAGCATGTTCAAAAGAAGCCAACTAAGGTAATAAATAGAGTGCAGAGACTAGAGTAACCTGAAAAATTACATGCAAGGATTCCTTTCTTCTATGTAATAACATTTTCAGCTATGGCCACTACATCAATGTAAGGAAATAAATAGACTGAACTGTATGGACTAATGCCTTTATTCAGAGGAGAGGGATGGCCGGGGCAGCGCTGGGAGGAGAGGGACGGCCGGGGCAGCGCTGGGAGGAGAGGGATGGCCGGGGCAGCGCTGGGAGGAGAGGGATGGCCGGGGCAGCGCTGGGAGGAGAGGGATGGCCGGGGCAGCGCTGGGAGGAGAGGGATGGCCGGGGCAGCGCTGGGAGGAGAGGGATGGCCGGGGCAGCGCTGGGAGGAGAGGGATGGCCGGGGCAGCGCTGGGAGGAGAGGGATGGCCGGGGGCAGCGCTGGGAGGAGAGGGATGGCCGGGGCAGCGCTGGGAGGAGAGGGACGGCCGGGGCAGCGCTGGGAGGAGAGGGACGGCCGGGGCAGCGCTGGGAGGAGAGGGATGGCCGGGGCCGCCCTGGGAGGAGAGGGATGGCCGGGCCAGCCCTGGGAGGAGAGGGATGGCCGGGGCAGCGCTGGGAGGAGAGGGATGGCCGGGGCAGCCCTGGGAGGAGAGGGATGGCCGGGCCAGCCCTGGGAGGAGAGGGATGGCCGGGGCAGCGCTGGGAGGAGAGGGATGGCCGGGGCAGCGCTGGGAGGAGAGGGATGGCCGGGGCAGCGCTGGGAGGAGAGGGATGGCCGGGGGAAGGGCTGGGAGGAGAGGGATGGCCGGGGCAGCGCTGGGAGGAGAGGGATGGCCGGGGCAGCGCTGGGAGGAGAGGGATGGCCGGGGGAAGGGCTGGGAGGAGAGGGATGGACGGGGCAGCGCTGGGAGGAGAGGGATGGCCGGGGCAGCGCTGGGAGGAGAGGGACGGCCGGGGCAGCGCTGGGAGGAGAGGGATGGCCGGGGCAGCGCTGGGAGGAGAGGGATGGCCGGGGCAGCGCTGGGAGGAGAGGGATGGCCGGGGGAAGGGCTGGGAGGAGAGGGATGGCCGGGGCAGCGCTGGGAGGAGAGGGATGGCCGGGGGAAGGGCTGGGAGGAGAGGGATGGCCGGGGGAAGGGCTGGGAGGAGAGGGATGGCCGGGGCAGCGCTGGGAGGAGAGGGATGGCCGGGGCAGCGCTGGGAGGAGAGGGATGGCCGGGGCAGCGCTGGGAGGAGAGGGATGGCCGGGGGAAGGGCTGGGAGGAGAGGGATGGCCGGGGGAAGGGCTGGGAGGAGAGGGATGGCCGGGGGAAGGGCTGGGAGGAGAGGGATGGCCGGGGCAGCGCTGGGAGGAGAGGGACGGCCGGGGCAGCGCTGGGAGGAGAGGGATGGCCGGGGCAGCGCTGGGAGGAGAGGGATGGCCGGGGCAGCGCTGGGAGGAGAGGGATGGCCGGGGCAGCGCTGGGAGGAGAGGGATGGCCGGGGGAAGGGCTGGGAGGAGAGGGATGGCCGGGGGAAGGGCTGGGAGGAGAGGGATGGCCGGGGCAGCGCTGGGAGGAGAGGGATGGCCGGGGGAAGGGCTGGGAGGAGAGGGACGGACGGGGCAGCGCTGGGAGGAGAGGGACGGCCGGGGGAAGGGCTGGGAGGAGAGGGACGGACGGGGCAGCGCTGGGAGGAGAGGGACGGCCGGGGCAGCGCTGGGAGGAGAGGGATGGACGGGGCAGCGCTGGGAGGAGAAAGATGGCAGGGGCAGCACTGGGAGGAGAAAGATGGCAGGGGCAGCCCTGGGAGGAGAGGGATGGCCGGGGCAGCGCTGGGAGGAGAAAGATGGCAGGGGCAGCACTGGGAGGAGAAAGATGGCAGGGGCAGCCCTGGGAGGAGAGGGATGGACGGGGCAGCCCTGGGAGGAGAGGGATGGACGGGGCAGCCCTGGGAGGAGAGGGATGGACGGGGCAGCGCTGGGAGGAGAGGGATGGACGGGGCAGCCCTGGGAGGAGAGGGACGGACGGGGCAGCCCTGGGAGGAGAGGGACGGACGGGGCAGCCCTGGGAGGAGAGGGACGGACGGGGCAGCCCTGGGAGGAGAGGGATGGACGGGGCAGCCCTGGGAGGAGAGGGATGGACGGGGCAGCCCTGGGAGGAGAGGGATGGACGGGGCAGCCCTGGGAGGAGAGGGATGGACGGGGCAGCCCTGGGAGGAGAGGGATGGACGGGCAGCGCTGGGAGGAGAGGGATGGACGGGGCAGCGCTGGGAGGAGAGGGATGGACGGGGCAGCGCTGGGAGGAGAGGGGTGGACGGGGCAGCGCTGGGAGGAGAGGGATGGACGGGCAGCGCTGGGAGGAGAGGGATGGACAGGGCAGCGCTGGGAGGAGAGGGATGGACGGGCAGCGCTGGGAGGAGAGGGATGGACGGGGCAGCGCTGGGAGGAGAGGGATGGACGGGCAGCGCTGGGAGGAGAGGGATGGACAGGGCAGCGCTGGGAGGAGAGGGATGGACGGGCAGCGCTGGGAGGAGAGGGATGGACGGGGCAAGCGCTGGGAGGAGAGGGATGGACGGGGCAGTGCTGGGAGGAGAGGGATGGACGGGGCAGTGCTGGGAGGAGAGGGATGGACGGGGCAGCGCTGGGAGGAGAGGGATGGACGGGGCAGCGCTGGGAGGAGAGGGATGGACGGGGCAGCGCTGGGAGGAGAGGGATGGACGGGGCAGCGCTGGGAGGAGAGGGATGGACGGGGCAGCGCTGGGAGAGCAGCGGATGGATGGACCAGAGCTGAAGTAAAGGGATGGAAGCGGACAGAACTGGGAGGAGAGAGATACATGGGGCAGAGCTGGGAGGAGAGAGATACATGGGGCAGAGCTGGGAGGAGAGAGATACATGGGGCAGAGCTGGGAGGACAGAGGATGGATGAAGGCAGAGCAAGGAGAGGGATCGATGTGGGCAGAGCCAGGAGAGGGAAGGATGGATGAAGAGCTAAGGGAACAGGGGATGGATAGACACAGCTGAAAGGAGAGGGGTGGATGATGGCAGAGCAGAGGGCTAGGAAAAGAAGGGATTGATGAGGGAGAGCTGGGAAGAGATGGACGGATAGGTACAGAGCTAGGAAAATGGGATAGATATGGTGTCTGAAAGACGCCAGGGGCAGCTGTTCCAATTTGGGATGCTCCGCTTTGTGAAACCTCCAGGTTCACAGGTAATTCTTACCCGACCTCCAGGGATACATCTTCAGTCAAGTTTCCTAGCTGCTCTAATGCAAATGCAGGTGGAACACATGATTGAAGGTACAGCCAAGGTAATTGGTGGCGAGCCTGCACAAGCACAACAGGACCACTGGTGAGGTAAGAGTTAGCAGTGAATCTGGAGGTTTCACACGGGGGGCCTGGAGGAAATTTGGGAACAGCTGGCCCTTGTGTCTTTTAGACGTCAAGCCTGGCAGAAATTTCTGAACAGTTATGAAACCAAAAGAGAAAAAAAATATGTAACAGTTGCTGAGGAACAAGAATACTGATAGCCAGGGGTTTGTTCCTCTTTAACCCAACCCCCCACCCCATACTCCCATATAGCTCCTTGCCTACAATTCATGCTGATATGGCTGCTGTGAGCTGTGTTAGATCCCCGCTGGCACCTCTGCTGCACACAACTGTGCTCCATTATATTGTGGCCAGCCAGCAACACGCAGAACGCTGTATTAGTTCCACCTCTGTGTGCCGACTGGCACCATGAAGAATGCCATGCAGTGCAATGCACTTTTTACAGCTTCCAGGGGAGAATATAAATATACATAACAAGTAGAAAAGAAAGGAAAACATATTCACTTATTCACTTGACATTATCAACTTGATGGCAGTGTACAGTTCCAAAAACCTGATGGCTTGTGAAAAGAAGCCCCGTCTTATCAGTCTTGGCCCTCACATAGCAGGGTCATTTCCCAGAAGGCAGTTTCCTGTCTGAATATGCCCAATGACACATCTGCAGAAGTTTTTCAGAACCCTACTGGGCAGCTGGAAATCTCTCAGCCTCCTAAGATGGTATAGCCTTTGTTGTATTTTCTTTACCACAATGATGGATGTACACAGACCACGTCAAATCATGGGAAATTTGGGCTCCTAAGCAACAGAAGTTTAGGTGTTCTATTTATCACGAGGGGGTTCTAGTTTTTAATCTGTTTTACTGTAGTTCACTATCAGCTCTTTTGTCTTGTGTACTTTGAGGTGTAGGCTGTGTTCCTGGCACCAATTCTCCAAGTTCTTAATTACATCAAGGTACTCTAGGTCATCTCATTGTTGTCAGATGTCAGCCCTACCAAGACTGTATAATCAACAAACTTGATAATAAAGGTGGAGTTCGAACTAGCCACAGTCCTGTGTGTACAAAGTGCATAGTGTATACAAATACATCAAAACAGGCGCAACACAGCCATTACAGTAGTGTAATCCGGCGTTCCTAATGCCTCACGACCTAGAAAGCCACTCCAGGGATGGTGTATACAGTGTCGCTTCACATTAATTGGAGCCCGCATCAGATGCTGCCAAGCCAAGTGGAGCAGGAGTGAAAGGCAGACTGGGGGAGGGGTGCGATTTTATTAATTCCGATATTTAGGGTTATTTCATACTGTAGTTTCAGCATAAAAACTTTGTTACACTCAGTACAGTGCATGTACAGCCAATAAAAACCATATGGTAACAGAGTAAGAAACACTGTTTTGGTCATGGGTTAAACGGTGTAAACAATCACAGACTACTTTGACCTTGTCCTGCAGAGCAGACTAGTTTCGCTATAATGAGCTTCCTCAGTGTATGCTAGGAACTCAATCAATTTCAATTCCACTGCATCTGTAAATATACAGCGTAACATACAAAGAACATATATTTTAGACAACTATAACCATAAACAAACATTGTCCGATATTCCGATATTTAGGGTTATTTCATACTGTAAAAGAAAACAAATTGGGTTTACCCCATGTACTGGGGTTTATACCCAAGAGAGCCTAACCCACCACTTAGTCCCGATAATTAACCTGGCATATGTTGTGAGAGTGACACCCACCCCTATTTCTATGGTGGGCAGATAGCGGCTGGTTGAAAAAATGGCCCCTAATACCGTTATTGTAAAAATTATGCTAGGGTATAGCAGACCATCTCCCTAGTCAAGTGAAAGAATGTGGGGCTCATTATGAATCAACCTCGCCTCAATAAACCATTGGTTTCAAAATGGTACAATAAAATAACTTTTTATTTTAATTATGTAAGTTTCAGCATAAAAACTTTGTTACACTCAGTACAGTGCATGTACAGCCAATAAAAACCATATGGTAACAGAGTAAGAAACACTGTTTTGGTCATGGGTTAAACGGTGTAAACAATCACAGACTACTTTGACCTTGTCCTGCAGAGCAGACTAGTTTCGCTATAATGAGCTTCCTCAGTGTCTGCTAGGAACTCAATCAATTTCAATTCCACTGCATCTGTAAATATACAGCGTAACATACAAAGAACACATATTTTAGACAACTATAATCATAAACAAACACTGTTTGTAAAAAAAACATATTACTATAAATGTGGTACCTGTAAGTGCAGGGCAACTGCTTCTAATCATTGAACAGGTTTTGAAGCCTCTTATATATCTCTGCTAAAAAAGTTTTGAGACTGCACCGGAAACTGCATTGTATATTCACAATAGGATATTCAAGTGTAAAGGGCAGTGTGCACACATGGGTATAAGACACTCTGAAAATATGTAATTGGGCAAATCCCACTGTTTGCCCTACCACCCATCAAAACATGGCACAACCGCTATTATATAAAATAGATATTTCTTTATTCCTAGAAAGCATCACAAATACTAGACAAAGTTAAAAAACATTAAAGACAACAATATGTACAATAAGGAAGGATACAACATATGGGGGCAGTGGGGATGGCAGTTGTAATAAAAATAAATAAATATAAAAATAATTATCATTAATTATCACACTTCATATATATTGGACCCGGCTGCGAACTAAAGTGCATCAGTGCAATGTGCTAAATACCAAATGTGCTCAGTGGCGCCTATACTCTAAAACAATCCAAAAACCTAATACAAAATCATATACCAGAACCATGTGGTTCTAATCCCTAACAATAAACAATACAACTATGTGAACCATGAGTGAAACAACCTAACTGTAGCTATAGAAACTATATATGAGAACCACGCCAGGGGGGACCAAAGCAACAATCCCCAATATAAGAGAAAGTGAACTTACATAACTGTAGAGCCACCTGCCCACTGCCCACAACCGTCTACGCGTTGCGTGACGTCATACGCGTCACTTCCTCAGGACATCTGCTCTGAGGAAGTGACGCGTATGACGTCACGCAACGTCACGCAGGTGGCTCTACAGTTATGTAAGTTCACTTTCTCTTATATTGGGGATTGTTGCTTTGGTCCCCCCTGGCGTGGTTCTCATATATAGTTTCTATAGCTACAGTTAGGTTGTTTCACTCATGGTTCACATAGTTGTATTGTTTATTGTTAGGGATTAGAACCACATGGTTCTGGTATATGATTTTGTATTAGGTTTTTGGATTGTTTTAGAGTATAGGCGCCACTGAGCACATTTGGTATTTAGCACATTGCACTGATGCACTTTAGTTCGCAGCCGGGTCCAATATATATTGAAGTGTGATAATTAATGATAATTATTTTTATATTTATTTTTATTACAACTGCCATCCCCACTGCCCCCATATGTTGTATCCTTCCTTATTGTACATATTGTTGTCTTTAATGTTTTTTAACTTTGTCTAGTATTTGTGATGCTTTCTAGGAATAAAGAAATATCTCTTATATATCTCAGCCTTAATGACGAAATTTTAAGATGAAAGTTTGAGGAAAAATATAAAGTTATTTCATACTGTATATATTCTCTAATCCCAGGTCATTAAGCATAATTTGGTTCCCACTAGGGTTTTTTTTTGTGTGTATATTGTACGTATAGTATATAGTGTTTATTGTACTTGGTGAATAAAAATAAAATTCTGTGATTACTCACCTGTAGAATTGGTATTATAAGTATACTTGAAATAGTGATTCTGATAAACACAGACTGCGCCTATACCTCTCCGATGGTCATTCCACCCCGGAAGAGGAGCAGTATGAGGAGAACATGTAAGTTGTAGTCAGTCTTCCTGCATTATGCAGCATAGGAGAGCCCCAGAGTCATGAAAGCATAATGGATGTATGCTCATTATCCGCTGGCAAGTGAAAGAGAAAACATAAAAGTCAAATAAATAAAAAAAAGTTTCTGCTCAATAACATCTCCCCCCCTTTTTCTTCCAGGTGATGTACAATATCTTTTTCCTTTTCTGCCACCGGGCCTCTGAAGCCACTGTGAAAGCAAGCAGCAATTAGCTGCCAAGATCAGACTTTTTTATTATTAAAAAGCTCCATTCGATATTTGATCGAGTCTTTAACCTTTGAAAAATGAAGATCTAGCATGGAGCCCAGCAGTAGAGAATTAGCGGTGATGGCACCCCAGCGCTCAGATAAATGTCTTCTCTCAGTGTAAAGGTCTTTCTTCAGAGTGAAATGTTAAAATACTATAGAGATTCTGAGAAGCCCAAGCAATTCACTTTTCCGGAACAAGTAAAGTTCATTGTATTATTGGTGCTGTTCCACCTAAAATGGACCTGCATTTTAAAAAAACCCATCCAGCTTAAAATGAGGTGAACCTCATCATGAAATGTGATATGAAGAATTCCATTTCTTGTACAGCAAGTACAAAGGCTATCCACTGACACGGACTTCAAATGTGAACAACTATTGAGTTTAAATTCCAGAACGTGTTGCCCAGAAATGCTGGAACTGAAGCAATAAATGTGTGGATTTTAAAACATTTTAAGACCAAAATCCATTTTGAGTGGCAGGATTGGGTGTTAGAGGCAGGATCAGCAACTGCCAGATTACCAGATTAATTTTCTATTCCCAGGGAGGCATCAGTGGGTACACCGAAGGATAATCTTCATACTTCCAAGAGTTATAGGATGTTGCCATACGTTTCACTGCTGCAGGACCTTCTTCCATATATGTGATGTGCAGTCTGCCTTCTACAAATCAGGTACTGTGTAGCAGTACATCTGTCCTATAGGGTAATGGATGCCACACTTTCCCACCAGGCTTTGGGCCCAGCAGTGTATTAGATATTGCTGGCCACACATGCAACTAAATCAGACGCATGACGTCTCCTCTGCGCAAGTGAATAATTCATAAGAAATATATAGATTGCAATTGCGGGGATACGATTACTGGGAAAGATTGCAGTCGTGCCCCGAACACACCGCAGTCTATAAATCATGTTGGCGCTGGAAGAGGTGCGGTGTGATGGGCGGTAATTTTGCTGCAACTAAAACCGCCACCAGATGTAAAATGTGATATTACTTATTTCCAGTACCAAATATGAGCTGTTATAGGCGTTACCTGGCATGCCTGTTATAGGGTGGTTATATTGGGGGCTTATAAACTTTGCTTCACCTACTTTTGGGCCTAATAATTGGACGGTAATTGCACGGTAACAATTGGGTCCATCGGTTACTATTAACATTGTGAGTGTGATTCTTGGATGTGTAATACTATTAAATAGTGGTTTTAAACGTTATTGCACTAGTCCTGCTATTTTATCTCTTCCTATATGTGCGGTTTGTCATCTATTGAACCAATGCATTTTTGAGAGATTATACAAAACTATCCGCCTGGTGGGAATTAAGTTTGGATGTGGATGATTTGAAATTAAGCTGTCCATCCACTGACGTGTGGGAAATATTCACTTATCATCCTGTTTGGCTATGTTCAAGATATTCTTCTGGTAAGGATCTGCACATAGGGGTGTTAAGAGCACAGAAGAATTGGAGCACATGCAATTTGGAACGTGGTTGAAGAATTCAGAAAGACTTTATTGTTGTGGGTTTTTTGCACATACGGACACTGTATTTGGACACATATTAGGGTCGATTCAAAGAAACATGTAACAGCTTGGATTTGGGTGCCGATCATCCTATTTTTCCCGTCCACTCGTGCGTTCGTATGAACTTGCGAGTGATTCTATAAGCAAATACGTTTCTATCCTAAAATGTCCGTCCGTTCGTATGGCAGTTCGGGAATCAGACCTATGTCAGTTTCCATCCTGAATTTTCCGTTTCATTTCTCAGGTTGCAACATTGGTTTTGCCCTTTTTCCTTTTTTGTCTGGACGTAAATCCTTCTGATCTTGCGGCTGCGCAATACAAACTTACCTCATTAAAGTGCATTCTAAATATTTGGTCTTTTAATTTTCGTTATTTCATTCATTTTGTAGTAACCAACCATTAATGAATGCATTTGCATAAGTAAATCTTACTTTGTTTAATTTTTAGTTAACTTGCATTTTTTACTTGTGGATTTAATTTTAATATTTTGGCTTCAAATGGTACAACTTAAAATTTTGTGTGTGGTTACCCACACCCTCTACATACAGATTGCTCTCAAATATAAAAAAACACCCAGCAACTTCTGCATGTTATGAGCCTAGAAACAGCCAAGATGGCGGCTCAGGTATTATCGGGCAGCCTGCAAACAGAAAGGGCCTTGTGACTGTGTTGCTCTGCATTCTTTGATTTCTGACCTTTCCGTGCCCCCAGCTCTGCTGTGTCTGTGCAAAATACAGCAGTAACCCACATCCTGCACTTTATCCCGCTCTCCTCTCCTCAGTAAGTGTGATGCATCTGACCAAAGATGTGCTTAAATAATTAAACAAAGCAAAGGTAAACAACTACACCAATAAATGCAATCTAAAAATATTATTCTAGTACATCAATTTAAAAATAAATAACAAAGGACATACGTTTCTTTAATTAACGCAAATATATTGCAAAATAAAGGTTTACATGCAAAGGACTAATTAAGGTCCACATTAAAATGCTTTTATAAGGCATACATGAATCAGGTATGCATTGCTATACAATTTATGGCCTCGGCCATGCTGATACATGCAGTTCATTGGAGCACAAGACGCGCAGACTCCTCCACATAGCCAAAAAACCTGTTCAAGAACAGCAATCCGGCTGCTAAAAGGTGTCGCCAGTGGCTTTCTTTTAAAACGTATTTAGAGGTTTGAAAACTGTTCTCTGAATCACACGGAAACACATCCGATTATCCTAAGTTTTACGTTTTGATCCTAAGTTTTAGGATTTGATCCTAAGTTTTACGTTTTGATCCTAAAATTTAGGAACGAACTTCCGATGATCGTAAGAGCATATACGCATTCGTACGTAGGCTCGTGCGAGTCGGAAATGGCCAAAAAAACAGGAAAAAATGACTAACACCCACCCAAACTTACGATTCTCGATTAACTTTTGCTCTTTGAATCGAGGGGATTGTGTGATTTTGAAAGAAGTTAGCTCTGTGTACGTTTTATTTACACTATATTGGGTCCATCGGTTGTTTAGGATTCTTAAGCCTAAACAGTTAAAAAAAAAAAAAAAGACTCATTTTACACCACCACCCATTTTTCATCCCAATTGCAGATGCCCACTATCTCATTCATCACCACCAGCCCGAGATTTTCTTACCTGCACAGCACTCCCTTTGCAAAATCTCTCCATGGTCGCCAGCAGTTACACTGTCCAGAGCGCTCTTTAGCAATCTCCACCCCCAAAAGAAATCTTAGTGATGTGTCCCAGTGGCAAACGATCGGGGGGGGTGGATTTTGCCAGGAAAAAAAAGTGCAGTAAGGAGAAGGAAGAGGGGGCTGGTGGTGGACTATGCACTGGAAGAAGAATTAGCAACTGGGATGCCCCCATGTGTAGACCAACACTCATTTGGTGGAAATTGGGTGTTCCACTTTAAGTTAACCTTTATGCAATCCACACCACATTCTTCAGAGCTCCCAGAGTGAGTGAACCCAGCAGGCCACAGAGGTCATGCTTGCTGTGACAACTCACACTGGAAGCGCTAAGGGACGCGACCAACCAAATTTGGAGCGCGGTCTAGGAGAAGTGAAAGAAAAGCAGGCGCAAACTTTGGAGATCTGCTACAATGAGGGAAATAGAGGTGAGACATATGGGACAGTATCCTGGCGCAAAATCCAGTATATAGTGCTGGTATAAAGTTCAAGTCCAAATGACACACATGCAAATAACTGGTTGATTGTGGTAACCAGAAAATAGCTAGCATTAAACCGGACCTTCAGCGTGATTTAATGAAAAGCCCAAACTCTTAAAAAGCGGTTCCCCAGCATCTAAAATTAATATATTTTACGTTTTTAGTCACTAACTTATTATTCTTTCCCCCACTGGGCTGCAACTCTGTTCAGGAATTTAGGATACAGGCGCCGCCATCTTGACTCAGAAGCATCACACTTACTGTGGAGAGGAGAGTGGGATAAGGTACAGGGGGCGGGTTATAGCTGTGCTTTGCTCAGACAGAGCAGAGCTGGGGTCAGGTAAAGGTCAGCAGTCCCAGAATGCAGAGCAGCACAGTCAGGAGGCACTTCCTGTTTGCAGGCTGCCTGATAAGATGGTGGCTTCCATAAGCCGCCATCTTGGATGTTTAAAGGCTCATAACATGCAGTAGAGGCAGGTAGGATGATTTTTAATGTGAGCAATCTGTATGTACAGGGTGTGGGAAACATATAAGATAGACTCTTATTCAGAGTGAAGGTCCGCTTTAAAGTGGCCCCAACTCTTCCCCAATGGAATCTTACAGTATATAAAACATTTCTGAGCTGCGTCATTCTTTGGAAGAAAAGCTAAAAAAAAAAAAAAAAGACAAAGTCAAGAAGTTTCATGGTAGGCCCGTCTCATTGGATGTCTCTCCTTTAGTTGACAAAGGCTGATCAAGAAAAGTTTACCAGTGTTCTATTAAATGCTGAAAGAAAAAGGTCTAAAACATTGGGAGATGAACTCCTGGTGATGTTCTCACCATCCAACAGCAAGGGGCCTCCTATATACTTGCGAGGCGAAGACAGGATCATATACAGATAGCTTTAAGTAAATTAAAAATTAGACACAGACTTGTCAGTTTGATGTGAATAAAAGTGCAATTAGACCCCGCGAATAATTACCAGACGCGACCATCAGATACGGCAAGTGCACGCTCCCAGAAATGAGGTGTTTTAGGAAATCACTCTTGCTAAGGCCACGTATCTGATTTAATTACTGGAGACGAGGGAAGGAAGAGGGCTACATTAGCAGCATTACTGATCTTCAGGCAGGAAATAGGACCAATGCCAGAGATGGGGCTTTAAGTGGTTGCTGCACTTCTGAGCCTACCACCAGCCGGATACACAGATGGGCAATGCCCAAATCCATCACATTCCCTCTCAGATAACCAACAAAGGAGGTGCTACAATTGTTCCATCTGTCAAGCTGGCTTTACTTATTGGAAGATCGCTGAATTTCAGTTACTTGCCAGGGCAGCACCCAAGGGGTGGAGAACAACCTGCTATGGCTGCCTTTTAAAGCTCCCATTGAGGCAGATACTGGAGAAGCAGCAATTCCATTCTCCAGTGCAGCAATATCCATCAGGCTGGTTTCACACCTCCTAACACACCTACTCCATTCATTTCAAAGGATTGGGCGTACCAAAGCAGGGCGTGCTGAAGCCACTGTGGCATGCCGACTCTAATGCAATAAATGGGGGGGGTTAGGCATGTTTGTCTGTTTGCTGATGATACAAAGGTTAGTAATAGGGTGGATATTCCGGGAGGTGTCTGCAACATGGAAAATGACTTAGCTTTACTGGATAGATGGTCAAAACTGTGGAAACTAGAGTTTAATGTCTGTAAATGTAAAATCATGCACTTGGGTAGAAGGAATCCCGGCTCTGAGTACCGTATGGGCAGCACTGTGTTAGCCAGGACCTCGGAGGAGAGAGATTTAGGGGTACTGATTATTGATATCTGCAAGATGAGTGGACAGTGTAGGCAGGCAGTGGGAAAAGCAAGCAGGATGCTCGGCTGCATAGCTCGAGGCATCACCAGTAGGAAGAGGGAGGTTGTGATGCCGCTGTATAGAGCCCTGGTAAGGCCACAGCTAGAATACTGTGTGCAGTTCTGGAGACCTTACCTGCAAAAAGACATTATTCAAATAGAACGTGTCCAAAGGCGGGCAACGAAAATGGTGGAAGGACTTAAACTTAAAACAGGAGAGACTTAAAGAACTTAATTTGTACAGTCTGGAGGAAAGAAGGGAGAGGGGGGACATGATTGAGACCTTTATATATGTGAAAGGATTGAATAAGGTTCAGGAGGGAAGTGTATTTAAGAAGAAGCTTAATGATAGAACAAGGGGCCCAACCTGAAGCTAGTCGGGGGGAAGATCAGGAGCAATGTTAGAAAATATTATTTTACAGAAAGAGTAGTAGATGCTACTATCCTAAGATAAAGAGAACACACAGTATACACATAAGATACAGAGAACATACAGTATACACATAAGATACAGAGAACATACAGTATACACATAAGATACAGAGAACATACAGTATACACATAAGATACAGAGAACATACAGTATACACATAAGATACAGAGAACATACAGATGTCCTGAGGAAGTGACGCGTATGACGTCACGCAACGCGTAGACGGTTGTGGGCAGTGGGCAGGTGGCTCTACAGTTATGTAAGTTCACTTTCTCTTATACTGGGGATTGTTGCTTTGGTCCCCCCTGGCGTGGTTCTCATATATAGTTTCTATAGCTATAGTTAGGTTGCTTCATTCATGGTTCACATAGTTGCATTGTTTATTGTTAGGGATTAGAACCACATGGTTCTGATATATGATTTTGTATTAGGTTTTGGATTGTTTTAGAGTATAGGCGCCACTTAGCACA
Source organism: Gastrophryne carolinensis (assembly GCA_027917425.1). Taxonomy (NCBI): domain Eukaryota; kingdom Metazoa; phylum Chordata; class Amphibia; order Anura; family Microhylidae; genus Gastrophryne; species Gastrophryne carolinensis. Next base: position 190,869,272 of record CM051241.1, read on the forward strand.
TTTGGAATTTAGCACATTGCACTGATGCACTTTAGTTCGCAGCCGGGTTCAATATATATTGAAGTGTGATAATTAATGATAATCACTTTTATTTTTACTACAACTGCCATCCCCACTGCCCCCATATGTTGTATCCTTCCTTATTGTACATATTGTTGTCTTTAATGTTTTTTAACCTTGTCTAGTATTTGTGATGCTTTCTAGGAATAAAGAAATATCTATTTTATATAATAGCGGTTGTGCCATGTTTTGATGGGTGGTAGGGCAAATAGTGGGATTTGCCCCATTACATATTCTCAGAGTGTCTCATACCCATGTGTGCACACTGCCCTTTCCACTTGAATATCCTATTGTGAATATATAATTTGTGCAGTTTCCGGTGCAGTCTCAAAACTTTTTTAGCAATAAGATAAAGAGAACATACAGTATATACATAAGATACAGAGAACATACAGTATACACATAAGACACAGAGAACATACAGTATATACATAAGATACAGAGAACATACAGTATACACATAAGATACAGAGAACATACAGTATACACATAAGATACAGAGAACATACAGTATACACATAAGATACAGAGAACATACAGTATACACATAAGATACAGAGAACATACAGTATACACATAAGATACAGAGAACATACAGTATACACATAAGATACAGAGAACATACAGTATATACATAAGATACAGAGAACATACAGTATATACATAAGATACAGAGAACATACAGTATACACATAAGATACAGAGAACATACAGTATACACATAAGATACAGAGAACATACAGTATACACATAAAATACAGAGAACATACAGTATATACATAAGATACAGAGAACATACAGTATATACATAAGATACAGAGAACATACAGTATACACATAAGATACAGAGAACATACAGTATACACATAAGATACAGAGAACATACAGTATACACATAAGATACAGAGAACATACAGTATACACATAAGATACAGAGAACATACAGTATACACATAAGATACAGAGAACATACAGTATATACATAAGATACAGAGAACATACAGTATACACATAAGATACAGAGAACATACAGTATACACATAAGATACAGAGAACATACAGTATACACATAAGATACAGAGAACATACAGTATACACATAAGATACAGAGAACATACAGTATATACATAAGATACAGAGAACATACAGTATACACATAAGATACAGAGAACATACAGTATACACATAAGATACAGAGAACATACAGTATACACATAAGATACAGAGAACATACAGTATACACATAAGATACAGAGAACATACAGTATACACATAAGATACAGAGAACATACAGTATACACATAAGATACAGAGAACATACAGTATACACATAAGATAAAGAGAACATACAGTATACACATAAGATACAGAGAACATACAGTATACACATAAGGGCAGACTAGATAGACCGTATGGTCTCCTTCTGCCGTCAACCTTCTATGTTTCTATGTGGGGAAGGAAACAAGGCCTAGAGAGTCTGTCTTGTGCTGAGAGATGGAACTAGTGGATCCCTGCCCGTGCCCAGAGGAGCTTCGGGGACAAAAGGAGAGTATAAGCATTTTTCCTCTTTATAGCCTGTACAGTTCTTTTAACCTGTTATAAACAACATTGCTGCATTAGCTGCATGCTACAATGACCAGCCAGGCAATGACTATGCATCAAGTGAGAGCAGCGCCAAAAAAACTGCCCCTTACTTTGGCCAGCCATGCTGGGATTTGTAGTTCACAGAGCAGCCAAGAGCAACAAAGCATGATGTATTCTAGGAACACTTGCTTGTGTGCGGCACGTCCCCCCCACTCCCACCTCTGCGCTTGAAGTGTAAATTTGGTGGTTTTAGTATGGAAATCACAGGCTGGCGAGGAGGAAAATATACCCGCTCACATGAAAAAAAAATATCAAAATCAATCCGACATGAAAGCAGAGCCTGATCTTCTGATTACAGAGAACCTCACCTACAATCAGCAGCGCTCCTGCATCTGATATCCAGCCGAAACTTCTACCGATTAGCACATCGCTGGCGCAGGAGCCCAGGAGTTTGTGTTGGTCACCGATGTTTGGAGGACAAGTTTTCAAGGCCATGAAGTTTCTGCAACAAAGTGAAGCTAAGGGCCTTATTTATCAAGGGATAGCGCCAGGTAGTGTCAGCTATCGGCGGCTACCGACTCCAGAACGCCAGGCTGCGAACACAATCACGCATTTATCACGCTAAATGAGGCTAGCGCCGGCGAGAGCGTCGGCTAGCGCGGGATTCATCATGTTGCAGACTTCAGCGAACAGCGCCGCTGCTAATCCCATCACAACGCCAGGTATGACCTCTCGCTACCTGGCGCTCTCCAATGCATTTCAATGGAGAAATCTTTAAATATTCATAATTAATTGATATTAATGTTTTTTTTTTTTTTTTTTTTCTGTGACCACTTCTGCAATGTTAGTTTTTTTTTTAAGGTAATAAAATTAAAAAAAAAAAATGTGTGCAGAATTGATATTACAGGTCTGATATTAATGTATTCATATAACAAAATGTTTATAAAAACATGTTTATTTTTTTAACAAAAATATGGTTGGGGGTTAAAAAACTACTTTTAACCCATCGCCGCCAGCGCTCTGGGGTTTAAACAAGCATTTCACAGCGCAAGAATTTTTTGAGCGCGATTTGTTAATGAATATGCTGGGAGCCGTTCGCTATGGCCATTCGCTGTCATGCGCTCCCATACAGCGCGGAACCTGTCAAACAGCGACTCCTAACCCCGTATTCAACATTACCGCACACCGACTGAGTCGCTGTCAACAGCCGAACAACGGCCAAGCACAGCGAATACTAGCGGGCGCTGTGAAAATCACGCTACTGTCGCTACCTGGCGCTATTAATAAATCGGCCTCCCCGTCCCCCTACTGGAGTCAGATAGGGACAGAAAAATTAAATCTGTTCTACTGGGCAAAGCTAAAATATAAAACTCAGCTCAATGATTTCATGTTCATTAGGTGGCAACATAGGTTAGGGCTGTTGCCTAGTGCTTGGCAGTTTTTTTCTGCTAATAAAAGAACAAATAATTATCCCCTTAATTCCAAATTGTTACCCTTTATTTTTGCCATGCCAGCTCTGCTCCCTTTATTACATGCCCTGTCATTCATAGGTAGAGGGTTTGACAGCTGATGACATGAGATTTGAAAAGTTAGATCTGTAGGATCATAGATATAGAAAAGTAAAAAACAAGATATTGAAATGCCAACATGCACTAATGTGGGGTTTTAAAGCACACAAAAAACTTGATTTGGGATGCCTCATGGGGTTTGAAACCTCTGGTATCCCCACGTAGCTGGCAATTTCATGGCACATGTGCCAGCCATTGCCCTGCTGTTCTCGTTGTTGATTCATGCCCCACGCCAAGCATTTTGAATGGCTGGCACCGGAGATGAGGTGCCGCCAATGGCATGACCTGCATTCATCTAGCTTATCGAACATCAGGTTGCCCTGTTTTGTTATACTGGGGAACACACGTAAAAACGCTTACGGCGACACCAAGACACCATGTGTAGAGGGCGTTCCCCTTTAATACCCAGCAATCTATTTTGAATGCATGTCACTGACCACACCCTCTGGCCGGCACCAGCGATTCAGATGTTGTGGGTGCGCACTTTGGATAAAGGGGTGTCGAGAATGCTCATATATGCACCATGGGAGCGGGAACCAATGTAAGTTTACCGGCAATTCCAGGCATCCCAAATCCGGATGCTCTTGAAAGGACCTTCACCTTTTAGACTCTAGAGCTGGGGGCAGCTTAGGGGTTTGAACTACTTTAAGTGCTGCATTTGAATTTCATATGCATTGGTAAGGAGTCTGGATTTCTGACTTGAACAACAAGTGGATACTTCAACCTTTTAGAACATAATTTGGGAAGGTAAAAATGAAGTTTATGGAGCATGCAACATGCAGTTATGTTGGCAACTGTCCTCCTTTAAATCAGAAACAGAATATAATATAATGAAATATAGCAGTAGCAGAATATAAGCATTTTTGAATGTATAAATAGAGAGAAAGGGAGAGGCGGGCAAATCCAGTTGGTCAGTAAACAGAAGATCGTCTTTCAGTGACGGCCATTAAGCTAATGGAGCTTGAGAGGAGCGGACGATCAATTAGATCATCCGTTTAATGATCACAGGTTCATCTGCCATCCTGCCTTTACATTGTCAAGAGAACTGCAACATTCATTTTTCATGACATGATATCGACATTCATCTATCAGCATCCATCTACTGTACATGGCCTGGTCTTTCTTAAAGACGACCAGTCATTGCTGTGGCTATATACATGCCCGTTTGTGTGTATTTGGAACACGTATGGTGATCATGTTCCAAATTTCCAACAGTTCCAGATATCTTCCAAGAAAATTCTGAAATAAGAAGGGTCCCACTTAAAGTGGACCAAAATCCATGTAGCCCTGCTGCAGGATCTAAAATGGTTACAAGCGTGCCCGCATATGTGTGGAACCCCATGGGTTGTTCAGTGACCTTCAAGATTCCATCCCACAATGCATGCATGGGCCCCTCCAATTGTTGTGAACACTCCTGCCAGGCATATCTGCGCATGTGCCCTGGGAGCATGGATAGAGGTGAGTGAATGGGCTAAACATGGGATCCCAAATCAAGATACCCCTGTAAAGCAGACTAAAACCCAGGAGAGTGAAAATCCTGGGTTTTGGTCTTTTTTTGGGTAACAATTTTAGTTTGGTTTTGAGGAGCAGGAAGAAACTTTAAAGTGGACCAACACCCAGGATTTTGACTATCCCCTGGGTATTGGTCCACTTCCCCGGGGCACCCCGATCGGGGGTGCCCCGCTGTGTGAAACCCCCCAGAAAGCCCCCAAAACTCACCTCTCCCCGCTCCCACGTGGCCGCGCCGTCGGACAAGCTGATTGACAGCGACGGACAAGCAGCTTGCCCGTCGGCGCCTCCCGCGCGTCACTCTTGACGTGTGCGCGCCCGCGCCGGCCATTCAGACACGGCCGGCGCGGGCACGTCTAGAGGAGCGCGAGTGAGGCGGCGGCGGCGGAAGCAGCGGCTGGAGAGGTAAGGTTTTTGGGGGGTTTACACCCCGCGGGACATCCCGATCTCGGATGTCCCGCAGTGTGTGAGGTGATCGGCCCGGGAATCTTATAGATTCCCGGGCCGATCACCTCAGGGTCCACTTTAAGGTGGAGGTCCGAAAAAGTAGACCTGCATGCATGCAAAAAAAATCTCAGTTTCTTAAAATTTCAACCACTGAGCAGAGTATAACCCTGCTGCATCCAATTGATCAGTTTAGTCTCTTATTGAAAAAAACTAAATTAAAAAGGAGCTTACAACCTAAGAGTTGGAAAGAAGAGAGGAGTCCTGACTTTAAAGCTGAAAATCCAGTCCGCCATAGGGTCAGGACTCTGTATGCCCAGTCCGCCCTAAGGTCATGGCTTACGGGACAAGTGAAAAATCCCTCCTCCCCATATCTCAGGCAGAACTCAGGTGCTCCTGCTGCTAAGTATGACATGTGCGTCACTCGCACCTATGTCACGGGCTCATTTACAGCTCATCACTGGAGCCCTAAGCCAGGCGGGGAGCGACAATGATTGAACACGAGGCGTGTTTACAGTTTAGCAAAGCGATTTATCTTGTGTGATCGCCTCGCTCTGTCTGCTGTCTGTGTAACGAGTCTATTAGAAGCTGGCAAGAGGGACAGAACACCCCCTGACAAAGGCTGTTCGGAGGGGGTAGGGGCTTAGCAAAAGGTCACACTACCTCATCTGGAAGCTGCGGGCAAGCTGGAATTCACCTGTGAAATGGGTTATATGCAGGCCTTGGGAATTAAAGAGCCTCAACGAGGGCAAGATTGAGATACAACGCTACAACCGCCAGTACAATAGCACTGCCGCCATCAATAGAGGTCTTAACTCTGCACTGCTGTTGACGGAAAGTGGTTTCATCTATATACGCCGTGCGTTCCACAGATAATACAGATGTCGCTGCAATAAAGATTTTAGCCGCTATCAGATTGTGCCTTAATCCACTGCCACGAGGCTTTTTAAAGAGGCCCTGCCGTGAGTCAGCATCTCCAATCATCCTAAACTGACGCTGCCATACTGGCAACCCAACAGGGACCTGGATGTTGGGTACTGAGTGATCAGATCCCCGACTGAGTTTTCTCTAATCTTTAACACTATAGTATGTTTCGCCGGATCTCCCTCTCATTATGAGGGATAAAGATTTAATCTCTGCTGTTAAGAGGAGCGATACGGGATGGTGTTGTACGGTGAATGGCAATGTAGCGCTATTCTTCTTGTGACCTTGGCTTTGTCGAGCCTCAAGCAACAAAGTGTGACTGTGCCTCGTGGTAGCACAATGTGACCTTTGTGTGAAGACAAGATATGCCCCAGAGGATTCTGGGATTATAGAAGCAGAAATTCAGCCGTGCATTATTTATACATTACATTAAAAGACATGGTTCAGATTCTGGCAGAGGCGTCACCTTCTACCGTTTGCATTATTTGTCATGCTTCTGTTACATATGAGCAGTCACACCTTAGTATGGTCATATGCTTTCTATGAATGTGATTGGTCAGATTACAGCTTATTAAGTGAACACTGCTGTAGGGCCAGTCTCTCTTTCACGTAAGCATATTTCCTGTCTGTACAGTCCTCCCTAGGATAAGTCTCTGCTACATGTGAGTGGTCACTTCTCAACAGCAATGTTGTATTTGTGCTTTCCACGAAAGGTTCTGTCTAGAGATGAGCGAACCGGTTTGCACGAACCCGATTTTTTTTTGGTTCGTGCCGATTGAATTTTCCCTGAAATAAAAAAAAAAAATGCCGGCATGGTGGGAGCGGGCAGGCCGGCTACGCTGTCAGCGGGCGGCGGAAGCCGGTGTAGCGAGGTTGTGATGCCGCTGTATAGAGCCCTGGTGAGGCCACAGCTGGAATATTGTGTGCAGTTCTGGAGACCTGCAAAAATACATTATTCAAATAGAGCGTTAGGCAACAACAATGGTGGAAGGACTTAAACTTAAAATCAGAAGATACTTAAAGAACTTAATTTGTACAGTCTGGAGGAAAGAAGGGAGAGAGGGGACATGATTGAGAATATGTGAAAGGAATGATTAAGGTTCAGGAAGGAAGTGTTTTAAGAAAAAAAAACTTTTATGATAGAACAAGGAGGCACAACCTTAATCTAGTCGGGGGGAAGATCAGGAGCAATGTTAGAAAATATTCTTTTACAGAAAGTAGTAGATGCCTGGAACAAACTTCCAGCAGAGGTAGTTGAAAAATTGACAGTAATTGAATTTAAACATGCCTGGGATAAGCACACATCTGTCCTAAGATAAAGAGAACCTACAGTATACACATAAGGGCAGACTAGATAGACTGCATGATCTCCTTCTGCCGTCAACGTTCTATGTTTCTATCCCCCCCCCCCCCCATATTCCTCACTTCGGATGTCAGCTATGTATCACACTGGCCGCAGCCCCCGTGGCGCTGACACACATAGCGGCTGCACATCATTACAATTAAACTAATATCTGCATATTCAGTAGGAGCCGGGCTAAAAATAAACATCAGCGGTGAAGGATCGCCCCTCATCCAGGTGGGGAATGATCAGCGAGCAGAAAAGGCGATATTAAATCAGCCGCCAGGGCCTATCGCACCATCAGCGGCTCATCCGTTTGGCATGCCAAGGTTACAGTGCCGAGGCTTAATCAGTTATTAGACGCCATTCTTCATGCTGATGAGCAGGCGCGCTATTGCCACACCGACATCTGGAGCGAAGACTTTTTAGGAATTGAGATATTTCTGCAGCGTAGTTCAGTGGGAAACCTCGGAAAAACCCTCGGCTCTGTGTCATCCCACTGTAATGTTATCACTACTTCAAAGATGTAGTAGATCTTATTTAACGTCCCTCGAAAGTGAAATACGGCTGAGGAGACGATGACTTGTCATCTTCCAAGTTATTCCAGATGCATGGAGCCAATTTATCAAACTAAAATCAGCCACCAGAGACAACCAAAGCCTGAGCCACCTCTACTGCAATATTTAAACCAAACATCCCCCCCCCAGCCATGGCAGGAAGTCCACCCCCACGCAAATGGGCTCTAATACTTAGAAATATGGCCGTGAACCTTTCTAATGCCTAGGAAAGAGTTAATGTGAGCCATATTTTTCTTGTGGAACAAGGAGAAGAGGAGGATTATTGTTTCGTATTCTAGTGTTGCGTCCAGCTACACGTGAAAATTTCAAGGTCTTGTTAAAGACTAAGAAGGGAGAAAACACACATTTCTGGCATTCCAATGACAGCCAATCCGTGCGCTCAATTTTGCTGGGCTCTGCTCTGTGGTTTACGTACTGTGGAGGCAGAGAAGGCAGGTGCTACTGGGCTCGAGGCAAAAATGGGCACAATGCAAGCTGCCCCTCTCCTCCACCACCACACACCATGAACACTGTCAAGCCATCGCAATAGAAAAGTGTGCGCTGCTTTCAGGGCTGTGGAGTCGGAGTCGAGTCGTCGGAGGAAATTTTGGGTACCTGGAGTCGGAGTCGGCAAACAATGCACCGACTCCGACTCCTACTAAATTTTGATTTAGCAAGTTTAAATGTCCCAAATCACAAAAAGTTATAATTAATGACTTCTCTATTGTAAGAATAAAGACCAATGCATGCAGTGCCTCACGTAACCGCAAAACGAACACGTTAAGTGACCGTGAAGAAGCGTGCTTTTCATGTGCTTCACTATATGGCACGCAACGCACAATTAGAAGCGGCAATACTTATACTTTGCATAGTGTTGTGTTCTGCTGTTACAGGGAACCCATGGGTAACCGAGCCTCTCACTGATAAGGGATTAAGTAAATATGTTTTTTGCAGGACTAGAGACACTTGTATAAGTGAAGGGAATGGAGGATCAATAGTTCAAGACTGAAGCTGTACCATTGGAAAAACTGCTGTCATTCAGCAAAAGGCTATAAAAACTTGTAAACTTCGATTGTTAGCTTAAACTTTAAACATGACTATGGGATTCTACTAGGGAAATCATGTTTTATAATAAAGGCCCCTTTCTGGATCCTCCCACTGCCCTATCTTCAGCAGAAGATCAGCACACAGAAAGGAGAAGGCAGCTTCTGCCCAACTACCTCTCTCTGCTAGAAGTAATGACATGTATGTTGCCTTTCTTTCCTTCAAGGAATGTATAAAATACATTCACATATTAATACAGAGGAGTCGGAGTCGGGGAGTCGGAGTCAGAGTTACAAAAAACTGAGGAGTCGGAGTCGGAACATTTATCTACCGACTCCACAGCCCTGGCTGCTTTACTGAATGCTATTCGTGCTGCACTGCCTGTCGGCAAAATCTTGTCATTTGATTTACCGAGCACTAGCATTCCTGCCTCTACTTCCTGTACCCATCCTCAGAAATCTCTTCCTCACACAAGCTGCACTCAGTGGTAATAAGAGAGTTACTGGTAAGATTGTAAATAGCAGTCGTGGGGCTGCCAACTCTATTCAGCTCCCGAACTATAGCTTTTTATGATTTACTCTTCCATCTCAGCAGGGGGGTTATGAGCAGTTTAGAGCCCTCTGTTTCTGTGGGGGGGGGGGGGCTTATCTCCGGATCTCCATCTTCATCATAACAAACGGAGCTTCAATTAACCCGTTCCTCACCATTCTCTGTCTTCCCGTCATAAGATGACATTCCCCAAGGTGAGCGGGGGTCTGTGGCCACTGCTGTTGGTGAAGACAGGAGGGGATCACTATACAAAGAGGGAATGGGGCTTTTGGAGAGGGGTATTATTATAACATTTGCCACTTACTGGCACAATGCACAGTTCAGATGAGACTAGTGACACGAATCACAGATGGCCCAGTGACTAAATAACATGTCCGATTCCAATGACACACCGTACAAGCTTCCCAAAACATTTTAGCCCAACAAGAAAATGATATGAATACAGTATTGTGCATCATGAACGATCATACTACAGTATTCTGATAAGATTGTATACAAATTATATAAAACTGGCTGTTCAGTGTATGACCAGCAACAGTAATGTTCAGCAGCTGCGACCTTCTATGGCAACTCTATTTACTATCCCGTTTTTTTGTACCTTGCACCATGGGCATTCTGATTTGGGATGTCGTGCTAACCGAAATCACCCAGATTGCTCTCAAAAATCATCTTCTGCACTGGTCCCACGTTGCATGCGCAGACTCAAGTCAGCGCCGTATGCCTGAATATTAAAGTGGACCAACACCCAGGATTTTGACTATCCTGGGTCTTGGTCCACTTCGGTGGGGCACCCCCGATCGGGGTGCCCCCCTGTGTGAAACCCCCCCGAACCCCCCGAACTCACCTCTGTCCACGGCGACGGACAAGCCGCGGACAAGCGGCTCCTCCGCTGCCGCCTCCCGCGCGTCCCTGTTGACGCGCGCGCGCCCGCGCCGGCCATTCACAGGCGGGCGCGCGCACGTCTAGAGGGGCGCGAGGGAGGCGGCGGCGGCCGGCCGCCGCCGAAACTAAGGTAAGGAGTTTGGGGTGTTTGGAGGGGTTTCACCCCGCGGGACATCCCGATCTCGGATGTCCTGCGGGGAGGGAGGTGATCGGCCCGGGAATCTTATAGATTCCCGGGCCGATCACCGGTGGGTGTTGGTCCACTTTAATGCCCGACAAATGGTTCTGTGTAAACCCCTGTGTTTCCCTTTAGAGTGGGGAGCACTCCTACCCCCATCCTTTCTGAATTGGCTGGGCACAGGACTACCGATGTTTACATTGCCATGAGAGTCACCAGAAAAAAGGTCAGCGTTGTGGATGGGCAGTTTGGGATATCCCAGGGGGGAGGGAAGTTCAGCGGCCCATCAGAGTTTTGTTCCGCTTTAATCCACGGGGGGCTGTAGCCCAGCCCTGGAGTCCTTTAGGCACAAGAGCCAGGTTACAGTGGTTTTTGGTCTGTTTTAAAGTGGGTCAACTACCGACCTAGAGACTCTAGAGGCAGTTATCTCCCTCTTTTTAGGGCAGGGATTGCCCGGTTAACTCTCCTTTCCACTAAGCCCACATTGCATCCCCGCTATACCTTTATCTGGGGTTTGTACAAGCACCAGACAATTCTGAAAGGCTGATAAGGGCAATCCCACAGCTAGACATGAAAAAAGGATGCAGCCTGGGGCCCATGTCCTATTCAGATTTTCTTCCTGCTCAGAGCTGAGTGAAATGCAGTGCTAAGCGAGGGAACCCATATTGCGATGCTCCCAGCAGGAAGAACAAAACCCAGGATAGTAAAAATCCTGGATATTGTTCCATTTTAAAGCAGTCGTAAAAAGTTCTCTCACTGCTGTTGTGTGTAAAAGACAGTTGGTGTGTCTGGGATCTGTCAAGTCAAGATCGTGACAGCTTCTAGATAGGCCTAGTGCATTGCCAGGATCTTTTCCCCCTAGAGTGAAGCCAGGGGGCAGGACTTTTTGTCCGCTCTCTTTCTTTTAAAGGGGAATTTGCCTGTTATAATGACACCCCACCACACACTGGTGTGCCCAAGGTCATTGTAATGGGTGCTAGGAGACTGCTGAGATCAGATATTTGACTAGTGATCCTCCCACTCCACACAGCACCAGGATGGACTCTGTATGGAGGTAGGATATGGGTAAATCGGGGGAACAGATGAGGGGCAGTTAGGCTGATTGCAAGGGGAGGATGGAATGTATTGGTGATTGCTTGGGCAAAGGAGGTATATGGCTGATTAGGGGTATAGTGGTGATTGAGGGAGGGGCACTATGACTTTTGCTATGGGCCCTGTGAAACCTTTGTACACCGCTGGCTGTCAGCTGCACAGCAGGACTCCCCAGGGAGCAGAACTCTTAACGCACAAAAAATGCAAGAAAAAAAACATTTGTTTGAATAGGGCGTTTGCCTACACCGTAAGGTAATATTTTAAACTTTCAAAAAAATGTCCTTACCTCACTGGAAAAATACCCCATCACAGTTTATTTCACTTTCCCATGTGTTGTTCTTGTGTGCGGTGGCACCCCGGATTGGGATGCCCTACTGGCTAAGCCGCCAGCCGCATCTCCCGCCCACCTTGCAGCCGTGGCATGCATGCGCTAGAGGTGAGAGGGGATGCGGCCGGAGCACACAGACACAGCAAGGGTTACGGAGGAAAAAGGTGAGTCGGGAGGGGTTCACACAGCGGGGCATCCCAATTTAGTGATGTTCTGATGTTCCTCTTTCTGTTTCAATCTTTTTATTGTAATTTTTTTGAATATAAAAAATAAATGGCATGACATTTTGTTCTTCTACAAATAAACAGTTACAGAACGTGAGTTGTCATTCTTCATACAGTTTCTCATACAATCATGCCATTTTCAGTAAGTTACTAAGGCACATTTAGGATATTTGGTCTCCTGAAGTTTAATTATGTGCCGACATGAGCGACTTAAAAATTAGCACCTATCAACTGATAGTCAACCTTATTCAAATTGACAGCAAGGAAAATGGTCCTCTCCTGCCGCAAGCTCTCCACACCGCCACCCCTCTGGTATCAGGGGGGGATGGAGAGGGCTAAGGGATCTAGGGAAGAGGGGGAACGGTAAACGACAAGTAGGGAGGAGGGGGACAGGTGGGAAACATGAGGGGGAAAAAAAAAATAAATAAATACATACATAAATAAATACATAAATAAATGAAAGAAAAAAGGAGGGGGGGGGGGGGGGAGTGCAAAAACGTGAATATGCATTTGAGGGGAAAGGTTTGCAGGCCATCCCTCACCGCAACAGGGCCTCTCTCAAGTCCGGCTGATGTTCCTCTTTAAGATACAGGTTGCATTTCACATGCAAATGTGCATCCAGAGTTCCACCTGATTTACTAAATAATTAGCATGGCCCCCAGCGATGATTAAATCATTTGTGCAGTACACAGCTGTTTGAAGGAACTGTTTATGTGTAATAGCAAATTATTTCCTCTTTTGAAAGCTCAATATAATTTGGAAAAATAAAAAGAAGTTTGGGGTATATAAACGTTGGAACAACAGCAAAGTTTTCTTGTATATATGTAAATTGCTTAATTAAAGGTATTCATTTTATCATATGCATCGCTTGATTAATTAAATATATGATTGAAATACTTGCATTTAAATTGATTAAATGGTTAATAGTATTTAAATTGATTAAATGGTTAATAATATTGCTTAATCACCTTATAAAATATTCTAAATTGGATAACTGTTGGTGTTTATTCATGCATTGCAAAGCAATGAACGATTAAATCATTTGTGCAGTACACAGTATTATAATTGTTAATGTGTAAAAGAATAATTGTTATTTTCTTTTCTAAATGCTCAATAAAGAATGCTTTGAAAAAATAAAAATGATTCATTTTATTGGTGTATATAAGTGGGGATAACGTGTTAGCGTCCTGGGGTGAGACATTCACACAGTCGACTTGCATGTGGGTGGGAATGCTCGTAGTAAAATGTGAATTTTCCTATATATAAATATAAATTGCTTATTAGGGATTGACCAGTCAAACTTGAAATCCATGTGCCTGGCAGTCCACCTGATGCAGTGTCAGTCCCATGTGGTCTGTTTGCTCAGGTCGAAGAAATGAAGGGGACTAGGGACCTTATTTATGAAGGAATAGCGACAGGTAGCGACTGGTGAGCGGCCGGTAATGACGGGCCCCGCCACGAGAACGCCGGCTCCCCACCACAATCACACATTTATCAAGCCGATCCTGCTTAGCGACTGAGATAGCGCCATATAGCGACTCATTCATCATTATTCCAGCCTCAGCCCACAGCGCCAGCGTCCAACCTTGAACAGCGACAGGTATGACCTCTCGCTACCTGGCGCTCTCCAATGCATTTCAATGGAACAATCTTTAAATATTCATAATTGTTATTAATGTTTTTTTTTTTTTTTTTTTTTTAAATGTTAAAAATTCTGTGACCACTTCGGTAATGTTAGATAATTTTTTTAAGGTAAAAAAATAAAAATAAAAAAAAAATTGTGCAGAATTGATATTACAGGTCTGATATTATTGTATTCATATTACTAAATTCTTTAAAAAAATTTTTTTTTTGGTTTCCAAAAATATGGTGGTTTGGGGGGTTAGAAAACTACTTTTAACACATCGCCGCCAGCGCTCTGGGGTTTAAACATGCATTTCACAGCGCGAGAATTTTTTGAGCGTGATTTTTTGATGAATATGGTGGGAGCCGGTCGCTCTGACCAGTCGCTATCATGCGCACCCATACATCGCGGAACCTGTCAAATAGCGACTCGTCACCCCGTATTCAACATTACCGCACACCGACTCAGTCGCTATCAACAACCGAACAATGGGCAAGCACAGCGACTACTAGCGGGCGCTGTGAAAATACTGCTACAGTCGCTCAACTGTCGCTACCTGCCGCTATTAATGAATCGGCCTCTTGGTCTTCTTCCTCCAGCAACTCCCCCTGATCCAGGCCACCAATACAATCCTGGGGCTCGTGTCAGGTTGACTCCCCCTCTGTTATTGGTAGGTTAGGATCAATCTCAGCTCACTTCAATGCAATGCTCATAGTGTACCCTGCCACTCCCATCACAGAGGACAGCACATGATTCGAAAACATGATTTATAATAGCTATAGTTTCGTTTTTTAAAAGGAAACAAAATAGACCGTTGCCATGTGTAGTCCTACACAATGGGAATACTTTGGAGTGGGCCTGGACAATCACTTTATTCAACATATTCATTTTATCGTTTGTATTGTTTAAAGCAGTAAGGATAAATTAAGATTTTAGGGTGACAACGTGGTTATGATTTAGGGTCAAGACAGAGGCTATGGGCATGGGTTTAAAGGGGAAATGGCAAAGGAGAGCTATAGGGTTTGAGAGGTATATTACCTCTACCCCCTAGTGGCAGGAGCACCAAAAATATATACACAACAATCATTTAATGGTAAAATTCAGCAAATAGCATAATTTATTAGGAATACTCCAACAAACAACATTTAACAACACACAGTTAAAAACAATGCGTCTCCCCAAATTACCTCCAGTGCACAACAAATGTACTGGCAAATATATTTCTGGGAAACTCCCTATTATTAACTGTGGTGAGGCAACAATGGCCACTAACTACCTGCGCCGGCACATGTACCTAATTGCTAATCATACCATAACTACCCAGACATAACAACCAACCTAATAGTGACCCCCTTGCAGATCCCCTGCTCCAAATTGATGTGGTGCTGACCCTGTTGCCTGGCTCTTAACGGTTTTGTATTCTTTCTCTTACTTTTTCCTGTGTATTATGTGTCTGATATAAGTTTTCCAGTTGATGCTTTTGCACCTTTGAGTATTCATGACCAATAGGTTATTTAATATAATCACTTAGCTATTTATTCGTTCATTCATGCACATTCATGCACTTTATTTGTAATTTATTGTTCATATTAATATTTTTATATTAATTAATTATTAGCACTAGGTTTATCGTTACAAATTATTGGTAATTAAGTATTTTTATACATTTTTATATTTAAAAATATTTTTTTGATTAATGATATATACCGTATATACTCGAGTATAAGCCGAGTTTTTCAGCCCACTTTTTGGGCTGAAAAAAAGCCGCCTCGGCTTATACTCGAGTCAGTGCCGAAATGGGGGAGAAAAAGGGGCCAGGCGACATGCCCGTTCATTTCCCGCCCCCGTGCCGGCTCCCGCACTCACCCTCTCACTTGCAGCTGTTCCTCCGCTGCCACCCGCACCTCATGTGCCGGGGACGGGACGCCGCTCAGCGTACGTTCGGGCCGGCTTCTACGGACAGGCTGTGCAAACGAGAGGTAAGTGTGTATACCGTATATACTCGAGTATAAGCTGAAAAAAGTCGCCTCGGCTTATACTCGAGTCAATAACTTGTTCCATTTTTTTATGGGAAAATTAGGTGCCTCGGCTTATATTCGGGTCGACCTATACTCGAGTATATACGGTAAGCATTTTCACTATTTGGTTGGTTGTTATGTCTGGGTAGTTATGGTATGATTATATTTTAGTCAGCAGCAATTAGGTACATGTGCCAGCGCAGGTAGTTAGTGGCCATTGTTGCCTCACCACAGTTAATAATACGGAGTTCCCCAGAAATATATTTGGCAGTACATTTGTTGTGCACTGGAGGTAATTTGGGGAGACGCATTGTTTTTAACTGTGTGTTGTTAAATGTTGTTTGTTGGAGTATTCCTAATAAATTATGCTATTTGCTGAATTTTACCATTAAATGATTGTTGTGTATATATTTTTGGTGCTCCTGCCACTAGGGGGGTAGAGGTAATATACCTCTCAAACCCTATAGCTCTTGTTTGGATGTACTGACCTTAGGCAGTGTAGCACATTGAGATTAGGATATGCGGTGCGCCCCCTGGTTGGTGATTTTCTGGGAAATGGCAAAGGGTTAAACTGGTCTTCTTTCTGCTTGCCCCATGATGTCACAGGCTATCTTTTATTCAGCAGGATTTTTCATTCCTTGATAAACCCTATAGAACAGGGGTACTCAACCACTTCTTGTAAAGGTCCATTTACAGGCATCTGGTAAAAGGCGAAGGTCCGGACGGGGTGCTGTCGGGGGGGTGGATAGTTAGAAATCAGCGCACTGGGGGCGGGTTGGGGGTGGATTATACCTTGCAATGCCACTTCCTGCACATGCAGTACTTCATATTGCAATGCTAAGTGTCAGGGAGTCATGAGACACTGTCAGGGAGACAAACTACATCGCCAATCCTGTCAGGGCAGGGGTCCAGAAATCTGGCACAGAGGTCCGCATTCGGACCCCTGCTATAGAACTTGCTTCCTTCTGCTGACTTTTCAGGGTCCCCAAAATTAATTGGCTTCTGAAAAGGCTCTTACAATGAAACATGCATATATAAGTCATCATCTGCTGCTGAGGAGGTGCTGCAGAGGGAAGAGAGTTCACTGGCAAATATTGAGAAATATAAAGCAGACTGAATGAACGCTGGATGAAAGATGCAGCTCCTGACAGCCAGTATAGAGAAAGCAGGCAAATTTAAGACTTTTGCTTGGAATATCCCTTTAAGATCTAGTGACGGGGGGGGGGGTCTAGTCTAGGGTACAGCTGGGCAGGGGCATCAACTAGATTGGCTTACCTCTAGTTGGAGCCATATACTATCAATACTGTGAGAAGGCAAGCCAAGAAAATAGTAAGTGCATGAGGAGGAGCACATTTCTTTCAATGTCAGAGCACGTTGTCGATACGCTCTGATGAAGATTCTCCAAATGTCACATCGCGTCAGGACTCATCCCAAGTCATCCGTGATTATCTCCACGGCGCGCTCTATTGGCTTCCTTGCAAGCGCAGACGAGCCTTTAGAAGCAGTCTCTTCCCCTATAGGATTCGCTAGCCCCCCCCCATCTCTGTACTGATGGATGGGCATGGTAACAAGGAGATCTTTCTCTCGCAGAGAAAGGTCATTATTAATATCATGGATGACAGAACCACTTAAATCAGCGAGCCAATCAGGTAAATAGCAGAGGAGCAGCCAGATGATGAGCGGCAATATGAGGCCCCGATGTTGGCTGCAAGGCTGATGGCAGCAGCACAAGGGTCAGGAGACCTGGGATTGCTTAAACCATTGTTGTGTTGAAAGCAATCTTTCCATTGTCTTTAAAGAGGAACACCACTCGGGATTTTCACTCTCCAGTGTGTTGCTCTTTTCTGGCAGGGAATTACAATTTAAGATGCTCCGCTGTGATGTCATTGCCACACCTGTGCAATGACTAATCACCTGCCATCTCACAGAGAGGGACAGCAAAATAAACTGTGTTCGAGGAGGTTCGTGGAAAAGGGAAAATATCAATTTCTAGTTCTACACGCGAAGAAGGCAATATCGGCAGGAGCTTTGGCCAAATGTATTTCACAACTTTGGTGGGTTTTGGTCCGCTTTAAGTGTACTCCTAACTCAAGCAAGCGTACCGAATTACAACTTCTTCCCACTTGCTGCAGTGCACATTAACCCTCTTACACTTGCTCCAGTATCAATTACTACTTTAACTTCATCCTTAAAGTGGACCAACACCCAGGATTTTGACTATCCTGGGTTTTGGTCCACTTCGGCGAGGCACCCCGATCGGGGGTGTCCCGCTCCCAGAAACCCCCCAGAAACCCCAAAAAACTGACCTCTCCCCGCTCCCACGTGACCGCGCCGTCCAAGCGGGTCACAGGAACGTCCAAGCCGCTTCCGCCGCCGCCCCCTCCCGCGCGTCACCATTCACAGACGGCCAGCACGGGCACGTCTAGAGGGGTGCGAGAGGTGGCGGCGGATCAGGTAAGGTCTTTTTGGGGTTTTTGGGGGGTTTCACCCCGCGGGACATCCCGATCTCGGATGTCCCGCGGTGTGGGAGGTGATCGGCCCGGGAATCTTATAGATTTCCGGGCCGATCACCCCTGGGTGTTGGTCCACTTTAAAGCTGCACACAAAATGATCCCTGCTACACCATATTGTGTTACACATAACCACCAACACTACCTGCAGTGAACATAGACTCCCCCACCATCCCTGCAATGCACATTAACCTCCTTACTTTTCCTGTGGTGCACATGAACTCACTCACATTCCCTGCAGCGCACATTACCCCCCCACCATCCCTGCAGTGCACATTACCCCCCCCCCCCCATTCACTGCAGAGCCCATTTACCTCCATTCTCCTTTGCGGGGCCCCCAATAACCCCTATTCTTTATGCTGTGTGCATTTGCTCCCCTTACTTTCCCTGCAGTGTGCATTAAACCTCCTCAACCTCTCTGCAGGGCATATAAACCCCCTCATGGTTCCTGTAATGTATATTAACCCCTTATCACCTACCTTCACACTCTCTTTGCAGTATAAATTAAGTTAAAGTGGACCAACACCCTCCTTGATCGGCCAGGGAATCTATACGATTCCCAGGCCGATCCGATCCCTCCCTGCGGGGCATCCAATATCGGGATGCCCCGCTGTGTGAAACCCCCCAGGACGCCCCATTCACCTTACCTTACTCCCAGTCCAACGGCGCATGCTCGGGCCGCGTCCGCATCTCGCGCTTCTCTGTAGCAGGATGCGTTTGTGAGTGGCGGCGCGGGCGCGCTCGCTGTTGGAGGGAAGTGCGAGATGCGCCTGCCAGCATGCTCGGAGCCGCTGTGGTTGTACGTCGCTTGGACGCGCATACCACAGCGGCTCCGAGCGCGCTGGACGAGCGGCCGCGCATGTGCCGTAGGAGCAGGGTGAGGTGAGTTTTATCGGCCGTTCTGAGGGGTTTCACGCAGCGGGGTGCCCCGCGGAAGTAGACCAAAACCCAGGATAGTGAAAATCCTGGGTGTTGGTCCACTTTAAAGGTTGTAAGCAATTTATTTAACACCCCCTATATACTCGCTGAACTGGGCTTAGAAGGATGAATACTTGTAATATTATTAAACTTTGGTCAACTCTGAATATTAAAGAGCCTCTAAAGGCAGAGCTCAAAATCACATCGACATGGTCTTACCTTCAGAAGGTGGATTTCTTCCAGTCTGAACTCTCAGAAGAGCGTTGGGGTGATTTCTTGTCTCCTGGTCTCCAGCCACACCTTCCAGTTTTCTCAGTCCTTCTGCAAATCAAGAGACCGTGATTGTTACATGCCTGTCAGTAGCACTATACATCCAGCATAACAGACTTAGGGCCTTATTTATCAAGGGATAGCGCCAGGTAGTGTCTCACTAGCGCCAGGTATCAGCAGCTATCGGCGGCTACCGACTCCAGAACGCCAGGCGGCGGACACAATCACGCATTTATCACGCTAAATGAGGCTAGCGCCGGCGAGAGCGTCAGCTAGCGCGGGATTCATCATGTAGCGGACTGCAACGAACAGCGCCGCTGCTAATCCCATCACAGCGCCAGGTATGACCTCTCGCTACCTGGCGCTCTCCAATGCATTTCAATGGAGCAATCTTTAAATCTTCATATTTAATTATTGTTTTTTTTTTTTTTTTTTTTTTTTTTAAATGTCAAAAATTCTGTGACCACTTCGGCAATGTTAGATATTTTTTTTAAGGTAAAAAAATGAAAAAAAAAAATTTGTGCAGAATTGATATTATAGGTCTGATATTAATATATTCATATTACAAAATGTTTAGAAAAACTTGTTTAATTTTTTAATCAGAAAATATGGATGTTTGGGGGTTAAAAACTACTTTTAAGCCATCGCCGCCAGCGCTCTGGGGTTTAAACAAGCATTTCACAGCGCGAGAATTTTTTGAGCGTGATTTGTTAATGAATATGCTGGGAGCCGTTCGCTATGACCATTCGCTGTCAAGCGCTCCCATACAGCGCGGAACCTGTCAAACAGCGACTCCTAACCCCGTATTCAACATTACCGCACACCGACTGAGTCGCTGTCAACAACCGAACAACGGCCAAGCACAGCGAATACTAGCGGGCGCTGTGAAAATCACGCTACTGGCGCTCATCTGTCGCTACCTGGCGCTATTACTGAATCGGCCTCCCCTTCTTTTGGTGGTCAGAGAATTTTGCAGACAGCTATGAAGCAGAAAAGAAACAGAAAGCAAAAGAACATCCCCCTCCAAGACACATGGAATGCAGTGTTCCATACAGTGTGATACAGGAAGGGTGGTGTTTAGTCCACCACTTCATCAAGTAAAATGTGGTCTTTGGTCACAATAAAGGGCTAGACAATAAAATCTTGATTCAGCAGCACAGTTGCATGGGAGGTAAAGAAAGAATATTTCGATTGTACAATTAGCCTGCAAAAAAAAACTTTTTTGCCACTACATTTAAATATTAACCATTTTTCAATATAAAAACCCCTCCTTCTCAGTACACAATCTTAAGCGTTTGTTTCCTCCCAATTTACAAGACTCAGCCATTTAGAGATATAAACCTATATGACATGCACATCACATTTACCCAGAATTCCCCTTTAAGATCGAGCACAGAAGCCTGCAGAGCCCTATGAAGAGTTTATTACAGGACTCTGTCATTTACACATTTGCCTCCAGTGCGGTTTTTATTATTGCGTGTCACTAGCCTTTAATAAACATTGGAAATCTGTAACGGTAACGGTCCGCGGCTAGCCGCTGCAGCGCTCTCCATTTATTCCTGGCTTTCGGTGACTGCAGGGAGGAAGAGAAATATTGTCAGCAAGAGCTTATTCCAGAGAGGCTGAGAAAATAGAAGACATCATTCCAATAAACACTGTGATCATGCAGTTTCAGGCTCCTCTATCCCCCTGCGCTGGCTGCGCCCCACTCCCACCGGGGTGGAGGGCTGCTGTAATCACGCCGCATGGATCACCTCTCATTTTTCTCAGCAGTGAACAAGTGGCCAAGCCAATGGGGTGGTGGGACCAGGAGCCTTTACAGAACTAAATCTGATTCCGAAGTGAGGGGCTGAAAGATACGACGGAGTTAGAATAATTGACAATGGATGATATTTTCCTCTGCTGAATACGAAGAGATAAATAGCAGGCGTCTCTGGCACCTCTAACCTTCGGACTCCGGGGAATAGGTTATAGACGGTGTGGTAAATTGTATCAAAATGTCTATTTCTCCCCTGCTTGGCTGTATAAAGCACAATCCAGGCCAGGTTTTCAGGACCCAGGTCACTTCCCCAATTCCCTAACGGGTTGTTACATGTTCTATGGCCCTCCACAAGTGTGCACGCTGATTACAGGGGAAGCCTGTATAAGAAGAGAGCACACGGCCTTTCCTTTGTCTATGACCAGCCTGTTGGAGTGAGCCCAGGCTGAGCTGCACCGTGGCGAAGGATAGCACTGGACATTGAGCAGAGGGCTGATACGCCCTGTAAAGTGGACTGGAATTGATCAGCTTGCTGGAGTACCCAGCCCAGGACTATTTGGTTGGTGAAGTAACCCTTTTTGCTTACTGCATTTATGCTGCAGTCTTTGGACTATCTACTGAACTTTGCTGAATAAAAGCCATTTTGCTGTTCAAACCCGTTGTCCGTCACTGCTGATTGTTTGCCCGCTTACAATGGTCATGCTAACAACATGTTCGGGTATACAATAACCCACCTACATGCTGCAGAACGCCTTAACCAACTTAAACATGCTGCAGTCTATACGAACCCCCTTACACATGCTGTGGTACACATTAACCCCTTCAAACATTCTGTAACTGTATATTAACAGAATCACATGTGCGGTGGTACACCTTAAGTCCCTCAAACTTGCTGCAGTCTAGATTAACCCCCTTCCATGGGCTGTGGTACACACTAACCCCCTCAAACATGGTGCAGTATATGTTAACACCCTCACGCATGCTGAGGTACACATTAGAAACATAGAAGGTTGCCGGCAGAAGGAGACCATACGGTCCATCTAGTCTGCCCTTATGTGTATACTGTATGTTCTCTGTATCTTATGTGTATACTGTATGTTCTCTGTATCTTATGTGTATACTGTATGTTCTCTGTATCTTATGTGTATACTGTATGTTCTCTGTATCTTATGTGTATACTGTATGTTCTCTGTATCTTATGTGTATACTGTATGTTCTCTGTATCTTATGTGTATACTGTATGTTCTCTGTATCTTATGTGTATACTGTATGTTCTCTGTATCTTATGTGTATACTGTATGTTCTCTGTATCTTATGTGTATACTGTATGTTCTCTGTATCTTATGTGTATACTGTATGTTCTCTGTATCTTATGTGTATACTGTATGTTCTCTGTATCTTATGTGTATACTGTATGTTCTCTGTATCTTATGTGTATACTGTATGTTCTCTGTATCTTATGTGTATACTGTATGTTCTCTGTATCTTAGGATAGATGTGTGCTTATCCCAGGCATGTTTAAATTCAGTGACTGTTGATTTTTCAACTACCTCTGCTGGAAGTTTGTTCCAAGCATCTACTACTCTTTCTGTAAAATAATATTTTCTAACATTGCTCCTGATCTTCCCCCCGACTAGCTTCAGGTTGGGCCCCTTGTTCTATCATTAAGTTTCTTCTTAAATACACTTCCCTCCTGAACCTTATTCAATCCTTTCACATATTTAAAGGTCTCCATCATGTCCCCCCTCTCCCTTCTTTCCTCCAGACTGTACAAATTAAGTTCTTTAAGTCTCTCCTGATAAGTTTTAATTTTAAGTCCTTCCACCATTTTTGTTGCCCGCCTTTGGACCCGTTCTATTTGAATAATGTCTTTTTGCAGGTAAGGTCTCCAGAACTGCACACAGTATTCTAGCTGTGGCCTCACCAGGGCTCTATACAGCGGCATCACAACCTCCCTCTTCCTACATTAACCCCCCCCCAGGCTGGAACAAAAGGCTAGGGGCCAGGCTACTTTTTTTTTGGGGAAAGACAGGCTACATTGAGTGTGTTGGTTTAAAAAGAATTACCTAGCCTGTGCCCCCCCCCCCCCCACCAAGTTCTGGTCCCAGATTTCAATGAAAATATTTATTATGGTAACAGGTCCAAAAATTTAAAAAGTAGCCCTAATCTTACTGTTGTCCAGGCACATTCAAAACTATGACAGGTCACATTTACTCTTGCAGTCTCTCAATAGTAATTTATTGCATTTCTGAGCTCTTTAGTGCCCGCTGATTGGAGTAGTTGCCACACATGGCCCTGATTAGCAGGGAGGGAAATGTTTGGTAGCTGTGTTAATAAAAAATTCATTTCTAACATTCAGTCATTTTATTGTGTCACGGGGCAGGTGGAACAAAATAACCAGTCGGCGTTATTAGACAGAGGGAAGCTGTTTAGAGGACGCGAGAGCCCTTTGTGGGGAAGTCAGCGCTGTAAAGCGACTCATTAGTCACACGCCATAGAGCTCATGGTGGGACGCAGGGGAGGGGGGCTCAATTATAATGAGCATCTCGTAACACTTTCCAAGGGGAAAAAAAAAAAGTTTATCACAAATTCATAGAGAAAGTCATTTTAATGAGGCAACAATACGGCACGACAAGCGATGGAGAGCAATACATCCATATGAGTAAACAGCAATTAATCGCACAAAACAGCGTAGGAGCGCATGTACGAGCTTCAATCTGCTGGAGCCTGACGCATTGTTCAAACGTTTACAGTTGGACTGGCACGTGCTCATTAATAATAAACTTAGATGGCATCACTGGAATGTATTTTAAGGGTACCCCTGTGATTTGCAGGGAAACCAGAAACAGTACACGTGTGGAAATGGATCCCAACAAGACAGGCATCCTTTCTACCTAAAGCAGACCAAATCATAGGACTTTTACTCTTAGATTTACCAGCAGGGTGGGTGCATTAGATGGAGCACTGCTGGGGAAGCATGTGCATGTGCAAAGGGATAAACTCCCAGAGTGAGTATATGAAGTTATGTAAGTGTTTCACATAGCGGAGACATTAAGCTGGTTCACCAGGCCCTGGATTCTTTTAGACACCATGGTTTTAGGCAGTGGGTTGTACTACAGCTGTAGGCAAATACGGAAATCCTGTAGTTTTTAAAAGGCCTCCTCCCAACTATCCCTTATGTATTTTTATTTTCTCATGTTTTATTTAACAGTTTAATTTAGCTTTTCACTTACCCTGGTATGGCATGTGTAATCAAATAATTAAAGAATATCAAAAAACTTGAAACCAATATAAAAGAGTCTGGGACATCCAATTTGCCCCCGTATGAGCCTAATCCCTAGGTTCCACCGCTGAACTGGCGAACCTACAACACATGTGCAGCTGTCCACAAGCATTCTCTACGCACAACCTTACCAGGCATATCTGGATGGCTAGTGCATGCAGCCATAGGGAGTAGCCATTGGGAGATTTAATACCATACACATTAATGGATTATTGGAGGAGACCAGCATATGTGCCATGGGATCGCCGGTTCAAGATAAGTAATGGCTAAACCAAAGGAGTTTCAATGATTAGGATGCCTCTGTGAAAGTCTTTCACCCAGCGAAGCGGCACGGGCGGCTGCGTACGTAGGTGTTTCCCCCCTGCTAGTCCCCAGCTCCTATATTCACGTTAATTACCCTTTGCCAGGCGTTGATTTGCTGATTCGCTTTTATTAATCTTTTGTTCCTTGGATGTACTTTATGCCTATATGCCAAATATTTATTTGTTCACAGGTGTCCATGATCAATTAGTTTAGGATTATATTTCCATGCACTTAGTCACTTTCTCTCACCTCTCCTGTTTGCACTTTATACAGTTGTTGTAATAGTTATTAATTGTGGTAATTTATTATTGAATGCTGTTTACAGATGTAATTAATTATTTATGCACTGTCACTTTAATATTAATATTGGTATATCTATATTAGGCATCTAGATTTGTCATTTTTGTGCCGGCACAAAAGAGTGATCTGTTAGGATGTTTATACGTGGTTATATTATGGAGTTTTCCCAGTAATCAATATGCTGTGGTTTAACAGCACTGGATGGATTTTGGGGTGTCGCAGTGGTTTCAACATGTTAGTTTTGTAATTGTTATGTCTTGTATGTCTTGATCTTAATAAATGGTTTATTGATCTCATAATTTCTTTGGTGCTCCTGTTCTTTAGGCCTATGGGCTGTGTCCCTTGAGCCTAACTTTGGTCTGATGCCTCTGTGAAACAGACGAAAATCTTGGGTTTTGGTCCACTCAGGACTGAGGTATGAAGGCTGAAGTCCTTCTTTAACTAGTGCTATGAATAGACCTCTGGGAAGCCGAGTGTCGGGGTTGCTGGGAGTCATTCAGTAATCCATTTATTTAGAATAGATTGCCAGGCAAGACGATTTGGAGGAGTGAAAGTAGTCAGGTAGCAGATGATTCATCACTTGGTGCAATTTCAGTACCTGTAGAGCAACGATACTCAACTGGCAGAACTCTGTGCTAAATTTCCAGACCCCTGCCCTGAAAGCCCTGCAAGCAGTTGCTTCTGTGTTGCCATGCTCAGAGCTGCCCCCCAGTGCTTAGTCATGGCTCCCTGGCACTGCAATACTGGAATATGAAGTACTGCACTGGCAGGAAGTGGCATTGTAAGGTACAAGCAGCCGTTTTTTGGTTTAGCCTGGGGAATCTATAGACCCTCCCCCCCGACAGCCCTCCACCCAGACCTTCGCCTTTCACAGGATGCCTTTAAAGCGGACCTTCACTCTGAATAAGAGTCTATCTTATATGTTTCCCCCACACTGTACATACAGATTGCTCACATTAAAAATCATCCTACCTGCATCTACTGCATGTTATGAGCCTTTAAACATCCAAGATGGCGGCTTATGGAAGCCGCCATTTTATCAGGCAGCCTGCAAACAGGAAGTGCCTGCAAACAGGAAATGACTGTGCTGCTCTGCATTCTGGGACTGCTGACCTTTCCCTGACCCCAGCTCTGCTCTGTCTGAGCAAAGCACAGCTATAACCTGCCCCCCTGTACCTTATCCCACTCTCCTCTCCTCAGTAAGTGTGATGCTTCTGAGTCAAGATGGCGGCGCCCGTATCCTAAATTCCTGAACAGAGTTGCAGCCCAGTGGGGGAAAGAATAAAAAGTTAGTGACTAAAAATGTAAAATATATTAATTTTAGATGCTGGGGAATCGTTTTTTAAGAGTTTGGGCTTTTCATTAAATCATGGTGAAGGTCCGGTTTAAATGGACCTTTACAAGAAGTGGTTGAGTACCCCTGCTGTAGAGAAAGCCATACAAATTCACCCCAGCAGAGTTCTTCTTTAAATAAACCCAATCATTCTTGTTATGGTCATGCTCGTCAATTGCGATCAATGAAGATCACACCGGCTCCAGGGCGCTTGCAGCCACCAACAGATTGTCAGACATGAAAGGAGAAGTGTAATCCTGAACCGCCGCCCGGCATGAGAGGCGGATTAACGTTGTAATGAGATGGATTGGCATGCGGTGCGGCTGCAGTATAGCAAGAGGCCCAAGAGCAGCATCATGAGCGCCAAAATTATTTTAGGGGTTAAAAAAAAAAATTGTTTTTATTATGGGGGGGAAAAAACATTACAGTGATGCTAACGCTTACTCACACTACGAGCCATTAACCCCCTAACTGTTTTGCCCTTATAATGAAAGGAGCTTTTAGGTTTGGTTGAGCAGACTGCTGACCCTTACTCACCCTCACTATGTGTGGCAACTCCACGCTATGCTCTGTATCTAATAAATACACAGTTTTTTGTACATTTCAGATTTTTCTTTTTTTTATAGTATTAGGACAGCAACTTTAACAAATTGTTAAAGTGGAGCTTCTGTGCAAAAAAACCAAAGACGAGTAAATTGCCCCTCTACCCCCCCCCCCCCCTTTTTTTTTGACTGTTTGCCACTTTAAAGTGTTTGTTCAGGCAAAGGGAAAAAACATCCTCCTCTTTGGTCTCCTGCAGACATTCCTCCCTGTATTACCCAATTCTGATCCCTGGACAGCTTGTGCATGTGTTATGGCTTTATTTTGAGATGACTTAGTGGAGTGGCGTAAAGTGAACCAATCACAGCCCAGGCTTGCCCTGGAATCTAAAAGACTCCAGAACCAGCCGACTAGGCCCCCCCGATTCCTGATAGATAGCCCTTATTCAACTTACCTTTCCACTGGTTCTATCCCCAGCATCCCTGCAGCCTTGCACCCAGCCATTAAAACCGACAGAGAGTGGACACTTGGCCGCGCCGCACTATGCTGGCGCTCAGTCAAAACAACAGCTTTGTGCTGTGCGTTCGTAGGCACGATATAATGCATTGGTTGGAGGAGCGCCAGCGCATGGACTGTAGAAACAGCAAAAAGGTGAGTGGGTGATCTGGGGTGCTTCACACAGTGGGACATTCCAAATTAGAACCAATCTACAGGATAGTCAAAATCTTGGTGATTGCTCCGCTTTAAAGTGGACCAACACCCAGGATTTTGACTATCCTGGGTTTTGGTCCACTTCGGTGGGGCACCCCGAACGGGGGTGCCCCGCTGTCTGAAACCCCCCAGAAAGCCCCAAAAAACTCACCTCTCCCCGCTCCCACGTGACCGCGCCAGCCAATCACAGCGCTCAGAGCCGCTGTGGTATGCGCGTCCAGGCGGCCTCAGCTGGCTCTGAGCGCTGGAGGCTGCGTCTCGCGCTTCCCTCTAGCAGGGAGCGCGCCTGCACCGGCCATTCACAAACGGCCGGCGCGGGTGCGAGCCCTGCTAGAGGGAAGCGCGAGACGCGGCCGCGGCTCGCGCATGCGCCGATGGAACAGGGCTGAGGTAAGGTTTGTGGGCCTCCTGGGGGGTTCCTCCCCGCGGGACATCCCGATTTCGGATGCCCCGCGGGGAGGGATCTGATCGGTCCGGGAATCTTATAGATTTCCGGGCCGATCCCCCCTGGGTGTTGGTCCACTTTAAGAGGGAAAGGAGCTCGAGATCTTTGCTGTGGCACTGTGAAATGGCAGGCACGAGGTCATTGCATAGGTGCGGCAATTACATCACCTGCCATTCACAACAATGACTCAAGGAGGCTAAACAAGAAGAATTTGAGGGGAGCGAAGTAAAGCAGGAGCATTAAAGATTGCCAGAAGGTCCTCTTCATGGGAGGGAGCAATTCAGGGGATGCTAGTGAAAAATTTGGGTTTTGGTTCACTCTAAAAAGAGAAACATTACATTTCCCACATTTTTTTTTGTCACACTCTGCTGCCAGACTACTATTCACGTTTTTGTGATACACATGTTCAACCTTGATTTATGAAGGAATTTCCAGGGATTTTCCAGGAAAATTATATATTATTTTTAAGCAGAGTCTGGGCTTCAACATGAAATGTCTTGTTTGTAATTTTTTAGG
Source organism: Gastrophryne carolinensis (assembly GCA_027917425.1). Taxonomy (NCBI): domain Eukaryota; kingdom Metazoa; phylum Chordata; class Amphibia; order Anura; family Microhylidae; genus Gastrophryne; species Gastrophryne carolinensis. The sequence goes on from CM051241.1 coordinate 190,898,087, forward strand.
TGTATTCTCAATACTTTTGGGTGAAATATGTGCAAAAAAAAAAAAAAATCTATTTTTTACAATTTGTAGTGTTTTTTTGTAATAAAAAATGTAAGTTTGTTAATAAAATATTATTGCGTGTGAAAGCCCTATTTCTCCCGGTTACAACGGTATCACATATGTATTGGTAGACACCCTTTCCTGCCCAGGAGACTCCCCCAAACTGAAACAGCAGTTTAGGAGATTTCAGATAGGATACAACTATGCAATATGATTACACCTCTGATCCAGTGTCCTGCGCCGCTGCGGATGACACTTGTCGGTAGTGATCGGAGCAGGGAGGGTGGGAGGCAGGGAGATCAGATCGCTACTGACAAGTGACAGATCGGAGCCCGGGTATGACGCTATGAGGAGCGGGACGACGTCATCCGGCTCCTCCCACAAGTGGGCGGGGCAAGCGCCGGCCGAAGAGGACGGTGAGGGCCCGTTGCTGGGTCCTCACCCGAAGCGTGGTAAGTCCAGGGGGGGGGGGGTGATCAGAGCCCCCTCTGGTAAAGAGAAGACATCGGAGGAGCGATCGGGCTGTCAGGCGAGTTTGTGTCATTTTTTTTTTTTTCTTTCAGATGGCGCGTGGGGGCTATTCCGGGCCCGGGGGTGGAAATCAAACAGGTTATACTTGAAGAGAATCGCTGGCACTTTCAAACGAGGGGTCAGGTAAGGCTGTATCTTTTTTATTTATTTTTTTGTATGGGGCTCTAAATTCAGCTACGTGAGACTCACGTAGCTGGCACTTAACGGTTGGAGAGGCAGCTACGTGAGCTGGCACTAGAAGGGTTAAATGTTAACAGGCATAGCACTGTTTTTTCCTGTTAAACTGTGTGGAAGTCCCGCTCCCTGCTGTTTTAGTCACTGTTGATCGATGTCAGCGGCTCTAACTGCCGTGACGTCACCCTTCTTTTTGTCTCCTTCACCAGTTGATATTGCAGTTTTTGCTGGCAGGTAGCACGCTCGGAAAGTAACCCTGAGGCCCCTGGCGTGAGCAGCAGCAGAGCACAACTGCACAAGCATGGGACTGAGGGGTGGGAGGAGTGAACCATGGGACACCCAACACAAGCCAAGATGGCGCTGTCCAGCGATAAAGCCAGTGAATGAAAGGACTGCAGGAGATGGAAGCCCTCATCTAAGGCGAGTACAAAAATCCATAGGTAAAAAAAAAAAAAAAAAAAAAATCGAAGGATGAGGAGGGGTAATAAGAGTTTTTTATTCACTTTACTTGTTTCTTGATGTTTCTCTTTAAGGAGGGACTGTGGGGTTCTTATTAGGGGTGTCGGAAAAAATTTATTCTGTGATATTTCAAATCAACGATACTAAAATCAATTTTTTCTTTCTAGTCGATTCTGACTCCCCCTCCATCTTCACAGTTAAAAAAAAAAAAAAAAAAAATAGAAAACTCACCTGACCCAGCTCGCTTAACCCCGAGGGCCTCCGATCCCCCCCGCCCCCCAGGGTTCTTCAGTCTTCAGAGGAGAGCGCGACATGCCTTCCCAACTGCGCCATTTTTAACCCTTAAAATGCCAGAGAAAATGGGGTCCCACCCCCCGAGACCCTATGTCATTTTTTAATGTAAAATTATATTTAAAAAAAAATTGCGATATATCGTCTGAGACAGAAACAAGATATATCGTATCATCATACATGTATTGCGATACGTATCGTATTGCCAGATTCTTGCCAATTCACATCCCTACTTTTTATACTCCCCCCCCCCCCCCACGCCGTGATGGGCATCCAAGTGGTAGGGAAGTGCTCGTACGGTCTTCAAGTTCCAGGCCCCACTAACTCCAGTTATTTTATGCTTATATTTTTTTTTTTAATTTATTGAGCATAAATAAAAGTATACATTTTGAAAGATGTAGAAGGGTAGTAGTTTGTTTCCCTAAAAAGTTTAACATTTTCAAGCAAGCCATAAAATATATACACACACACACATACATACACACTATAAACACACTAACTAGAACAAGTAACAAAAATTAAGTGCCAGTTACAGGCCAGACATCTCCATCCCATCAGAGCTACATGATAGCACTTCCTTTTTACTCTGATTGGCAACTCCCCAGTCCTCAAACTTTTTTCTTCAGGTTTAAGAATCTTTCATTTGAATAGCAAGTCTATAAAACACTGTAAGAGTTGCTTTGTCAACAACAATGTTTCTTGTGTGCTCTATCCAGGTGCCCCCAAAGGGTCGTTCAGTGTCGCTGAGCCGAACATGAAAAACGCCACCCAGACTTTATGAGGAAGAAAAAGCAGCCCAAATCTCGGTGTGGCTTTGTAGGTGGAGGGGGCGAGAGAACACCAACTGGGTAAAACCTATTGGGGAGACATGCAGGGCAGGGAAAATGTGTGTAGAGAAACAAGGCCAGCCATAACGCAATGCCCTGTAATAACCAAGAGGAGGCTGCACCACGTAGAGGCAGAAGATAATCAGGAAAAGGAAATTTAGAATAATAGCGGGGGTTACAGTTAACATGAGTGCTGCCACGAGCAGAGAACCTAACTATGCAGCACAATTGTTTTTCTGGTTAATGGCGGTAACCTTAATTGCTTCAGTAATGAGTACCTGTCATGCTTAAGCTGCTGCTGACAAGAACGCAATCTTTCCAAAGAAAAGCAGCCAGTCACTGAAACATTTATTACGGTTTATGAACGAATGTTTCAGGTTGGCTTGTCATTACTTGTATAAATAAAGCATTTATATTTAATATAGGGTGTCTGCACACTGTTTACATTTCTAGGGAACTCCTTATTAGTTAAATATTGATACAGACGACAGCTCAAGTCCAGAGACTGTTAAAAATATGGTTTGAAGGTTAAAACTCATGAGGAGAGGAAGTTGTGCTTTAAAGAGGAACAAAACCTTGAGCGGATTGTAAATTACAATCTATTGTTGCTCTGCCTCCAATCTGATAATATGTAAGGTAAGTGGAAGCAATCACCATTGTAGATGATCTTACAGATTGGTCGTACAATGTAATACGCTCCAACATATGCAGCACCCAGAGGTCTCATTAAGGCTACTTTCACAGCATGCACATACATTTTGCGGCAGGAACTCAGTTTTGTGTTTCTGTTTGTGTCTGCGTTAGCGTCTGCGTTCTAAAACAATCCCTTTTTATGTTTAATCTTATTTTATTGAATTTTCGCACATAGGACAACATATCGAAAAGGTACAAAAACATATAACAAGTAACAAGTGCAATGCGCCCACCGCCCCAGCCCACCGGGATGTATAACAACTAGAGATGAGCGAGTAGTGAAATATTCGAAATTTCGAATTTCGATTCGAATAGACCGCGTTACTCGACTACTTGACCGAATATCGAATCCCATTATAGTCTATGGGAAAAAAATGCTCGACACTTGGAAATCTCAATTCGACCACTTGGAGGTCACCAAGTCCACCCTGAAACATCAGAAAATGATGCCAACACTGCTGGAATGCAACTGGGACAGCAGGGGAAGCATGTCTGGGTGCATATAACGCGCCCAAGTCGCACTATTACGCCACTATCACAGCCTCTCAACAATACACTCCAAACACAATATTACTTCTACGTAAAGTGAGACAAGACAAGGAAACCTTCTTTCCTCTACATTGCCATGGACCCCAAGCCAAACTGTACAAAAAAGAAGAACAAAATTCTGCACCCCTTAAAATCACGTTGCCTAATGACAACCACAGATGGCATAGGCAAGGGGGAAAATAAATAGACCCCACCCCTAATTGTCATTGTGTGTGTGTGTGTGTGTGTGTGTGTGTGTGTGTGTGTGTGTGTGTGTGTGTGTGTGAGATGTGGTCAGACATGTCCTCTTGTGTCATTGTGTCACCCCAGCAGTAAGGGAAGCTTAAAGGAGGAGGTTTGTTACAGTGTGTTACCCCAGCAGTAAGGGAAGCTTAAAGGAGGAGGTTTGTTACAGTGTGTCACCCCAGCAGTCAGGGAAGCTTACAGGAGGAGGTTTGTTACAGTGTGTCACCCCAGCAGTCAGGGAAGCTTACAGGAGGAGGTTTGTTACAGTGTGTCACCCCAGCAGTCAGGGAAGCTTACAGGAGGAGGTTTGTTACAGTGTGTCACCCCAGCAGTAAGGGAAGCTTAGAGCTGAGACCTCTTAAAAATTGTGTGGAGGCCCAAGATCTGAGACCTCTTAAAAATTGTGTGGAGGCCCAAGAGCTGAGACCTCTCAAACATTGTGTGGAGTCCCAAGAGCTGAGACCTTTTAAAAATTGTGTGGAGGCCCAAGAGCTGAGACCTTTTAAAAATTGTGTGGAGGCCCAAGAGCTGAGACCTTTTAAAAATTGTGTGGAGGCCCAAGAGCTGAGACCTCTTAAAAATTGTGTGGAGGCCCAAGAGCTGAGACCTTTTAAAAATTGTGTGGAGGCCCAAGAGCTGAGACCTCTCAAACATTGTGTGGAGGCCCAAGAGCTGAGACCTCTTAAAAATTGTGTGGAGGCCCAAGAGCTGAGACCTCTCAAACATTGTGTGGAGTCCCACGAGCTGAGACCTTTTAAAAATTGTGTGGAGGCCCAAGAGCTGAGACCTCTCAAACATTGTGTGGAGTCCCAAGAGCTGAGACCTCTCAAACATTGTGTGGAGGCCCAAGAGCTGAGACCTTTTAAAAATTGTGTGGAGGCCCAAGAGCTGAGACCTCTTAAAAATTGTGTGGAGGCCCAAGAGCTGAGACCTCTCAAACATTGTGTGGAGGCCCAAGAGCTGAGACCTCTCAAACATTGTGTGGAGGCCCAAGAGCTGAGACCTTTTAAAAATTGTGTGGAGGCCCAAGAGCTGAGACCTCTCAAACATTGTGTGGAGGCCCAAGAGCTGAGACCTTTTAAAAATTGTGTGGAGGCCCAAGAGCTGAGACCTTTTAAAAATTGTGTGGAGGCCCAAGAGCTGAGACCTCTCAAACATTGTGTGGAGGCCCAAGAGCTGAGCACTTATTAGTGCTGCAGCTACGGCTGCTTTAGTGAGGGGTAGCTGCTGCTGCTGGAATAGGGACAGAAAGACTTCAGTGGTGTATTACCACCTATATACAAAACTATATACACTCTGCTCAAAACGGCTGCTTTAGTGAGGTGTAGCTGCTGATGTTGGAATAGGGACAGAAAGACTTCAGTGGTGTATTAGCACCTATATACAAAACTATATTTTGCACTACTGTTTTGTGTCCTCTGTGCCAACAAAACACTGTTTTATACACGGTGCGTATAGGCACCATTTCACCTTTTGGCAGTATACGGCTGTATAGCCAGGTGTTTTTCTTAAAAATATTTTTTATATTTGGCACTACTGTTTTGTGTCCTCTTTACCAACAAAACCTTGTTATATACCCGGTGCGTATAGGCACCATTTCACCTTCTGGCAGTATACGGCTGTATAGCCAGGTGTTCTTCTTAAAAATATTTTTATATTTGGCATAACGCGTGGCCAAAAAAGTAAAACGTCTGAAATGCGGAGGGCTAGCGCAAAGGGACGTGGACGAGGACGGGGGCGCGGAAATGCTGGTGGGGGCACAAACCGCGTTGAAGCCAGTGGGGATACAATGCGTGCTGATGAGGGGCAGCCAGCATTACGCTCATCCAGCTTCCCTGCCTTTATGGGACAGTTATGCGGGGGGCGGGGTACACCTCTGTTAAAGCCTGAGCAGCGTGAACAGGTGGTGCAATGGATGGCCGATAACGCTTCCAGTCACTTGTCCACCACCCAGTCATCCACACAGTCTCACTCTGACCCTCCTTCCTCCCAACCTGGCCAACAGAGTCAGCCCACCCTTGACCCCTCCCAGGACCTCTTTTCGGGTCCTTTTCCAGATGTGCTGCAAGAATCCCAGGAGCTAGCAGAGGAATTTGTTTGTAGTGATGCCCAAACACTTGAGTATCCGCCATCTGCTAGTGATGTGGACCCGGAACCAGCATCTGCTATCATGAGCGATGATGATGATGAGACGCAGTTGCCATCAAGGGAGGCTGTTGGAATGTCCAGTGGGCAGGAGGAGGAGCAGAGAGAGGAAGTGGAAGAGGAGGTGGTGGACGACGAAATGACCGACCCCACTTGGACAGGGGTGATGTCCAGCGGGGAAAGCAGTGGAGATGCGGTCTGCGCATCACCGAATAAGGCAGCAAGAGGCAGAGGACAGTCCAGAGGCAGAGGACAGTCCAGACAGAGAAGGCAGGCCACAGCCAGCAGGGCCGAAGCTCTTCCCGGCAGCAGGCAGTCGCGCGAAGCTCCCCCATCGAGGCCTCGTACTTCTGTGGTGTGGAGATTTTTTAATGTTTGCGCGGATGACAAACTGAGCGCGGTTTGCGCAATCTGCCACTCAAAACTGAGTAGGGGCTCTGAGAAGAGCAATCTGACCACCTCAGGCATGCGCCGTCACTTGGAATTCAAGCACTGGGCTGAGTGGGAGAGAGCAAACGCAATACAACCTGCGCCCGGTCTTGCTGCCACTGCCTCTTCCCCTTTGTTGTGTGCTGCCACTGCAGTCCAGACCTCCAGCCAGGACACCTCCACATCTGCCTCTGCCTCGGCTACTTTGGGGCCTTCTCCTTCAGCCCCCCCTTCCCCCGCATCTTCGTCTGCACCTTCCATCTCCTCGTCCCATCAACTGTCCATCTCGCAGGCGTTCAACCGCAGGCGGAAGTACGCCTCCAGTCACCCCCAAGCCCAAGCCTTAACCTGCCTCATCTCCAAACTGCTGGCCCTGGAGATGTTGCCGTTTTGGCTTGTGGAGACGCAGGCCTTCCGCGACCTGATGGCGGCTGCCGCACCTCGCTATTCCGTCCCTAGCCGCCACTATTTTTCCCGGTGTGGCGTCCCCGCCCTGCACCAGCACGTGTCGCGTAACATCAGGCGGACCCTGAGGTACGCAGTCAGCGCAAAGGTCCACTTGACCACCGACTCGTGGACAAGCGCTTGCGGCCAAGGACGCTACATCTCTTTGACGGCACACTGGGTGAATGTTGTGGAAGCGGGACGGGGTCGCAAACAGGGACGGCCTACATACCACCCCCGCCCAAGATTGCCAGCACAGGTTCTGATAGACCCCCCTCCTCTTCCTCCTCCTCCTCCTCCTCCTCCTCCTCTGCCTTAACATCGCCCTCAGCCCCTAGCTGAAAGCGTTGCAGCACTGGCACGGGGAGACGTCAGCAGGCGGTGCTTAAGCTCATCAGCTTGGGCGACAGGAAGCACAGCGCCGCAGAGGTGAGGCACGCCATATTGCAGCAGACAGAGATGTGGCTGTCGCCGCTGCAGCTAGGACCAGGCATGGTCGTGTGCGATAACGGCCGTAACCTGGTGGCGGCTCTGGAGCTTGCAGAACTCAATCACGTACCATGCCTGGCCCACGTTTTTAATTTGGTAGTACAAAAGTTTCTAAAGACTTACCCCAACCTGGCAGAGCTACTGGTCAAAGTGCGGCGCTTGTGCGCTCACTTTCGGAAGTCAACTGTAGCTGCTGCTAGCTTAAAAAAAAATCCAGCAACGCCTCCATTTGCCTCAACATCGGCTGTTGTGCGACCTGCCCACTCGCTGGAATTCCACCTATTGCATGTTGGCCAGGGTGTGTGAGCAGCAGAAAGCATTGATGGAGTACCAGATGATGCATCCACGCGTGCCTCCAACTCAGCTCCCTCAGTTTGCCAACCACGAGTGGCCATGGATGGCAGACATATGCGATGTATTGCGTATCTTTGAGGAGTCCACTAAGAAGGTCAGCAGCGAGGACGCTATAGTGAGCGTAACCATCCCGCTCCTAGGCGTCCTTAAAGAATCGCTCATCGCAATAAGGGAGAACGCATTGCACACAGAGGAGATGGGGGTAGGAGGAGACGCAACGCAGGTAGACAGTCAGACCACACTTTTGTCTGCTGCTCGGTGGCAGTTGCAGGAGGAGGATGAGGAGGAGGAGGACAACGTGGAGGTGGCTGTGGAAGAGGATGCTGGCGGCGAGGGTAGCAGTCAGGCTGTGTGCGTCCCATTGGTTCAGCGCGGATGGGGCGGAGAGGAGGAGGAAGAGGAGGAAATGGAAAATGATCCATCTGGTGGGGGCAGTGAGGTCATGCCTACTCAGAGTCTGGCACACATGGCTGACTTCATGCTGGGCTGCTTTTCCCGGGACATACGTGTTGTCCGGATATTGGAGAACAAACTATACTGGGTCTTCGCACTCCTGGACCCCCGGTATAAAGATAACTTCTCCTCTTTTATTCCGGTAGAGGAGAGGACGAATCGATTACTGGAATACCAGAGGGAACTCTTGCAGAACATGATGCAGATTTTCCCACCCAGTATCGCTGGCGGCAGAGAGGAGAGTGTCTCCCAGAGTCTGACAACATCGATCAGGCCCACAGCCACCAGGGGAACACTCTCCAAGGTGTGGGACACGTTCATGTCACCCCCTCGTGCAACTTCCATCACTGCGGGGCCCGCTATCAGCAGGAGGGACAAGTATCGGCGGATGTTGCGGGACTACCTGGCAGACCACACCCCTGTCCTCCCCGATCCCTCGGCGACCTACACTTACTGGGTCTCCAAGTTGGACACGTGGCTGGAACTGTCCCTGTACGCCTTGGAGGTGCTTGCCTGCCCTGCCGCCAGCGTGCTATCAGAAAGGGTGTTCAGCGCAGCCGGGGGCATTATAACCGATAAGCGCAGCCGCCTGTCAACCGACAGTGCCGACAGGCTGACGCTAATCAAAATGAACAGCAAGTGGATTGACCCGGACTTTGCTTGTACAACAGTGGAAAGCAGCCAAGAGTGAAGTGCCATCTGTATGAAGTGCCATTTCCTCCTCCTCCTCCTCCTCCTCCTCCTCCTTAACCGCCGTAGAATTGCTGTATTAATGAAAAAAATTATGGCTCACCTCTTAGGCTTAATACAATCAATTTTTAAGAGGTCTCAGCTCTTGGGCCTCCACACAATTTTTAAGAGGTCTCAGCTCTTGGGCCTCCACACAATTTTTAAAAGGTCTCAGCTCTTGGGCCTCCACACAATTTTTAAAAGGTCTCAGCTCTTGGGCCTCCACACAATTTTTAAAAGGTCTCAGCTCTTGGGCCTCCACACAATTTTTAAAAGGTCTCAGCTCTTGGGCCTCCACACAATTTTTAAAAGGTCTCAGCTCTTGGGCCTCCACACAATTTTTAAAAGGTCTCAGCTCTTGGGCCTCCACACAATTTTTAAGAGGTCTCAGCTCGTGGGACTCCACACAATTTTTAAGAGGTCTCAGCTCGTGGGACTCCACACAATTTTTAAGAGGTCTCAGCTCGTGGGACTCCACACAATGTTTGAGAGGTCTCAGCTCTTGGGCCTCCACACAATTTTTAAAAGGTCTCAGCTCTTGGGCCTCCACACAATTTTTAAAAGGTCTCAGCTCTTGGGCCTCCACACAATTTTTAAAAGGTCTCAGCTCTTGGGCCTCCACACAATTTTTAAAACATAGCAGCCCTAATAAGGGCTCTCAATGACTCTCTTGTCTTCTGGTAGCTGGTATATATGGTGGTAAATGCGATATTCTGAGCTTCTGGGGCCCTGCCTGCCTACATAAGAGCTATATACTGTTCAGCATAGTAGCCCTAATAAGGGCTCTTAATGACTCTCTTGTCTTCTGGTAGCTGGTATATATGGTGGTAAATGCGATATTCTGAGCTTCTGGGGCCCTGCCTGCCTACATAAGAGCTATATACTGTTCAGCATAGTAGCCCTAATAAGGGCTCTTAAGGACTCTCTTGTCTTCTGGTAGCTGGTATATATGGTGGTAAAAGGTATATTCTGAGCTTCTGGGGCCCTGCCTGACTACATAGAAAATGAGCTATATACTGTTCAACAAGCAGCACTAATAAGGGATTAGGGACTCTCTTGTCTTCTGGTAGCTGGTATATATGGTGGTAAAAGGTATATTCTGAGCTTCTGGGGCCCTGCCTGACTACATAGAATATGAGCTATATACTGTTCAGCGTAGTAGCCCTAATAAGGGCTCTTAAGGACTCTCTTGTCTTCTGGTAGCTGGTATATATGGTGGTAAAAGGTATATTCTGAGCTTCTGGGGCCCTGCCTGACTACATAGAAAATGAGCTATATACTGTTCAACATAGCAGCACTAATAAGGGATTAAGGACTCTCTTGTCTTCTGGTAGCTGGTATATATGGTGGTAAAAGGTATATTCTGAGCTTCTGGGGCCCTGCCTGACTACATAGAATATGAGCTATATACTGTTCAGCGTAGTAGCCCTAATAAGGGCTCTTAAGGACTCTCTTGTCTTCTGGTAGCTGGTATATATGGTGGTAAAAGGTATATTCTGAGCTTCTGGGGCCCTGCCTGACTACATAGAATATGAGCTATATACTGTTCAACATAGCAGCACTAATAAGGGATTAAGGACTCTCTTGTCTTCTGGTAGCTGGTATATATGGTGGTAAAAGGTATATTCTAAGCTTCTGGGGCCCTGCCTGACTACATAGAATATGAGCTATATACTGTTCAACATAGCAGCACTAATAAGGGATTAAGGACTCTCTTGTCTTCTGGTAGCTGGTATATATGGTGGTAAAAGGTATATTCTGGGGCCCTGCCTGACTACATAGAAAATGAGCTATATACTGTTCAACATAGCAGCACTAATAAGGGATTAAGGACTCTCTTGTCTTCTGGTAGCTGGTATATATGGTGGTAAAAGGTATATTCTGAGCTTCTGGGGCCCTGCCTGACTACATAGAATATGAGCTATATACTGTTCAGCGTAGTAGCCCTAATAAGGGCTCTTAAGGACTCTCTTGTCTTCTGGTAGCTGGTATATATGGTGGTAAAAGGTATATTCTGAGCTTCTGGGGCCCTGCCTGACTACATAGAATATGAGCTATATACTGTTCAACATAGCAGCACTAATAAGGGATTAAGGACTCTCTTGTCTTCTGGTAGCTGGTATATATGGTGGTAAAAGGTATATTCTGAGCTTCTGGGGCCCTGCCTGACTACATAGAAAATGAGCTATATACTGTTCAACATAGCAGCACTAATAAGGGATTAAGGACTCTCTTGTCTTCTGGTAGCTGGTATATATGGTGGTAAAAGGTATATTCTGAGCTTCTGGGGCCCTGCCTGACTACATAGGATATGAGCTATATACTGTTCAGCGTAGTAGCCCTAATAAGGGCTCTTAAGGACTCTCTTGTCTTCTGGTAGCTGGTATATATGGTGGTAAAAGGTATATTCTGAGCTTCTGGGGCCCTGCCTGACTACATAGAAAATGAGCTATATGCTGTTCAACATAGCAGCACTAATAATGGATTAAGGACTCTCTTGTCTTCTGGTAGCTGGTATATATGGTGGTAAAAGGTATATTCTGAGCTTCTGGGGCCCTGCCTGACTACATAGAATATGAGCTATATACTGTTCAGCGTAGTAGCCCTAATAAGGGCTCTTAAGGACTCTCTTGTCTTCTGGTAGCTGGTATATATGGTGGTAAAAGGTATATTCTGAGCTTCTGGGGCCCTGCCTGACTACATACAAAATGAGCTATATACTGTTCAACATAGCAGCACTAATAAGGGATTAAGGACTCTCTTGTCTTCTGGTAGCTGGTATATATGGTGGTAAAAGGTATATTCTGAGCTTCTGGGGCCCTGCCTGACTACATAGAATATGAGCTATATACTGTTCAACATAGCAGCACTAATAAGGGATTAAGGACGCTCTTGTCTTCTGGTAGCTGGTATATATGGTGGTAAAAGGTATATTCTGAGCTTCTGGGGCCGTGCCTGACTACATAGAATATGAGCTATATACTGTTCAACATAGCAGCACTAATAAGGGATTAAGGACTCTCTTGTCTTCTGGTAGCTGGTATATATGGTGGTAAAAGGTATATTCTGAGCTTCTGGGGCCCTGCCTGACTACATAGAAAATGAGCTATATACTGTTCAACATAGCAGCACTAATAAGGGATTAAGGACTCTCTTGTCTTCTGGTAGCTGGTATATATGGTGGTAAAAGGTATATTCTGAGCTTCTGGGGCCCTGCCTGACTACATAGAATATGAGCTATATACTGTTCAGTGTAGTAGCCCTAATAAGGGCTCTTAAGGACTCTCTTGTCTTCTGGTAGCTGGTATATATGGTGGTAAAAGGTATATTCTGAGCTTCTGGGGCCCTGCCTGACTACATAGAATATGAGCTATATACTGTTCAACATAGCAGCACTAATAAGGGATTAAGGACTCTCTTGTCTTCTGGTAGCTGGTATATATGGTGGTAAAAGGTATATTCTGAGCTTCTGGGGCCCTGCCTGACTACATAGAATATGAGCTATATACTGTTCAACATAGCAGCACTAATAAGGGATTAAGGACTCTCTTGTCTTCTGGTAGCTGGTATATATGGTGGTAAAAGCTATATTCTGAGCTTCTGGGGCCCTGCCTGACTACATAGAAAATGAGCTATATACTGTTCAGCGTAGTAGCCCTAATAAGGGCTCTTAAGGACTCTCTTGTCTTCTGGTAGCTGGTATATATGGTGGTAAAAGGTATATTCTGAGCTTCTGGGGCCCTGCCTGACTACATAGAAAATGAGCTATATACTGTTCAACATAGCAGCACTAATAAGGGATTAAGGACTCTCTTGTCTTCTGGTAGCTGGTATATATGGTGGTAAAAGCTATATTCTGAGCTTCTGGGGCCCTGCCTGACTACATAGAATATGAGCTATATACTGTTCAGCGTAGTAGCCCTAATAAGGGCTCTTAAGGACTCTCTTGTCTTCTGGTAGCTGGTATATATGGTGGTAAAAGCTATATTCTGAGCTTCTGGGGCCCTGCCTGCCTACATAGGATATGAGCTATATACTGTTCAGCGTAGTAGCCCTAATAAGGGCTCTTAAGGACTCTCTTGTCTTCTGGTAGCTGGTATATATGGTGGTAAAAGGTATATTCTGAGCTTCTGGGGCCCTGCCTGACTACATAGAAAATGAGCTATATACTGTTCAGCGTAGTAGCCCTAATAAGGGCTCTTAAGGACTCTCTTGTCTTCTGGTAGCTGGTATATATGGTGGTAAAAGGTATATTCTGAGCTTCTGGGGCCCTGCCTGACTACATAGAAAATGAGCTATATACTGTTCAGCATAGTAGCCCTAATAAGGGCTCTTAAGGACTCTCTTGTCTTCTGGTAGCTGGTATATATGGTGGTAAAAGCTATATTCTGAGCTTCTGGGGCCCTGCCTGCCTACATATGAGCCATATACCGTTCAGCGTAGTAGCCCTAATAAGGGCTCTTAATGACTCTCTTGTCTTCTGGTAGCTGGTATAGATGGTGGTAAAAGCGATATCCCGAGCTTCTGGGGCCCTGCCAGCGACAGCCTGTCTTTCCCTGCTGTGAGCGTCTGTCCCTCACTAAGTTCAAGCTGCTAATGCTGACGAAGAGGAAGTGCGGAGTTTTGTATATTCGAGGTCACATGGTTTTTCCAGCCAATGCGTGTAGACGCCGTTTTCGCAATGCCAGCGTCCTCCCAGGACCTGTCCCACCCCCCCTGCATGGTGATTGGTGTAAAAAACGCGCCAGGGAAGGTGGGAGGGGAAACGAATTGTGAGTGCGCCATCGCCGCTGTACTCGATCGAAATCGAGTATGACGAACAGCGTAGTATTCGATCGAATACCGGCTCGGTCGAATACTACTCGCTCATCACTAATAACAACCTCCTGTGAAATCGGAAAGCATATCAGTCCCTCGCCTTTGTCCCCTTTCCTAGCCAATCCAACCACTCTTACGGTGACCCTCAGATTGCTAAATCCCCCCCCCCACCAGTCTCTCCTCCGTTCCTCCCGTAGAGGTATACAAGGATATTCGCCCAAAACCGACCATCCTGCGTGGGGAACCACAAAGTGGAGCCAACCCCGAGTGGGCCCAAAATTCACATATATAGGTCCAGCTCCCAAATAGTCGATCCCTGGGTATCCAAGGCCTAAGGTTTTCCCGGTGCACTACAATCCCTTTTTAATGGAATGTGTTTGCAGCCAGGATGCAGCAGGCAGGATTTTTTTGCGGCAGCGTTTTTCTCCTCTATGCCACACTGGAGAGGTGTGAAAGGGGCCATAGAGGTGCCCTTGATCATTTTTTTTGCGGTACCGCTGCATCTGCCACAAACACAGAAACGCATGCGGTACCAGAGAGGTGTGACCGAGGGCTCAAGGACATATCTTGTCATTCTCCAGGCAAAAATAACCATTTCTTAACAGCAGTGACTGTTATATTAGGTTTACTTTAAGCAAATGTAACAATTTCTTCTGAACTAGGGGGAGAAGCCAGCTGAGCTCAGAGAATATGAATTGATACATATGGGTGAAAGGGATGTGTAGCCGTATGCATGGTGGACTTCAGAATGTGTGTAAAAGCATACTTAAAGTGGACCAACACCCTGGCTGATCGGCCCGGGAATCATCCGTCCCCGCGGGGCATCCGAAATCAGGATGCCCTGCTGTGTGAAACCCCGCAGGATAGCCCATTCACCTTGCCTTACCCCCGTTCCAACGGCGCATGCACGGGCCGTTTGTGAATGGCCGGCGCGGGCGCGCTCCCTGTTACAGGGAAGCGCGAGAAGCGGCCGCCAGCGTGCTCGGAGCCGCTGTGGTTGTCGGTCCCTTGTACGTGCATACCGATCGGGGTGCCCCGCGGAAGTGGACCAAAACCCAGGATAGTGAAAATCCTGGGTGTTGGTCCACTTTAAAGAGGAACGAACACCACCTCCAGTCCTCTTGGCGTGGTCTACATCTTTCTGGGATTCTGGTAAAACTCCCCAGATCCGCCTACTCTTCCTCAAGCCTGCACAGCATACCCAGCTCTCCTCCAGTTAGGCACTTACCCATATCAGGCTTTTCTAAATGGCCGACGTGGGAACGCCCACAGCTAGAGGCTGAAGCAGGGATCCAGCGCTCACTCCATTCAGATTTTCTTTGCTGAACTAAGCTGCTCAGGGTGGAAAATCTGAATAGAATGAGCGTTGCTGAGAGGTCACATTAACGCTCACTTACGCATAACACGTGTTCAATACACACCTGTAACAACCTATCTATAACTAGATAAGAGTACGACTAAGCAGCACACCATTTTGTAATTTCCAAGTGCGGCTGGCCTTGGTGGGTACCTTCCCTTTATCCCTTGCACCTCAACAGCCATTGAGACAGACAGACAGGGCCCTTTCTCTCAGACCTGCCCCTTTCTAAGCTGCCTGGTCCCTCCCAGCACTGTGCTCTGTTTCTTGATGATGGGCATCTCCCCCCAGCCAGACAGTTCTCGGAGGTGAGAGCTGACAACTACAGTGCCTCACCTAGTCACCCCTGCTGCTCACACTTGTCCTCATGCTGAACAAAAGGTGTAAGCAATAATAAGCTATGGCTCTAACAAAAAGCATTGTTCCCACCCCCAGCCTATCTGAATAAGGTATAGTACATGATTGCAATACCGGGATGAACCAGGGACATTTATTCAGACAGGTCTGGAGTCTTTTAGACTCCAGGGCTGGTCTTGGTGAGGATAGGTCCACTTTAAAAAGAACCCAACATCATTTCTTAAAATGATGGGAAGCAAATCTTTAGAGATTATGTTTTAAGATGTGACAGTGTCAAGCCTCCTGGCTACAATCATGGGGAGAGCTGAGCTGAGCTCCAGGTATGGGGCGAAGTGAAGCAGAAAAAACTCCAAGAGCAAATAAAAAGTCTGAGCAGAGTCCAAGGGTGAATCCGGGGTCACAGGCAGGCAGAAAACAGGCAAAGTCTATAAGCAATCCGCGTCAAAAATCAGGTTATCCGTCAGTGTATAAATCCAGGTATTCAATCAGGTATTCAGGAATCAGGGAAATCCAGGAAGTAAGCTGATAACACAGCATTGGCTGTAGGCCAGCTGTCCTCTTAAATAGGGCTATCAATCAGCACAGGGAGGGATGTGCCAGAGTCTGGTGAAGTCACTTCCTGTCCATTCAAACTCAGGACACCAGGAAGTGAAATCAAGTCCAAGAGCTTACACTCTAGGCCTTGTGCACTTCCAATGGGCTGAACAGCAGGTGTCACTGTGGAGCATGCGACAGAAGAAGAGCCTGCTCTGTTAAAACCATGCAGCCGAGCATGTCTGCTGCTGCATGCAGTCCGTGGTATGGCGCGCTCACGATGCCTTAAAGGGCAGGAAAGGCGAGGAGACTGACAGACAGCCACTTCAGCACAGTGTATTGGAGTAGTAGAAAAGAAAATGGCAATTGTGATCAAATCCTAACTAAGCATTCTGAGGGACTGATCTACAATCACCAATCACACTGTTTTTCACAGCACTCCGGCACATTAGGGTTGATTCAGAGCCCCTTTCTTGGCGTTTTTATAGGAGATCTTGCTGCCAAACGAAAAATCGGGCAAAAATGAAAACATTTCACACTAAAATACTCGCAGAAAAAAGGCTCTGATGAAACAGATGAGGGGAAAAAAATGGACGAAAACGGAAATTTTCACACAAAAAAATTGTGTGGAAGGGGCTCTGAATCAACCCCATTGTTCAGAGGGGCATACCCCATATTTGTTTTTGAGTCCTCTAGCAGTGTAAGTATTGGGACCCAGTTCTTAATTTGATATAGCGATAAACTTCTGCAAGGGCTAAGGTGATCACTGAATTTCAGCACCTCACTTTCTTTTATACCCAACAATTTTCCTGATTCACTTGGGTGTGTCTGGTCCCGTCGTCACATTTGCCAATTCCAATCCCTAATTCTGTCTGCTTGTACAATACTTCAGTATGCTGTACAAAGGGGGATGACACTTTGCTTCTGCACAGTCCTGGAATGGAATAAAAGCTGCTTTGGAATACTGCAAAAAACTGTGACCCAATCCCAAATTGACTATAACAATTTTTGCACACGTAGAGTGCTGGTGTGTGGAAATAATTCTTATAATGCATTGCTGGCACCTTTAGCACCCTACTACTCACTATACATATTTTCCTGATTCGCACAGCGAGCATTAACCTCCCATTTTTTTTTTTACTTAATTACAATTCCTTAAAGTGGATTCCCGGGCCGATCACCTCACTCACCTCACACATCCGAGATAGGGATGTCCCGCGGGGTGAAACCCCCCCAAAAAAACCCAAACTCCTTACCTGATCCGCCGCCTCCCGTGCGCCCCTATAGACGTGCGCGCGTCCGAGCCGGCCATTCACAGATTCCCGGGCCGATCACCTCACTCACCGCAGGATATCCGAGATCGGGATGTCCCGCAGGGTGAAACCCCCCAAAAAAAACCCAAACTCCTTACCTGATCCGCCGCCGCTTCCGCCGCCGCCTCCCGCGCGCACGTCTAGAGGGGCCATCTGTGAATGGCCGGCGCTGGCGCGCGCACGCCGAGAGTGGCGTGCGGGAGGCGGCGGCGGTCGCGCTGTCTTGGACGCCGCTGTCACCCGCTTGGACGTCGGCGGGGATTGGACGGCGCGGTCACGTGGGAGCGGTGAGTTTTTTGGGGTTTCTGGGGGGTTTCAGAGAGCGGGACACCCCCGATTGGGGTGCCCCGCCGAAGTGGACCAAAACCCAGGATAGTCAAAATCCTGGGTGTTGGTCCACTTTAAATCTCAGCCTTCTCATGGATTGATATACAATAGCACTGCTTTTACATTACTCCAGTACACGGTGTAGAATGGGCTGTTACATCTTTGTCTCTGAAGAGTCCGGAAATTGTGTAAACAAGGGGTGCTTGTAGTTCAACTCCTGAGGAGGCCGGGGAAAAAACTGCAATAGACACCAAATCCGATTTTGCTTCTTTTTGAGGTTCTTCCTCAGTAGACACAGAGCTAAGCTTTAAGACACAGCATAAACTTTAATTGAAGTTCAGATGCCCTCACCTCACTTACTGGCAGACACCGATAATCTGCCGTGTATATTGGCAAATCTCCAGAAACTATATTAAATTAATCTGGCGTCTCTGTAATCAACACTTAGTAAATATATCACTCCATCAAGATGCACGGGTGACGGCGGCAGTGCTCCCAGGAATGCAAATTTTGAAGAAAAGTACGAGTTACAAATAAAGGAATATTGTTGGCAAAGTAATATTACTCTCCCCAGGGAAATGTGATTGGCAAGCCAACCCGTAAATGGAGGAATATTGCAATTGCTATCCCCTATGATGCATTGCAAATTCCAAACAGGGCCTACAAGAGCCTCATGCTCGCCCACTGGGAGGCCATTCAATGAAAGAGCGGCGAGCAGGAAACACAGGGTAGCTGAACCCTAACTGCTGTTCCCACTATAGCCACTGCCGGCATCGCCTCTACTGATGCGCACACACCTAGGCCATGTAGCCGGTGGGCGTGGCCTGCGCCTGCATCACAGCTATCTGCACGCCGGCCCGAGGAGTAGTGGTGGTGCCAGCAGAGTGGGAACAAGGGACGGGGTTCAGTTATCCTGCCTTCCCTGCCCGCCGCCCTTTCATCGGCTGGCTTCCTGATGGCTGCAGTGCGAGACTCCAGGTGAGGCTGTAAGTATATATATATTTTTTTTCTCCAGGGTCAGGGGAATTTAGCCACACTCCATATGGGGAATGGAATGGGGGAATTCCACAGTGCATATGGGAAATAGGATGGTGGTTGCCACACTGCCTATAGGAATGGAATGGGGGGGAATGCCACACTGCCTATGGGAATGGGTTGGGGGGGAATGCCACACTGCCTATGGGAATGGGTTGGGGGGGGGAATGCCACACTGCCTATGGGAATGGGTTGGGGGGGGGGAATGCCACACTGCCTATGGGAATGGGAGGGAAGAATGCCACACTGCCTATGGGAATGGGTTGGGAGGGAATGCCACACTGCCTATGGGAATGGGTTGGGGGGGAATGCCACACTGCCTATGGGAATGGGTTGGGGGGGAATGCCACACTGCCTATGGGAATGGGTTGGGGGGGGGGAATGCCACACTGCCTATGGGAATGGGTTGGGGGGGGGAATGCCACACTGCCTATGGGAATGGGTTGGGGGGGGAATGCCACACTGCCTATGGGAATGGGTTGGGGGGGAATGCCACACTGCCTATGGGAATGGGTTGGGGGGGGGGGAATGCCACACTGCCTATGGGAATGGGTTGGGGGGGAATGCCACACTGCCTATGGGAATGGGTTGGGGGGGGGAATGCCACACTGCCTATGGGAATGGGTTGGGGGGGAATGCCACACTGCCTATGGGAATGGGTTGGGGGGGAATGCCACACTGCCTATGGGAATGGGTTGGGGGGGGAATGCCACACTGTCTATGGGAATGGGATGGAGGGAATGCCACACTGCCTGTATGAATGGGATGGGGGGAATGTCACACTGCATATGGGAATGGGATGGGGGGAATGCCACACTGTCTATGGGAATGGGAGGGGGGGAAATGCCACATTGCATATAGGAATGGAATGGGGGGAATGCCGCACTGCCTATGGCAATGGGATAGGGGGGAATGCCACACTGCCTATGGCAATGGGATAGGGGGGAATGCCACACTGCCTATGGGAATGGGATGGGGGTGTCACACTGTCTTTAATAGGGTGTTTTAGCACAATATTTGGTTTAGAATATTTTTCTTATTTTCCTCCTCCACCCTTCTATGTCCACTCTCCTAGGTGTGTCTTATATGGGGGAAATATGGTAATACATTCTGACATAGTAGTTGAAAGTAAAATTATGCTGATTATAGTCATTGATTGTAGTGTACCTCTTTAAATTCCTGTATATGGTATAGAATAGCTAACGTGTTCACCCCAGTGTTACAATTATATTAAGTACAAGAATGTATTTTGCAAAAAAAATGCTTTCAGATGTATATTTAAATCAAATGTTTATATATTTTAAATGACATGTCTGATGGTGTTGTGATGGTAAATAAGAACCTAGCCTGGGTCTGGTTTCTTGTCTTTAGTGTTCAGAATCCCCTCAATCCCAGGCAGCATGTAGATGCCCCCAACCCCAATCCCCCCATATCCGGCAGTGGGCAGAATCCAACACCAATTAGTGTGCAACCTCCCAAATCCCCCTATAACAGACAGCGCGCAGAATCCCCCCATAGCAAGAAGTGTGCAAAATCCCCTATATCAGGCAGCATGTCCCCTAATCACCCCATAACAGGCAGGGTGGAGAACATAGAAGGTTGACAGCAGAAGGAGACCATACGGTCCATCTAGTCTGCCCTTATGTGTATACTGTATGTTCTCTTTATCTTAGGATAGATGTGTGCTTATCCCAGGCGTGTTTAAATTCAGTGACTGTTGATTTTTCAACTACCTCTGCTGGAAGTTTGTTCCAAGCATCTACTACTCTTTCTGTAAAATAATATTTTCTAACATTGCTCCTGATCTTCCCCCGACTAGCTTCAGGTTGGGCCCCTTGTTCTATCATTAAGCTTCTTCTTAAAAACACTTCCCTCCTGAACCTTATTCAATCCTTTCACATATATAAAGGTCTCAATCATGTCCCCCCCTCTCCCTTCTTTCCTCCAGACTGTACAAATTACGTTCTTTAAGTCTCTCCTGATAAGTTTTAAGAACACCCCCAAACGCCTCATAACAGTCAGCATTGAGAATCCCCCCCCCCACCCCCACATTAACAGGCAGCATTGAGACTCCCCAATCCCCACATAACAGGCAGCATTGAGAATCCCCAATCCCCACATAACAGGCAGCATTGAGAATCCCCTCCCCAATCACCCCATAACAGGCAGTGTGGCAGAACCCCCCCCCCCCCCCCAAAAAAAAAAAAAAAAACATCAGCAGCACGGGAGTATCGGGAAAGTGGGTGGACTTATCGTTTTTCATTTGCTCCATACATTTTGAAAGAACTCATATGGTTCTTTATTCTTCTGCTACACTTCAAAGGACATGCAGGCTGCATGAACCATGGCCACAACTGCTAAAAGTACAAAATGCTAACAAGTATATGCTAAACAGCTCTAACAATCTTCCACAATAGCAATAAAAGGGGGGGCAGGGGCAAGTAAGACCCTGCAGCCATCATCCCTAGAAGGGGTCTGTCAGACCCCAAATAATAAACTGGTTCACTGCTCCCTACCTGCCTACCTGTCCTACTGGCTTGCAAGCAGGGCCCTTCCTTGATTTCAGCTCGGCAAACATCTTCAGGCATCATCCTTGAGGAGTGCAAGATGGATATGGGGTCCCTGGCTTCCATATAATCCACTAATAACACTGAACTCATCACTGAAGCAAAGTAAAGTACAAGAAAAGGCCTATTTTACTAAACACTGCCAAGCAAGTCTTTCATTATTTAGTATCTACAATAGAAGATCCCATTCGCTTCAAAGCAAATCAAGCTTAAGTGACCCGGCTCCTCATATTGCCGGTAATTTTGTTTGGAAATTCTCCTGCAGTAAGACAAAGTTAGTCAAGCTAAACACAAACGCTTATATTCCTCCCATGTATTCTTTTGTTACCCATTTCCTCCTAAGCTGAAGGGCCTAAAGAACTGACATTCTCCCTTCATCACCATAGGTACTGTTTATCCGCCAACCTGTTAGCTTAGTGGCAGTAAAAGGAGCACTGGGACACGCAACAGCAGGTTATTTGGTATCCAAGAAAACCTGCTCCCATCATACAGAGCTCTAAGCTTGATTTGAGCTTTCCGAAGAACTTATGTAGGAGCATCCCAAATCAGTTCTGTCCGTTTGATTAACAGAGGGACAATGACGGCCTGAGCATGGAGGATGAAGTTTGGAGCCCAGCTCATGGTTTGCTGTTTGGAGGAATTAACAAAATAAGGTATGGAGCGGCAGTTAAAGTGGACCAACACCCGCGGGGTGAAACCCCAAAGAAAGCCCACAATCCTACCTTTCCCACGTTCCAGCGCCCGCCGCCTCCTGTGCGTCCCTCTAGCAGGGCGAGCTCCCGCGCCTGCCGTTTGTGAATGGCCGGCGCGGGTGCGCTCCCTGTAAGAGGAATGCGCGGGAGGAGGCGGCGGACGCGCTCTGCTTGTCCGGCGCTGCCTCTCGCTTGTCCGGCCGCGGGGATTGGCTGCAGCGGTCACGTGGGAGCGGGGTGAAGTGAGGTTTCGGAGCTTTCTGGGGGGTTTCACACAGCGGGGCACCCACCGAAGTGGACCAAAACCCAGGATAGTCAAAATCCTGGGTGTTGCTCCACTTTAAGAGGGACCAAAACTTTCCTGTCAACCTTGTGACAGGGTCCAGGATAGGAACCCAAGCCATAAACTTCTACTGTCTGTGACAGAAAGGGGTAGGACCAGGGTTGTAAGTGAGGGCTTACGCCCACTTTAATTAAGGAGTGACGTCACGCAACGCGTAGACGGAGGGGCAGTGGGCTGGCGGTCGTATTGTAATGTAAGTGTACTCTCTCTTATCATTGGGAATAGTATTTCTTGGTCCCCCCTGGCTTTGTCCTCACTGGTTGTACATTGTTTACTAGATTTAGTTTGCAGACCCTGTTAGGGGATTATACACTTATTATATAGGTTTTATCTGCACTACCTTTTGTGTATTTATATATTTGGTATTGAGGTATATTTTTTATTTATATATTAATTGTGAATTAGCACTTTGCACTTCAGCACTTTATATTCATTGAACTCAGCCAGGAGTCATATATTATGCATTGTATATATATTAATTGTAACTGCCACCCCGACTGCCCCTACAAGTGTGGTTCTCTTCCTTATTGAACATTACCCTTGTGTCTTTAGTGTTTTTTAATTGACGTTTAGTGTTTGTAGTGCATGTGACTTGATTATGAATAAAGATATCTTTTTATAATATAAGCAGTGGTGCCATATTTTGGTGGGGGCCAGGGAAGGAGTGGGACCTTCCCCATAGTGTATTTACCCACTTTAATTAAAGAAGGACTAAAGTGAAAAAATGGCCCATGATAAAAATCCATATAAATATGCAGGATGGAGGGGGAAGGGGTCACTTATACAACCTGCATTAAGAAATATCCTGCCCGGCTTTTTTTTCTTCAATGTAAGAGGAATCGGGGGGACAGATTCTATTTCTTCTGATGCACTCAAATCTGGATTTTCTTCCTACCATGAGAAGAAAACTGGTTTGGTCAAAGTCTTATTCAGTTCTGGTGTATAAATGACTCCTCCTCTCATTAGCAGACGTGTTTATATGGATATTAAATATTACACAATTTTACAATACCCCTCTAACCCTGAGTGCCTAGCTAACCAGTGAAGGTAAAAATTTGCAACCACTTCCCAATATTTTGTCCATTTTTAAGCATCTGTTCCCGACTCCTTTTAATGGACCTTCTGGTTCCCCAGCATACTGTAAGCAATTGTCTCTTGAATTCTAGATTAACTTCCTCACCCCTGAAAACAATAAAATTAGGTCCTCGCCACTGCAGCGGCATCTTAGGTGTTGGCAGGCGGCTTTTTTCTGACATAATTGATAGCCCGTTTAGGCACGCACACCATTTCAAGCTCAACATTGACTCATACAATAACTTCCCGCTTGGCCATCTGTCACCATGATGAAAATAGAGTCATGGACACCAATCTAAAGCAGCACCTTTTTTTTTTAGGCGGCATGCAGAGCCGCCAAGCCTTTTGTGTCCTCCCCCCATCCTACACAGTGCTCTGGCCTGCGATGCATCATACACAATGTCAGAGCGGCTCCTGTGCAGCGAGTGCTCACCGATAATACATTTCTTCTAAATGTCCTTCGTCTGGCAGCATGAAACCAGCCAGGCCGTGTTTGTTTTCTAGAATGGCTCTACGGCAAGCGATTAAATCAAGTCATGTTTTGGAGAAAAGAAATGAACAAAGGCCACAACTGAAAGAAAGAAGGGTAAAAAAAAAAAATATTTCTGCAACAAAGTATACATCTGCCATATAGATGTATAGAAAGCATCTACATTTGCCAGGTCACGGAAGAGTGTATCCATAGTAGCACAGCGCATTCAAGGCGTCGCTGCACAAAAGCTTTGAGCTTACTCCTGGCTGCCTTTTGTGTGTACAAAATGTCAAAAGGAAAATTGCTGAATACCTCACCTCTCCAATAAAACATTAACTGGAGAGCTACGCAAGCACTGAAAGCAGAATGTTGGCCAAAAACCGCTGTTGCCAAATCCAAAGATTTGTTGTGTAATCCTGATGACGTTGGACCACACATCAAGATGGCTTGTTATCATTGTATTTGTTCATATTTCCTGGTATAGACACAATATTTTCTGTAATATATCCTGAAGGATGATTCAGAGGATGATAACCTAGTGATCATGACACTATAGATTACCATGACTAGAGTAGAAAAGGGTTATAAATCTGTTAGCATAAAGGGTTCACTGGATTTGTCGACTATGTTAAATCCTTCTCTGTTGATATGTTGTGTTGATTGAATCAGTTTCCTAGCATTTTCTCCAAGGAGTGTTCTTAGTCCTTTAGGTGTAGTCACATTGCTAAAACACTAGATTACTCTTACCAGTAAGACATTTTCCACAAACTCCTCCACAACACCCTACTGAGAGAGCGCCTCCCCTCGACCCCATAGGGACAGGAAGCTCCAGAGAATTTTAAAAGTTCGGTCACTCCACCTCTTCGTCAGTGTTTACATATTGCCTATTAGGAAAAACAAAACATTCACAAGTAAAATTATGCACATAAACCTTCATCATAAAAGGGTGGGAATACCCCGGGTGTCGTGGAGGAGTTTGTGGAAAACATCTTATCAATAGGAGCAATCCAGTATTTCCCAGCTTCTCCACGACACCCTACCAAGAGTATAACATATTATATCACCTAGGGTGGGATGACTGCTGAAAGAACCTTTCTTCCAAACGCCAAGCCCTGCATGGCCAGAATATCGAGCAAATTGTGCTTCACAAATGTATCCGAGGAAGCCCAGGTTGCAGCCTTACAAATCTGTACTAGCCAGTTCTGCGTTCTAGTGAAATGGGCTTTAACTTATAAAGGAGGATCATGACCTGTTTTTTTAATAAGCTTCAAATATGGCCAATCTAAGCCATCTAACAATAGTATATTTGGAAACCTTTGAACCCTTTTTTGTTCCCCTGAACTGAACAAACTCCCATCTACTCTCCATTCTTGTGTCTTCTGTAAATTCTGAAGCACACATGGTCTCACATCCATACCTCCCAACCTTGCCTTCGTTTCGTTCTTTGGATTATCACAAAAGGAAGGCAAGATTACCTATTTAGAGTAGATAGTCCTATTTATAGACTACTTTGGGTAGGAACCCAGGTACTGTTTTCAATACTATCCTCCAAAATCTTCAAAAAGAGGGGATGAGCAGACAATTCTTAGATTTCACTAATCCTCCGTATAATTAAAAGGAGGCAAAAGCAGCCCCTCCAGAACCAAGGAAAGATTCCGGGGGGGGGGGGGGGGGGGGTTGGGCTGGAACCATACTTTTACCTCCATCCTTTGTACAGTTACTAAAAAAGTGTTTCACCAAAAGCAGTTTAGAGAGAGAGGAACCAAAAAAAGGCATTAAGAGCTGCCAAGTGAACCCTTAGTGTGCTAGCTTTTAGCCCCATATCTACCCCTTTCTGAAGAACTTCTAGAATATTGGGAACGTGAGGTGACAGAATGAGTTTAGAAATCTTCTGTTGAATTTACAAAAGGCTTGCCACACTTTCAAATAACATTTTGATGTCACTGGCTTCCTGCTCTGCATTAAAGTGGGTATAACTTTAATAACTTTAGTGGAGAATCCTTGATCTGCCAAGATTTTCTGTTCAATATCTAGGTCAGACCCAACTCCCTGACTTACAGGTGCCGAATCGGTCCCAGTAAGAGAAGATCCTGACTGCAAGGAAGAATTGGATTCTCCTGGCTTAGGGCTTAGAGGACTGGAAACCAAGCTTTTTTTGAGACAATATGAACATATTAACATCACCTTTTCTCTGTCCCACCTGAACTTGTTCAGAATTCTTAAGATTAGTATCAAGGGTGGGAAGGAATACCCAAAGGTCCCCCCCCCCCCAAATCCTGCATCAATGCATCCACTGCTAATGGGTTTTCCCATGGACTCAGAGAAAAAAATCGTGGAATGTCAAAGATATCTATCATGGGAGTTACCCATTTCTGACCATTTTTGGTAAATCTTTTTGTTCAGGCTTCTGGGTTGATAATGTTTCAGCTTAAGTAATCTGACTATACATTTAATTTTCCCGTCAGGTGCAGGGCCTTCAAAAACAATACATTATTTTCAGGCCAAGCAAGTATCCTCATTGCTACTGCAATAAGTCCCGGGGTAACTGTCCCACCTTGTTGGTTCACATAATCCACAGACACTGCATTGTCCGTCAATACCCGAACATACCTCTGAAAAATCTAACTTTGAGAATGTAGAAGCACATACCAGATTGCCAGTAACTCCTTTTGGTTTCAGGAGAGGGGACACTCTTTCTGGTTCCAAAGCCGCTGAAAGCAATGTCCCCAACCTTGGCTGCTGGCATCCATTGTAATGCAAATTGCATTTTTTTTCTGATCCATGGAACTCCCCTCTCCAGATTGAGCGCAAATCGCCACCAATCTACAGAGGATCGAACTGGACCGGACAGGCAAATTTTGTCGTCCAGAGTTCCCTGCTAAATGTTTCAGTTCATAAGAATGAAAAGTTGAAGTATTCCTAAAAAAGCTCGAGTCCAATCTACTTCTGGGATGCAGAAGGCCATGATACACGGCTTTCGGTATCATGGGAGTGGTTGTCAGCTGAAATGCCAATGACCCTCTCTTTTCCTGTGGAACAAGAGACATTTGGGCTCTTGATTACAGCATTATCCCTAGGAATTTCTTTGATTGCCCGGAGAACAAATTTGATTTCTTGGGATTCAACCACCCCAACGATTTCAGGGTCTGAAGCACTAATTGAATCTGTTCTGTCAACAATCTTTCTGACATAGCAATAATCAGGATGTCGTCTAAGTAAGATATTATCCTCACTTGCAAGAGTCTTAAATAAGCTACCACTTCCACCATCAATTTGCTAAAGATCCTCAGGGCTGAGGAGAGCCCGGAAAGGGCTACAAACTGAATATGCCAATGGATGGGAATGTGATAATAAGAGTCCATAAGATCTATTGAAGCCATAAAGCAGTCCTTCTCCAGCAAGGGGATTGTTAATATTACCGACTCCATTTTGAATTTTTGATACAGAATAAACTGATTCAACTTTTTTAACTTCAAGATTAACCTGTGAGACCCAGTTTATTTTTTTTTATTTTTTTTTTACCAAAAACAGGGTGAAATAAAAGCTCCGCCCCTGTTCCTTCACAGGGACAAGTTGGATGACTCTCTTAGGAAAGAACCTGCACTGCCTCCATTAGTAACTTGCGATAAGTCTCATCTGGAGGGAGGGTTACGATTGAACTCTAGTTTGTATCCCTGACAAATCAGGTAGTAAAGCCACCTGTTGTCTGAAATCTAAAACCATTGTTGCGCAAACCAGGCTACCCCCCCCCCCCACTGTACGATCGCCATAGTGAAGTAGGCTTGTTGAGAGATTCTTGCTGAACTGCGGCAAAGAGGTATCTTCTCTGCTTGTTGTTGGGCTTTGGGGCCTAGCATCTCCTAACACTTGTTTGTGGTTTTAGATCCTTTGATGACATTTTTGTAGTTGTTCTTAGGAAAAAATGTCTATTTAGGAGGTTGTCTGGTAAATTTTACAAGAGTATTTCTTGTAATCCAGATCCAAACATAAAGGAACCCTCAAAAGGAATAGCACAAAACTTTTTTTTAGCCGTAAGGTCTCCTTCCCAACTTTTCAACTATAAAGCTCTCAGCTTTATTTGTGAGGGCAAGCTGACTTTAAATCCCCACAGAACAAAAAGTATACCCCCGATACTCCCCTTGGGCTCTTCTGGCTTTAGGAAGGGGCCCGGAATTGCGCCCCCCGCTTCAGCCACTGTCGCTGCTAACTGTAAAAAAAAAAACATTTACTCATCTGTCCCCGCAATCCCTCCCACCGGGTCTCCTCTTCATGGGGGGGGGATTCTCTTCCGTGGTGAGGAGAGGGCAAAATAGGCCCTCTCCAGCACTTCCGCAAATGCCCGGCTGCTAGCCCCGCCTTTTGTGGGCGGGGCAGAAGACAATCAATTATGTCAACCACAACGTCATCCCACACCCTATCCAAGACGCTCAGTAGCGCCGGGTGATCAGAGGTGCGGGGGTTGGAGGGACAAGGGGCTGTGATCCCTTGGCCCCCGTCCACTCGACAGCTGTCATCAGAGCTTCGCTGGGAGACAGCTGAGGTTTGAAGGCGAGTAAAGAAAAAAAGATAATAAATATCGTTTTTACTCTGTCTATTTTTTCCAGTTAACTTTTTGTGAATTGGAAAGGGATTCATAAAACACACCAGTTCACAAGGTTCGGGGGCTGGCAAATCACCTGCGGCTAGCGGGTGACTTGACATTAACCCCTGCCTCCCCAAAGCAGGGAAAAAGCCAAAGCTGGCCCCTGTGCCCTGTTCTACAAGCCCTGCATAGCTGCCCCTTCCCCGGGCTGGTTATGCTGGATAGGGGGGGACCTCATGTCATTTTTTGGGGGGGGGGGGGTTAAGGGTTTTTAACCCTTAAAATTCCCCCCAAAAATGGGGTGCTCCCCCCAAGGAGGGACCCTATGTAATTTTTTTTTTAAATTAACTCCTTATGTTCTGTCGCCAGCAGGTATAAAAAGATTTCCAGCAGCAGCAGGAGTGCAGAAGCCAGAATGATTGGCCAGTGCAAGATAAATGGGAGGTATTAAAAAAAAAATGTTTGTGTGTGCTTTTACATGTAACACTTTGTACCAGTTCAGAAGGCTTAGGGTCTGGCAAAGGTGACTTGCCATTAACCCCCGGCCGCCTCCTCTCCGGAGATACGGCTCCAGTGAACTGCCTTCTCCAACCTCCAGCAGTGTAGTACCCAACTCCCCAGGGTCTCCTGAGGTGTAAAAGACAAAAAAATAAAACAAAGTGGCCCTGGTCCAGTAGTCGTCCTCCTAGGGGTAAAACATAAAACTGAGGACTGTGGGGAAGGGCTGGGGCTTTTAAACTTGTTCCAGTTGAGTTTCCTCTATAGGGGGAGGATTGATCTCTCTCTGTGGCCATCCTGAAGGACGAAGGGAGAAATAACGGACTGCTTCATTTTCCATCTTGAGTTCTAAGTGAGCCTTATGGAATGATCTATTCCAGGATTATGCCAGGATCGTGGAGTCATTCAAACAGTCTGACAATTTTAATGTCCAACTTAGGCTTGGGAGGGCATTTATCCTTTTCTTGCTCATTCTCCTTTTTAGAGGGAGGAGGCTAAGAGATAGCAGAAGAAAGGGAATCCCCTTATTGACAAATGAGGTTTCAAAATATAATTTTCGATGTAAACTCCAATTAATTTACATTTCATGCAGGTTAGGTCTTAAAATAATGTCCCTTTGTTACAACAAGATTATGGATTGTGTGTTTATGAGCAAATACAAGCCCAGTGGCCCAGCAATGGAAATATTACATAACAAATCTCTTTGCTATTGGCAATAGCAGTTTTGTGTATTGCTGGTACAGTAAATGAAATAAATAATTTTTTTCACCACGGCATACAATGTAGCACATGGGACAATGTTCAGTAGAACTTTGTGGTATATGTTCTTTTTACCTGTTTTTTTTTTATTCTTTAGACTGAAAATGCGACCATGGGATTGCATGATCAAACTGATAAAAGAAACACAATCGCATCTTAGAAAACGGAGAGAAGGGAAATGTTTGGTAGTCAAACCAGGCCTCTGTTAAAACCATATCTGTACTACACTCCGGATGAATAAAAAAACTTCACAGACCAGAGGTGTGGGAAAGAAAAATGTATGTTAAATTGTAAAACATATCCTGAAACCACCATCTGTCTATATACAATGCATCACTTTTACGCCACTTATATACATCATAGGCTGGATGAAGAACCACCTTTACAGACACTTAATCCTAGAATGATATAGCTTTAGAATTACAAACGTTCTTTCCCGAGACATTTCGTCATCCTGTTGTAATGAATAATTACAGCAGAAAAAAGTCTGTGCCAGGTCAAGTTTATATTTTAGGAAGAAATATTGCTCTCCAAAAGACCAAGCTGCCATTGGGAGTGGATGCCAAGCACTAAGGAAGCGAACTCAAAATTCAAGGTGTATTTTGGAAAGCAGAAGGGAGAAACTGTACAATATGTTTGTCTAAAAGGCCCATAATGTATGTGTGGTGGGAACAGGTGGGGTTGGTTTAGGCTTTAGTTCAAAAAAACAAAGTGATTTTATAACCAGGACCCATTGGCCACACAAAAGCATTGGTCTCTAAAGATGTATATTTGTCCTAAAAGGACCCATTGGCCACCTAAAAGGACCCACCGTATAACCTTTATCCTTTATTGTGGTCTCAAGAACCACGACCAATATCTCAGAACAAAAGAACCCTTTAGCATTAAAGAAAGGTATGCACAGGGAAAACTGCAAAAGGGCCATGGAGGGCCCAAAGTGTAGAGCTTCTTTTAGCCTTAATCCAGCAGTGTAGGCAGAACTGTATGTCATAAATAGAGCCACTGATGCACAAATTAAACCGGACCTTCACCATGATTTAATGAAAAGCCCAAACTCTTAAAAAATGGTTCCCCAGCATCGAAAATTAATATATTTTACGTTTTTAGTCACTAACTTATTATTCTTTCCCACACTGGGCTGCAACTCTGTTCAGGAATTTAGGATATGGGCGCCGCCATCTTGACTCAGAAGCATCACACTTACGGAGGAGAGGAGAGTGGGATAAGGTACAGGGGGGCGGGTTATAGCTGTGCTTTGCTCAGACAGAGCAGAGCTGGGGTCAGGTAAAGGTCAGCAGCCCCAGAATGCAGAGCAGCACAGTCAGGAGGCACTTCCTGTTTGCAGGCTGCCTGATAAGATGGCGGCTTCCATAAGCCGCCATCTTGGATGTTTAAAGGCTCATAACATGCAGTATATGCAGGTAGGATGATTTTTAATGTGGACCTGTATGTACAGGGTGTGGGAAACATATAAGATAGTGAAGGTCCGCTTTAAGTAAATACACCTTAACTCTAGAGGAGTATCCTGCCATAAAGCAATCCACAAATGTAAACATTCCTTTTCCCATGTCTGCCAGTTTAGATGCCTGGTACTGCTCGCTAAAGCAATTTGTAGACCAAAGTTTTGTTTTAGTGTCTCCCCAAATAATTCCTTATTTCCTTCAAGTGATTCATTATGTAAGAACCGCCGGCAGGCAATCGCTGATCAGAGATGGCAATCCCCGATACACACTACCCTGTTTAATGTCTCTTAAGAAAGCAAATATCAAGGTACTGTAGATATGTAAATAGCAGAACAGCACACAGATCATCTGCTGCTTGCCATTCTCGTCTCCAGCACAGCTTCTAAAAGGTGAGGAAAAACAAAGTGGCTAAGAATAGTTCCCCTCACATCTGTCACTGTGCTGCTATCTGTGTCATGCCGTCCAGGGGGATCCAGCTTCTGGTCCAAAGCTCGCTGCTCTGACAGACAAGAAAAGAGCGGCACATGTAAGCCTCCTTCTTCTCAACCCTCAAAATATCTCCAACTTCAGAAAATACAAATGTCTAAACCGCTCTGCCAGTTCCTAATGGCTCCATCTTGGCTTTCATTAGAGAAGAAAAAAGGACACCGGTGAAAGGAATGGAAGGCAGTTCAATTACACCACCCCTACACTATATGTTATTGTTGAATGTTCCATTTTAGAACATCAGCAATGATATGGTTCCTTTATCATTACTGTAACAGAATCCTCCAAAAATGGTTCCCATTTGATTTTGGAAAATGAATGTCAGGAATTGCTCCCATTCAGATGTGACAATATGAATGAGGTCAGACACAGATGTCAGGTTCCAAACATATATTGTAATAAAGATTTTATGAATAAAAGCCAGCGTAGACCAGAGTAACATGAAGCAAAATAATGTTTAAGAGGTCTCCCCCGGAACGGTTTCCGGTTGATCAGGTGCACAGAAAGATCAGGTTTCCCTATACCTGTCCGGTACCCCCAAATTATCTTCTCGCCTCAGCTACTCCCAAAGATCTCAGTGCCTGTGCATGCCCAGCTCCATTTATTACAATAGAGGGGGCGTGCCAAGGACAAGTACCACAAAGCTGGCCAGACCCACAGAGCTAAAGCAGCAACATGGATTACAGAGCTGAAGCATGGACCGAAACCACGAGGCTAAAACAAAGACTAGGAGCGCAGACGAGGACCACAGGGCTGGAGCGCAGACGAGGACGACAGGGCTGGAGAGCAGACGAGGACCACAGGGCTGGAGAAAGACGAGGACCACAGGGCTGGAGCGCAGACGAGGACCACAGGGCTGGAGCCCAGACGAGGAACACAGGGCCGGAGCCCAGACGAGGAACACAGGGCCGGAGCCCAGACGAGGACCACAGGGCCGGAGCCCAGACGAGGACCACAGGGCCGGAGCCCAGACGAGGACCACAGGGCCGGAGCCCAGACGAGGACCACAGGGCCGGAGCCCAGACGAGGACCACAGGGCCGGAGCCCAGACGAGGACCACAGGGCCGGAGCCCAGACGAGGACCACAGGGCCGGAGCCCAGACGAGGACCACAGGGCCGGAGCCCAGACGAGGACCACAGGGCCGGAGCCCAGACTAGGCCCACAGGGCCGGAGCTCAGACTAGGCCCACAGGG
Source organism: Gastrophryne carolinensis (assembly GCA_027917425.1). Lineage (NCBI taxonomy): Eukaryota > Metazoa > Chordata > Amphibia > Anura > Microhylidae > Gastrophryne > Gastrophryne carolinensis. Next base: position 190,930,789 of record CM051241.1, read on the forward strand.
CCGGAGCCCAGACTAGGCCCACAGGGCCGGAGCCCAGACGAGGACCACAGGGCCGGAGCCCAGACGAGGACCACAGGGCCGGAGCCCAGACGAGGACCACAGGGCCGGAGCCCAGACGAGGACCACAGGGCCGGAGCCCAGACGAGGACCACAGGGCCGGAGCCCAGACGAGGACCACAGGGCCGGAGCCCAGACGAGGACCACAGGGCCGGAGCCCAGACGAGGACAACAGGGCCGGAGCGCAGACAAGGACCACAGGGCTGGAGCGCAGACAAGGACCACAGGGCCGGAGCGCAGACAAGGACCACAGGGCTGGAGCGCAGACAAGGACCACAGGGCTGGAGCACAGACCCGGTAAACAGAGCTGGAGCACAGATCCGGTAAACAGAGCTGGAGCACAGATCCGGTAAACAGAGCTGGAGCACAGACCCGGTAAACAGAGCTGGAGCACAGATCCGGTAAACAGAGCTGGAGCACAGATCCGGTAAACAGAGCTGGAGCACAGACCCGCTAAACAGAGCTGGAGCACAGACCCGCTAAACAGAGCTGGAGCACAGACCCGGTAAACAGAGCTGGAGCACAGACCCGGTAAACAGAGCTGGAGCACAGACCCGGTAAACAGAGCTGGAGCACAGACCCGGTAAACAGAGCTGGAGCACAGACCCGGTAAACAGAGCTGGAGCACAGATCCGGTAAACAGAGCTGGAGCACAGACCCGGTAAACAGAGCTGGAGCACAGACTCTGTAAACAGAGCTGGAGCACAGACTCGGTAAACAGAGCTGGAGTGCAGTTCTGGTAAACAGAGCTGGAGCACAGACCCGGTAAACAGAGCTGGAGCACAGATCCGGTAAACAGAGCTGGAGCACAGACCCGGTAAACAGAGCTGGAGCACAGACCCGGTAAAAAGAGTGGGAGAACAGGCAGAACCCCAGAGATGGAAAATTCACAAGGATCACAGAGCTAAAACACCAACAAGGACCAAAGAAACATACCATTGACAAGGACCACAGTGCTGGAACATCAACCAGAACAACCGGCAAACCAGTATATGATGTCTTGTGCAAAACATGGTCTCATGAAACTCGAGGAACAAAGTGCTCAGGGCTGCCAGCAGTGTCTCATCACAGCACTGCAGTGTTGACAATTCACATTTATAGCCCCCCAACAGTTCTTCCATTTTGCACAGACGTCTGCTGTGACAAAAACTACACTTCCACTACAAAGTGCAATGTGGCACTTCAGCTTGTTTAATAGACAGATAACGAGAAATACTGATTAGGATTTGATTGGCCTAAATCTGCAGGAGGAGGATTTTTATCAGACATGAGTTTATGGAAGAGGACGCTGGCACAGGCAGGAGAATCGGCCAAAAAGATGGACAATGTGATGTCTTGTGCAAAGCATGGACCCAAGAAACCCTAGCAACAAATTCTCAACTTGATAATATTACAATTTGGACAGCATAACCACTTTTAAGACAATGCCTGTTTTGACAAAAGCACCACCTCCAAGCTGAACCTCATAAGTGCAATGTGGTACTTTAGCTTGTTTATCAAACACTGTTTATGAGGAAGAGCGATTAGGATTTGACTGGTCTCAATCGGAGAGGAGGATTTTATCAGGCATAAGTTTATGGAATACAACGCCGGCAAAGTGCAGGAGATTTTAATGCCTCAGAAAATTATCTTACAATACTCACTTCATCAAACTCCATTTTATTAGCTTACATATAAATGTAATTTCCCTACAAAAGAAATGTTCTCCGCATTGGCGGTGCATGGCAAAAAAGCGCTCTGCAATTTTCCCCACCGGAATGTTAAATCAGGATAGAATTTATCAGGGAAGAGTATTGCTGTTGGCTTCGTAAAGGTGTCACATCTGCGATGGCGGAGGTGTAAACAATGACTTTACTTGGGTCATTTTGGAAATAACATGCAACAGAACTTAAGTATGAGGAGCTGTTAAGGCAGATTGCTCGGCGTTATCGTCAACATGGATGACAATTCATTCTGGAGTGTCTCAAATTGCTGCATTTTTGTTAAAGTTAAACCTGCCGTAGCTTATTCTGGGTTTTTCTTTGGGTCAGGGAATTTAGCCTCCATCACTAATAATCATAAAGACCATTAGTGATCCGGAGGAATGCGTCATTGTTTATTTGAACCAGCAATTTGAGGATACAAGTATACAGAGGTCTATTTTCTACAATGTTGTCGTTACGAAAAATGTGTGGATTGTCAGGACACAATGCTATTATTTTTGGACTTTTAAGGATCCACTTGCGGATTTAGCAAGAGCATGGCCTTTCTTAGGACCAGACGGAACCACAAAGTAGCCACAAAATAGAACTTCACAGCCCTAACTACATCAAGAGAGTGCAACACCCTTTCCTTGGGGTTACCAGGTTAGGGCACAAGGAAGGCAACACAATGTCCTGATTGAGATGAAAAGCAGACAACTTTAGGCAGAAAATCAGTTTTAAAGCAAAACATCACCTTGTCCTGGTGTCTTTCAAAATAAGGAGGCTTGATGGAAAGCGCCGCCAATTCAGAAACTCGCCTGACAGAGGTAATAGCCACCAAAAAGGCTACCTTGACAGTGAGAGTGGACAAAGCCGCTTCCTGCTAAGGTTCAAAAGGAGACCTTTGCATGGCCGACAAAACCAAGTTCAAATCCGAAACAGGTACCATGGGCTTACGTGGCGGACGCAAATGAGTAACGCCTTGAAAGAAGGTCTTGACCAGATGATGCTGAGCAAAAGATCATTGGAAAAAACAGCCAGAGCAGAAACATGGCCCTTCAGAGTACTAAGCGGAAAACCCAGATCCAAGCCATGTTGTAAAAATTCCAAAATCCTGGGAATTGAGAACACCCGACATAGAAGTGACCTAGACTCACACCAGTCGATGTAAGCACGCCAAACCCTGTAGCAAATGGTAGAAGACGACTTCTTCCTAGCGCTGATCATGGTATTAACTACAGAAGCCGGCAACCCTTTGTCCATCAAGATGGAGGTTTCAGCAGCCAGGCCGTCAAAGCCAGCGTTTGTAAATTGGGATGGCGCAGCCGCCCCTGAGTGAGCAGGTCTGGCACCAGGGGCAGGATGAAGCGATCTACTGCCAACTGTACGATGTCTGCGAACCAAATTCTTCTGCGAACCAGAATGGCTGGCACCCCTTCCTGGGCAATTTTGTGCAGCACCTTGCCCAGCAGAGGGAATGGAGGAAACACGTATAGGAACTGAAAGCTCTTCCAAGACATTGCCAGAGCATCCACTGACAGGGCCAGGGGATCCTGTGACAGGGAGACAAACACTGGAAGCTTGTGATTGGGACAAGACGCAAACAGGTCCACATCCGGCTGGCCCCAACGGAGGCACAGAGAATGAAACACCCTGTTGCTGAGGGACCATTCTCCCATGCGAGAAGCCCCCCTGCTCAGAGAGTCCGCTTCCAGATTCTCCACCCCCAGAATGTACACAGCCAAAATTCAGGCAACATTGTCCTCTGCCCATGACAGAATCAGGGAAACTTCCTTGAGAGCCCTCTTGCTCCTGGTTCCTCCCTGATGATTGATGTAGGCAACCGCCGTCTGGTTGTCTGAGCGGACCTGTACCGCCAGACCCCGAAGGCGCCCGGGCAGATAGGAAAGCACTAGCCTTATCCCCCAGTTCCAGAATGTTGATTGGGGCATAGGCCTCCTGAGGTCCCCACTGCCCCTGGAATTTCAGGGACTTCCAAAAGCCCCCCCAACCAGTCAAACTGGCATCCGTGGTGACCACCTCCCAGCAGGGAATCAGAAAAGATCTGCCCACTAGCAGATTCCTTGGATCCAGCCACCATGACAGAGACCGCCTGGCCAGAGGGGACAGCACAAATACCTGATCCAGGGACCCTGAGTCCCGATCCCATACAGGCAAGAGATGAACCTGGAGAGGTCTCATGTGAAACTGAGCGTAAGGGACAGCCTCGAAGCTGGACACCATCAGACCCACCAGCTGCATTGCCTGTCTGATGGACGGATGAGGGCAAGACAGAGGAAGCTGTGTTTGTGACTGAAGACCCTCTACCTTCAGCTGAGGGAGAAAGATCTTGACCTGAGATGTATCCAGAATCATGCCCAGAAAAGACTTTACTCTGGAAGGAGACAGGGAAGATTTATCACCCAGCCAAACATTGTTGCAAAGTCTGAGAAGCTACAAGAATGTCGTCCAGGTAAGGAAGAATGCGAATACCGAGATCGCAACAGAGCCATCACTCCTGCCAGCACCTTGGTGAATACCCTGGGAGCAGAGGTAAGACCAAATGGCAGGGCCACAAACTGGTAATGCTGATCTTCCACTGTGAACCTGAGAAATCTTTGATGGCCTGCAAAAATTGGCACATGAAGGTAAGCATCCACGTTGTCTATAGAGGACAAGAAGTCCCCTGGGCGAAGAGAATTTATGGCAGAACGCAGAGTCTCAATGCGAAAGTGCCTGAATCTGACAAATTTGTTGAGGAGCTTTAAATCCAGGCTAGGCTTGACAGATCCGTCCTCTTTTGGGGACAGTGAAAAGATTGGAAAAATAGCCTTTGCCCCTTTCCCGCAGAGGAACAGGGCAAATGACCCCCAATAACCAGTAGGTTTTGGATAGCAAGACACAGACACTGAGCCACGAGGGGGTCTTGAGCCATCCTGGATATTATGAACCTTGGGGGCGGCCAGGCTGTAAACTCTATCTTGTAACCGGAGGAGACTACCTCCTGAATCTACCGGTCTGAGACATGACGCCTCCAGATGTGAGCAAAGAGCCGAAGCTGTCCCCCCACCCGGATGTGTGAGGGAGCCCCTTCATGCCTGAGGGGGGGTTGGGGGAGGATTTAGGCTTGGAACTCCAGGAAGGACCGGGCCTGCCACGTCCTCTGCCCATGCCCCATGACTCACAGCGGCCCCCAGCAGGGGGAGCCCCCCTTTCTCTCCTGGGGGAATAAAAGGGGGACAGAGCAAATCTGGAACCTCGAAAGGGCCTGAGTGGCTTCTTGCACTGAGGCAGCTTGCCTTCCTTGGCAAACAGATCCAGACGTTCCCCAAAAAGGTGCAGTCCTTTAAAGGGAGCCCCAGCAAGAGCCTTCTTAGCAGCAATGTCAGCCAACCATTGGCGCAGCCAAACAGAACGGCAACAAGCAGGGCAGAGGTTTTACCACACATTCTAATGGCATCCTCCAGGGCAGCAAGAACATATGAAGTAAATTCCTCACAATACATAAGCTAGTTAAATACATCCCTGCACAAAGCTGCAGAACCACCCTCTAAGGCACTTCTGATCAATCTTCTGATCGCAACAGTTGAAATAGCAGATGCGCACACAGGGTGCAGAGCAGTCCCCGCACAGGTAAAACCATGAGATGCCAGCTGATCAATGCGCCGGTCTTCCACATCCTTTAAAGTGGTAGTGTCAGGTGAGTGCACCACAGAGGTATGAGAAATGAGTCCAAGAATTGGAGCCTCAACCTCGAGTGGGGAACACCATTATTTAGCTGTTTCCGGGGGAAAGGGATACCTCTTATCCCAGCTTTTAGGTACACCAGGAAGCCTACTAGGCTTCTCCCATTCCTGCAAAATGAGATTGTTGAAATGTGCCTGTGCGGGGAACTCCCAGCGCGGTTTATCAGCATAAAATAATTCTCCCTGCTGCTGTAGAGGGGCAACAGGGGGAGAGATCTCAAGCACTTCAAATAAATGGGCTAGCAGCCTGTCTGTATCAGCTGCATCCCAAGGCTTGGACCCCGTCTTGGGATCATCAAAGGACCTATTCAGATACTCAGATTCAGACTCAGAAAATTATTCCCCCTTAGGGGAAAACCCGACAATATCATCCACAGCTTCAGAAGTCATAGGGCAAACATACGTATTATCAATCAAATGGCGTGTCTTGCCAATGGCTTTGCGTGGCTCAGACCCACCCATCCGCCTCTCCAGATCGGCCAATCTATTAGCAAAATCAGATTGGGCATCCCCGCTAGCATGCGCCGCAACCGGAGCTAAATGTAAGCGAGGGGGAGTAGGCAAGGTCACAGGGGGCGCGGCCCTCAGCAGGGGCATCCCAGACAACCGCGCAACAGTCTGCTGGGCACAGGAAAGACCTTGAAGTCGCCAGGTACAGGGGAAACCCCACAATCAGTACAAAACCTGCCTTGTCCCAAAGGAACCCCGGACTCATTGTCTTGAGACGCCTCCATATGGTGATTATTGTGGCTCAAACTGGCCAATTGGGAATAATGCAAGAAGCAAATCCGGGATGCCCCCAATGCACCACAAGGGAAGTGGGAGGATTTAAGATCTTAAAACAATTTCCCTTAATTAAAGTATAGGCCGGGAGAAACCACTAATTCTATAGGCCTGAAAGACATAAGATAGGATCCCGTAAGGCATATATACATATAACTGACAATGAAGAAAGATAGCCCGCGAGGGCACTTACAGACCGCAACGGAGAGCCAGCTGCGCAGCACCGTCGAGACAAAATGGCGCTCACACATATACCTCGAGGCGCGGGCCGCGTGGGAGCGACGCAAAAGCGTCACTTGCCCCGCCCGCCTCCCTCTGAAGAGCGTGAACAGACGCGCCCAAGAGACTCAGAGGAACGAGGGGAGTCATAAGGGAACTCACATGAGGGAAAGGGGGTGAAAGGCACAAGTAATGCGGGCAGGGCATCCCATAAGGCTCACCATGGCCTGAACCGTCTACCCTTTGGTGGGGGGAGTTGCGTTGGAGCTCAGCTCCTTAGCACCAAATATGGTGTCTTCTACCTTCACCCGAACACTACAGCCAAGGCTGGGAGGCAATATGATAAAGACAGAACGGGTGGGAATAGCTTCACAGGTCCATAGGGCCAAAAGACCCCGCTCACCTGCCTGAAAAAGAGAGAGAGACACTTTCTCGTCCTGGCAGTCCGAGACTGCAGAGAAAATCTGGGGTTCTATGGGAGGTGCCTCGCTATATATGGGCCCGGGAGGGGCCACTTTTTCTGCTCTGCAGTCACTTGACATCTGAAGATGAATAACCCATGTGTAAGGATATCTTTCGGAACGGGACGGGATGTATACTAAGAATAATGTTCTGTATACTAAGAATAATGTTCTAGCCAAGGTGATAAAAATATAATAAAATGTAAATCCGCATAGGGCAAATTAACAAGCACAAGCCTACAGCCAAAGATCCAGGGCATCTCATGGTTTGGTGGTAAATCCTCTGCTCCCATACACAACACTGTTAGGTTTCAAGGTGGGAAATGTATTTTTATGGCCGTTTTTAGGAGCGCGTTAGCTGAACAAGTTCTAAAAAACTTGATATGTTAGTGCTCTCAGGGGATGAGCGCTTATACAGAGCATAAACGCCACTGAGGTTGGGAGCAGTGTGATTTAATGACGGGAGTGCAGCTAAAACAAGCATGTTAGTGCTGCCTTACATTATTCCATCAGCGGAGCAGAGAGAACAAAGAGTGATGGAGGGCTTCGGAGGCCTCGGCTGCCTTATGGCTTTCCCTGAGCTGCTGACAGAAGCTCCCAGTGTGGCAACAACCAGCCTGCGCAGGTGTAAATTGTTAGCAGACACTGTAGATGGGTTGTTTAGGGAATATAGCAAGCTATAGGCCTTACAGCCTGTAAAGAATTGCACCTTCCAGAATAACCTGGGCATATAGAGATTGAGATAGACATAAAAATACAATTCTGTGAAACTCGCCTATAGAATTGTTTTTGTATCCATCCATTTCAGGCCGTCCAGAAGTACTTACAGATGGGTATTCGCCCCTAGGGGGCGCTGACTGCAAGATCAAAAGATGTAGCTCCTTCCGGCCCCCTATAAAGGCAGCTGCCCGTCTATCATTCCCCAGTGGTTTAAAAGAAGTACTCAACAAAAGGGCAGGCCGGGAGGCCAAAACAAAAAATAGGAGACCATGTTACCTCACATAGCCTCTGCTTGTACTCCCTCGAATCCAAAAACTAGAAAACTTATATAACTAGTGTCCTATGAGCAAAAATGGTTCACCACCATAACAGGCATGCAGGACATAATGAACACAAGGGCGGGGTGGACGGCTTGGAATGGATGGATACAAAAACAATTCTACAGGTGAGTTTCACAGAATTGTATTTTTCTCCTCCATCCATTCCAGGCCGTCCAGAAGTACTTACAGATGGGACATCCAAAATCAGTGACCATATGGGCGGGATCCCCAGTGCGAAACAGCATGTAGTTCAGTTCACTACCGCCTAAAGCACCTTTCGGCCAAAAAAAAGGGTCAGCTGAGGCCCCCACCTTGTAAAACTTTGTAAAAGTATGAACAGAAGACCAAGTGGCGGCCTTACAAACTTGTTCCACCGATGCCTGATGCTGAAAAGCCCAAGATGCACCAATAGCCCCAGTAGAATGAGCTGTGATCCGGAAGGGGGGTTCCTTCCCCCTGGCAGAATATGCTAGTACCACTGCCTGTCTAATCCACTTACTGAGAGTGGATTTGGCTGGTGGCAATCCCTTCCTAGAACCCTCTGTTAAGACAAAAGCCTCGATTCAGAGAGACAAAAAAAATTTCCGTTTTAGTTCCGATCTGTTTTTTTTTGTGAAATGTTTCCGTTCTCGTATGAGCGTACGAGCGATTCAATGCATGCATTGAAAACCTTCTGTAAAGTTTCTGTCCGTTCGTACGGCAGATTACGAATTACGAGGATGTCATTTTCCATCCAGACTTTTCCGTTTCATTTTCACATGTTACAACGTAGGCTTTCGTTTTTGCCCTTTTCCCATCGTATCCTCCAACGAATCCTTTACGTTTCCCGTTCGATTCTGTTTCCCTTTTTCATTAAATATTCGTCCAGACGGAAATCCTTACGATCTTGCGCCTACGCACTACAAACTTAACTCATTAAAGTGCTCGCCTACATATTTGCCACCCTCACTTCTACTACAATGTTTAGCTAAATCACTTAGCACTGTCCTCCATCTTCCCTTTTTGACCCTTAAAGCTCACCCAAAACCACTTAGCACTGTCCTCCATCTTCCCTTTTTGACCCTTAAAGCTCACCCAAACCACTTAGCACTGTCCTCCATCTTCCCTTTTTGACCCTTAAAGCTCACCCAAACCACTTCTTGGTTAGGTTCTTCTTCCATTTTAGCCCCCCTAAAACTTACCCAAATCACTTCTCGGTCATGTGAATATTCATCTTTAAATATTTCTGGGCCCATTAGTTTTGTGTTAATGTATTTTGTAAATGAAATGACAATGTAAAATTTTTTTTTATTCCATCATAAAATATAAAATTGTTAAAAATTTTGAAAATGTTAACAACTATAAAAAACAAAATACATAGCAATGGCAGGCCTCTGAACATTATTCTTCATTTGTGGTCCCCAACGAGTTGCGCAGCTCCTGCATCTCGCCCACCAACTGAAGGACCCTGACACTCAGTGTGGTCCCTGTTAAAAAACGTAAATTAAAATATTGGTATAACCTTGTTGGGGTCATGCTGCAGTGCCCCAACCCCCCCCCCCCCCCCCCGGATGGTCCAAACACCTAAATCTGGACTTCAAAAGCCAGAGGGCCCTCGCCACCACGGGCCGGGTTTTGCATAGTGCCCGATTAGAGAACCCCTGGCCCGCATTCTGCAGGCAAAGAACGGGCATCAGGAGCAAGGGTGAGTGGCACATCTTGCTGCTCCTGCAACCAAATATAAAATAATTACACAAAGCAAAGGTAACCAACTAAAACAATAACTCCTACCACAAATTAAGATTCAAGTTCAACAATCCAAATATAATTCACAAAGGACATAAGTCTAAAAAAAATATAGCAATTATATGGACGTGTGGGAAAATAAATGTTTACATGCTAAGGACTAACTAAGGTCAGCATTAAAATGCTTCTATAAGGCAAACATGAAATGTATTGATTCAGGTATGCATTGCTATACAATTTATGGCCTCGGCCATGCTGATACATGCAATGCCTTGGTGCTAAAGGCGCGCAGACTCCTCCACATAGCCTCAAAACATGTTCAACAATAGCAATCCGAGCCCTCAAAGGTCTCGTAAGTGGATCGGAAATGAAACGGATTTATAGGGTGGTGATCCATCGGAAATCAGCTCTCTGAATCAGACGGAAGCTCTCTGAATCAACGGAAGTTTTCTGGACGAACGGAAAATTTCCGATTTTGTTTGGAAAATGACCCGAACTAACGGAACTGTTCCGATTTTCTTCCAATCATCGGAAGCGCATTCCCGAACATTCGCGCGAGTAGAAAATGGACAAAAACAAGCAAAAAAATGACAAACACCCACCAAAACTTTCACAGACAGCTACGGAAGTCCGGACGAATGTGTCTCTGAATCGAGGCTAAAGAGCAAATCCGATTTCCTGAAGGATTCAGTCGCAGCCAGGTAATACCTTATGGCTCTGACCACATCCAAAGCATGGAAGGTCCGTTCTTTGGAATTAGCCGGTGCTGGACACAAGGAAGGTAAGACAACTTCTTCATTAAGGTGAAAAGAAGAAACGACCTTAGGCAAAAAATCAGGTTTAAAACGAAAAACCACCTTATCTCTGTGTAACTCAAAGTAGGATGGTTTCATACAAAGCGCGGCCAGCTCCCATACGTGACACCCTGAGGTGATCGTCACCAGACAGACCACTTTGAGAGTCAGCATAGACAATGCAGCATCATTCAATGGCTCGAAAGGGGGACCCTGGAGAGCAGACAGCACTAGATTCAAGTCCCACACCGGTAAGACTGATTTACGCAGTGGCCGGACATGACTGACTCCCTGGGAAAAGGTCTTGATCAATCTATGATTGGCAATGGCTAAGGCCGAGACCTGACCCTTGAGGGTGCTCAGCAGGAGGCCCAAGTCTAACCTGTGTTGTAGAAACTCCAGAATCCTAGAAATAGAAAATTTCCGGCAAGGAAGGCTCTTGGCCTCGCACCAAGCGATATAGGCCCACCAAACTCTGTAGTATATCATGGAAGAAGACTTCTTCCGTGCCTGAATCATTGTGTGAATAACCGTGGCCGATAACCCTTTCTCCATCAGGATTGAGGTTTCAATAGCCAGGCCATCAAACCCAGCGTCTGTAAATTCGGGTGCCGCAGCGACCCCTGTGTGAGAAGACCTGGGTCGTCGGGCAGGTAGTGATCTATTGACATCTGAAATATGTCTGCAAACCAACTCCTTCTCAGCCAGCGAGGAGCCACCAGGATGGCTGGCACCCCCTCCTGGGCTATCTTGCGCAGCACTGTGCCCAGGAGCGGAAACGGAGGAAATTCATACAGAAATTTGAACTCTGTCCAAGGGATCGCCACTTTCACCAAAGAGGGCCAAGGGCACAAAACCAAGTGCGGATAATCAGAATTTTGTATTGTGTTTGTCTTTATAAGGCCTTTAAGTTCAAGTCCTGTGCTGGTCTTTTCTTCTTTGCAGGTTATCTTTGCTTACATGTACTGTGCAGGCATAATGGAATAGAGAGCATGGTCATTCAATGCTAATTAACTGGTTAAGAGCTGGACAGTCAGAGGGCAGAGGTCAAGTCCAAAAGCAAGGTCGAAGGCAGACAGATATTACTTGTGGTCGGCATCTGCAGCAAAGGTCAGGGTCAGACGGCAAGGCATGTGCAGCACAAGTTAAGACGCAGGCAACAAAGTATGTAAACAGGTATACAAGCAAAGGTCAGCTTAGAAGCAAAGGTTTTCCCAGGCATTCCAGAACAATACATAGCAGTAAGGAACCTATGAAAGTTCCTCTTGCACCATCTTGGTGGCCCTGCTTCCTACTCCTTTGTGGATGTGCCCATCATGAACTGAAATAAATGTCTATGTTGTGAACATTCCACTCAATCATATTTAACTGAGCATTATAATCAGAAGATTGCATATGATCACACATGTGCACTGGAACCAGTGCCCCAGAGGAGCTAGTAGCGAGCATTTTCATGCATTATGCTCTTTCCTGTGCAGATAATTTTAGCGGGCAGAAAGAAGGGCAGGGCAGGGTAGGAGAGGGTGCGGGCAAGCTACCTTTTGGCCATGTGAACAGATGTGGCAAATGTCAATCAGCATGAGCCTAAAGTTATTTTGGAGATGAAGACTGGATCTATGTTGAAGCTATGGCTAGAGGCAAGCCATTCGGCATCCGAGCCCTGGGGATATCAGTCTCAATACGCAATTAATAATTGGTTGTAGCACACTGACAAAGAAATCAAGTTAAATATAAGAAACATTCAGATAGGGGTTCTAAGGTTCCAGGGTCCACCTACTCACTGCGGGCCTAAACAGTACATAAAACAGGAAGGACTGGAAGATTGAACACCCTTAACACACGAAAATGCATTCAAAAAGGAAAAAGGTTTAATTGGCAATAAGTGACAAAATGGTGTCACCATTTTGTCACTTATTGCCAATTAAACCTTTTTCCTTTTTGAATGCATTTTCGCGTGTTAAGGGTGTTCAATCTTCCAGTCCTTCCTGTTTTAGATATCAGTCTCAATGCATCAAGCAAGGCTTATAGCCCTAGGCATCCTACGCTAATTTTTTTTCAGCCAAATCGTTGAGCCAAGTTCCGACTCATCACCAATGAGGACATTTTTGTTTCAGGAGGCAAACTTAAGCCTGGGATAAGAGGCTGGAAACAATGGCATAGAACACTCATGCGGTGGCGAGCGGTGGATCCAAGTATTTATCTTTGGGAACTCTCATCTTTTAAACGGGACTGTCCTTTTTTGGACCAATCACGGTGGCTGTCAGATTCCAGGGCCGGTGAGATTGTGATCAAATTTCTAAGCCTGACTCTTTTATTTCTTTGCAAGTGCATTTTGGATTTTTACACATTAAAGCTGCCGAGTTTTACAGAATTACACTATATTCGGCTTCCGTTTTTTATGTGCTTATGTCGGTATATGGTTTGACCCATGCTTGATAAGTATATAATCTGAAGTGGACGTATTTGGAAGCCTTACCAACGCTGTCTAAGATTATCTGAAAGCGCTTTATTGATTTGAAGCTGGTAAGAGTTTGCACTGTCGGTGGAGGATTTCTTTTGCACCCTGTCGTGTGGAGTGCATGCACCGTGGGATATCGTTTATTGGGGCAACTTGCCAGCATATATCTACTGCTGTGTTTATTTTCATTTATACAAACTGTGTTTTTTCTGAGATAAGGACTTTTTCACGTTGAGCGACCCTTACCTTTGTTGGAGTTTATAATTAACCCTTTTTTCTAGCGCGGTGCTATGTATTAGTGTTTGGATTTATCTAAACAGTGTTACATTATTACTTTTATAGAACACTCATAGCCAAATGTGTTTTAATTCTCATTACCAGATTAAAAGGTTTTGTTCTAGCCTTCTGAAAGGAATCAAAAGGTAGGTGGACCTGATTCTTTTCATTTTTCCTGCAAGGTTCCTTGGCACAGTCTTTCTGTAATGGCAGCTGATGTAGACTTTTTGTTCTCAGGTACAATGTTATTTCACTTAAAGGTCTTCTGCCTTTAAACAAGCACACCCCGTGTTAAGTTGTAGCACTGACATGACAGGCCTTAATCTGCAGTATGAGGGCTTTCACCATGTTCCTGAGCATTCGGGGTGAGATATACAAACAATGTCACTTCTGCAAAGTCAAAGCCGGGAGAGTGTCTAATTTGTCGAGAGATTCATTTCAGTTTTCTTCTTGCTCCTGTCATGCAGGATACACGAACAGCAGCAGTTGGCATTATCTGGAGACCTAAGCAGGTGTGTTATGTTGGTTGACTTGACAGCTGTTCCGGGAGAAGAGGATTCATGCTCGAAGTAAGAAAATAAAAAAATCACAGAACAAAATGCGTACAAAAAAAACTGGTTTTCTGCGGAACTGCCTCATTCTATGGAGGATGATGATAGGACTTGTTAATCCCTGAGAACAAGCCAGGATTGGCTGCCCGTGTCATTATTTTTGTGCAAACCTCAAAATTTATGACACAAATAACTAAGCCTTGGAAGATGGTAAATGCTGGCAAGAATTCCCCAGAGTATTAATTAAAATGGGATGAATATATGCTCCAATCATCCCATCCGATTTGATTGACATTTGACCATGCTTTTGCAGTTACCCGAGACAATTTTGGTTTGCTTATAACAAGCTGGTAAGAAAATGAAGATGATGAGCCCACCCCTGGAGCACACATAGACAGGTGCAGTGGCACAGTTAGTACCAAAGAGCACCCATACTATAAAACAGGGGTCCCCAACCTGTATCTTGGGAGTCACGTGTCTCATGGATACCTGCTATGTGGCTTGCAGATAATCTACTAGAGTACAACACTTGCAAAGGTCTAGCACACTGTTGAGGTGTACAAGGTGCCTATAGCTGGGAATTGTCAGTGCCATGCATGTCAGGTGATTGAAAGATAGGCAGGTGTAAAAATACCGTTTTGTGAGTACTCACCTTTAAAACGGATATTATAAGTGTGACATACACTCCGCTTCAACTCTTCATGACATTTGGGTTATTCTCCAGTAGAGGGCGAACTTCTGCAGAGATGAATGCAAAAAAAGGAGCTCCTCCCAGTCCATAAATACCTGGGACCTCCCACCAATTTCCCAGCATAAAATAGCAGTAAGGGGACCAGGAAGAACCAAAAATTAACCGGGGCAGGCCCCAAAATCGCGCCAAACGAGAGAGCCTGAGGGAGAGAGGCTCCCCAGGCTGAGAGAAAAAAACACCAGCAGTCTAGGCAAACGATGTAACAATGCACTGTAATCAAATTATCAAGGGATTACTTCCAGATGAGTCACTGCCATCACACACACAAACAGTGAAACACACCACACACAGTGTCACTGAATATACTAAAAACAGAGTATGACGGCCAGCCAGCCCCCCCCCCCCCCCCCAAGGAGGGAAGTAAGACCCGGAAGGGGGGGGGGACCCGGCCATAGGTATGAAGGGACAGGGCATCCCACACCAGGATCACCAAAACCTGGATAACCGCCTACCCCTTATAATGAGGTCTCACGGTGGAGCAATTCTCCTTCCGCACCCATAGGGTGCTACTTACCCTCACCAGGACCCGCAGCCAAAGCTGGGAGGCTCAAATAGGGACAATTTAGAAAGAGTCCTGGCAGCAATAGGGGCCATAAACGGCCGGGCGCGGGCCCGGCTTACCTGCAAGTAAGAGAAGTCTTCATCTTCTGTCTTGTCGCCTTCCCTGCAGAGAAGGAACTGGGGAATTGGTGGGAGGTCCCAGGTATTTATGGACTGGGAGGAGCTCCTTTTTTTGCATTCAACTCTGCAGAAGTTCGCCCTCTACTGGAGAATAACCCAAATGTCGTGAAGAATCGAAGCGGAGTGTATGTCACACTTGGAATAGCATGCCAGCTTACCTGTACACACTCCAGCAGCTTCTCGCACCACGCTTTTTCTGTCGCTGTTCTGCCATTTAACCTCTGAGGTTTGGGGCAAGTAGTTTATAAGGCAGAGGAATTAACATGCATATTAAATTAAAGTTTGATGCTTTTACAAACTTCACTAATTTTGTTCTAACCATTTCCAGTTATATTCTGCTAAGAATTATAGCCTCTATTATCTAACCAAGTTTATTACAGCTCCTTGACATCTCTAATTGCAGAATGTGGCTCTCATGAATAGAAAGCGTAGGGACCCTTGCTATAGACTGAACAGCGCTGTGAAAAGCACCAATGTTATAGGCAGAGCCAAGACCATGGACAGCACCAATGCTATACACAAAGTGAACAACATAGACAGCACCATGGACAGTGCCAATGCTATAAACCCAGCCATCAAAATGGCACATGAATAGCACCAAGGAAAGTACCAGTACTAAGGACACAGCTGGCACCACATACATTACCAGTATTAAAGACAGAACTAGAACCATGGACAGTACTAGTACTAAGACAGAGCTAGCACATGGATAGTACCAGTACCAAAGACAGAGCTAGCACCATGGACAGTACCTGTACTAAATAATGAGTTTGCACCATGGACAGAACCATTGCAAAATAAGGAACAAGCACCATGGAAAGTTACATTACTAAAGACAGATCTAGCACATGGACAGTACCATTATCCACCCTGATGCTGTGCAAGAAACAAACAGGCCGGGTAAAAACAAATATTATACTCACAATAAACAGGATATAAAGGGTCAAATATAACAAAGATGCAGAAAAAAAGGAAATTGGGGTTAATCTCAGCCATAGGCAGGGACTGCATGATGGAAAAAAAAAAACTAGCTGCTCCTCTCGGCCTATATAGGGCAGGCTGTGACATGATCTCCTCAGATAATTAAAAAGAAATTCAGCCACAGGCCGGGGGGGAAGGGGGAATGCTAACCTGTGCATAACCCACGCAACTAGAAACAGTGCAACAAAGCAACAAAGTAAACCATAGTTACATAGTTAATCTGGTTGAAAAAAGACATATGTCCATCAAGTTCAACCAAGGGTGTTGGGGTAGGGGAAGTTATTTTTTTATTTCATTTTATAGGTAGAGGTTATTTATTTTATTTTTTGGTTTTTTGTTACTGATAACCGCTAATAGTAACTGTTATTTATGTTAAATGTTATTTTCTTCTAAATAAGCATCTAATCCTTTTTTTAAGCTGTCAGCGGTTGATACTGTAACAAGGTTCTGTGGGAGGCTATTCCATAGATTTATAGTTCTTATGGTGCAAAACGATTGTCGCCTCCAGAGACTAAATTTCTTTTTTTTCAAGTTGAAGGGAGGGCCCCCTTGTCTTTAGAGAGGATTTTACTTGAAATAGTGTTCCCCCATATTTTTTGTATGGACCATTTATGTACAAGTTAATCATGTCAACCCTCAGTCGTCTCCTCTCAAGACAAAACCGATTTAATTCTTGTAATCTTTCCTCATAACTAAGATCGTTCATTCCCTTTATTAGTTTAGTAGCTCTCCTCTGCACCCTTTCCATAGAGCATCCTTTCTATGAATGGGTGCCCAGAACTGGATGGCATATTCCAGGTGAGGGCGCACCAGTGCCTTATAAAGAGGCAAAATTACATCCCTATCCCATGATTCTATGCATCTTTTAATGCATGATAGTATCTTGGTGGCCTTGGAAGCAGCTGCTTGGCATTGCATGCTGTTATTTAGCCTGCGATCTACTAGTACCCCCAGATCCTTCTCAACAAGTGACTCTCCCAGTTTTACTCCCCCGAGGACATATGTGGCCTTCAGGTTATTAGACCCCAAGTGAATGACTTTACATTTTTCCACATTGAACTTCATTTGCCAAGTGGATGCCTAGACACTCAATGTGTCCAAGTCAGCCTGAAGCTTGTGAACATCTTCAATAGACTGCACTGTGCTACATATCTTTGTGTCATCTGCAAAAATAGAGACAGTGCTTCTAATTCCATCTTCTATGTTGTTTATAAACAAGTTGAATAATAGTGGGCCCAACACTGAACCCTGGGGTACACCGCTTACGATCGGTAACCATTCAGAGTAGGTATCATTAACCACAACTCTCTGCATACGATCCTTCAGCCAGTTATCAATCCAGTAACAAACTATTTTCTAATCCTGAAGATCTCAGTTTCCCCAATAAGCATCTATGGGAGACCGTGTCAAATGCTTTTGCAAAATCGAGAAAAACTATATCCACAGCTACCCCTCTGTCCAGGCTTCTACCTCCTCATAGAAGCCAATTAGGTTGTTTGGCAGCTTCTGTCATTAGTAAAACCGTGCTGGTTGTTACTTATATTATTATGGATAGTTACATATTTGTGTATATAGTCCCTTAATAGCCCCTTAAGCAATTTCCACACAATGGATGTTAAGCTTACAGGTCCATAATTGCCCGGAAAAGACCTAGAGCCCCACATTTGCCTTGCGCCAGTCCCTTGGCACTATACCAGTTGATAGTGAGTCTTTAAAGATCAACAATAGGGGTGATGAGATAACGGAACAGAGTTCTTTGAGAACTCTTGGGTGAAGCCCACTTGGTCCTGCAGTCTTATGCACATTTAAATTTACTTTTTCTTGGATGGTCTCCACGTTTAGCGTGTTAATTATTACACTTGGGCTATTGCTATCAGTGCCACCTCTTGCTCCTGCACACAGAGCTAAAGAATTCATTTAACAGCTCCGCCTTATCTTCATCTCCAGTGACCATTTCCCCATTATCATTAATTTAGTTTTCTTCTAATTAATATATTAAAAAAATAGGGTTTGTTTTGCTTTCTTTGGCCACATCTCTTTCATTTTGTGCTTTTGCCAACCTTATTTCTTTCTTACACATTTTATTTACTAGTTTATACTTTTCAAGTGTTACAACTGAGAGTTCAGCCTTGTAATGTTTAAATGCCCTTTTTTTGTTCTTTATTATCCTTTTAACTGCAGGTGTCAGCCATGAGGGGTTTAATTTTAGCAGCTTATATTTGTTACCCGTAGGAATACATTTTGCAACTTTGGTACTCACAATTGATTTAAAGCACTCCCATTTGGCATCTGTATCTTTATTCCTGAACAGATGCTCCCAGTCTATGTCTTGGGGTGCTGCTCTGAGAATGTGGAAGTTGGCCTTCCTAAAATGTTGTGTTTTTGCCCTTCCCGTTAGAAAATCTTTCTTACAGTTTATGTTAAATACAACTATATTGTGGTCACTGTTACCAAGATTTTCACGGTCTGTTGCTGTCCCCATCAAGTCATCGTTATTTGATATTACCAGATCTAAAAGAGCATCACCCCTAGTAGGTTCCTCCACAAACTGATTCATATAATTATCTTGTAGCAAGCTGAGGAATGCTCTCCTCCTTGTAGAAGAAGCAGAACCATGTCTCCAGTCGATACCTGGGTAGTTGAAGTCCCCCATCACCACCACTGTACCAGCCTGTGAAGCCCGCTCTATATGTTTATGCAGTAGACTTTCTATTTCCTCAGTTATATTTGGGGGCCTATAGATTACATCAAACTGTATTTTAACATTGTTTACATTGCCCCCACTTCTACCCACAAGGATTCTACAATCTCACAATCTTCTGCTAGTATCCCCTCATTAATATATGCTTTGAATTCTTGCTTTACATAGACACACACTCCGCCCCTTCCCTTTTTGCTCTGACTTTCTGTAAAAGAGCAAAACCTTGTAGATCGACAGTCCAGTCATGTTTGGAATCCAGCCATGTTTCAGCCACACCAACATCATCAATATTCTCTTCCAGCACCAGAGCCTCAAGCTCCCCCACCTTACTAGCCAGACTTCTAGCATTTGTGAATATACACTTTATGTTCTTATCTAGTTAGGACACATTGAGCTATAGTATTAGCTTCTGCAGTAATGCATCTGCCTAATTTTTCACCATGCAAAAAAGAGAATTCTGTGAGTACTCACATGTAGAATTAATTTCTCTTCCATTATTACTTCAGGACATCAGACTTATCCTGTTGGAAACAAAAGGCTGGAGACAAAATACAAAACTCCTCTCTCCGTTTTTTTTTTCTTTTTTTATTATGCTGATCCATTATTTACAGCAACTATTTACATCTTTACCACTCCACTAAAACTAGGCATCCAACACATGCAGGAATAAGACATCTCAAAAACCCTTATTCCTTTCAGGAATAAGACATTCCAAAACCATCGAATTACCACTGCATGTAATTCCTTCCTACAAAAGGCTGTACCTTATAGAATTTGGTAAATGTATGAGCTGAAAACCAAGTAGCAGCTTTGCATACTTTTGAAGCTTGATGCGAAAAAGCCCAAGAAGCTTCAATAGCTCTTGTCAAATGAGCAGTAGTCCTAAAAGAAGAATCCTTACCCTTAGGGAATATAGGCTCTTACCACTGCCTGTCTAAATCATTGCTGATGGCAGACTTAGATGGTGGAAGCCCTTTCCGTGGACCCTCAGGTATGACAAAATAAGGAGTCCAACCTACGGAAAGATTGTGTAGCAGTGAGATGGTATCTTAGTGCTTTTCCCTAGATCCAGCAATGTAGAATCCTCTCTCTATCGGACACTGGAGTAGGGCATAAGAAAGACAATTCACCTCTTAATTAAGATGGCAACCACCTTAGGAAGAACATCCTGGTTAAAGCAGAAGACAAACTTGTCCTTATGTAACACTAAATAAGGAGACTTAACTGATAGGCTGCTAATTCAGAAACCTTAAGAGTCAATAAACATAATGATGCATCTGCCAATATTTCAAAAGGAGGACGCTGATAAAGAGCTGATAAAATTGGTCCCAAACCGGCAGAAGTAGCGTACGAGGAGGCCGCACATGAGCGACTCCCTATACAAAAAGTTTTGATACATTTATTCACAGCAATGGGTTTCTGAATAAAAAGATAAAGCAGATATCTGTCCCTTTAAACTACTCAATTGAAAACCTTCATCAAAACCTTTCTTTCTGCCAAAAAAATGAAATATTCTACCAGAAAAAATTCTACCAGAGAACCTTCTGGATTCGCACCAAGCGATAATGCTTGCCAGGCTCTATAGTAGATCATCGATGAAGGCTTCTTCCTGGCCTGAATCATAGTCTGCATGACTATGTCAGAAGAACCCCCTTTCTGCCAAGATAAAGGATTCAATAGCCAGGCCGTCCAAGCCAGAACATGTTAGGGCCCCTGTGTGAGAAGATCGTCGGGTAACCTCCACAAGTTGCCCTCCGACATCCTTACTATGTCTGAGAACCAGCTTCTTCTTGGCCACCGAGGAGCCACCAGAATGGTTGGGACTCCCTTGTGAGCTAAACTTCGTACTTGACCCAGGAGTGGAATCGGAGGGAATGCATAAGAAGCTTGAATGCGGACCACTGAAGAGTCAGGACATCTGCTGCTATAGTTAGAGGATCCCTGGACCCAGACACAAACTTTGTAACCTTGTCGTGATGCACAAGAGATCTATGTCTCGAATCCCCCAGCGCATGCATAGGGATTGAAAAAACCCTCTAACTAAGAGACCATTTCCTCTGATGCAGGACCGTTCTGCTGAGATGATCGACCTGCAAGTTCACTCCAGGTATGTGTACAGCCGAAATGCATGAAACCTGTTTCTTGGCCCAAAGTAAAAACCAGCTCACTTCCATGAGGGTTTCACTGCTTCAGGTGCCCCCATGGTGGTTGATATATACCACTGCTGTCCGACTGTCTGTTTGAATAGGGGCGGGATGCCCCTTCAGATGGTATGTCCAATGACTGAGATACAATAGAATCGCTCTCAGTTCCAGGATATTTATGGAGAGTTTGCTCTCCTTCAGACTCCACTGTCCCTGGAGCGTTGGTGACTCCATGACACTTCCTCAACCACGATAGACTGGCATCCATGGTGATGATCTTCCACTGTACTGGAAGGGAGGATTTGCCAGTCTGAAGAGGCTGAGGACCAGGCTAGAGACTGCCTTGTTGACCATGTCATGCAAAAAGAGTGACCCAGAGTGTGTGAGTCTCTATCACAGATTGTGAGAAATTCCATCTGCTCCGGCTGGAGTAACTTCACTGTGGATCAACAACTCCAATCTCTAAAAAGGCGAGATACGGCAGATCTCAATGCTTCTGCGGAATTCAGGATACCCCTGACCAAGAGAATCTCCAAGGGGGTCTGGCTCCTAATTTGATCCTGTAACCTGAGGATACAACTTCCTGTATCCAAATATCTGTTACATAAAGCCTCCAAATATGAGCAAAATGCAGAAGCGGTCCCCCCACACCTGCAAGTGCGGGGGCGTCCCTTCATGCCTGAACAGGCTTTGAAGGGGGTCTGGCTTTATTCTGCCAGACACCTGTTGCCTTAATTTGGAGGCCGAACATCTAACCGATACCCCGGAGTATTGGAGGCCCTGCGGAAGCAGTATTAGACTTCGGCTTCTGTGGAAGATTAGATGATTTACCACTAGCAGCATGCTTTACCATGTCAACCAAGCACTCCCCAAACAGACACCCCACCTTAAAGGGGAGTCCTGCCATTCTTTTTTGGAGGCTATGTCAGCTGACCATTGCTTAAAGTGGACCAACACCCTGGGGTGATCGGCCCGGGAATCTATAAGATTCCCGGGCCGATCACCCCCCTCACCGCGGGACATCCGAGATCGGGATGTCCCGCGGTGAGGAACCCCCCCGAAAACCCCCCAAAAACTCACCTCCCGCGCGCCCCTCTAGCCGTGCGCGCGCCCGCGCCGGCCGTTTGTGAATGGCCGGCGCGGGCACGCGCGCTGTCAGAGGGACGAGCGGGAGGCGGCGGCAGACGCGCTGGCTTGTCCGTCGCTGTCACCCGGCCACGTGGGAGCGTTTTGAGGTGAGTATTGGGGTGTTTCTGGGGGGTTTTACACAGCGGGTGCCCCCCTGAAGTGGACCAAAACCCAGGATAGTCAAAATCCTAGGTGTTGGTCCACTTTAAGCCATAAAGCAAGCCTTAAGGCTAACACCAGAGCTAGGCCTCTGGCACTTAACCTGCTCAATCCTCCATAGCCCGTATCATATACCTGTTGTAGCCAAACTGGTCTTGATCACCTGGGAGCATGACTTCCATGAATGACCCCTACGAGTCTTCAAGTCCAGTTGTTTTAACAACCTCCTACTCCCCAAAAATGCTATGGATGTAGCCCAGGCCGGCAGCAAGGTTGACCCCATAATAGAATAAGCAGGACATGCCACCTGATCCACGTGCTTATTCGCTGGATCCTTTGGAGAAGCACTATCCGAGGATGGCCTAACCAAAATCTTAAAAAGACCTGGCCCCAGAGCGTCCACCACAGGAGGGTGAGACCATAATTCAATCTGATCTGGAGGAAAGGGATACATAGTATCTAGTACTTTAGGAATGGGCAGAAGACAACCTAGCTTCTGCCATTCCCTATTGATCAGATTAGCATAATGTGTATGCTCTGCAACCTCCTCCAGAATCGAGGAAACCAAAACCATCCATCCATCTTAACTGAGCACCCCCTTGTATAGAGGACTTCTGAATACGAGTCCCTACTGGATAAATCCTCCCAACTGATAACTTCCTGGGAGACTAGGGCAGCTACAATATCCTCTTCAAGTTAGAGGATAAATCTTTTCTTTAAAAATCTTTTTAGTAGCCAATCCTTCTAAATGACTCACTAAAGGTTTAGGACCACTTGAGGGCTGCCAACAGAGTTTAAAGACTCAGAAAAAGGCTATGGCAGCCACAATATACTCTTCAAAACTCAGAGGAATTTTTTTTTTTCAAAACCTTCTTAGTAGCCGATATGACTTAGGTCCGCTTGAAGGCTGCCAGGGGGGTTTTAAGCTCAGAGGGCACCGGCAACAAGGGTCAAAGCCCTTGCAGGGAGGAGACAATTGTCTTCCATATCCACTACTACAGTAGCATAACCCTGCACATCGTGCTATCCTCGTCTAGTGTCCGTTTGCATTTTGGACATGGGGTGAATCTATCTGCTTAAGGACCAGATCTGATTACCCCAGATGCCTCCATCATGGTGATTAATACTAGATTACCTCCCAGGGGATCTAGTATGTGAACAGTTCCCGATAGTCAAAAGACTATTCTGAGAGCTCAGAGGGTGAACCACAATAATATATTGCCAGTCTTATCCCACAACATTATATATATATATATATATATATATATATATATATATATATATATATATCTCCTTTAAAAACAAGAATTAAAAAACATTAATATGTATATATGAATAAATATATTAATACACAGTAATAAAAAAAATTACCTACCTAAAGATTTAGGTGCGCTTTAGGGTGGTCGTGCAGCGGCTCACAATATTTTTGTGCTTTGTCCAGCTGAAAATCTTCCAGTGAAGGCGGCCGGAGAAGAACAGCGATCTCAGCGGTACTCGGCGCTTCGCCCGGCTGAAAATCTTCCACTGAAGGCGGTCGGAGAACCCCGATGTGAGCGGTACTTGCCCCTTAGTCCCGGCCGAAAATGTTGCAATGCAAGCGGCCGGAGGAGAACCGCAATGTTAGCGGTACTTGCCGCTTAGCCCCGGACGAAAATGTTGCAGTGTGAGCGGCCGGAGGAGAACCGCGATGTTATCGGTACTTGCCGCTTAGTCCCGGCCGTAAATTTTGCAGTGTGGGCGGCTGGAGGAGAACCGCGATGTTAGCGGTGCTTGCCGTTTCACCCGGCAGAAAATCTTCCAGTGCGAGCGGGGTAAGAAAAGAGTCGCACACCGGTGCTCGCTGCTATGCTAAGCCGAAAATGTTTCCATAGAGGCGGGCGCAAATTTTTAATTTTTCAACCAGTAAAAACACATGGGAAGAGCAATAAAGAGGAAATTTATTCCCCTGGTTCCCCTCAATCAGGCTCACCAGACAAAAGCCTTATGGCTGCTTTTTCCTGTGGTGGAATTCTCAGCCAGGAGGGTCACTCTTTTTTAAAAAGCAAAAAAGGTGACACCCCACAGTGCCCCAAGACCCTGGCGCTTACCTTACCATCCTGATTCGAATGCAGCTTAGCTGCGGAGGCAAAGTGAGTCCATTCAGATCCAAGGAGTATAAGGGCCAAGGAACAGTCAGGTTTCCACTACCCCCGCTTCCAAGGCATAATTCCTTTAAAACAAAAAGTAAATGGGAGAGGAGTTCAGATAGGTCCTTGCAGTTCCACTGCAAGAAATGAAACTGGAGTGCATCAAGTCAGCCAGGTGGTTAGAGGCCCGGGAGCTGGAGACACATCTTTGTTCTTGCAGACCACACCCTTCGGGAGAGGTTAACCCAATCGTCTCTGAATTAAGTCTGATGGCCTGAAGTAAAATGGAAGAGAAAAGGCAACAACGGTCACCAACGCAGTCGTAATAAAACATTAGGGTAGGTGTGGTGCCCTGGAATGGAAGAGGATGAGAAAGGGAATTTACAAGTAAATACACAAATTTCCCTTTTCTCATTTCTTCCATTCCGGGGCACCACTAATAGCAACGCGTGGGAGGTGCCAAATCAGGATCCTCATTAAGGCCATTAAGGGTGGGACGTGTCAAAACAGCCGACAACCGACTGTGTCAAACTAACCAAGAATAACGGCACTGACGCCTCACGCATAGACCCCCAAGGAGAGGATTCATTCACCCCCGTTTGCAACACCTTACACCCCAGAGCGGCACTGGCCGATGCCCTGACATCAAGTCTGTAAAACTTGGTGAAGGTGTGGCGAGACGACCAGGTCGCCACCTTACAGGCCTGTTCCACCAAAGCCTGGTGTTGGGAAGCCAAGACATGGCAATCACGCTGGTGTAGTGAGCGGGGACTAGGAAGAAAGCCTCCTTCCCCTTGTAGGTGTAGGCTTGTATGACCACCTGCCTATCTATCCACCTTGGCCCTTCCGGGATCACGAACAAGACCCCCATCTTATGAACCTCTTGAGTAGCAGTCAAGTACTACTTTAATGCCCTTACCCCATCAAGGAAATACAGCTCCTTATGGCGGGCAGGGTGTGGGCACAAGGAGGGTAGCATTATGGTAGATTAAGATGGAAGAGAAGAGACCACCTTAGGCAAAAAGTTCTGCTTCACATGAACACCACTTTGTCTTCATGCAGCACCTAAAAGGGTGATCTGATCGAAAGTGCTGCCATGCCCTAAAACCTGTCGGATGGAGGTGATCGCCACAAGAAATACCACCTTCAATGTGAGCATTAGGGAAGTCTCATCCATGGGTTGAAAAGGAGGGGCCCTGAAGCGCTGATGAGACCAGATTAAGATCCAAGGATGGGACTATCGACCACCACGAAGGCTGAACATGAGCAGCGCCCTGCATTAAAGTGCGGCCTAACCTATGCTCCGCGATCATCCGTTGTAAAAGAAAAAAGAAAAGACCAAGACCACTGTGCTGGAGGAACTCCAAAATCTTGGGCATCAAGAACCTCCTGCAGGAGTGGCCCTTAGATTTGCACCAAGACACAAAGACCCTCCAAGTTCTGTAGATGACCATTTCGTGCTCGAACCAAGGTCCGAATTACTGTGGCAGACAAAGCCCTTTTTTCCAATATGCTGGTTTCAACAGCCAAGCCGCTAAAGCCAGCGCTGGAGAATCTTGCAGTTCCAGTCTACGGCTGATATAAACCCACGTGTTGCTACTAGTGGTGTCCTGGAATGAAAGAGATGAGATATACAAATACTGGAATACACTGAGTCGGGGCTTTGCCCTAGTGAGCTGTGCCCTAGCTTACAATCTAAATAGTAAGGGTGAAGGCGAGAGGTTGACTCAAAAGTAGTGTGTACAGAGCATGGCGCCAAATGCTCTGAAGGTTTTCAAGATTGTAAAGTTGGTTGCCAGGAACAGATGATAGGTTTATGCAGTTGAATGTTAGTGGTGGCAGCTGAAAGGAAGGGGCGGATGCAAGAGACAATTTGATTTGGAGATGACAGCAAGTGCCTAGTGACTGAATGGGAGGTGTGAAAAAGAGGAGTGCAGTATAACATCAAGACATTGTGCTCAGGGAGCTACTGTGATTGCGAGATCCGTGACGGGTACAGTATTGTCATATTGGAGGCAGGAGCAGAATTAGATAGTGGTAAAACAAGGGTTCATTTACATTGCCTAAATAGAGAGCATGACAGTTATGCGTTTCTTCGCTGCACCAAATTCTGTGACTGGAACAGAACTTGTCCATGCCAATTAATAGACATCTTGATGTTTGCTTCTTGGAGATTTGCAGTCTCTACCCGACAAGCAGATGTCAGGACAAAAGACGATATAAAAAACAAAGCAGCGGGGAAGAACGATAGAATCTTGTCTTGGGTTTATGATGCCTCCTGTTGACCCTTCATAATGTTTTAGTGTGCCATAAATAATGGACGGGCCGCCACCCAGAACAATGAACACGTTGGTTGTTGTATCGATATGGTCATAAAACAGAAATGGAACGAACCTGAAAAAGCTGTTACGCTTAATTATTGGATTTCATTTGTCCAGGCCACAAAAAGCTGCACTGAATAAATGACAACACAAAGGAAAAGCAATACAAGAAATAATACAAATAGTGTAACGGGAGGATGCCCCAACAGACAGATGACATAGAAACATAGAAAGTTGACGGCAGAAGGAGTCCACGTACGGCCCATCTGCCCTTTATCTTAGGATAGATGTGTGCTTATCCCAGATATTTTTAAATTCAGTGACTGTCGATTTTTCAACTATGTCTACTGGGAGTTTGTTCCAAGCATCTACTACTCTTTCTGTAAAATAATATCTTCTAACATTGCTCCCGATCTTCCCTCTGACTAGCTTCAGTTTGTGCCCCCTAGTTGTAACACTAAGTTTCTTCTTAAAAACACTTCCTTCCTCAACCTTATTGAATCCTTTCACATATTTAAAGGTCTCCATCATGTCCCCCCTCTCCCTTCTTTCCTCCAGACTGTACAGATTAAGTTCTTTAAGTCTCTCCTAATAAGTTTTAAGTTTAATTCCTTCCACCATTTTTGTTGCCCGCCTTTGGACTTTGGTTCTATTTCAGTAATGTCTTTTTGCAGGTAAAGTCTGCAGAACTGCAGTATTCTAGCTGTGGTCTCACCAGGGCTCTATACAGCGGCATCACAACCTCCCTCTTCCTACTGGTGATGCCTCGAGCTATGCAGCCGAGCATCCTGCTTGCTTTTCCCACTGCCTGGCTACACTGTCCACTCATCTTGCAGCTTTCAGTAATCAGTATCCCTAAATCTCTTTCCTCTGAAGTCCTGGCTAACACAGTACTACCCCATATGGTACTCAGAGCAGGGATTTCTGCTATCCAAGTGACTGGCAAAAGGATGCAAACTTTCAAGGAAGAACTGCTCTCATTCATCCAGGTCATGGTACAGTATAACTAATTTGGACAAGCGGCCGGATGGCTAGCGAAATGTCTTTATGAAAATTAAACAGAAAATCCAATTGCCTTGATTTATTCCTAACATAACAATGATTTTAATGAGTTTAGCACCGCAGAAGTTTCATGGCTGGTCAGTCATTGAAAGGTCCAAATGGACCAAAACCAAGGACTTTGACCATCCCTGGTCTTGGTCCTGGTCACAGAGGCAACCCAATTTGGGATGCCCCACAGTGTGGAATCCCCTGGGAATGGAGTCGCAGTCAGCATACTAAGGCTGTGCATATAAATGAGCTCCCCTTTGCTTGTGCATGCCCCTTATTCAGTTAGGCCCAGCGCAAAATTGTACATCAGGCGCAGGGATGCCGTGGCCTGTACATGCGCCATGGGAATGGCCAATTCCAAGTTTAACAGGGGAACCAAGGGAGTCACAAATGTGACTGTATTAAGTCATAAACAGCAAGCAGTTATATTCAGCGCTTTGATATTCAATTTTTTTGACGTGTTCTTGAAAAAGAGGCCCTGCATGACCAGGAACGTTAGCTATAGCCGCTTGCTGTTAATGATTTAATACAGTTACATTTGGAACTTTCTGAAAATATGTACACTGCCAGTCCGCTGCGGACTGTAGCACCCACCTTTGACTATTGGTATAAAGCGTGCAGTGGTTTTTGGAACTCCCAAATAAGGATGCCTCAGAGACAGGAGATCAGCAAACCCTGGAGTCTTTTAGACTACAGGACCATGCTAACAAGCGTTTGGTCCATTTTAAGCTGCAATTTTTAAACTGCAAGGTGTTCCAAAACAGGGATGCCTTTAAATGTTTAACCCAAATTTGAATGCACATATAAGGGGGAATTAGCTGGCCCTGGAGTCTGAAAGACAAACGAGTTTTGATCTACTTTAAAGTGGAACAAAACACAGCCAGCCCTGGAATCTATAAGTGCTTGTGCTGTAGGACAAGGAAGTAGTATTAGTAGGGGGATATGGGGGGTTTTACAGAGCAGGCCATTCAAAATCAGGATGCCCAAAACCTGAGATAGTCAAAATCCTGGGTTTTGTTCCGCTTAAAGTGGACCAACACCCAGGATTTTGACTATCCTGGGTTTTGGTCCACTTCGGCGGGGCACCCCGATCGGGGGTGCCCCGCTGTGTGAAACCCCCCAGAAAGCCCCAAAATCTTACCTGCCCCCGCTCCCACGTGACTGGACAGTCCAATCCCCGCCAACGTCCAGGCGGGGATCAGGAACGTCCAAACGGCTGCCGCCGCCTCCCTCGCGTCACTTTCGGCGCGCGCGCGCCCCCGCCGGCCATTCGCAGACGGCCGGCGCGGGCGCGCACGCGCGCGCACGCCTACAGGGGCGCGAGGGAGGCGGCGGCGGCCGGCCGCCGCCGAAGATCAGGTAAGCGATTTGGGGTGTCTGGGGGGGTTTCACCCCGCGGGACATCCCGATCTCGGATGTCCCGCGGGGTGGGAGGTGATCGGCCCGGGAATCTTATAGATTTCCGGGCCGATCACCTCTCGGTGTTGGTCCACTTTAAAGAACAATGACCGACATTTTTATTATCTTGGGGATTGTTCCTCTCCAGCGAGGAATTCCAATTTAGGATTCCCTGCTGTGTGTGCTTCCCATGTTTGACTCGCCTCCCTGGTGATCCCACAGTGCATGTACAATCAGTTTTTTAAACTGCTCATATGTATGAACAAGCTGAATGGAGGTTAGCAGCTGTCTGCTCCCCTCCGGCTGTGCTGCACCCATGTCAGCCATTCAGAAACTGATGGCGCAGTCACAAGCTGCAGCCAGAAGAATGCCAAAGGCAGCATCATGGGATTGTGGCGAGGTAAGCGATGGCAGAGATTCTTCATCCGATTCAGAGTCTTTAGGACACTAGGGGCTGGATAGTATTGTTCTTGTTCTTCTTTAAAGTGAAATCTAAGGGGATGCCACCCCCCTTGCCCCTCACTCTGCTGAAGGACAGAGGCGTTAACATAAAACCCCTTACCTGTTGTTGGAACCTAACACTACCCTCCTGCGCTTCAAGTAGTGGCTGCAAGGAAGGGTACACAGAGTGGCATCTTCCACTATATGCAACCAAGATGGTCACACCCATGGCTGGAAATGCTGATGGACAGTGCTAGATTGCTGGGATAAGGCAATAGGTTTAATTTAGTTTCCCCCATCCCTACTTGGGGCCGGGGGTCATCACCTGGACTTAAAGTGGACCAACACCCAGGGGTGATCGGCCCGGAAATCTATAAGATTCCCGGGCCGATCACCTCCCTCACCTCCGAGATCGGGATGTCCCGCGGGGTGAAACCCCCCAGAAACCCCAAAAAGATCTTACCTGATCCGCCGCCGCTTCTGCCGCCGCCGCCTCCCGCGCGCCCCTCCAGAGAGTGACGCGCGGGAGGCGGCGGTGGCGGAAGCGGCTTGGACGTTCCTGTCCCCCGCCTGGACGTTGGCGGGGATTGGCTGCGGCGTTCACGTGGGAGCGGGGAGAGGTGAGTTTTTTGGGGTTTCTGGGGGGTTTCACACAGCGGGGCACCCCCAATCGGGGTGCCCCGCCGAAGTGGACCAAAACCCAGGATAGTCAAAATCCTGGGTGTTGGTCCACTTTAAGCTTTAAATGGTCCATACTAGTTCTGCTCAGAAACCTGCCATTCTCCTCCCACAGCGCCCCTACCTGGTTTATCACAAATAATGCAGTCTGTGTCATGAGCCGCCATGTTGGCTGGCTTTGTGTCCGAGCCAGGCACTATGCATCAAAGGTTAGCACTGCCCGCAGAACACAGTAGCCAGTGCTTATTTAGAATTAATAAGATCGTAAACAGTAACATTAGAATGAAATACTAAATCAGATCATTATTAGGTGCGAAACGTATGTTTTCCTTCATGTTTATTTTACATTTAATGGAGGAAAATTAAACTGGTTAAAATTCCACAGACGTATAATCAGCCGCTTTTTTGTTTTGCATAAAAGGTCAACACATCCACGCACAAAGCGCACGCTGCTGGAAAGTGAAGACGTGAAACGAAAGGTGAGAAGAGAGTCATTAATAATTTAAACGTCCACGTGGCGCAATGTGCAACAGGCACCGCGCTTGGAAATGTGAGAACCAAGAAAAAGCAAAGACATAACTAAAGCCAGAAGAAGCCAAGACGTGGCCCTGTACTGTGCAACAACTGACCTAATAACAGATATGAGATGCAAATGGTGTTTATAGAAAAATTAAAAAATGCAAAGACATTACTTCCTCTTAAATATGTCTAACAAGGTCAGTATAATGTATCCCAAATCGGGATCACAAGCTCAATACCTGGCAAAGCAATACTTACCACTTCCGCATTAGGTACTGGCCTATGGTTATGATTGGTCAATGTCACACAGAAACAGTGCGTATATGCTACACTGGGAAACTGAGGCAGGACACCGTGTGAAAACTGAATTTAGGATGCCCTATGCTGCCAATGTTTGACATAGTAAAGAGGACCAGGTGATGCTGGAAAGTACCATAGTCATTTATCGAGGTGGGAGTCTAGCTCCATGGTCAAACCATTACGAGCCTTGGTACCCAAGACAACCTTATTCATAGTCATCGCCAAAGTGTGTTAGTTCCAGCAGTCATGTAACAGAGTTGAAGTAGGTGAGCCAGCAGGAATGGCCAGATATAAGACTTGAAGCCTGTACCAGGAGCACATATGCAGCTTGTCCAGGCTGAAAAAACAAAATCTTGTGGGCTTCTGTCCTATGGTTTTAGCATTATTGTCCCCCGCTTCTGACAGCACACGTCTCCCAGGGGCTCACACAGAAGGTTTTAACCCTTTAAGCGCCGGCCTACCTAGATTTTTTGTCACACTCTGTTGCCAGACGACTTTTCACGTTTTTGCGCTGCACGTGTGCAACCTTGATTTTTGAAGGGATTTCCATGAAAATTATATATTGTTTTTTTCAGCAGAGTCTGGGCTTCAACATGAAGTGTCTTGTTTGGCCTTTTTTTTAGTGTATTCTCAATACTTTTGGGTGAAATATGTGCAAAAAAATTAAAAATACATATTGTTTACAATTTGTAGTGTTTTTTTTGTAATAAAAAATGTAAGTTTGTTAATAAAATATTATTGCGTGTGAAAGCCCTATTTCTCCCGGTTACAATGGTACCACATATGTATAGGTATACCCCCTTTCCTGAAACAGCAGTTTAGGAGATTCCAGATAGGATACAACTATGCAATATGATTGCATAGTTGTAAGGGGTTAATAAAAAAAAAATTACATAGGGTCACCCCTCCCGGGGGGGGGGGGGGGGGACCTCATTTCTTTTTTGGAATTCTAAGGGTTAAAAACCCTTAAAATCCCCCCCAAAAAATGACATAGGGTCCCCCTTACCCAGCATTACCGACCCGGACCAGCTATGGGGGCTTGTAGAACAGGGCGCAGGGGCCAGCGTTGGGCCCCTATTCCGGGCCCCCTCCTGAAGATCAGAGGCCTGGGGGCGGAAATCTAACAGCGGATTCTTGTACAGAATCGCTGGCCCTTTCAAATGAGGGGTGGGGTAAGGTAAGTCTGTATGTTTTTTACTTTTTGTTTTATGGGCCTCTAAAGTCAGCTACGTGACTCTCACGTAGCTGGCACTTAACGGTTGGAGAGGCAGCTACGTGAGAGTCACGTAGCTGGCACTAATTAAGGCAGAATTTTTTAAATATTAAAATAAGGGTCAGGTTAAGCTGTGTGTCTGGGGCAAGGAATCTGGCTGGGCATTTAAGGTTTGAGAGAAGCACTGCTTTCCCAGGGTTTTCTTAAAAGGATGCCCCTGTTTGTGTGTGAAACCCTCATGAGAGCAGAGTGTCTGGAACAAGGATTTAGTTAATAGAATAGATTTTGAATGGATTTTGGATTTTAATGGGCATTGCATGATTGACACATGTTGGAAATTGTCCTCCGCATTTAACTCATTCATACAGCGAGACAAACACGAGCATTGAGTGCACACGTGCCTGAAATGGTGGGCTGCCCTAGCAATGGTGCCCGGGGAGCAGTTGGGGGTTAGGTAACTTGCTCAAGAAAACTTCAGCCATGTCCCAGCTAGGAAACAACCTGTCACCCTCTGGTCACAAGGATGCTAACATCTAGGCCACGTATTTTCCCAAATGGGTGTCAGGAACAAGGATTTATGGATTAGGATTTTTAGAGGAATAAGAATTTAAGAATTAGGATGGGTTTCAGGTACAAGGATTTAGGGAATAGAAAAGTGGCAGGCACAAGGATTTGGAGGATAAGATGGAGTTGAAAAACAAGGAGTTGAAGGATAAGATAGGTGCCAGGAACAGGTAATGTAAAATCCTGCACTTGGGTAGAAGGAATCCCTGCTCTGAGCACCGTATGGGCAGCACTGTGTTATCCAGGACCTCGGAGGAGAGAGATTTAGGGATACTGATTACTGATAGCTGCAAGATGAGTGGACAGTGTAGCCAGGCAGTGGGAAAAGCAAGCAGGATGCTCAGCTGCATAGCTCGAGGCATCACCAGTAGGAAGAGGGAGGTTGTGATGCCGCTGTATAGAGCCCTGGTAAGGCCACAGCTAGAATACTGTGTGCAGTTCTGGAGACCTTACCTGCAAAAAGACATTATTCAAATAGAACGTGTCCAAAGGCGGGCAACGAAAATGGTGGAAGGACTTAAACTTAAAACTTATCAGGAGAGACTTAAAGAACTTAATTTGTACAGTCTGGAGGAAAGAAGGGAGAGGGGGACATGATGGAGACCTTTAAATATGTGAAAGGATTGAATAAGGTTCAGGAGGGAAGTGTTTTTAAGAAGAAGCTTAATGATAGAACAAGGGGGCACAACCTGAAGCTAGTCGGGGGGAAGATCAGGAGCAATGTTAGAAAATATGATTTTACAGAAAGAGTAGTAGATGCTTGGAACAAACTTCCAGCAGAGGTAGTTGAAAAATCAACAGTCACTGCATTTAAACATGCCTGGGATAAGCACACATCTATCCTAAGATACAGAGAACATACAGTATACACATAAGATACAGAGAACATACAGTACACACATAAGATACAGAGAACATACAGTATACACATAAGATACAGAGAACATACAGTATATACATAAGATACAGAGAACATACAGTATACACATAAGATACAGAGAACATACAGTATATACATAAGATACAGAGAACATACAGTATATACATAAGATACAGAGAACATACAGTATACACATAAGATACAGAGAACATACAGTATATACATAAGATACAGAGAACATACAGTATATACATAAGATACAGAGAACATACAGTATACACATAAGGGAGACTAGATGGACCGTATGGTCTCCTTCTGCCATCAACCTTCTATGTTTCTATGTTTAACAGAAACGTAGGAGGTAGCATGGGTGTAAGGAGCATGAATTTAGAGATTAGGATGGCTGTTAGGAAGCAGTATATAGCAGTTAGGATGGGTGTTAGGAGATTGAGGGCATGCTAGGACTGGTAGTCTAAAAAGGGGGGACAGATCGTCTGTGCTTGATAGCCAAATTATTTGCAAACTCTTGAGCACAATGGCCCATGGCACGGCTGTCCCTGCCAGTATGACTTTATTGAACATGTTAATGAGGATGACATGGGAAAAGGCCTCAGCTGTTTAGAAGTCTGCTCCCAGCTCCAGAGTTCGTGCGCAAACATTACTATGTTTACGGTTTAATGGCTGAAAATACCAGGTGTAGAATGGGGGCCGCTTATTACTTCCGTTACTCAAACACCGGTGTGACACATGAAAGCGCCAGCAGGCAGAGGATGTTGCATCAAATGATTAGGGGCTATGAGGTGCTATTTCAGAGTTAGTTTTAATACTATACTCTAGCCGATACTTGCAACGGGACTCAACGAACCCCCAAACTCAAGTACATGTTAGAAAGACACCAAGGGATCCATATAAAAAAATTAATTAAGACTTTTTGGAACATTCCCTATACTTTAACAAATTCATCTTCAGATAGAATTGTTAGCATTTTGTTTGTGTCTTCTCTACCATTCAATTAACAAGAATGACATGCCAGGGATCCAGGGGGAGTTGTCAAGTAAATGAAGGGGCCTTCATTTACTTAGAAGATAGATATTTACCAAGTCCCAGATGGTGAGTCTAGACTAGGATGATGGAGGTGTCATGGCAATCTGGTTTGTCTCCAGTGTTCGACCTGACATCATGACAAGGGAGAGAATCATTAACGAGACAGAGTTCATTCTAACTTGGATAAAATCCAAGCTTGGGGCTGGCAGAGTTCTATCAGAATTTGATGAAAAGTTCAATCCATGTTGAAATAAACTGGATTTTAACAGCCTTGTCTCTGGGAATGCCAGTGCTCATGTGCATAATCTGGATGCATCGATAATAGCAAGCATACTCGGTGCTTGACCTGGATCTACTTTCGTTGTGACCTTGGCCTGACTTCTAAATCCACTCCTTGTTGCCTTCAAGACACTGGCTTTGTTTATTATATCTAAAACTTCGCTGTAAACCCCAAAACTTCGTCTTTCCACCGGAACTTAAAAACATAGGAGTGATTTATGTTCCATTCATCTTCGAATAGAACTAGGTTTATGTTTAAATTCAACTTGTTATTCGTCGGCTCCGTTTTGAGACTGTGCTTTGAAACCTCTGCCCAGCAGCCTGGTTTTCTAGATGCATTATCCTGGTAGGTTCCAGCAGGTCTAGAGCCCATAGAAAGGCTTTGACCTTTTAATTCTATTTTTCTTGAACTACACAAAAAAGTGATCTAAGAGCTACTCTGTCCCTTGGAGCTCTCAGCAGAAATGAGCATGGCAAGCCACACTGGTCCTGCAGCTGGCCCGGACAACAGCAGAGCACACACATGACTCAGAAAGCTGTGTCATGATATGCCCTTCCCAGTTGTAATAAACCAGATATGGAGACAAAACCAGGAGCTTAACTTAGGAGTACATAATGTACTTACATCTAATCTGAGATTTTTTAGATGCTGTGCAATGGCTCTTTTACACTTTCCCCATGGGGGATAAAGGGGGAGAGAGTTAGTACATGGCTGGACAGGGACTTAAGTTTATCTTCACTTTCCCTTTCGTAATTCCCTTATTCAGGTCTCAGTTACACACTAAAGAACCATTTTATTTATATAGAAATAGCTGACGTCTTATGTGGTCTTTTAAAGGCCTATCAACGTAATAATGCAACCCTGCTTTTTTAAATAAGAATATTGTTAAAGAAACAGTGGCAGTTTTATTCATTAAACTATTTAAAGTGGCACAAAAACCTTTTCCCATCCCCCCTACTTGAGTACCTCAGGTGCTGCAGACTTCTTAGCCTTGGCACGGTTATAGTATAGATCACAGATTGGCCGATATCAAGAATGTTGGCAAATGTGACCAGCCTACAGGGTATATCCCCGGTTTCCCTATAGAACTGGAGCACTCCTACCCCCTGCCTATCTAAATGGTTGGGTGCAGGAGTGCGACAGACAGCCACCACTGGTGAAGGCAGTGTCGCGGGAGCCAATGGTAAAGGCGAGATGCCCCTGGGGCATCTAAAATCCGGATGCCCCTGGGGAAGGCTAGCGACTGGCCATGGAGTCTTCTAGACTCCAAGGAGGGCAGTTGCGGCTTTAGAGCCAGTCTAATTTGTGCATTAAGGCAGTGTATAACATTTGAAATTAGAACTACAAGCTTTCTAATACTGTTTAGTTGTGTTTATTGCAATGTTATCAATTCTTTCTAGTAAACTTTGACAATGTGTAACATTTATCTTACTTGATACAAGAAGACTTTTTTCATGGTTACGAGAAACTTAAACCGGACCTTCACCATAATTTATTGAAAAGCCCAAACCCTTAAAGTGGACCAACACCCAGGATTTTGACTATCCTGGGTTTTGGTCCACTTCGGGGGGGCGCCCCGCTGTGTGAAACCCCCAGAAAGCCCCAAAAACTCACCACGCTCCCACGTGACCGCGCCGTCCAATCCCCGCCGACTGACAAGCGGGTGACAGCGACGGACAAGACAGCGCGTCCGCCGCCGCCTCCCACACGTCACTCTTACAGGGAGGCAGTGGTGTCTGCCGCCGCCGATAAGGTAAGGTTTTTTTGGGGTTTTGGGGGGGGGGGTTTCACCCCGCGGGACATCCCGATCTCGGATGTCCCGTGGTGAGGGAGGTGATCGGCCCGGGAATCTTATAGATTCCCGGGCCGATCACCCCTGGGTGTTGGTCCACTTTAAACTATTCCCCAGCATCTAAAATGAATATATTTTAAGTTTTTAGTCACTTATTATTCTTTCCCCCACTGGACTGCAACTCTGTTCAGGACTTTAGGATACGGGCGCCGCCGTCTTGACTCAGAAGCATCACACTTACTGAGTAGAGTGGGATAAATTGCAGGGGGAGGGGTTATAGCGGCGCTTTGCTCAGACAGAGCAGAGCTGGGGGCAGGAAAAGGTCAGCAATCCCAGAATGCAGAGCAGCACAGCCAGAAGGCAATTCCTCTTTGCAGGCTGCCTGATGTTCCATGAGCCGCCATCTTGGATGTTTAAAGGCTCATAACATGCAGTAGATGCAGGTAGCATGATTTTTAATGTGGGCATTCGGTATGTACAGAATGGGGGAAACATATAAGATAGACTCTTATTCAGAGTGAAGGACTGCTTTAATGCATGGATTATATTCTTATTCGTCATTTAATACAAAGATTTTTTGTAAAACTTCAATAAAATTTATTGAAAAAGAAAATTATTATCAAAGGGTTAGTGTTACTGCTTTCCACTATAAAGCACAATCAATATTACACAGGACATGTCAATGCACACAATTAGGAACTACAAGCTCCAGAGTGTCTCAGCCCCATTAGCCTGTTGGCATTCATTAAATCCTTTAAATGTCAGGCTTACATCTCTAGAGCAGCAGCCGGTTTGAGTGGCAACGTCAGGCACTCCGTGTGCAACGGCGGATTTGAAGAAGCAGCACTCGAGTGACAGATTGACATGGCGGTTTAATCAATGGCCGAGAGCGATGGCAGAGACCGAGCACCTACTTATTTGTGCCCTGCACATTTATGAATCATTAATCCAGTCAATAGGTGCCATTATAGTACATTCCTGACAGGAGCGGCCAGCTCATGTGAGGCTTTGACATTGCCTCTAGCTTTTGTTGCATTTAATACTAGAGACACACTGGACAGAAACATATGGCTCTTCAAGGCTCCAGTGGGACTTTATGGCAAAATCCAACCAAGATTAGGATTTAATTTTTACTGTCCAGCTCATGGGCAAAGTAGACTTCACCAAAATATGTGAACACCAGGTTGGGGGATGTACAGAATTTGGCTGGGTGGTTGAGGTTCTTAGGATTGTCATAGCAAATAACAGTGTCAGGGATGGGATTTAAACTCAGCATTCTTACCTCCTAGCTGCCATACTGTATGTATTGCTATTCAGGTACTTGAGGAGCACTACTATTAACCAGTACCTGAAGGTTACTTTTCCAAGATGCATTGAAACCCAGGATTCTAACCACCTAAAGCATGTCTTTTCAAGTCCTCGAGGGACCCTTCTATCATTAACAGAGGATTAGCTTTACTAAGGTGGGCTTTGGATTGGGAAATTCCTAATGAACCCCAGGGTGCAGCCTTTCTGAGATCTACTCCACGTGGCTACATACTTAACAAAATGGGAGGGAGATCGAGAGTAGCCCTCCCTTCATCCCCCTCCCCTCCTGTGATGCACAAGTCAAGTGGGGGAGATCCCAGAAAGGCTCAGCCTATCTGTAGAAAAAGCCACTCCATGTGGCTCATTAAGCATCCAGGTGCCCCAAAGTAGAACTGTCTGGTCAATTTACTCTTGCTCCTCACCCTATACCTGGCCCCACACCCCAGCCCTATTTTATTACACTTGGGGTTAACTTGTAAAAGGTCATGGAGACACCCTACCAGTTCACAGGGTAGGGGGGGGCCTGTCACCTGGTCGCATTGGCAGGTCCCCCATCTGATTACACATACCCCCATTTGGGATACAGGGGGTGCGGAGGAGCCCAGTGCCTCCAAACCAGGGCTGTAGAGTCGGTAGATAAATGTTCCGACTCCTCAGTTTTTTGTAGTTCCGACTCCCCTGTATTAATATGTGAATGTAATTTAGCAGAGAGAGGTAGTTGGGCAGAAGCTGCCTTCTCCTATCTGTGTGCTGATCTTCTGCTGAAGATAGGGCAGTGGGAGGATCCAGAAAGGGGCCTTTATTATAAAACATAATTTCCCTAGTAGAATCCCATAGTCATGTTTAAAGTTTAAGCTAACAATCGAAGTTTACAAGTTTTTATAGCCTTTTGCTGAATGACAGCAGTTTTTCCAATGGTACAGCTTCAGTCTTGAACTATTGATCCTCCATTCCCTTCACTTATACAAGTGTCTCTAGTCCTGCAAAAAACATATTTGCTTAATCCCTTATCAGTGAGAGGCTAGGTAACCCATGGGTTCCCTGTAACAGCAGAACACAACACTATGCAAAGTATAGGTATTGCGGCTTCTAATTGTGCGTTGCGTGTCATATAGTGAAGCACATGAAAAGCACGCTTCTTCACGGTCACTTAACGTGTTCGTTTTGCGGTTACGTGAGGTACTGCATGCATTGGTCTTTATTCTTACAATAGAGAAGTCATTAATTATAACTTTTTGTGAATTGGGACATTTAAACTTGCTAAATCAAAATTTAGTAGGAGTCGGAGTCGGTGCATTTTGGTACCCAAAATTTCCTCCGACTACGACTCCTCGACTACGACTCTACAGCCCTGCTCCAAACTATACCGAAGGGCTGGTATATTGTCAGGGCCAGGGTCAAAAAGTAGTAAAAGTCTGCCCACATCCCCACCAAAACCCCATAAAAGTAAAATAAAGTGTGCAGAAAATGGGAAAAATACAATTTCGCGCCTGCACTCCTACAACACTTGCTCATCCCTGTGAGACCACCAGAGGAAAATAGAGCTTGCCATGCATGCCCAGCAATTGGCTCATGACACAGGTGATAGAAGGCATGACCAGGAGGTCCAGCTGTGGCTGAAGATGGAGTCCTTTTTTATTCTAATTTTTGAATTGCATTTTACTTATCTGGCAGTGCTTCTCAAAGCAGTTTCAACCCTTTGGCTGCTCCCCTCTGGCCTAGTGTGGGTGCGCTGGGATGCCGCTGCGGCCCATACATGCACCTTGGTATCACCCACTGGTCAGAGATTTACAAACTCTAGGCCAATGATTGCTTCTCTCTAAAAGCAAAAACCTAAAGTAAAAAAAATGCCGCCCTGCACGCACAGGGGAACCAGATTTGAATCGCCCCTCTGGCTAAAGCTGCCTAGAAAGACAAAATTGGCCAGTAATACTCTCACTTTCCTGGGTACATGTCCGCTTCACCACCAGTGACCAGTGGAGCCTCTCTGGCAGCCAGCGGTCAGGTGGTGTGCAATGGCGTGTGGACCAGGTGATTTGGTTTTTCGAAGGTTTCTTTTACCAGAGGGGCATTCCAAATCTGTATGCCGCAGGGCAACCTTAAGTCATAATTACATGTGGGTCAGCATTATCATACATTTCTCAAGGATTAAACCGTGTCCTAATACCCCGCCATTGCTGTTGGGTGTACATTAGACCATGAACCCCTCAGAGATACTGAAACCAGTGTAATTGGTCCTATGTACTCTGTAGGAAGCAACAGAATGAGGGATAGGGATTATGTAAATAATCATTAA
Organism: Gastrophryne carolinensis; assembly: GCA_027917425.1. Classification (NCBI taxonomy): domain Eukaryota; kingdom Metazoa; phylum Chordata; class Amphibia; order Anura; family Microhylidae; genus Gastrophryne; species Gastrophryne carolinensis. The sequence goes on from CM051241.1 coordinate 190,971,336, forward strand.
ATTATAACCCAAAGAAAACTCCTTAGGCTTTTTGCCTTTAATTTGGCCCGCTAACCTCCACTCACCTCTCACTAACAGGTCAATATAGCAGTTCACCGTAAGGTGACCAACTCACACCTCTTCAGCACTAAAAATTCAACAAAAGTGCCATAAAAAGGATGAAAAAATCCCAGTGAACCTGTCCATCGCACCGTCAGCTTAATGGCTTCTGAGGGAGCACAAAGTGAGGCTTTCAGACACCAAAGAGACATCTAACAAAGTGGCATGTCCCAAAAAAGCTTTTCACACCACAGCCCATCTTACACTTCATCCAGAATTAAAATACAAGAACGCAGCGATCTTTAGAACCATGCCTAGTGCTTAAAACATACTGTATATTTAAGTAACTTAATTATCTGTTTTTAACCCTTTAAGTGCCAGCCTACCTAGATTTTTTGTCACACTCTGCTGTCAGACTACTTTTCACGTTTTTGCGCTACACGTGTTCAACCTTGATTTTTGAAGGGATTTCCAGGGATTTTCCAGGAAAATTATATATATATTGTTTTTTTCAGCAGAGTCTGGGGTTCAACATGAAATGTCTTGTTTGGCCTTTTTTTAGTGTATTCTCAATACTTTTGGGTGAAATATGTGCAAAAAAATAAAAAAAAATCTTTTTACAATTTGTAGTGTTTTTTTGTAATAAAAAATGTAAGTTTGTTAATAAAATATTGAGTGTGAAAGCCCTATTTCTCCCAGTTACAACGGTACCACATATGTACTGGTATACACCCTTTCCTGCCCAGGAAACTCCCCCAAACTGAAACAGCAGTTTAGGAGATTTCAGATAGGATACAACTATGCAATATGATTGCATAGTTGTAAGGGGTTAACTTAAAAAAAACAATGACATAGGGTCCCCCCTCCCGGGGGGGGGGGGGGACCTGATTTTTTGGGAATTTTAAGGGTTAAAAACCCTTAAAATCCCCCCAAAAAATGACGTAGGGTCCCCCTTACCAAGCATTACCGATCCGGACCAGCTATGGGGGCTTGTAGAACAGGGCGCAGGGGCCAGCGTTGGTGGCCCCTGGCCCTGCAGGCTACTAGTCCACATAGCCACTAAGTGGCCCGGGCCCTTCTGCCCCCCCCTGACCATTGGGGAGGCAGGTAATGGGGGGGCTGGGGGTTATGGCAAGTCACCTGCTAGCCGCAGGTGATTGCCAGCCCCAGAGCCTTGTGAACTGGTATAAGGGGTCTCATGGACCCCTTACCAGTTCACAAATTGTTAAAAGTAAAAAAAGACACAGACACAAAATTCTTTATTATTCTTGTATTTACGTATACTTACCTCCCATCCAGTGTCCCGCGCTGCTGCAGATGACACTTGTCGGTAGTGATCAGAGAAGGGAGGGTGGAAGGCAGAGAGATCAGAGCCTCCCTACCTCCCACCCTCCCTGCTCCGATCGCTACCGACAAGTGACAGTCGGAGCCCGGGTGCCGGTATAGAGGAGCGGGATGACGTCATCCCGCTCCTCTAGTGGGTGGGGCTAGGGGCGGGGCCAGCGCCAGACAGAGGATGGTGAGGGCCTGTTGCTGGGTCCTCACCCGAAGAGTGGTAAGTCCGGGGGGGGGGGGGGAGATCGGAGCCCCCCCTGGTGAAGAGAAGACCCGCGGAGAGCGATCGGGCTGCGAGGTGAGTTTGTGTCATTTTTTTTTTTTCAGATGGCGCGGGGGGCTATTCCGGGCCCCCTCCTGAAGATCAGAGGCCCGGGGGCAAAAATCAAACATTCTTGAAGAGATTCGCTGGCACTATCAAACGAGGGGTCAGGTAAGTCTATCTTTTATAGTTTTTTTTTTTATGGGGGTTTAAAATCAGCTACGTGAGTCTCACGTAGCTGGCACTTAACGGTTGGAGAGGCAGCTACGTGAGACTCACTTAGCTGGCACTAGAAGGGTTAATAAAAACTATTCCGTGGTTTTGTTACAAAAGATTAAGAAGGAGAAGACGGAACAGTCCGTGTCCTTGAGAGGAGAGGAAGGACATTTCGGTTCTAAAACATGTCCCGTCTTGTGCCCTTGATGAGGTTGAACAAGATGACAGGATTAGAGATAAATATCTAACACGCCTAAAATAAAGGACAAAGCCAAGGTGAAAAGATATACTGATAAACATGAGGATTACAAGACGGGCACGCGCCAAACTACCAACTAGTAGCCGATAAAACACAAAAAAGGATTACATGATCTCCGTCTTACAATCATCTTACAGAATGTTTCTTTGTAAATTGCTTTACAGAATAAAATTGACTATGATGGCAGTAGTTTTTTCTGTAATTATTAAGATAGCGATGTTGACATTTTAAATTACTATGCAATAGATATTTTTCTCCGATTTTCCTAAATAGTGGATGCAAATCGCAGTCAGTATAATTTTCAAGTACAATTGTAGTATAAATTAAAGTACATTTTCAATCAAAAAAAAGCTATACTCTCCTTTTCTCCCATGCAGACCATCTCTCCTAGTCTGGGGCTGCAACGCTTACCTGAAAGGCTTCATCCAGGTCCCTTGCTGCACCAAAGCCATGTGCGTTGCTGCTTTTGTTGGGCTTCTCTTCCTGTCTCCCTCCGTGTGGAGATGCCCCCGCCACGCCCCCTCCAACACATATATTAAATTAACCTACACACGTTTAATACAAGCAATGGGTTTATCAGCTAACAGTGATGATTATTACACTAACCCAGTAAGTTCCCAAGGTTTCCCAAGATAACTGTAGTGCTACAATATTAGTGACAATAGTAATTACAGTATTACAACTGCTAATTGAAATCAGGATGTCTGTCCAAAACCCGGGCAAGTGAAAATCCTGGGAATCTGTCCACTTGAAAGCGGTTCAAACCCCATGGCCGCCCTGGAATCTGAAAGACTCTAGGGTGGCTACACTAACCTGCCCCTGGGGCATTTGAAATCTTTATGCCCTGCTGTGTGAAACCCCTGGGGTCGCCGGTAAACCTATCTTCAATGCAGCAGCGCTTCCCAGTCTACAGGGAAGCCGGGGATGCAGCCAGCGAGCTGGGTCACGTCAGCCCATATTCTTCAGATCAGCCAATCCACTTGAGTGTATCTAGCCAGCCAATTACCTTATAGTTATCCAGTGGAATCCCCCACCAGTGCCACCAAGATGCCTGCACCGCCTTCAGAAGATCATCGCAAAAGGCGAAGGAGAGAAAATACCCATGAGGGCGCCAACCGAGGTGGGAGGGGGTCAGGAGCTAGAAGACGCAAACCATTAAGTAGTAAAGCTTAGAGTAATACATTTTATTTATGTGGTGTGTTTTAAATCAGGGTAGGTGGGGCTGGCATGTTACCTGTTGGCACTGGCAGGTGATATGATACCCCTGCCCAATTAAGGAAGAGGCCAAAGCCCATTGTTTATTCGCAGGGCAAAAGGTCTGGTTTAGCAGCAGGGTTACCAGTTCTTATGTCTGGTGCCTGGGCATTTTCATAGGAAAAAAAAGCCAGTAAGCCAAAGCCACGCTCCAGCTCCGCCTCAGACGCCTTCATAAATGGCCGATAATAAGTAATACATTTACTGTAGTAAAATGGTAACATTGGACCTTTTCTAATAAAAGTTGGGCTTCTTAGAAGGAACATAATGCATATTTATTGGAAAACAATTTCTAAAAAAAATAACTGAAAGTTGCTTTGGTCCCCTGCAGCTTCCAGGCTTTTTTAACCCTTCATCATCGGGCAGACAGTGCAGCATCCATCAATATGGCATATGAGTAGGTGTATGGGGGCAGCAAGGATCCATGAACGCCACCATGAGAAGTGCTGGAAGACAAAATCACTAGCTCTGTGCCATTGGTAAGTGTAAGCATGGCAGCGCTGCATGGAGGAGTTGCAGGGGAACCCTGAACCTACACATAGTGTAGACTTTTCTTTTGTATCTGCCTGGACAATACTTTAAATCAATGTAAGGTACAGGCATTGTAATTTAATTACATCTGTAAACTTATTTTGAAAGAGAGATTATGCAATACTAGAGAGGTTTTCTATTATATGCTGGAGCTGGTATGCACTCCAGACGAAATTAGCTTCGACTCCACAGCCTGAAAAAAAAATACAATTCTGTGATTACTCACCTGTAGAATTGTTATGAGTATACAGTACGTCCTGCTCCAAATAAGAATCATTACACTTGGGTATTACTCCACCAGATGGCGCTGGACTGCAGAGACCGCGAAATTGGCTCCTCTCGGCCCCTCAAATACCCGGGACCTCCCACAAATCCCCAAATCCTCCCACAAATCCCCAGCATTGAAAAGCAGTTAACGAGAAGCCGGGAGAAAGAAAACAGAACCAACTAGTAACTATAACAATGATAATCACCATACAGGGGATCCTAGGATAATGCAAAACCAAGGGTGGGGTGGAGCAGGACGTACTGTATACTCATAACAATTCTACAGGTGAGTAATCACAGAATTGTATTATTCTTAGTATACAGTACGTCCTGCTCCAGATAAGAATCATTACACTTGGGACATCCAATAGTAGTGTCCATAAAGTAGGGTGGGATCCCCAAAAGGTAACAATAGACAGGTCATACCACTGCCGCCTGCAGAACCTTGCGGCCAAAAGCAGCATCAGCTGAGGCCCTAACATCAACCTTGTAAAACTTCGAAAAGGTATGAACAGAAGACCAAGTAGCGGCCTAGCAAACTTGTTCAACAGAAGCCTGGTGCTGAAAAGCCCAAGAGGCCCCAATAGCACGAGTGGAATGAGCAGTAAGGCGGAAGGGAGGATTCTTCCCTTTAGCAGAGTAGGCCTGAATCACAGCCTGACGGATCCATTTGCTGATAGTAGATTTAGCAGGAGCCAAACTTTTCCTGGGACAAGTAGGGACCACAAAAAGAGCATCAGTTTTTCTGAATGTTGCAGTAGCCACCAGATAGTACTTCAGACACCTAACCACATCCAAGGAATGCAAGACCCTCTCCTTAGCATTACTAGGATTAGGGCACAAGGAAGGAAAAACAAAGTCCTGATTCAGATGAAAGGCAGACACGACCTTAGGCAGAAAACCTGGCTTGAAGCGAAACACCACCTTGTCCTGGTGTCTCTCAAAGTAGGGGGGCTGGATGGAAAGGGCCGCCAACTCAGACACATGCCTAACAGAAATGATGGCCACCAAAATGACAACCTTGAGATTAAGAATGGCAAGGGCAGCCTCCTGCACAGGTTCAAAGGGAGCACCCTGCAAGGCTGACAAGACCAAGTTCAAATCCCAAACAGGCAACATAGGCTTACGTGGGGGACGCACATGAGTAACCCCCTGGAAAAAAGTCCTGATCAGAGAATGCTGGGCAAAGGACCTCTGGAAGAAAACAGCCAGGGCAGAGACATGACCCTTCAGAGTACTGAGTTGGAGCCCCAGCTCCAACCCATGCTGCAGGAACTCCAGGATCCTGGGAATAGAGAACAAACGACAGGGAAGAGACTTAGACTCACACCAGTCAATGTAGGCACGCCAAACCCTGTAATAAATGGAAGAGGAAGAGTTCTTCCTAGCCTTTATCATGGTATCAACAACAGAGGCAGACAGCCCCTTCTCCATCAAGATGGAGGTTTCAGCAGCCAGGCCATCTGGCACCCTGGGCAGAGCGTACTGATCTACTGTCAGCTGCACCACGTCTGCGAACCACACTCTTCTTGGCCACCTGGGGGCCACCAGGATTGCTGGCACCCCCTCCTGAGCTAACTTGCGCAGAACCCTGCCCAACAGGGGGAATGGGGAAAAGACATACAGGAGCTGAAAGTCCTGCCATGACATTGCTAGGGCATCCGTGGCCAAGGCCAGAGGATCCTGGGACAGGGAGACAAAGGCCGGGAGCTTGTGATTGTGACGGGACGCAAACAGATCCACATCTGGTTGGCCCCAACGGTGAAACAGAGATTGAAACACCCTGTCGCTGAGGGACCATTCTCCCAGGCAAGAGATCCCCCTGCTCAGAGAGTCTGCCTGCAGATTCTCCACCCCAGGAATGTACACAGCTGATATGCAGGGAACATTGTCCTCCACCCAGGCCAGGATCAGAGACACTTCCTTGAGGGCCCCCTTGCTCCGGGTCCCTCCTTGATGATTGATGTAGGCAACCGCCACCTGGTTGTCCGAGCGTACCTGAAGAGGCCGGCCCCGAAGGTGTTGGGTCAAGTGAGCCAGAACCAACCTGATCGCTCACAGTTCCAGAATGTTGATAGGTGTGTGGGCCTCCTGAGGGCCCCACCGCCCTTGGAACTGCAGGGACATCCAGAAACCCCCCCCCCCCAACCTGTCAGACTGGCATCCGTGGTGACCGTCTTCCAGGAGAGGGTCAGAAAGGATCTGCCCACCAACAGGTTCCTGGAGTCCAGCCACCACGAGAGGGACCGCCTGACTTGGGGGGAAAGCACGAGGACCGGGTCCAGGGACGCATGATCCTTGTACCATACTGACAAGAGGTGGAGTTGCAGAGGCCTCATGTGAAACTGGGCATAAGGGACCGCCTTGAAGCACGACACCATCAGGCCCACCAGCTGCATTCCCTGCCTGATGACGGGATGAGGGCAAGATAGCAGGAACTTAACCTGCGCTAGCAGACTGTCCACCTTCTGCTGAGGAAGAAAAATCCTTCCCTGAACTGTATCCAGATTTATTCCCAGGAGGGGTGTCACCAAGGAGGGAGACAGGGAAGATTTGGGATGGTTGATCACCCAGCCAAATGACTCCAGAGTGGACACTACTAGCTGAGTATCCAGCTCTGCCTGTTGGAAGGACTGATAAGTGATGAGAATGTCGTCCAAATAGGGCAGCACGTGAATGCCCTGAGACCTGAGCAGAGACATCAGTCCTGCCAGCACCTCGGTGAACACTCTGGGAGCCGAAGTGAGACCGAAGGGCAATGCCACAAATTGGTAGTGCTGATCCTCCAGAGCGAACCGGAGGAACCTTTTGATGACCTGGAAAAACAGGAATATGAAGGTAAGCATCCTTGTAGTCCACAGAGGTCATGAAGTCCCCTGGACGCAGGGAACTGATGGCAGAGCGCAAAGTTTCCATGCGAAAGTGCCTGCACCTGACAAATTTGTTGAGGATCTTCAAGTCCAAGATGGGCCTGACTGACCCATCTCTTTTGGGCACGGTGAAAAGGTTGGAATAGAAACCATTGCCCCTTTCTCGTAAGGGGACCTGACAGATGACCCCCAGCTCCAGAAGGCTTTGCACCGCCAGAACTAGAGCCTGAGCTGACATAGGGTCCTGAGAGATCCGGGATCTGATGAATCTTGGGGGTGGCCAGGCACCAAACTCTATTTTGTAACCGGAGGACACTACCTCCTGAATCCACCGGTCTGAGACATGAAGCCTCAAGACGTGAGCAAAATGCTGAAGCCGTCCCCCCACCCGGATGGGTGAGGGCGCCCCTTCATGCCTGAGGGGGCTTGGGAGAAGACTTAGGCTTGGAGCCCCAGGATGAGCCAGGGCGTCCACGTCCTCTGCCCCTACCCCAGAAATCTCCTCGGGCCCCAGTAAGGGAGACCCCTCTCCCCTGTCTGGCTCCACGGTAGGGGGAAGAAAAGGAGCCATGTCCCCGAAAGGGCCGAGACTGCCGCCTGCGCTGGGGTAACCTGCCTCCCTTAGCAAACAGGTCCAGGCGTCCCCAAACAGGCGTAGTCCTTTGAAGGGAAACCCAGTGAGAGCTTTCTTGGCAGCGTTGTCAGCAGCCCACTGGCGCAGCCAAACCGAGCGGCGTATAGCCACCACAAGGGCAGAGGCTCTGCCACACATCCTAATGGTATCATCCAAGGCAGAGAGGACATAAGTCACAAAAACCTCACAACGAGAGAGTGCATTAAACTCCTCACTAGACACATCACCAGGAGCACCATCTAGGACACTTCTAAGCAGGGTCCTAATAGCCACAGCCGTAATGGCAGTGGCACAGAACGGGCGCAGCGCCGTCCCCACACAGGCAAAGGTATGGGACGCCAGCTGATCAATACTCCGGTCCCCACCATCCCGCAGCGTAGTAGAGTCAGGGCAATGCATGACAGAGGTGTTAGATAACCCTAGGACCGGGGCATCCACCTCTGGAGGGGATGACCAACGCTTCACCACATCAGCAGGAAAGGGATACCTCTTATCCCAACTCTTAGGGACTCCAGGAAGCCTGCTGGGATGCTCCCATTCCTTGAACACGAGATTATTAAAATGGGCTTGCTCAGGAAACTCTAAACGTGGCTTAGCAGTTTGAAACAATTCCCCCTGCTGCCTGGGGGCCGCAACTGGGGGAGAGATAGACAGTACCTCAAAAATCTGAGCCAACAGCCTATCAGTATCATCTGGGGCCCAGGGGTCAGAGCCAGAATCATCATGACCCCTGGGCCTCTCATCAGATGACTCAGAGTCAGAGAAAAACTCCCCTTCTTCCAAAGGGGTATAACCAGACAGTTCCAAGAACTCATCAGCCTCCATAGGGAAAAGAGTGACATCAGGCGTCAAGTGCCGCTTTTTAGCAGAGGCCTTACGCGCCAAGGTATCAGCAAGCAACTTCTCAACACTAGCCAGTCTGGAAGACACATTAGGCTGAGAATCCCCACTGGTATGCAACTCAATGGGAGTCAAATTTAAGCTTGGGGGAGTGATGCCATACGAGGCGCAGGCCCAGCAACTGGTAAACCAGGCTGCAGTGCAAGCACCTGCTGGGCACAAGGTATACAGACCCGTACATTGTCAGCACTAGTAGGGGACACCCCACAAGCTACACAAAGCCGGGCTTGTCCCAAAGGAACCCCGAGCACATTATCCTGAGACGCCTCCATATGGTGATTATAACGGCACAATAGGCCGATAGGGATTCACGCTATAAAAGCAACCCGGGATGCCCCAATAGCCTGCTAGGGAAGTGGGAGTAATTTACACACTAGGCCTCACACATTTAATAACTAAATAGAGGGAGTAGGGCCGGGAGAAACCAATAGAGTTCGACCCGTCTGAAAGACATAAGCGAAGAGAACCCCATGTGACATGTATAATGACATAGGGTAAATAAAGCCGCCCGCGAGGGCACTCACGGACCACGGTAGGTAGATGCCAGCCACGCAGCAGCCGAATCCAGAGAAAAATGGCGCCGGGTATACCTCGAGGGGCGGGCCACGGAGACAGTGACGCGGAACGCGCCATCCGCGGGCCCTGCCCCCCCCAACAAGGGCAAGGGGAAATAGGGTGGGAGGGGCATCCCACAGAGGCTCACCATATGCCTATACCGCCTACCCTTTGGTGGGGGATTGCGGTGGAGCAGCGCTCCTAAGCACCTGACAGCAGTGCTGCCTACCATCACCCGGACCAGTGCAGCCAAGGCTGGGAGGCACATTAAAAATGGAACGGGTGGGAATAGTCCTACAGGGCCGCAGGCTAATAGCCTCGCTCACCTGCGAGAAGAGAGCCATCTTCTTGTCCTTCGCAGTCCAGACTGCAGAGAAATTCTGGGGATTTGTGGGAGGTCCCGGGTATTTGAGGGGCCGGGAGGAGCCAATTTTGCGGTCTCTGCAGTCCAGCGCCATCTGGCGGAGTAAAACCCAAGTGTAATAATTCTTATCTGGAGCAGGACTTACTGTACACTAAGAATAAACATGCTTGCATTTGCGGCATAGCTTTTTTTAATTTAAATAGCATGTCAGTTAGCGAAGCCGAATTTTCACTTCTACTGGGCCACTTCATCCTACTGAAATTCTAAAATGTACCAGGTCCTGAGACTGGGTCCCACAGAATCTCTTTTTAAAGCTCCCTTTAAAAATAGAGCCATGTGCTCCAGGCATAGCAATGGAGATGGTGGAGGTGCAGTCTTGTCCACTAACCTGATTGCAAATAGTGGATAAGAACCCAAAGGATCATGGGGAAGAAATCTGATCTTGAAAACCCCATGATGTAAAAAGACAGAACAACAGCCTACTAACCCCGTTCCCCTTTCTCCAAAACAAGCTTAATTGGAATTGGATTTTACCAACCAAAAGATATTAAAGGGCAGGTGAGGTGGCTGCGGAGTAAGCTTCAACCTTCCTCCATCCAGCAGCCAGGGGTCAAACAATGCTCTTATAGATTAAACTGGCTAAGTGCCGGTCCAGACAGAACCCCTGGTAACACAGGCCTTTATATTGGTTAGTTATCCCCATGTCATCAGTCATTGTGGTGCTCTTCAGTCAATACCAAGGCCTGCTTGAACAGGAGCTTTGATGGCCCCAAAATTACTAGGTATGCCTGCTTTTAACTAATACAGAGACTAAGTCTGGCCTTGGTGGTTGGTTCTCTAACCAAAACAGATGCCTGCAAGACCACAGCCTCTGGTGGCATCAATATACTAGACATGAAGGGGATATTTAACCAATACAGATTCCCGTGTGACCAGGAGCTCTGATGGACTTACATTTCAGTTGACAAAGGGGCTCTTTAACCAATACAGATGTCTGTATTACCAGAACCACTGCCTGCCTCAGCTTACTGGTTATGGCTACCACCTCTTGTTACAAAGAAATCTTGCGTGAAGAAAAAACAGATATATTAAAACCTAAGGATACTTAGAGCAGATCTTGTGACTGCTGAGCTAGCTAATAACTCCATCCATCCAGGATTCAAACAGCACTGTTTTAGATGAAATTGGAAAATTGCCATCAAACCAATGTAATGCAAACCCCTCGTTTGGTTAGAGAGGTGCCCATAACCAAAAGGATATGCTAGTTATTGCTCGGGCCATTCCAACCTACTGGTCATGGGGGTGCTCTTTGGGCATTAAAAGGCCTGGATGGCCATATCACTGGCTGTACTTACAGTTTATATACGGAGGATGTGGGGGTCTTACTGGTCAATGTGTTGCCATTTAGAAAAGCAAAAAATAAAAAATAAAAACCCAATGACTAGAAGCTCTGGGTGCCCAGACCTATTGGTCATGATGGTGCTCTTTAGCCAATACACAGGCTTTAAATTACAGGTGATCTGTGCTGCACCAAGCTGAAGGCCCTGAGGGATTTGAGAGCCAGTGTGGCTGCCCAAATTTACTATGTGTCAATAAGGGGCTCTTTAAATAATACAAAGGCCTGCATGGCCAGAAACTCTGGCTGCCCAAATGTACTAGTCATGGACAGGGGCGGACTGGGGCCAAATATGAGCCTGGGACAAGCTGATGTGCCTGCCTGCTGGGTGCTTCACAGCTGGTTAACAGTGCCTAGGTCAGCAGATCATGGGCAGTGGTTGCAAGGGCAGGTATGGGGTGAATTGAGTCTGGGTGAGGTGCCAGTCCATTTGGCCCCAAAATCAGTGCAGCCCACACCAAATTCTCCCTGTGCTTACTTTGGCCAGTCCCTCATTGGTTATGGTCATGCTCCTTGGCCATTACAGGGGCCAGTTGGACTAGGAGCCCTTGCTGACCAAACCTAGTAGTCAAGACGGGTCTTGTTAACCAATACTGTGGCCCGCATGACCAGGAACCCTGGTTGCCCTAACTTACAGTTCATGGTGTAGTCATTTAAATAAAAAGAATAAAATAGACTTGAAAGACTAGGGGCTCTGTATGCCCCAACTTACTGGTCATGCTGGTGCTCTTTAGCCAATATATAGGATTTACAGAAGCTCTGAGCTGCACCAAGCTACTGGTTCTCTGAAGAACTTGTTAGTCAGTACAAATGTCTGCATAGCCAAGAGTTCTGGTTGCCCCAATTTACTGGCCAGAAAGAGGGTCCTTAACCAATACCGATGCTTACATAATCAGAAACTCTGGCCACCAAAACGTACTAAACATGGTGATGCTGTTTAACCAGTACAGAGGGTTGCATGACTAGCAGCTCTGGCTGACCCAATCTAATGGTCATGGTGGATCTTGTTACCAATACGAGGTCTGCATGACCAGGAATGCTGCTTTCCCCAGCTTACTGGTCAAAGTGGTGCCAATACATAGGTTTTAATTTACAGAAGGTTTGGGCTTTCCTAAGCTACTGGTTTTCTGAAGAACTTGTTAGCCAGTGAGAAAGGTTTGCATGGTCATGATGGGTCATGATTGAAGGAAATAGTGATAGAGTGACATCTCAAAGGATTCTGGGATACAATGCATCAGTGATGTCTGATAATAAAACAGGCATATATGTCCTCTGCCCAGAGCCATAAATACGAGACATGTTCCAGACAGATTACAGCTCCACATGTTCGCCCAGTTGCATGGTTGGCATTGATATACTGTGATGCCGGGAAATTGCTGCAGATGCATCATAAAATCATGGAGCCCTGCTCCATTAATCTAAAAAATGCAACCAATGCAGATCCTGCAGCATTAATCATATGCAGGAGGAAAGCAATGCAAATCTGGGCCAAGCCTCACATTCCCAAAAAATGTGTGGAGATATACAAAGAAAGAGATAAACCTAAAGAGGCCCCAAACCCACCCTGGAGACTCCAGGGCAGGCATACTCTCTCTCCCCGGGGGAACCCCAATCGGGGGTGCGCCGCTGTGTGAAACCCCCCAGGTCACCTGAAACCTCACAGTTGTTCCCAGTCCAACGGCACATGAGCAAGCAGTGGCAGCATCCCTCTAGCAGGGTGCATGCCCGCGCTAGGCATTTGTGAATGGCAGGCACAGGCACGCTCCCCGTTATAGAGTAGCAGGGGATGCAGCCACTAGCGCGCTCCCATCCACTTGCAACAGACGAGCTCCTAGAAGTAGACGAAGGGACTCAAGCGGATCCGAGCACGCTGATTGGATGAGCGACTGCACATGCGTCGTAGGACCGGGAAGAGGCGAGTTTGTTCGGGCGACCTGGGGGGTTTCACACAGCGGGGCACCCCAGGAAAGGACCAAAACACAGGATAGGCAAAATCCTGCTTTGGTCCACTTTAAATGTGTCCAAAAAGAGCAAATTTATTTCATTGCGGGACAGCGTGCACTAATTTTCAGCTGTTGAAAATGACCAAACGGTTTTTTCGTCTGGGAGGGAAGGACACACAGTTGTGTGGACAAGGAGAGGAGAATCACGAGACGCTGACAATATTCTGGCCTATTTGTGATACAACTAAATCCGGATTGATGGAAAAAAGAGGCTCAGCCGCCTGACGAGCAGTGGCGCTTTTATTTTCCTGTGCGATGTATCAGATGTGGGTGACAGCGAGTTCTTCTAATGGCTTACAAGAGAATCCGCACAGTGCCTCAGGCTCCTCCGCAGCTGACAAACTCGTAGAGGTAATTGTGGCGGAGATGACATCTCGCTCTTCCATTGAAGAATCTGAGGGTCAGGCCGAGCGCCTGTCACACCTCCGCCATTGCTGGCAAAATCCGCCTGTAATAAGCTCAACAAACAAGTGTTCAGTAATTACAAGCAGCTCCCTAAAGTATCGAAAAGAGTAAAAATGTGGGTAAACCCAGAGAGGCATGCAGGGCGGGTCGGGGCAGAGTAAAAAGATGAGAAAACACAAAAAGAACCAAAGAAATGAGAAGGTCAGAGATTGGTGAGATTAGGGAGATTGATGGGGCAACTAAACAACGTGAAAAGCTCTCCACCATTTGTTAGAGAGTCGGTCTCCTTAAAGTGGACCAACACCCAGGGGTGATCGGCCCGGGAATCTATAAGATAACCCCAAAAAAACCTTACCTCTAGACGTGCGCGCGCCCGCGCCGGTCGTTTGTGAATGGCCGACGCGCGCGCGCGCCCTGTAAGAGTGACGTGTGGGAGGCGGCGGATGCGCTGTCTTGTCCGTCGCTGTCACCCGCTTGTCCGTCGGCGGGGAGCGTGCTGAGGTGAGTTTTTGGGGCATTCTGGGGAGCTTCACACAGCGGGGCACCCCCAATGTGCCCCCCCGAAGTGGACCAAACCCAGGATAGTCAAAATCCTGGGTGTTGGTCCACTTTAAAGTGGACCTCCTATCAAAAACGGCTGAAAGTCTGCTTACTTTCCCACACAGACATCCTGATTTATGATGTGACATGTTCTGAATGGATTCATCCCCAATTTGGGGCTCCTTATTGTTTTTGTAACCGGTAGGGAATCCTGTATCACAATACCCCTGCAGAGGGCAAGTGAGTAGTCATTAATTTAGGGCTAAACCCTATACCTGGGCCAGTCATTAATTTAGGGCTAAACCCTGTATTGAGGTCAGTGCAGATGGATGCAGATAGAATGATAGATATGGGTAGGATGGACTGATATATGTGCAATGTATGAACAGATGGATAACAAATAGATCTTAGATATAGATTCATAAAAAACATAGATGGCTAGATTAGGAATGGATGTGGGATAGACAGATAAACAGAAATGAATACTGTAAGGGTGGACAAATGATAGATAGGTACACAGATTAGGAATGATTGTATCTGAGAAACTTAAAGCTACATAAATAGATTAGGAATAGATAGAGATGAGATAGATAGTGAAGGTCTAGGATGCATGGATACACAGATACATTAGGAATAGATAGATGTAAATACAGATGTGGGATACATGGATGGATGATTGGACAGACGATAGATAATAGGCAGACAAATATCTATGGAATCTATCTTTGGAAAATAGATCAATGATTGTCAGATTATGTATGGACAGATGATATATGAATAGATAAATAAATAGACTAACAGTGGATAGATATTCAGCTATGTCAGGTGCTCTACAAAATTCTGTAGGTGGTGTCCATCAGTAGTCAGGACTCACACCAGGCACTTTACAGTTAAACTGGGCGAACCGCTCACCACCTCCCAGCATTCCCTGCAGCGGAGGTGCACAAAGGACACTCCAATAACACTGATGCATATTGATGGGCTCATAAAGGCTTGTTGTTAAACGACTGATTCATTTCCCCGGGAATGTGATGGATCTCCGGGCAGTGACGTCTGAGGCCTCATTGAATATTAATGCCCCCCCAGCTCTTGAAAGTTGTTGCACTATAAATTGTGCGGGGAATGCCCCCCCCCCCTCCCCCACTGACCTTCCATAGTCCTGTGTTTGGATGTCCGTGTGTATCATACTGGAACACTACTCACCTTTTCCAGGCTGAGATCTTGACCCAGAACACACTAAAGCAGCTGCCTTTTGGAGGAAATATATCCCCCGTAGGGCAGAGGAGTAAGTAGGCTTTCTGGCTACTGGGGCAGATATTCAAAATGGCATCCCCTTCTGTTTTCAGGTCCCTCTTTGGCGCCCACTTGTCCTGCTGCAGCCGGGGCACATGCCCCCCGCCCCAGCAGCTACACTCCTGCCTTAGGGTGTGGCAGGAGGCTCAGACCCCCTACAATACACCTTCCTTACGTTAAAAGGGTAATTACACTTTCGATTACATTTTTTTAACATATTGTTGTATGCCAAATTGATGTAATCAATGTGTTAGGCTTATATATTTTTTTATTTTCTAATTTTCAGCAATTCTGTTATAAAAAAAAAGGGTCTCCCTAGCAACAATGTGTTTACCTTAGCTAAGTGCATCAACAATTGGCTAAGACACGGTCGACAGATTTAACCCCTTCTGCTGTAATTCAACTTATTCAGATAGGCAGGATCACAATCTGGTCTCCCAGTAGATAAAGAGTTACAGGCTGGAAGTTTCAATACTACTGCTGAGTAACTTAGCCAAAGCTGCTAAATAGTTCATATATTACACTGTAAGCATTCTGGGATATGCAGTCAGTAGTTTTTACTCAAGGCCAGAAAAAATACTCCCATCGTAGGATTACAGACATAGAAATATAGGAAACAGCATGCTGATTAATAAATGACAGGTCTGGGGGCACAATCCTAACACAAATGTTTATTTTACATGACAGAAGAGGAAACCAATAAGGCAGTACGCCAAAAACCTGTCAAAAAGGGAGTTTTCCGTTAAGGTTGTAAGGTCTTCTGAAGGTTCTTTATCCCCTGTAAAGCCTCGGCTACATACATGGAGGCAGATCACTTGCAGGTCTCCCTGCGTTGGTAACAGACGAGCATGCTCGTTTTCATCTCCTCGCTCTCCGCACTAACAAAGCTGCTGCACCTCACCTTTCCCATGAAAGCTTAAGAGAATTATTCAACAAAGAACATCGCACCATTCCTTATTCTCTAGCTGAGGCAATAATGAGACCCAAAGCATCAACATGAAGGGTGTTGAAGCTGGGAAGACGGGTGCCAGTAGGGGAATTGCCGTGGAATCCAGTAAGTGCTCTGACTTATTTCACCAACAGAACCAAGTGATCCCCTCGCCCATAAATGAGATTACAATGGAGAGGCCCCCATAGCAAACTCTGAGGAGGAATACAATCTATTAGCATAAAGGAAACGCTACAGGAAGAAGCGGAGACGAAATTTAATTTGGGTGTATGGGAGGATACAGTTGGGAAAGAGCCTACAATCTATTAAGGTTTACGGGAGGACAGAAAATGCAGAGGTGCTTACAATCTGTTACCGAACACTTCTCAGATTATTTGGGGTGCATTCATTTCAGCAAACAGAAAAAACTAAATAATACTAAATAATAAACTAAAACCCTGATGCTTTTAGTGTTTCATTTAAAAGCTTACAAAAGTTCTAAATTCCAAACTCGCTGTAAACCCCCAAAGTTCCTTCTGCTGCCCCCCCCCCCCCCACCCAACGATTACAGCACCGTTGCTGCCCCCCTTCGTCCCCGGCAAAAATAGTGTCACTACTGCCCCCCCTCGGTGAGTACAACTCCGTTGCTGCCACCCCCCTGGCAAGTACAACCCCACTGTGGCCACCTTCCCAGAAGCTCCCAGAAGAGGAGAAAGTACAGACATAATTGCAATAGAAAACATGTGGGGTGATCATAAGAGGGTTGTACGCAGGAGCTCACAAGCTGACAGATTTGGAGCTTTTGCTAGGAGGAGTCTAGATGTGCCATGCTGGTAGACTACTCAATACAATGAATACGGTCATCAATTCAATAATGTATTCGTGTAAGGGCATCATATAAATGACACAACATTATTATACTGCTTTATTTCACCATAAAAGATTTCAGTTTATTTTTTAATGTAATTGAGTTAGCGGAACAAAACCCAGCGTAACCTCCTGGGGCTGCTGGCCTTCCCCGGGGATGCCCATCTGTGCCCCCCCTCCCCGAGTGCGGCAAAACCTTCCTACTTTTCAGCTCTTGGATGGCCTCATCCCCACAACTTTGGGCTGTGAGCACGTATTTAGGCTGGAGACTGCTGAGGATGTGGCTGTTCGTAGTCCCCATTGCCGTAAACAGAGGTGTCTGCCGAATATTTTATTTGCACTGTTCTGATTGGACCAGAGCTTGCGCATGCGTAGTAGGGCGGGAAGAGGTGAGTTTTATTGAGCCATCTGGAAGGGTTTCAAATAGCGGTGCATCTGAAAAAAAACAGGACAATCATAATCCAGGGTTTTGTTCCGCTTTAAAGGTTACTAAATTATCAAAGGTTACAAAATTATATTATGGCTCTGCCCCAAGGTAGGAATATATGACCACCAGAATATACAAAAGCATTAGCTCCTCCTCCAGTCCCCAGTAGTTTAAGAGATCTGAAAACAAAGACAGACAAAGTACCAACTGGTAAATCAGTACAATAAAATATAAAATAATGTAGCCTGAGGAAGGGAAGCCTGTATGCTGCCCTTTCGGATGTTTAGAAAAGAAGTTAACTGGTAACTAGCTTGAGTTTTTTTTCAAAACAGCCTTAGGGCAACATACCACTGAGGATAAGCAATATACTACCTCTACTGGGTGGAAAAGGCTTCCAATAAGACACTCCTGCCAAAGGATTGACCTTGCAAGGTGAACAGATCCAGGCGGTAATGATTAACAGACGTCTTAGCTGAAGACCAGGTTGCCGCTCTACAGATCTGTTCGATAGAGGCACCAGCTTGCTCTGCCCAAGATGCAGAAATTCTACTTGTTGAATCAGCAAAACTGATAGTGTTCTTCATCTATCGGGCCAATGTTGCCTTAGAAATACATTGACCTTTCCTGTGACCCAAGAAGAAATGAAGGAGCCATCGGCCTTCCTCCAGTCCTTTGTTTGAATAAGTTATTCCAGCAAACAGGCCCTGACATCCAAAGACTTCTATAGATCTATAGAACTGATGAGGGATCACTATCCCCAGCGGATGGAAGAATAATATATTGGGTCCGATGAAAGTCAGAAGATATCTTCGGACGGAAGCAAGTATCCACCTGCAATATTATACAATACTGGAAAACTTGAAAAAAGGGGTGATGGCAGGATAGAGTCTGGATATCGCTGATTCTGCGGGCTAAAGTTATTGCCACCAAAAAGAAAGCCTCCCATGTAAGAATTTTAATATGAGAGCTTAACAGAGGTTCAAAGGTGGTGCGGTCAGAGCTCTAGGAACCTGGGCAAGGATTCCATTGTGGAGCTAACCTCAAAAGGACCGGTCTGGACCACCTGACAGCTAGCAAAAATGAAAGCCGTGCGTCCCCGCCAATCCCATCAAAACCTGGGCTCCAGTGGTCCCTCTCAACGCTGGGCAACACTGCATAGGTACTGGAGGTGGTAAGGAACCCAGGAAACCCCCCGACTATTCCACATTGCTTCAGATGGCAGACTAACTGGTATGAGGCCAGCGCTGAAACCCCCCCCCCCCCCCCCCCCCTTGGAGACAGGGGAATCTGGCCTGTCTCCTCGGAGTTCCCTGGCAAGCTGCCTCAGGAGCCAGGGAATGGGTCCGTCCAATCAGACCCACAGCAACCCAGTCATACTAACCTAAACCATAGGAGCACTTAAAGAACAGGGGTCTGGAGGAGGAGCTAAAGTTTTGTGTATTCTGGTGGTTATGTGTTCTAGGACATTATTTAATATGCATTAGGGAAGAGTGTGTAACGAGAGATCACTAGCGAGGTAATACCACCACTGGTGTTTTCACAGTGGAGTGAAATTGGTATGGCCAAAAGACAGGGTCCAAAACCGCATGTTTTCACTCACCTGGGTTTTGGTCTACTTTACGTGGGGCATCCCTAACTGGGATGCCCATGTGCGAAACCCCCCAGGGATGTACCCCAATCAGAACTCACCACTGTGCATATTCAGGCTTAGCAATAAGTTCCAAATGAACTGGCTCTAGGTGCCTCTTACTGGCCGCTCCCCTCTGCTGTGCGCACCTGCCACCAGTGGGGGATACATGTTCGAGATAGAGGAGAGCTGGGGATGGCGCCAGAGGCCCGGCATAAGCCATGTGATTGACACCCGAGGAGAGCATCAGCTGAAAGCAGAGAGCTTCCAAATTTGTGATGCGCCAAGGGGATCCAGACTTGGAGACTTTAGACCAGGGTGTGCAGATTTCTGGTCTGCTGTAATTCGAAAACGTAAAGTGGATCAAAAGGTACAGCTTTCGGCCCTGAAATCTATGAGATGCCAGGGCCACTTGATTCCCACCCCTGGGGCATCCTGAATCGTACATTGATCATACAGCTCCTCCAGGACACATAACATTCAAAATAAAAAATAGTCCTGGGGGAGCCAAATGGGCTGAGAACGGCAAATTGTACCGGACCCTTTTTCTGCCGTGAGCCGAATAGCAGCACTCTCCCCTGGCCAGAGCTCCATTATCCCAGATCTAGATCAATGCGTCTGTGAAATAAGTCTGTAGAGCTGGGAGGGCGAAACCTGCTCGAAATCAATCATCAATATTCTCAACGTCACAGACAAAAAAATATATATTTTGGGGAGGGAAAAAAAAATACAGGCGCCCATGTCTATATATCCTCTGAGAATACAACCAGGACCATCGTTTTGATAAAAAAAGAACCCGGGACATAACAGAGGAGGTGTGCAGACAGAGCTCTCAACCCTCCTGTGGAGAAGCCATAATTCTTCTTTTGAAATTATAAGTACGTGGAGGCCTGATGTGAAGATTTACAGTGCCACGCATTTCAGGATATAACACCAAGGTGCGGGTCCATGCCTCATGAAGACTGAAAACCTGTTCATCGTGGATAATTCATTACAGTGCTGCGGCTGCTATACCTATTCTTTATTATGATGTACCTTGCCAGAAAACCACAGAAATGACTCCGCTCCCCCCTCCTTCAACATACACTTACAGCTTGCAGATGCTCAAATGCTGCAAGTTCTTGCGCATATATTATGGCTGGATGGGGTCTGATCACAAATTGGAATGATCCGACCAGAATGCCACTGGAAGCTCTAAATTTTTGCACAGATATGGGCTTGCATGCTTTAGTACAGAAGCCTAAATGCTATTCTAGCAGGCAGCCTTATCAGCAAATGCATAATAAATAATATATATATATATATATATATATATATATATATATATATTAAAATAACATGCCATGCCTTGTGACTGAAGAGGGTCTTCATTTTTCTTCATGCACTACTGGAAAGGTCTCCCCCAACCGAGAGGCAAAGGGGGAGGTTGTCCATCATCCTCGGCGAGATCAGATAATATGACGCTTTCATCAATAGGTGGTTAAGCTGCGGGGCTCGGCAGAAAGGTAAGTCGTCTTTGTGGCGTATTTATATGAGCTCCAGCGAGGCTAGCTCGTTACTGTCACCATGAAAAACAATGACAATGGCAGGATAGTGATGGATGACTTACATGGGGGGTTGCAACCTGCATGGCGAAATAATGAAATAATATAAATTGTTCTGACTGTGCTGGAATAGAGCTCGCAGTTGAATACTCCAGTCAAAAAGCTGCTGTCCTGTAAGAAAAAGCAATATTTACAATGCAGCAGGCAACAATAATAGTTTTTGAATGTGGAATTCGACTTAAATTGTTTCATTGACACTTCTTAATATTTTTATAATATATATGTGAAACAGCGAATAGCTTTCACCGTCCCCTTAAGCTAGTAGCTCCCAACAATTAAAAATTCATTTTATTATAGTGATATATAACTTTGAGCCAGTAGTTTTGGATAAACAAAGTTTTTATTTCTATCACAGGGTATTGTATAGGGGTTAATTATAGTTTTTATTTCTCATATATATACATTATATACTCTTTATATTTAATATATATAAATTCCTCTCACATCACATTTTAATTGACAGCTCACTATAAGGGTTTTGAGTTCATGGTCTTAGTATTTACACTTATTCATTTATTATATGTCACCTTAATGGGTGGTTTCACCCCTTTTTCACCATTATCACATCACCTTTAGCCATTGCACAGAAATGTGGTGGCACTTAATTTATTATTGTTTCATCGGTAATCTTCTATATATATATATTAATTCTCTTTTATAATTTCTTTATTCTTAATTTTGATTAAAGACTTTGTCCTAAGTAAGGGCTAAAGATGTTGTTTTTGCGGGCAAGATTTGAATATAAGCCCGCTATTGGCAGAATTGGATCCTAGCCTCCCGCCTTATAACTTATGAAAGAATACCTTTCTAGTCACAGTGGGGCCACGATCGTGTGCTGTCTAGAGCCCTGGTTATATCATGAAATTCCTTCCCCGTTCAGTTGTCCCGTCCTACGGGCCCCTGCTGACAGGTGACGCGTACAGCGTCATCGGAGGGGTGTCTCCATCGATTTGCATCCTGGCCAGCTGGACCGCTCGGTAGCGGTGAGCAGGTGCGACATCAGAGGGGCGGTGCACGTGACGCGTAATGCGTCAGAAGGGGGCGGAGTTTACCAGCCTCGGTTTCGCCACACGCTGGCTTAAATAGAGGCTTGCTGGCGGCGCCGTTCATCCTAGTTAAAGTCGCCGGAGAGCGACGAAACGCGTTGGATTTCCTCAATCTCTGTCCTGGAAACCTACCTTGAAATTCTGCGAGGTTTAGTGGGACGCCAGCGGGAGCGGTGAGAGCTGTTCGCTGTGATTTTTTATGCGCTGTTTTTAAAGTTTTATTGTGAGTTTTCTGGCATCTATTAAAACACTGTTTTATATGAACTAGCAGTGTTGCACTAGATTTCTTTTTCTTTTTTATACACATGCTCCTTTGCAATTTTATTTGGAGTGGATCGTTTGGATAAAATTTGAAATCCACCTGTTTGGAGGCAACGTAGTTTTTACTACAGAAGTTCTATTATTGAAATCCAGGAGTGATCCCATGTAACTGAAGGCCCATACAATTCAGTGTTCTGGTAAGAGTCTGGTGACACTGGTGAAGGCTATTAGATGTGCACGAGTTTTTGATCACTGGATTCCAGTTTAAAAGGATTCAGCTCTGTGTCTTTTTAGTATTAATAATAGTTTTTGATATAAGGTGAAGGAACTACATGGCACCACATGGCGGGCATTCCAATTTGGGACTAAAGGCAGATGTAAATTCAAAAAATATTCAGTTCAGAGCTACAAATTAGATGGGCGCAGCCTTGAGCACAAACCGGCAGATGCGCAACAAGGGTCTGGAAGTCAGGGAAGGAAGCAGGAACCCAGCACCCAACCCCCCACCCCCAAACACACTTTTTTCAAGGTGATTTTGAGTTCAAAAGCAGGCAAGAGTACATAGCTCACATTAAAGTACGCGTTTCTATAAATATTGTCTTATGTGTGCTTTTTTTGCCTTTTTGGGATCCAAAATAACACACTTATATACTATATATAAATGTAGGAAAAGTGGTATGGCACAGATTGAATGGAGGGTATATGGAGCAGACATTAAGAGGATATCATACAGAAGTCCTTAAATTGATTTAATTAAAGAATTAAAGTGGAGCCATAGTTCCTATGTACTATATACCATATATTGCTGTACTATATAGCAGCAGGCAGCACGACCCGGGCTACCCTGCTGCATATCGTCACCATTAAATCAAGAAACCAGGCGTCCAGATCCTCATTGCTTCCAGTACTCTTCTGTGGCCACCATGGCACAGCCTATCAGCCTCCAGGACGCTCCCACGTGACCAGGAGCAGCCTATCAGCGTGGTTGCGCCCGACCCTATCAGTGCTGGTCGCTGCTTACCCTGGAGGCTGATAGGGACTATTGGGAGCTCTGTGGTTGATCAGTTATAAGCATGGATACACTGTTTAATAAAAAAATATATATATTTAGGTCAGCACAATATCCTCTTCCAAGGGCACCACAATTTGACTCACCAGACAAACACTACTGGTTGGCATGTGAGCAGGTGAGTATGGCTGCCAACCAAGGTTGCATATTTTGCCAAGTGTTTTCTATTGTTTTTTTACTGGCTAGCAATCCTAAATTAGGGCTCCCCAGGAGTGGGAAAAATGGGAGTTAAACAGCCATTATTGAACCACTTGGTAAACCCTACTTGTTGCTGGAGAAGAAGGGAATGTAAAAGTAGAAGAGAAGCATGGACCAAGTGCAGGTGCCACTGAAGGTTAAGTATTTTACAAAAAACATTTTTACAGATTTTTTTCTTTTTTTATGGCTGGACATCCCAATGTGGGTGGGGCTGCATCCCAATATGGGATGTCCTAGAAATGGGTAAATAAGGGACCTCCTATCACTTTTGAACCACCTGGCAAACCCTACTGGTTGCCAAAAGTGCAGGGAATGAGAGACCCACACTCGAGAATAGACCATGTGCAGCTGCCAAGGAAGGTTGAGTATTTTACCCATTTCAGGGTTTCATTGCACAGTGGACAAATCCACCTTGCAAACCCTACTGGAGCAGGGAACACAAAAATACAATTCTGTGATTATCACCTGTAAAATTGTTTTCTCTCTTTTTCCATTCCAGGGTGTCATTAATTCAGAAATTAATGGGTTAACTCTCGTCCAAAGGGCGGGACTGCAAGATAAAAAGGTGTGGTTCCTCCCAGCCTATATAAACCTCCGGCTGCTCTCCGCAATGCAGTAATTGAAAAGCAGTAGACAAAGCTTATGAAGTCCTCCTAAACATTTCACGTTTAGTTGTAAAACAAGGATAGACCCCTTGCAAAAATATCTTAATAAGTTTATTTTCAGTAGTGGGAAACTCTGAAAAAAGATGGATAAGGCCCCCTTCTGCAAAAATTCCAGTATAAATCTATGACGAAGTCTGCTTTTGGGCTCGAATCATTGTCCAGATGGAGGTTTCAATAGCCAGACCGTCAAAACCAGAAGATCTGGATAGTCAGGCAGCCACCAGTGGTCGCCTTCCGACATCCTTACTATGTCTGAAAACCAACTTCTCCTTGGTTACTGGGGTGCCACCGGGATAGTCGGGACTCCCCACGGGCTATCTTCTTTAGTATACGACCCAGGAGTGGAAAAGCAGGGAATGCCTATAGGAGCCTGAAAGTTAACCAAGGAAGAGTCAGGGCCAGAGGGTCCTTGGACAGGAGACAAATTCCCAGAGCCTTACGATTGTGGCGAGATGTAAAGAGATCCACATCTGGGAGCCCCCAGAGCATGCATAGGACTTGAAAAATCCCCTGACTGAGGGATCATTCTCCCTGACCCAAGGATGCCCTGCTTAGATGATCGGGTGACCCCTCAGATTAGAGGTCCAATGTGTGGGCGTATAATCGCTCTCAGCTTTAGAACATTTATTGGAAGTCTGCTCTCTCCTGGTCGCCACTGTCCCTGGATCGTTTGTAACCTCATGACACCACCCCAAGTTGCTAGACTGGCATCCGTAGTGACTGTCTTTCATTGTAACGGAAGAAAGGATTTCCCCACCTGAAGAGGTTGGAGATTCAGCCACCAGCTTAGGGACTGCTTTGCGGAGTGTGTCATGCGACACATGTGTCATGGGTGGTCCAGGGTCTCCATGGTTCAATCACAAAGAGGGCAATACCGCCTGCAGGAGTAATGTGTAGAACTGTGTAAAGGGCACCACCTCAAAGCAAGACACCATCAAACCCAACAGACGCTTTCCCTGACCATCATTAGGTGAGGGCAGGTCAAGAGAGCCTGAAATAATAGTCTCTGAAAACTTTGGCCTGAGCGGTGTATAATGTAATTCCCAAAAAGGAGATCACTCTTGAGGGAATGATTTGCAACTTTGGATAGTTGACTATTCAGCCAAAGCTTTCTAGAGTCGATAAGTCTTTGCATCTCTCAACGTCTCCTGAAAAGACAGGGCTGTGAGTAACAGATCTTCTAAGTAAGGGATGATTTGTATTCCCTGGTTTCTTAGAAGAGCCATGAGGCCTGACAGAACCTTGGTTAACACCCTTGGAGCCAAACAGAGGCCAAAACGCAGAGCCACAAACTGAAAGTGTAGGCCATCTACTGCGAAACGCAGACATTTTTGATGGCCGGGGAAGATAAGGATATGTAGGTAAGTATCCCTTATATCCACTATGGTCATAAAACCATCCAGCTGAAGTGCTGCCGTTGTGCCATGTGCCGTCTCCTGGATCCAAGCATCTGACACATGGCGTCTCCAAAGGGTTGCAAAGTGCAGAAGTTGTCCCCGCACCCGAAAGGGCGTCCCTTTATGCCTGAGAGGGCAGAGAGAGCGGTTTAGTAGTTTTCCGCCAGGAAGATCTTTTTCTGGTTTATTACAGAATTCCTCTTGGCATCTAGAGGAGAAAGGACCTCCCCCCCCCCCCCCCCCCCCCCCCCGCGAAAAAGGCCAAGTATTGGAAGATCTGCGAAAGAAGGGATTAGGCCTCTTTGTGGAGTCTGGTAGACTTGCCTCCTGTGGCTCGCTTCACAATATCATCTAGACTCTCCAAACAGACGACCCCCCCCCCCAGAAAGTGATGTCCCGTTAGGGTCTTTTTAGAAGTTGAGTCTGCCGACCACTGCTTAAACCGGACCTTCAGCAACATTTCATGAAAAGCCCAACCTCTGAAAAATACTATTCCCCAGCATCTAAAATGAATAGATTTTAAGTCACTTATTATTCATTGACCCACTGAGCTGCAACTATGTTCAGCACTACCGGATACGGCCGCCTCCATCTTGCCTCAGAGGCATTGCATACTGAGGATAGAAGAGGGGGGAAAAGCACAGGGGGGTGGGTTATAGTTGTGCTTTGCACAGACAGATCAGAGCCAGGGTCAGGAAAAGTACAGAAATCCCAGAAAGTAGAGAGGCACAGTCAGAAGACACTTCCTGTTTGCAGTCAGGTTGAGACTCCTGACACACTCCATGTGCCACTATCCTGGATGTTTAAAGGCTCAGAAAATGCAGTAGATGCGGGTAGGATGATTTTTTAATGTGAGCAATCTGTATTTACAGGGTTGGGGAAACATACAAGATAGGCTCTTATTTAGGGTGAAGGTCCGGTTTAAGCCATATTGAACATCTATGAGCATCCAGCAGGGCAGCAGCATCAACCATAGAAGCGATGACGTATTTAGATTTCCATGCTGGATTTTATCAACTGAGAGCATAAAGTATGGGAGTGACCAGACAAAATTTGAGAACTCAACTGCTTTAACCAATTCCTGCCTGCCAAAGCCACCATAGATGTGGGAAGCAGTGTCCGAAGTAGGAATAAGTGTTCTTAGAGAGTCCTGAAACCAGATCAAGCACCTTGGGAGAAAAATATCATAACTTAATCAGGTCTGTGGAAAAAGGATACTTAGTATACAGGATTCCTTTTGGATAAGTCTGGTAAAATGAGACTGTTCGGGAAACAGATACTTCTGCTTCTCAGGTCTGTATCGGTCTCCCTTCTTCCTTTTAGAAGCCTAAGGAACTGGGACACCCAAAAATTCTAGAATAGAAGAAATCAGATTATCTATCTGTTCTTTAAACATAGAAGAGCCCGAAATCTGAATTACTCTCTTCCCTACTGGATGAGAGCTCCCCCTCTGAATAATCTTCCTTAGATTCTATGGCAGCAAAAATATATTCCTCTTCGAAATCCGAAGACTCCATGGAAACTAAATGTGGAACCCTTAGGCTGGAAACAGTGACTCTCTAAGCGGGCTAATCTTTCCACAATATCCAGCTGGATATGAAAACCTTGAACTAGGTAGAGCTGCCAGAGGAGCAGTAAGCTCCGAGGGAGAAGACCCAGAGACTTCCATGGCGGAATTTACCTCCGGAGGTGGCAGTTGTCTCCTAAATCTGCAGTGTACTTCTACCGTGGTGCATTCTGAACAGATAGGGATGTCTCAAGTCCCATCCCTCACCTGTGACGTTCCTGCCCCATTTTATGGCGCGAAATTTAAAAAAGAAACGCCATGCCTGTAACAACCCTTTACCCCCCAATTAAAAAACAAACAAGAAAATTGTGGGAAGGAACAGGAATATTTTCCCCCCGGTCCTCAACCCTTGCAGACTCACCTTCTCATTTCTCAAAATAAAGTTTGGATAGTCCAAAGGACCCTGGCACTTACCCTTAAATCTCCCTGATCCAATGCCTAACTCCAGGTCAGTCCACCAGATCAGCGGGGATGGTAAGGTTCTGGAAGACCAACAGGGTTAAAACCCCTGCTTCCCAATTAAAACTCTATATAAACGTGTTAATCTATCCTACAGAAGGAGGTGGGAGCTGGAGCTTCAGGAATCTAGAGATAAGCGTTCATGGCAACAGATGTGGCTCAAAGCCTTTGGGGTAGCAGCATCGGTTACGGCTATTGAGGCACATATTAAGGTTATTACAAGATGGTACTTAGTTCCAGAGCAAGTGGGGCATTTTGCAGATGGGGCCCAGAAATGTTGTTTTAGAGGCTGCATCGCGACAGGATCGTACCGTCATATTTGGTGGGACTTTCTGGACTAAGATTTTTGATATCCTGAGTTCAGTGCTAGGCAGACGTTTGGAACCCGAACCCATGGGTAGCTCTTCTTAGTAGTCCGGTTAATCAATGTTCAAAGGCCCAAAAGACCCTTATATACCATATCTTGTCCGGAGCAAAATCGATAATTGCAAAGGCTTGGAAGACCCCAGATCTAAGCTTTATGGCGTTTAAGAACAAGGTAAATTCCATAATGGCGATGGAAAAAATATCAGCCTTCCACGGGGGCGGCCTGGAGGATTTTCGAGAAGTGTGGTCCCCCTGGGTCCAGAGGTTCATGCCTTCAGATTTCGATCCCGTCCTTCTGACTATCTAAGGTTGCAGCTGTCTTGTCTTTTTTTTTTTTCCCCTTCCTGTGTTTCTCCTTCCCTCATCTTCCTCCTTTTTGTTCTCCCCCCCCCCTTTTTTGTCTCTTACGCTGGCACGCTAGGTGGCGTAATATAACGCTTTAAATGGGTTACTGCATAGTTCGATAAAAAGTTTTAGCCTGATTTTTAAAACTTTATAATGGAAAAATGTTATAGCAAATATAGTTATCTATCATAATGTTAAATAGGAGGAAAATAAATCCAGGCACAACCTTCGCAGTCCAGTCCAACTGCAAGAATGTAACTGGATTGCGAAGAGCAGGCAGTAGCCCATTCGTATCCGATTCACTGATGCCCTGGAGTGGAATATGGGAGAAAATGGTAAAGAAATCCAGACCAAGATTGAGTAAGGAAACATTAATATGGTCAAGTGTGTACAACACGCCGGGCAAACCCTAATGTTTGCTGGAAAATTGAGAAACAAGGAAATGGCACAGAAGCATGAACCAACTGCTGCCACTAAATTTGACCAGTTTGCAGGTTTCCTATATTTTAACCTGGTCCCAGGGATGGGCAAATAGGTGATTCTCAGTTATGTTTGACCAGAAGACCACTCCAAATAAATGCAGTCAATGCACCAATGTAGTTTTAGAAGGTTTAGTAGGCAACAGAACTATTCAAACAGAAGCAGAGGGAAGCAAGTCATCACCCCATACAGCCGGCTTAATGTCTCTGACGCTCTAACGGGGACACATGATACAAAGCAGGCGAAGAGGGAAGTAGAGACACCGATTATTATGCTAAGGGGACTCTGAGAAGAAAGGTGCTCTGTGACTGCGAGCCATCAGTGGCTGGTTTCTTTTACAGGAAATAGATGCCGATGCTCGCATCCATAATAATGAGTAACGATCTCAGCACGCAGGATCGGCTGGCTCGCTCGCACTCAATTAGCATTACTGGAAAGTGCATAAAATCCAGCTTCCTGCTCAGACAAACCGTCCCTGCTTAACCCTTCATAGAAGAACCAAACAAAAATAATAAACCACACTCAATATTAGCAATCAAGTTACAGATTTTCATTTCCCTTACAGCTTGCTGAAAATTACTGCCTGTGTTGGAAACTATACCCGCCTCCAAATCGGGCAACAGCTGTGGATTTCGCTCCAATTGAAAAGATAAGTTGTAACTGTCACCACACTTTACTCAAAATCAGTCAGTTGTATAACAATTGTACTTCTTTGAAGGAAGTCACAAATTAAGACTATGAAGAGGGTTTGTCCATATTGCTGGTGGCTGACCAAGTCGATCCGAGATGGCTGTATATGAAAATCTGTTCTCTAATCAGTCTCTAAGAGCACCCTTGAAGCATGCAACTGAATTACGGACAGTTCTCCGAATATCATGGTCGACAGCGAGGAAATACCACTTGCTGGGGTTGATGATGTAGGCATAAAAGAAACCTTTTTGTCTATACTAATGGACCTTCTATGTTGCAACAACAGAGGACAACTCCACAATCATGGGCAGCTGATGGACCAACTAACTGGCATGGCCTCAATACTCTGGGTCTCCATTTGCTGGAGGGTCTCAAAATTCATGTTGAAAATGGAGCAGCACAATAACAATGGCTAACAACGAAGATTGAAGGCATCACATCCAAGTGAGATGGTCAAACATAGTGAAGGGTAGTGACCTTGTGGCTAATAACTACCGATATATGAGTCACTATAGGGGGGTAACATGTTTAAGGGCTCTAGTTGGCAACCTGGTATTCCTGTTTTTCGGGATGTCCCAATAGCTACATCCCAATAAAGATGTGTCCACTCTGTCCTTATCCTCAGTTCAGTAAAAAAAAGTGCAACTTATTAGACTAGGCGTAGTAACAAAGAATAAAAATAGAAAAAAGTATAGATACATAATGTTGTTGTGAAAAGCTGTTAATTACAGAGCATGCACAGTCACTCGTCCAATCAGTGCGCTCAGATCCACTCCCACCCTTTGTCTAAGCCAAGCGGATCCAAGCACATGCCAGCCATTCACAAATGCCTGGCGCGGATACGCATCCTGCTAAAGGGATAGCGGGGATGCGGCCGCTGCTCGCACATGTGCCGTTGGACAGGGAGAGAAGATGAGCTTCTGGGCGACCCGGGAGGGTATAACACAGCAGGGCATCCCGATGCCCCAGGGGGAGGGAATGTAGCAGACATGGAACGTTATACATTCCCAGGCAGATCTCTGTGGGTTTTGGCCCGCTTTAAAATAAGGGATGCACATTTTTTGTTTTCATGGGATGAGCTCCTCAAAGGAGGTTGGTAGAAAGAAGCAAGTCACTCAACTGTGAAGAGAAGACTTGAGCTGCGGGATTGATAGTACTAGCAGCAGTGAAAAGGTAATTGCTAGCATGCCAAAATAAGAAAAATTGAGTTAACGAGGCCAGAAAGCATTGCCAGCGACGTATGGCCAACTGTGTTCTCAAGCCTTCTTATACAGAAGGACCAATATCCAAATACTTACAAAGGCAGCAGAGTTAAGAGTTATAAAACTTGCCCTGCTGCATCGCTCCCAGGCGGTGTACAGGATAACAAGCGGGACGTAGTACAGCTGCCCCGACAGATTACAATATAATCAGAAACGTACTGCGGAGATTGTCTGTGAGCTGAATGGCTGCTATTACAATGGAAAATGGGGACAAGTGGCGGCTGTTACAATGTGGCACAGTGAAACTTTGGCCTGCTTGTTACAATAGCAAATCTGTACCAGGAATAAAAATACAGAATTTAAATATGGACCAGCAGTCAAAAATGACATAAGCCAGACAGGCACAACAGTGCTCATATGCATCCCTCCCCTGGGCTATTTAGATCGCTGCACATAGAAATTATTTTACCTTTATCTAACTCCTGCTGTAGTAAATTTTAGAAACAAAAATGCTTCTTGTTACTGTGCATTGTCAGTTATGTCAGTTGAATCCAGGCAGCAGCATGGCTGAGATGCTGGGAGAGAAAGCTCAAAAATGGCCGCTACCTTTCTTTTCCAACTGGCTGTTGATCCGGTTCAAGGCACTCTCCCCAACTGCAGATGAAGGGTCGTGCTGATACCAAGAATTTTACAAACATCTTGGCACTTCTCCACTATAATGTCCTCTACCATAGGGTAATGTTCATTCTTCTCACGCTGGGATTTCACTTGGAAACCCAGCTGCCTGAACCTTATGACTTTGGGTCAAGCATTTCTGCTTAAACCTTCTTCATGTAACAAAGAGTAGACTGGACAGAAAAAAATAAACTGTATTCAAAATAATACACCATGCCAAAAGGCATAATTTTTCTTAATTAGGAGTCTAAACCTGACCCAGATATTCCATGTTAAAGATCTGTAAATGACTGAAATACTTTCTGAAATTTCTTTAGGAAAAAATGGCTTTAGGGGCTGGGCACCCATTAGTTTTGGGGAAAATCACTATGGTTCTCAGAGGCTGAATTTTAAAAACAAAAAAGGTCAAAAGAGATTGTGGAATTACTGTAAATGAATTATGCAGGAGAATGCTTAGTAAAAAAGCAATTCTGTAAGTACTCACCTGTAGAATTGTTTTTGTTCTTGCATGGCACGACCTGCTTCGGTATTCATAACTGATGGGTATTCCGCCACCAGGTGGCGCAGCAGCACTGCAGAAAGCTGTGGCAGCTCCCAGCTCCCTATAAAGACGGATTCAAACAACAAGTTACAAGCGTAGACGAGCAGTAAGACAAGAAGCCGGGAGAGAATAAAGATAAGAATGTAAAAAAGGTAAAAAAATCCGATTTAACTTGGAACAATCACCAGAAAGAGGCAACCAAGAACAACTATAACAAGGGTGGGGCGAAGCGGGCCGTGCCATGCAAGAACAAAAACAATTCTTCAGGTGAGTACTCACAGAATTGCTTTTTTCTTTAAGGCATGGCACGGCCCACTTCGGTATTCATAACTGATGGCACATCCAAAAGCAGTGTCCAAAGTAGGGCGGGATCCCCAATGAGTAACAGCCAGTAGTTCAAGTCACTAGCGCCTGAAAACCTTGCGGCCCAAAGCAGCATCAGCTGAGGCCTAAATATCAACCATGTAAAAAACTTAGTATTAAAAGTATTAACAGACCCAAAAAACGGCCTTACAAACTTGTTCCACAGAAGCTTGGTGCTGACAAAGCTCCAAGAGAGTCCAATAGCATGCATGGAAAGAGCAGTCACCCTAAAGGGAGGAGTCTACCCCTTAGCAGAAGAGGTTTGAACCATCACCTGACGTATCCACTTATCGACAGTGGATCCAGCAGGAGGCAAACCATTCCCAGTCTCAAAGTGAAACAAACAGAAAATTAGACTTCCCCAAAGTCTCCATAGCACCAAAAAGAACATCAGAGCCAGGACCACATCCATAGAATGCAGAGTCCGCTCCATGGAAGTAGCTAGATTGGAACACAATGAAGGCAAGACAATGCCCTGAATAAGATGAAAGGCATACCCAACCATAGGCCGAAATCTGGCCTACGTCTAACATCGCCTAACTCTAAAGACACTCAAAATAAGTATTTTTGATGAAAAAAAAAAAAAACACAGCTAATTCAACACTCGCCTTACAGAGGCGATAGTCATACAAAAAAGGGGGGCTACTTTAGGAGTCAACAAAGGGGCAAGGCGGCCTCACAGATAGACTCAAAAGGAGGCCCCTGCATAACCAGTAGCCCCACGATTCAGATCATAAACAGATAGCAAGGCTACCTGGGGGGACGCACGTGAAAAAAAACCCTGGAAAAAAACCCATGCACCAGCAGATAATGGCAAGGGCCTGTTGGAAAAACTTTTTCAGAGCTACAAACATGGCCCTAGAGTGTACTAAAGATGATGGTCCAAATTCAACCAAGTTGCAAGAATTCCAGAATCCTGGGAATAGAAAAAACAGCCTACAGGAAAGAGACTTTGAGTTCTACCAGTCAATGAAAGCATGCCAGACCCTGTAATAGGTGAGGCACGAGGACTTCCTCTTGGCCCCAATCCTGGTATCAACAGAATCAAGCAACTGCTAGACCATAAGATGGAAGCTCTCAACAGCCAAAAAGGCCTCCAGGGTGGCAGGTACGCGCTCTTGGGTTATGGAGCCCATAACCCTGCTCAGGAGAGGAACAGAGGGGACTCATAGAGAACCCGAACTCCGTCCAAGGGAATGCCAAGGTATCCAAAGTGAAGACCATAGGATCCTGAACCAGAGACAAATTCTGAAGATATACGATTATGGTGGGACACCACCGTTCCATGACTGGATGATTCCAGCGGTGAAACAGAAATAGAAGCTCCCATTAGTTGCGGGACCATATCCCCAGCTGAGGCAGCCCCCTATCTCAGGAAGTCCACCTCCCAGTTGTCCGCCCCTGTAATGTAGACCACTGAGATGCAGGGAACATTCTGTTCCGCCCAAGAGAGAATCAGGGAGAATCCCTTGAAGGCTAACTTGCCCCAAGTAACTCCCTGACGAATGAAATAGGCAACAGCCTACTGGACATCTGAGCGGACAGAACAGTCTAACCCTGAAGGTGAGCGGACAGGAAGAAGAAGCAACCTGATCGCCCTCAGTTTCAGGAAGGTGATGGGAACCTGGGCCTCCAGTGGGCCCCATCGTCCCTGGAACCTCAAGGATTTTTCAGAGGTCTCCCCCAAACGGCAGACTGGCATCTGCGGAGACCATCCCCCAACATGGGGGCAGAGAGGATCTAACCCCCAGAGGTACCAGGAGTTCAGTCTCCACCAGAAGGACCATCTGGCCAGAGAAGACAGATCAAAATCCTGCTCCAAGGACGAAGGGTCCCGATCCCAAACTGACAAGAGGACTCATGTGAAAAGAGCAAAGAGGATTACCTGAAGCAGGACACCAACAGACCCATTAACTGCATCCCTTGACAATGTAGGGGTTAGGACGCTATAGCAGAGCCTAAGCCTGCAACTGAAAAACCATTCCCCTATTACGGAGTAAGGAACACCCTCTCCTGGGATACTCAGAAAAGACAGCATCCAGGACAGGAACAGATAAAACTAGGAATGGCAGATTACCCAGCCGATGGATTCTAAAAAGAAGATAACCAGCTGAGTGACTTGCGCGACCCGAGAAAGGGACCCACAATCAGACTGACGTGCAGGTCAGGAATGGTGATGATGCCTTGGATCCTTAACAGAGCCATCACCCTTGCCATTGTCATGGTGAACCATCTGGTGACCCTAAAGGGCCATATATTGGAATGCTAAGTCTCAAGCGCTAACCGCAGAATCTCTGACAACCCCCAAAAATAGGCACCAGAAAATAAGCCGTCATGATGTCCACAGAGGACCTGAAATCGTCCATATGAAGGGTATTGACAGCAGGCTAGTGGCTTAAAGCAGAAAAACTTTATGAATCAAACAACTTTGTTGAGGCCCTTCAGGACCTGAAAACGCTTTCCTGTTGGGGGACCATAAAAAGACTCCTGACTCCAATAGTCAAGGAGCCAGAAGAAACATCCCCTAATAAAACATGGGATTTAAATTACATCCAGGATCAATGAATTCTGGGGGCGGCCAGGCAACAAACTATCTTGGAACCAGAGGATACAAGCTCCTGACGACCAAGGGATCTGCCACGGCCCCAAGAATCTCTGCGGCCACTAGATAAGAGGGAGCCACGAGCTCCTCTGGGAGTACGAAAAGAAGAGAGGGGGACGGAAGACCCCCAAAAAGGCAGAGACTGCCTCCTACGCTGAGGCAGCCTGCCATCCTTAGCTAGAGCATCAAGACGCTCCCCAAAAAGCCGCCAGACAGAACGGCGCATAGCCACCAAAAGGGCAGAGGCCCTACCACACATCATCCACAAAATTAGAGCAAAGTAATAGGGTCCTATGTTCCTCCCCCCCCCCCCCCCCCTACCAGCAGTAGCACCATCCTGTAGACGCTTGAGAAGCCTCTTAAGGGCAATAGCAGTGATGGCAGCAGCACAGGCCGGACGCAAACCAGCCCCCACACAGGTAAAGGCATGGCAAGCCAGCTGATCTATGCGCCTGTCCTCACCGTCCCTCAGCGTGGTAGTGTCAGGGGAAGGCACGAAGTATTGGACAAACCTAGCACAGAAGCGTCCACTTCAGGAGGAAAGGACCACCTTTTGACAAGATCAGAAGGAAAGGGATACCTTTTATCCAGCCCCTTGGGCACAGCAGGCAGTCTGTTGGGACGTTCCCATTCCTTAAGCACAAGGGAGGTGAAGTGTTCCTGCTCAGGGAACTCTAGACGCTGTTTACCAGGGCGAAAAAGCTCCCCTTGCTTTCTCTTAGCAACCTCGGTAGCAGCAATGTGCAAAATTTCAAAAATATGTGACAGCAGATTATCAGTGTCCTCAGGGTACCATGAATCCTCTACGGACGCAGAACCAGGGTCACTATCGCAATCCTCCTGCTTGCTCCCAGAGGAGTCAGAATCCTGGGAAAGCTCCCCCATCTCAAGGGGGTGACATTCACCAAATTCATCACACCACACACATTTCAGGAAGAGGGGAGGATCCGGGATCCAGGTGTCGCTTCTTACCTGAAGCCTTCCTATAGGAGCAGATTTGGCAAGTTGTTTCTCAAGTTTGGCCACTCGCATAGCCAAATCAGAGCTAGACTCCCTGCTAGTGTCCCCCTCATTGGGACCCAATTGCAGGTGTGGGGAGGTAGGTGAAGCCGAGGGAGGCGCAGAGCTGGGAAGCGAAGCCGGCAAACCAGCTTGGAGCGCAAGGACACACTCAGCGCACAGCACGCACACTGTGACACTGTTACTCACAGGGGACACACCACACATGGAACAAAGCCGGGCTTGCCCCGAAGGACACCCAAGTCCGCTCCCCACATATGGTGAATAATACAGGCGCAATAGGCCAGCAGTGGGCAAAGGCTATACAAAGGCCGCCCCGGGATGCCCTCCCACGGGATACCCCCAGAAATAGTGAAGGGGGATGAGGGGAGGCAAGGAGTGGAGCCGGGATGTGTCACAAACCAATGGTATCCCGCCTGAAAGACATAAGTAAAGAAACATATAAGTATCCCGCAGCATATGTACTCTGAATAAAAAAAACCCCAAGGGGGACTCACGGACCAAAAACACCGCTGGTCACTCAGGCCCAGACCGTAGGATAGGCGACACACCGGAGGAAGCAGTGCCGCAGCCGGGAAGGGAGAAATCCAGACATGCAGCTCTCTCAAAATGGTGCAGGCAGAGGTACCTCGAGGGGCGAGCTGCGGGAAGACGACACAATACGCGTCACCAAGCGGCCCTGCCCCCCCCCCCCCAAAGAGCACGAAAACGGCGCTCACGTGACCCGGCCGGTGTCATGACAAAGCAAAAATCACCTCAGGTTATAGCGCCCACAGCCACGGAGCGTAGTACAAAGCAGGGTAGCAGCTAAAAACACACAAAAAAACGTCAAAACACCACAGATATTACTCCTCGCCACTACCACCTGCACCCCTGAACAAGTCAGAGAGGGGAGGGGAAGAAGAGAGGGACAAGGAGGCAGCGGCGAGCAGCCATGGCCAGGGAGGGGGGAGGGACCCCAAAAGGAAAATAAGGGGACGCAGTCCCCAACAACTCACCCCCTCAGAAGCTAGGGCAGGAACTCCGCATCCCAAGAAGGCTCACCATAAAGCCTATGGCCGGCTACCCTTTGTGGTACAGGGTCTGCTGCGCTCCAGGAGCACTTGACCCTAGTGCTCTTCTACCCTCACCCGATCTGTCAGCCAAGGCTGGGAGGCAAGTAGGGTCCAGAAACGGATGGAAATAGACCTGCAGGGCCACAGGCTTGGTTGCCCCGCTCACCTGCGCAAGAGAGAGAGACATCTTCTAACTTCGCAGTGTCACTGCAGAGACAACACTGGGAACTTTTGTTGGTCGGTCCCGTTTTTATAGGGAGCCGGGAGCTGCCACAGCTTTCTGCAGTGCTGCGGTGCCACCTGGTGGCGGAATACCCATCAGTTATGAATACCGAAGCGGGCCGTGCCATGCATTAAAGAAAAATAATGCAATACATCTAAGGCAATGCAGGCAATATACAGTGATAAATACAAAAAGGAAAGGAAGTCACCTAACTCTAAACTACACCAAAGTTACAGCAATGCGGTGCATAGGCCACCCCAGGATGATAGTTAATCTTAGGCAATCAACCTTTTTATCAACAGGCATCTCATGCATCTTTGTAAATAGCACAAAAAAGACAAAAAACTGCGCTCAGCACTACAAGTAAAAAAAGCTCAACGTGTAGCGAGTCCTTCGTCTCAAAAGAAGTCCAAAACTGTAGTAAAACACAGAGCTGGTAGTAGGTGATAGCTTAAATCATGATTCAACAGTCCCACAGCGCATGCACCTCCACCGTGCAGTCACCAAAAAAGCTGGCCTCTTACCAAATAAATGATGACAATGGGCATATAAGGATCAGCAATTAGACTCAAACTTCCACGGCTCCACACTGAGGGGGTATAGCTTCCAATGCCCAGATGCAGTTTTGCAACGCTTTAATATCCTCAGGTATGCACCAAAGACCATCCGGTTGAGTGATTAACCATGTAGGAGATAAATAAAACCATCTAGTGCAGAGCGCTCATTCAAATAAAGACCAGTATTTAATAAGAAATGCACTCCCAAATATAAGATTAAAAACAGCGTATCTCAAATACAACAGAAGCCAACAGTTCTCACCGCCAGGGTTCCTTGAAGTAAACAAAAGGCGCAGCCTTTGTCCTTATCCTACGTACGTTCACCGGCTTCAGCTGGGAAACAAGATTGGAGCCAAAAGCCGGTATTTAAACAGGAATCCAGGTGACTCATCAGTCTTTGGTGCATACCTGAGGCTATTAAAGCGTAGCAAAATTGCATCTGGGCATTGGAAGCTATACCCCCTCAGTGTGGAGCCGTGGAAGTTTGAGTCTAATTGCTGATCCTTATATGCCCATTGTCATCATTTATTTGGTAAGAGGCCAGCTTTATTGGTGACTGCACGGTGGAGGTGCATGCGCTGTGTGACTGTTGAATCTTGATTTGAGCCAACATCTGTATAAATACATAGCCCAACCCCACGCTTTTCCCACCTTTCCCAAGGTGCACTTGTGGTGGGTGTGAAGCCCAAAGCAAGATTTTTCAGTGTAAGTTTTTTCTAAGTATAACAGTTTTAAGTATGGAGGTTTTAGTTTGGGTCTATACCTTTAGGAGTCTAAAAAGAACTTTGTATCTCGTCACACTGTAGATCACATTGCTTTGGGTCGAATATCTACCACCTGCACCTGTTTACTGCTATGAGAATGTTTCAGGGTTGGTCGTATTTTTTTTCTTTAAAGATACATTACAATGTGTAGGTATAAAAAACAGGCAAAGCATCATTACAGGGGAGCCCTCAGTGAAACATCTGTTGGGACATTTACTGCCTATGATTGTTTATCTATCGCGCATAAATAATTAACTTTCCTTGCTTGATATTTTACAGTACAGATCACATGAACACTGTGTATTGTAGGTAACACGTTAGCTCAATTACATTCTTGCGATACAATTTAGCAATTTTGTTTTCACTAATCCTTTTGGTGAATTGGTTTATTTCACAATACCTTAAAACCTTTGTATTTCTAATAGTGCATCAAAATAGCTGTGTAACGCTTAAAAAAGGATAGAGCCAAACTTAAAACTCTCGCTAATACAATAAAGAAAGGAACTATTCTCAAGTTACAGCAACGCCATGCCTGAATGGTAGACAAACACAGGCTAGAAATGGGTTCAGGGTTGGAAATATTTGTATTTTTTTAAAGAGATACATCACAATGTGTGTATTATAATCTGATAATTTATCTTTAAAGCAAAGCCCAGACGTTTGACATTTACTTATACTCTTATGAAGTAAAATTATTTTGTTTTCCCTTATAGTAGGTCTGCTTGATATTGTAAAGTACTTGCGACATGAGCACTATATATTGAATACATTGCAAAAATTAATTAAAAGGGGGAAGGACAGACTCTGTTGTGACATTGTGGCAGGTGTAACTTTAATTCCAAAGCCAGAAAGATGAAACAAGCACCGATTGCTGTACTACTGAGCAAATCTGCTTTCCCGCACACCCTAAAATTGTTATTATTATGGTGGAAGAGGCAGATGTTGAGCATTTCAATAAAACACCCCCCCCCTTGCTTTGCTACAAAGTGATTTTGTTTCCTCTATGAATACAATTTTCTCCAGAATGTTTATCCACAATAACCGAGGTGGGTGGGGGGGGCGTCGGGGATGGTGCCGGCTGCATGTACTTTGCAAGCTTCGCTTTCCTACGGATAAACGCAATCAAAGTTTTATCTGCTCGTAGGAGCCGACCGGATGGGATTGTTTCAGTGGAAAGACCAGAGGAAAATTGTAACTAACGTTGTGGAAAATGACTTGGATATTGCTTTGCTCCGAACGGCATGACAATTAGGCTGGAATGGGGAGTGGAGCACGAGACAAATGGAAACAAATCAACACAAACAGCCACTGTCAGGAGCACTTTACTGACAGAGGGTAATGAAGGCATTACTTAAGGTTTTCTTTGCATGCCAATACAAGCCCATGCCGGCGGAGCCTGCTCACTGGGGATAGCCTCTACCAAGAATTACATTAGCTGGCAACGGATGGAGCAGAAAATAAAATCACAAGGCAAAGCGGAGCATGGTTGTACAGGAAGTCATTCAGGTCAATACATAATTTAGTGTTTCCCCCAATGAGGTCCCTTACCCTACAGTGTTTGGGTTACAGTAAGTGGGTTATATTGGTTAATTCCTCAAGCATAAATGATGATGGAGTGCCCGGTCTTCTAAATTGATAGAGAGAATCATCCACCCATAAAACTTCTTTGGAGATACATAGCAAATCCAGACACTTGAGACTTATCATACTTACTGTATAAATGAGATTCATAGGCCTCCAAAACCCAATGGCAATTACACATGGTTGACGCTATTCTAACTTCATTGGAAGTCAGGTGCTTTCCTACTGATCCTGTTAACATCTATTGCTGATAAGTCAAGGGCAGTTAAACACCATGACCTAGATGAAGAAGACCCATAACAGATATACCATGACCTGGATGATTTAGACCAGGGATGCACAACTTGCAACCCGGAAGCAACACACGGCTCACACAGCCATTAGTTGCAGCCCCCTGCACCTCTGCCTCACCTCAGCCCCCCTCACCTTCTGTAAACTACTTCCTGCCTCACCTCAGCCCCCCTCACCTTCTGTAAACTACTTCCTGCCTCACATTCTGTCCACTACTTCCTGCCTCATCTCAGTCCTTCTCACCTTCTGTCTAGTACTTCCAGCCTCACCTCAGCCCTCCTCACCTTCTGTCCACTACTTCCTGTCTCATCTCAGACCCCCCTCACCTTCTGTCCACTACTTCCTGCCTCATCTCAGCCCCCCTCACCTTCTGTCTACTACTTCCTGCCTCATCTCAGCCCCCCTCACCTTCTGTCCACTACTTCCTGCCTCATCTCAGCCCCCCTCACCTTCTGTCCACTACTTCCTGCCTCATCTCAGCTCCCCTCACCTTCTGTCCACTACTCCTGCCTCATCTCAGTCCTCCTCACTTTCTATCTACTACTTCCAGCCTAACCTCAACCCTACTGACCTTCTGCCCACTACTTCCTGCCTCATCTCAGCCCTACTGACCTTCTGCCCACTACTTCCTGCCTCATCTCAGCCCTACTGACCTTCTGCCCACTACTTCCTGCCTCATCTCAGCCCTACTGACCTTCTGTCCACTACTTCCTGCCCCATCTCAGCCCTCCTCACCTTCTGCCCACTACTACCTGCCTTACCTCAGTGCCCTTCTGCCGACTTCACTCACCTAGCATTTTCCCATCTCACCTCTTGCCCACTGCTTACTTATTTACCTCATCTCTAATTAACTCTACCCAGCTTTTCCCACCTCACCTCAGCCTACATCTGCATATACAAAACTTTTAGGTTACAGCTTTCCTGCAATAAACTATCTGCACTTTCTCTGCTTAGAATTTCTTGCAGCCCTGGGGTAGAATAATAAGACCATGGCCCTTAGACCAAAATAGGTTGAGCACCCCTGATTTAGACCGATCACTACAGATATACCATGACCTGGATGATTTAGACCCATCACTACAGGTATATCATGCCCTGGATGATTGAAAACCATCAGTGCTAGATAAACCATGGCTAGATGAAGGAGAGCAATCCTTGCAGATACACCTTGACCTGAATGAAGGAGGCCTATCACTGCAGATATACTATGACCAGGATGAAGAAGACCTGTCACTATGAAAATGCAATGACTTGGATAAAGAAGTTGTGT
Source organism: Gastrophryne carolinensis (assembly GCA_027917425.1). Classification (NCBI taxonomy): domain Eukaryota; kingdom Metazoa; phylum Chordata; class Amphibia; order Anura; family Microhylidae; genus Gastrophryne; species Gastrophryne carolinensis. Next base: position 191,012,599 of record CM051241.1, read on the forward strand.
CAATACAGATACCCCATGACCAGGCTAAAGGAGGGGTTCAAGACAGCTGGGCATCCTGATTTAGGATGTTTTGGGCGGGGGGGTTGGGGGAGGCCAGCGGGATGAAGTGTTTCTGAATTTTTCACATCCAAAACAGATTGTGGGGTGGTGTATAGCGCTTAAGGGGGTCAGAGCCCATTCTAGGGCATTGGTCAGTAAACAAAAAAAATGTTCTGGTTATTTTTCCTACTGTTTATTCTAAAAAGAAAACAGATATGATGGCCTACCCCCCTACCCCTCTGCTGGTGCTTCCAATTTACAGGTGACACAATGTTTAGCCCATGAGGCTTTAACACAGCCTGAGATGTAAAAATTGCTATACATAGACCACTCGTCTCCAAACCATTATTTGTATTCAATATTAAGCAACATCAGCTGGGTTTTATTTTATTTAGCTACAATTTGCATATATATTACATTATAAAAGCTGTATGTGGAGCTTTGAGGAATATTTCCAACACGGATCTCAACCACAACACGTTATTTGCTGGAGGCCCGGGAAGAACGCAAAGCTACGGAGGCTTTAGAAATAGATAACCAGTAAATGCTCTTCCTTGAAGTAGTCAGGCTTACCAAGTTGACTATGATCTGTTCATTTGACTTTCTGCAACCAATATTGGGGAGGGGATGGCCACAAGAAGAATTTAATTACAACTGAAGATGACAGAAAGAAAACATGGGTCTAGTGAAGGTCGCCTGTGCCCAGCACAGGAGACAAGGACATCTAGTATTATGATGGTGATGAGGTTTTCTGGACTGATCCACATGCATCATATATATATAACCAATTTATCTCATCCCATGGGATGCTCAACGACACAAACCCTCTACTTGCATGTGCCTATTGGACAAGTGACAGGAACTTGAGAATATTCTCCAAAAACTGGTTTCCATCATGACAGAAGTGGACTCTGCAGCAGTAATGGTCCAAATCTGACTCCAGAGCGCTCACTAACAAGCAACCAAAATGAGGGAATGGTGGTGTAGGTGAGTACCAAGGTAAGGGGTTGAGGCTTACAGTACTCACTAGTAGTGGGACATCCCTTCTTAGGATGCCTAGTTTAGGGACCCTCCAGCCTTATTTTTGGTTGTTTTCTGTACACCAGATACTGGAACGCTCATTAAAGTTAGCAATTCCTTAAACAATGTTCGTGTATAAAAGATAGAACCCTTAATCAGTCAATGGAAGCCTTGTCTGTGTGTATACACATAGCATGTAAAGCTGTCCATTTACGTCAGGGGTCCCCAACCCCCCAATCCGCAATTGCAGCCCACTGGTCAGGTGAGCCGAGGCACTGGAACTGGCAAGATTAAGAGCTGGGTGTAGCGAGGGAAAACTGAGCGGGCTCTCGTGCCTCAGGCGCAGTGCGGTACAAGGCTGACACAGAGTTGTAAACTCCCATTGGCGCTGCTTTTACTTGTGCCACACCTATGCAACGACTGATCCTCTGCCATCAGAGAGGGATTGCTTGATCAATTAAAATAATTGCATTGAGTAATCATTTATTAAAAAAAACATTTCTATTTAAGATGGTAATGGTTTATACCAATGCGCAATTTGTTAGCATGCATATCCCACACGCCCACTATAAAAAAATTGCGATACAATGTGTACAACAGGGCGCCAGGACGCAAATGTTATCATGGCGAAGAATAGCGCCTATATCTTTTCTGGTTTGATAAAGAGGCACCATGTTTGTGTAACTTAAAGCAGGGGGTGGAGTCACAATTGAAAAGAAAATGAAGCAGAAAAACTGCATTAACAGGTTTTTTATAGGAGGCTATTTTTTAATTGATCACATTTCCTGACCAGGGTTTCCTAACCACCTGCCACCCTTTTTTCAAGGTAACACTTTCCATTTTCAAATTATCTTAGGTACCACCTGGGTTGTCAGTCACCAAAAAAAACTCAAAACACTCAAAAGTGCATGAAAACACACTTACGTTGCACATAAATTGCCTTACCACCATGAGGAGCAAGTTTAGAGGTCTGAAGGAAATCAGGCTTAGGTTAAGTGTTCATGGCAGGTTGGAGGACAGGTCAGCTTGCAGCCTTGATGGCTCTCAAGTATTGACAGGGGTACTAGCTTGGGAACCCCTGCCCTAAAAGATTTGCACAAGAAGTGTACTGGAAGGAAGTAAAGAAGTTCAAAGTTTCAACTGAGAAGTTGGCCCTTACTGCCCTCTGCTGCTGAAAAGCCTTTGTAACATGACCCCAAATATGCTCCAGGGACACCCATAAGCTTATCTGTGTGTTTTCAGCTGTCAATTTTACTAAAAAAAGATAGGAGCAAACCAGTCTTCAAATCTTACCCTCACCCGTTTTTACTAGTTTAAGGCAAACTCGTCCTCTGAAACACACAGCCATCATCTGCAACCAGAGCCAGATAAGGCTTGTTTCATGCAATGAGTTGCGATTAGCGACTGCAATTTTGCAGTAATTTTTAAGAGCTTGTAATTGCCCTCCAATTGCCATCGCTGTGCTCCTAAAATTGCATCTGGCATGCCTTTTGCATGCAACGCTGTCTTTCCCTTGCGTCGGTCTCTCGTTTCTATCTCTATCCTCTTGTGCCTTTCACGCCGGTAGCAGGTGCTCCATTGCACCAGAGATAATCTGACATCCTGAAACCCAGCCAACAGCAGCACTAATAGCTTACATTTCATCTAGAATCAACCTGCTAATAAAGCAAATACCGTGCAGGAGGAACACTATATTAGATATTTTCTAACATATAATGTGACAATCGTATTGGCTGTGAAACCACAGCACATCACCCAGCCACCAAAAACTACAGTTTTTGCACATACCTTGTAAAATGATTTTCCCTTAGTTGTCTATACAGGGACAGATAGCAAATACAAATAGGTTAACTAGTAGCCAAAAGGCGGGACTAGAGCAGGAAGCGTGCTGTAATACCACCCCATGTGCTTGTATAAGGGCTAGCCTGCCGGTACCCAAGTATTTGGGACCAGGTGATTGATGTGGTAACGGTGGTTACTAGAAGAAGTGAAGTGATGTATACAAAGAAAGGTATTTTTAATTTAATAATTTTACATTTTAATAAGAAAACAATATACGCTCAATTTGATTCAAGGTTTTAAGAATTGTATAAAAATGTCTGAACAGGAATAGGGATAGAGGTCTGATTATCTTGACGATAATACAATTGTTCTATGGGAGGAATGCCCAAATGATAAAAATATACTAACAAAAAAGAGACCACAGAAATGGAAACAGTTGCAACACCATAGGGAGGGTGCAACGTCCCTGTATGGACAACTAAGGGTAAACATTTTACAAGGTATGCACAAAAATGGTATTTTCCCCGTCAGGTTGACCATACAAAGAGCAATTAAAATGGGATGTTCAAAGCAGTCCCCAGCAATGGGTGGAAAGCAATTCCTCAACATAAAAGGGCGACTGTGCAAAGAGCGCCATATCCAGTCTGGCGAAGCTATGGCAGTAATTCAGGTCCTGGTCAGGGACTTAACTGCTGCCTCAAGCACCTTTCTTCTGAACACCTTATAGAAAGTAGTAAAGCTGCGAACAGACAACCAGCTGGCATCCTTGCACACTTGGGTCCACTGAAGTTTGCTGCCAGAAGGCCCAGAACACAGTGAGCCATACATGAAACCTAGCAGAATATGCTTGAAAAAAGACAATTCTGTGAGTACTCACCTGTAGAATTGCTTTTACTATGCATGGCACGGCCTGCTTCAAGAAGTCCTTACGTATGGGTTATTCCGCCACAAGGTGGCGCAGTGTACTGCAGAAGAGTTGTGGCTCCTCCAGGTACCATATAAAAACAGGATCACCAATAGACCAATCCAGCATTGACAAGCAGTTATTCAAGAAGCCGGGAGATAATAAAGGTAAAAGAGGTAACAAAGAACCCAACGAACTTGGAACAATCACCATAGAGAGACAACCAAGAATAATGATAACAAGGGTGGGGTGAAGCAGGCCGTGCCATGCATAGTAAAAGCAATTCTACAGGTGAGTGCTCACAGATTTGTCTTTTTCCTATTGCATGGCACGGCCTGCTTCAAGAAGTCCTTACGTATGGGACGTCCAACAGCAGTGTCCGTAAGGTAGGGTGGGATCCCCAAAGAGTAACAACAGGCAGTTCAAACCACTACCGCCTAAAGTACCTTGCGGCCAAAAGCAGCATCAGCTGAGGCCTTAACATCAACCTTGTAAAACTTGGAAAAAGTATGAACAGAAGACCAAGTTGCGGCCTTACAAACTTGTTCAGGCTCCACCGCCTGACGGATCCACTTGCTGATAGTGGATTTAGCCGGAGGCAAACCCTTCCTAGGTCCAGCAGGAAGAACAAAAAGAGCATCAGGTTTCCTGAAAGACTCAGTAGCAACCAAATAAAACTTTAGAGCCCTGACAACATCCAAAGAATGAAGGGTCTGCTCCTTGGAATTAGCAGACACAAAGAAGGCAAAACAATGTCCTGATTAGGATGAAAAGCAGACACAACCTTAGGCAAGAAATCCGGCTTAAGCTGAAACACCACTTCAGTCCAAGAGACTTGGACTCACACCAGGCAATGTAAGCATGCCAGATCCTGTAGTAGACAGGACGAGGACTTCCTAGCCCTAATCATGGTATCAACAACAGAAGCCGGCAACCCCTTATCCCTCAAGATGGAGGTTTCAGCAGCCAAGCCGTTAAAGCCACCGTTTGTAAATTGGAATGGCACAGTTGTCCCTGAGTGAGCAGATCTGGATCCTTGGGCAAGACATACTGATCTACTGCCAACTGCACGACGTCTGCGAACCACACCCACCTTGGCCAACAGGGGGCCACTAGAATGGCTGATACCCCTTCCTGGGCTATCTTGCGCAGCACCCTGCCCAGCAGAGGAAAGGGAGGGAACACTCCGTCTAAGGCATTGCTAGCGCATCCGTGGAGAAAGCCAGAGGGTCCTGTGACAGGGAGACAAACCTGGGAAGCTTGTGATTGTGGCGGGATGCAAACAGGTCCACATCCGGCTGACCCCAGCGGTGACACAGGGAGTGAAATACCTTGTTGCTGAGGGACCATTCCCCCAGCCGAGACGCCCCCCTGCTCAGGGAGTGTGTCTCCTGGTTCTCCACCCCCGGAATGTAAACCGCCGAGATGCAAGGGGCATTCTCTTCCGCCCAAGACAGTATCAGGGACACTTCCTTGAGGGCTCGCTTGCTCCGAGTCCCTCCCTGATGATGTAGGCAACCGCCCTCTGGTTGTCCGAGCGGATTTGAACAGCCCGACCTCGAAGGTGTGGGGTCAGCTGAGAAAGAACCAACCTGATCGCCCTCAGTTCCAGGACATTGATGGGAGCATGGACCTCCTGAGGGCCCCACCGACCCTGGGACTGAAGAGACTTCCAAAAGCCCCCCCAACCGGTCAGACTGGCATCTGTGGTGACAGTCTCCCAGCACGGAGGCAGAAAGGTCCTGCCCACTAGAAGGTTCCTCAAGTCCAGCCACCATGAGAGGGAGACTGTCTGGCCAGGGGGGACAGAGCAAATTCCTGATCCAGGGACACAGGGTCCCGATCCCAAACAGACAAGAGGTTCAACTGAAGAGGTCTCATGTGAAACTGAGCAAAGGGGACCGCCTCGAAGCAGGACACCATCAGGCCCACTAACTGCATCCCTTACCGGATGGAGGAATGGGGACACAAGAGCAGAGTCCGTGCCTGCTTCTGAAGGCCCTCCACTTTCAGCTGAGGCAGGAATAGCTTGACCTGAGAGGTATCCAGAGTCATGCCCAGAAAGGACCTCACCAAAGACGGAGACAGTGAAGACTTGGGGTAGTTGATCACCCAACCGAAGGACTCGAGAGTGGAGATCACCACCTGAGTATGCTTCTCGGCCTGATGAAGAGATTGAGCCGCAATCAGAATGTCGTCCAGGTAAGGGAGGTTGCGAATGCCCTGATTCCGCAGCAGAGCCATCACACCCGCCAGCACCTTGGTGAACACCCGAGGGGCCGAGGTGATACCGAACGGAAAAGCCACAAACTGGTAATGCTGATCCTCTAGAGCAAACCTGAGAAATCTCTGATGACCTGGAAAAATTGACATGTGAAGATAGGCATCCTTGATGTCCAAGTCGCCCGGGCGAAGGGTACCGACAGCCAAGCGTAGCGTCTCCATGCGAAAGTGCTTGAACCTGACAAACCTGTTGAGACCCTTCAAGTCCAGGATGGGCCTCAAGGACCCGTATTTTTTGGGGACCATGAAAAGATTGGAGTAGAACCCCTGACCCCGTTCCTGGGAAGGCACCAGACAAATGACTCCTGACTCCAACAGACGTTGAACCGCAAAGCGCAAACCCTGAGCTGACAGAGGGTTTTGAGACATCCGGGATCTCGTGAATCTTGGGGGCGGCCAGGCTGCAAACTCTATCTTGTAACCGGAGGACACCACCTCCTGAATCCACCGGTCTGAGACGCGGAGCCTCCAGACGTGAGCAAAAAGCCGAAGCTGTCCCCCCACCCGGATGGGTGAGGGCGCCTCCTCATGCCTGAGGGGGGCTTGGGAGAAGGTTTGGGACCCCAGGAGAGACCGGGGACGACCACGGGATCTGCCACGGCCCCAAGAATCTCTGCGGCTACCCGAAAAGAGGGAGCCACGACCTCCTCTGAAAGCAAGAAAGGAGGGGAGGGAAGCGGAGGGCCTCCGAAAAGGCTGAGGCAGCCTACCATCCATGGCTAGAACATCCAGACGCTCCCCAAAGAGCTGCAGCCCCACAAAGGGGAGCCCAGTGAGAGCCTTCTTAGCAGCAGCGTCAGCTGCCCACTGACGCAACCAAACAGAGCGGCGCATAGCCACCAAAAGGGCCCCACCACTCAGCCGTACTGCATCATCCATGGCAGTAAGGATAAAGGCAACAAAATCAGAGCAAAGCAAGAGGGCCCTATAATACTCCCCCCTCCTACCAGTTGTAGCGCCATCAAGGAGACGCTTGAGCTGTTTCTTAAGGGCAATAGCTGTTATGGCAGCGGCGCAGGCCAGACGCAGCCCAGCCCCCACAAATGTAAAAGCATGGCAGGCCAGCTGATCCATAAGCCGGTCCTCGCCGTCCCGCAGTGTAGTAGTGTCAGGTGAAGGCATGACCAAGGTGTTGGACAACCTTAGAACGGGAGCGTCCACCTCAGGGAAAGGGATACTTCTTATCCAACCCTTTGGGCACCGCGGGCCATCTACTAGGGCGTTCCCACTCCTTGAGCACCATATTAGTCAAATGGCCCTGCTCAGGGAACTCCAGATGCTGTTTATCAGGATGAAAGAGCTCACCCTGCTCCCTCTTAGCCACCTCAGGGGGGACAATGTGCAAGATTTCTTAAATGTGAGACAACAGACTATCAGTGTCATCGGGGACCCATGAATCCTCCCCAGACTCAGACCCAGGGTCACTGTCGCAGCCCACCTGCTGGTCCCCAGAGGAGTCAGAGCCCGGGAAAAGCTCCCCCTCCTCTAGGGGAGCCACCAAAAACATCAATTTCCTCATCCTCCTCAGCAAAGATGGAGGGCGTGGGAGCCAGGTGCCGCTTCTTGCTAGAGGCCTTACGTGGAACAGGCCTGGCAAGCTGCCTTTCAATGATGGCCACACAAAGTGCCAGATCAGATTGTGACCCCCTGCTAGTATCCCCCTCACTGGGGGCTAAATGCAGGCGCGGAGGGGTAGGCGATGCCGAAGGGGGCAGCCCAGCCTGGGCCGCAATACCACCTTGGGTGCACGGCACGCACACCGCGACACTGTTACTCACAGGGGATACCCCGCACATGGAACACAGCCGGGATTGCCCCGAAGGACCCCCGAGCACGCTATACCCAGAAGCCTCCATATGGTGATTAAGACAGGGGCAATAGGCCAGCACAGGGTAAGGGCTAATAAAAGCCACCCGGGATGCCCCCAGAAGCCAGTAAGGGGAGATGAGGGAGGGTAAGGAGCAGGACCGGGAGAAACCACAACCCACACTCGCCGCTACCACCCCCCCCCCCCCCCAACACACTTAGGGGAGGGGGGGAGAGCAAGCAAGCAGCGGTGAGAGCCCAGGCCACACAATTAATTCAAATTCTGGAGAAGGATAAGGGCAATGAGAAAAAAAAAAAAAAAAAGAGTGCATGCTCGCACGGGCAAATTCATTCCCTGAATGTGCAATGACCATTAAAGTAAACCAGGTTCATCTTGGTCAATAAGAAGCAACTAAAAAGGTTGTAACGCTGTCTAGGCTTACCTTGTTCATCATCCTGAATAAGCAACAGCACTGTATGGAAGGCATACACTAGCCAAAACTGGGATAAACTGAGTGATCAGAGCATTCACTGTGAATGCCAGATGGTCCTGGGGGAGCGTTACAAATCTTGCCAACTTCCTGTTGCATCTGGACACAAACAGGGCCACCTCGGGAACACCCCATCTGTCACAAATCATGCAGAACACCTTTGGGTGGAAAGACCACTCACCCTGTTCGATGATTTCTCTGCTGGAAAAAGCACAGCCATTGTCTACACCCAAAATACAATAACATGCTGTTCTGTCCATGCAATAATCCTGGAATCCAAATTGTCTGATTGGTAGACCCCGAAGACTGCCGTCCTGAGTTGCAGGACATCGATGGGAAGCTGGTACATACCTGTTTCACTCTCCTCCCAAACTACTCAGACTTCTGATTATCGCGGCCCACTGGACTATCCGAAAGGAGCGACCCTGACTCAGGAATCAAGATTGGAGACACCATATCAGGGATGATACCCAATCCCAGAAGAGATAATGTGTCCAAGCCCAGGGGAGTCTGATCCCAAATGGAACAAGATAGTAAACTGCAGAGCCCTGGTATGAATCTGGGCTTAAGGGCCTGTGAGAGCATTCCTTAGGGTCTGACTTAGGCTTAGGGCACTAGCAAGACTTGGGATTACCTGCAAGGTTCTTCAAAAAGGAGCTTTGTGCTCTCGCCTTCTCTGTAAGTAATTCCTCATATTTGCAGAATTTGACTAATTTATGAGACTGCTATAACGGTCTACCCCGCCGGGGGACAAGCCCATTGTTGGAGAACTTTCTCTGGGAATGGGTAAGAGATATCTAGACACTGTCCGAAATCTCCCATTCCTTGCTCATTGAGCCTTTTATAATGATCCAGCATCCATTTGAAGTTTCCTTCAGACAGCATACCTTTCTTGTTCCAACAAGGCATCCCTCTCTGGACTAGAAGCCAAAGAATTATGCTCAACTGCAAAAGAGGGGGGGTCCACAGAATCTTGGAAATCACAGGTCCTCCGCTGATTCAGACTAGAAGACGATCACAAGGCGTTTGCGTGCCACCTTTCTACCAGCAGAGGCTTTGCGCAATTTGTGCCTGCCACCTGCAGGAACAAAGTGGCTAAACTGTGCTAAATTTCCATCCCCATTGGAAAAACCCTGGAGCCCCTAGGGGTGAGATCCAACTCGCAAGTGGGAGCGTCCTGAGGGGGGAAATCGTCTGTGGCAGTGGCGCAGTCCTAGTCTGGCTCGAGAGATGGACCATGATAGAGACACAAGACCTAGAGGGGCCTTCTTCCTTAGTCAACTGAACAACACATCCAACGCAAGCCACTATAGTGCAAGGACCTGCACTCATATCCAATGCTTGAGACATATTTAAATTGTATGCCCACAGGACTAATAATGGACCAACCTGGACAACAACTGCTACTTTAGAAGAGCCAGTCACGGAATAACCATAAACCCTGCACAGACTAATTCTCAACCCTCCTAAAGTACTACTTAGGAGACTTGAGTGGATGGCCCGAGCCCTAGTCTCTGTCCCCTTGAAGTTTTCCTCCTGAAATACAGAAAAGGAAAAGCATACCTCCTATAAACAAAGTACCTCAGAAATACGAACACTGGGGTTCTACCTGTACTTCGGTGGAGGGCCACAAGGGCCGCAGCAACTCTGGCAAGCGGAGGAGACAGGAAACCATCTGGTAGAGAAGATCAAGCCTGGAGAGTGAGCTGGAGCACAGCTCACATGCAAAGTCTGATGTACAGAACCCTGACTAGGAGAAGCAGATATGCGACTTTCTCCCAACTAGCTAAGCACCAAAATTTAAAAAGCCTGGATGCACAGCCACCTATAGTATAGGCAGTGTCCCAGCCCCAGGGTAAACAAACGGAGGGGGGCGCAGATGGAGCACCAACCAGGTCCACAACCTGCCCCCCCCCCCCCCCGTAAGGAAAAGCTGCCTCCCTCAAGCCTAGTTTCCTTTAAAAACAAAGGGGACTACAAGTTCCTTAGTAACAGTACCCGCAACAAGAACGTCTGCTGCTACCACACTCGGTTTGACCCAGGTAAAGGTATTTTTTTTGTCCCCTGGGAACAGCAGATGCGGGGACCTGGGCGAGTGATGCTGCCCTAAAGTAGTCTGAATTACAGAGAAAGAAAGCAACCGCATTAAATCAGTTCATAAGTTTTTACCCGACATTCTTTCCCAACAAAGACTAGAGAAACATCTGGCAGGCCAGGCCTTTTACCTGCACATGGGGGGAGATTACAAGCCACTTTCTGCTTCAGTCCTGCTTTCTGGCTACTCCTTAAACCATTCGTAATGGCTTGGGTGTCGCTGTATGGACAACCTAACAGGAAAAAATACAGAAAAATTTAAAATTGAAATGAGCCTGACCTGCAGCCACTCCCTGCTGGTGAGCCATTTCCATGGGATCCTGTAGATGGATGAAGACAACCAGACCAGCAAGTCCAAACAGTAAGATGAAGGAGAACATGCATGTCAGCCTCATTCTTCCTCCGCTCAGTGCCAAGACGATCCAAGAAAAGGAAACATTCCAGCTGGTGACAGGAGTCCGGACACTTTCATTTTCTCATCTTCCCACCTTTGGGCTCTGCGGGGGCCGCTGCAAGGAAAACAAGGACAATATTTACAAAAGGTGCTTGTGAAGTTTCCCATTCACCTAAAGGGCTGTATATACTATCAAAACAAGGGAAATACCAATAGGCATAGGCAGCATTCATGGAGAACCCAACAGTAGCCATCTCAATATGTGCAGACTGTTACCATGCAGACATATTACAAAATACAGTTAAAATAGTTTGTAGAGAGACAAAGGCCCTGTTCAAACCAGGCTGATGCGCGTCGATAGCGTTTAGTAATTGTGGGGCAATTGGGATCGCCCTGCTAAAGTTATGCATCCAATGAGTGGCGATCACAAGCGTTATCGCTGGCTTGCAAAACCCTTATATGGAGCCATAGCCACAGATCAGCCTGGTGTGAATGTGGCCTAGGCTCTGTTCACACCTCTCCATTGCGTTAAGAGCAAGCGTTTTTTTTTAAATATGCTAGAGACGCATTGTATCAAAACAAATCCTGCGCTGGCAATGTGTTTGTATTGCGTTTCCATTGCATTTTTTAAAAGAAGAACAATTTTTTCACAATAAGTAAATAGTAAATTCTATTGCAACACAAATGCAGAGCAAGCGCAATGCAGGTACACTGCATTATACATGCATTTTCGCTTGCATTGTCAGACTTCTATTGACCTGCAATGTTACTACTGTCTGCAGCACTTTTTTGTATGAACTATCCCATCTAGATTTACGTTCAGTTCTCTGCATTGTAACTGCATTGTGAACACAAACAGTAAGACAATGCAAGCAATATACAGTGACTGTGAACTGAAGACAAGGACACAGCAGGCATAGAATAAAAATAAGAAGTGGAAAACCTATAGAGGCAACCTAGGAGTGGGTTTTGCCAAGTTCTGGGTAGGAGACAGAGAGAGAGCGGGACTGGAAACGTGGAACAAGCAGAAGTCGTGGGCAGACAGAACAGGATCAAAGTTGTAAACAGGCTGAGGTCATCAAGAGACCCGAGGACAAAGTGGTGCATTTCCCATCCCAGAATAATACTGTGACAATCAGTCAGTTACTGTTTTCACATTCTTCTCTCTCTCCGTACTCACATTCTTCTCTCTCCTTCCTCGTCCCCTCTTTTTATACCCAAAAGGGAGCAGGACCACGGCTTCTTATCTATTGATAAAATACCACTGCTTAACAGCAGATCCAGAATACGGAGAGCCATTACAAACAGCAAATATGCATTGACTAGTGCCCTTATTCATCAAGCGATAGCGCCAGGTAGTGTCTGACGAGCGCCAGGTAGCGGCAGCTAACGGCGACTACCGACTCAAGTACGCCCGGCGGCGGTCACAATGACGCATTTATCAAGCAAAATGAGGCTAGCGCCGGCGAGAGCGACTGCTAGCGCGGCATTCATCATGAAGCCGCCTGGACCGAACAGCGCCGCTGCAAATTCCCTCACAGCGCCAGGTATGAGCTGTCGCTCCCTGGCGATGTCCAATGCATTTCAATGGAGCAATCTATAATAATTCATGATTAATTGGTAATAATTTTTTTTTTAATTTTTTTAATGTCAAAAAATCGGAGACCACTTCTGCAATGTTAGGATTTATTTTTAAGTAAAAAAAAAAAAAAAAAAAATATGTGCAGAATTGATCTAACAGGTCTGAGATTAATGTATTCATATTACAAAATGATTCTAAAAACATGTATAATGTTACATTCAAAAAATATGGTTGTTTAGGGGTTAAAAAATAGTTAATACACATCGCCTCCAGCGCTCTGGGGTTTAAACAAGGAATGGACAGCGACAGCACATTCGGATTTTTTGATGAATATGAAGCTAGCCGTTCGCTCTGGCCATTCGTTGTCAGGCGCTCACATACAACCCTGGACCTGTGAAACAGCGACCCCCCAGCCCGTATTCAACATTACTGCACACCGACTGAGTCGCTGTCATCAAGCTAATGCCGGCCAAGCACAGCGAATACTGGCTGGCGCTGAAAAAATCACGCTACAGTCGCTCATCTGTCGCTACCTGGCGCTATTGATGAATCGGCCTCTAGGTTAACAATATAATTGGATGTCTGAAGAGTTCAACGGTAGAAACTTGATACAACTTTTCATTAGAGTAAAGGGGGTGGGAAGCACATAACTAGAATACGAGTTATGGCAGCATCCTGCTGACACCTCCCAAAAAATGTCTGAAAGTATACAGGTGAAATTGGTACCCCATATTTGATACTTCTCTCGACATAGACCCGGGGAGTACACAACTCCTGACTGGGGCATGCCTGCCACATGCATTTTTATCTGCATGCATAGTTCATCCTCTTTATAGAAATGATGAGCAACCCAGAGGATCATCCCCAGAAGTTATGGTTGAAACTGTAAATCGCTTATTCGTTATTCCTTCTCTAAGGTATAATAAAATATAAGCCAGCCCCAGCACCTATACAAGGAAATATTCAAATTTAGTTTTTTTGTTTTTGGAAGGGGCGGGTGCACATATATGGTTGTTGCATTCTTGCGCACAGATTTAACCCATCCATGCAGTGAGACATACAAGTAAGGAGTGTCCAGTGTCCTCTGTAATGGGAGTGGTGGGGCAAGCACACTGTGTGCATTGCGTTGGAGTGAGCCGAGTTTGACTGACAGTGTGGAGGGCTCCTTTTTTGGCCTATCACTAACAAAAAGGATGTCAACTTGACACGAGCCCCAGGATGCACTTTGTGGTCAGGATTAGGGCAGAAGGCTCTGGGGGGCACAGAAGGAAGAAATTCCACTTCTTTCAGCTACCAGAGCAATAAGACAGCATGGGAGACAAACAGTTACACTGACAGACAAATTATTTTAAAATTTAAAAAATCAATCCTTCTAACTGTGTGGTGACCGGAACTATTACTAGCCAGCTTTTGATCAGGTGGCGACTGGAGATCGATCTGCCTGATATAATCATTTTGACAATGCTGGTGGCAAAAAGTTGCACCAGTGTGTGGCGTTTACGGTCCATTTTTGTAACAATTATTACTGTCAGTAATGTTTTCAATGGACGTCCATGAGCTCTGGTCAGAGAATGCATTATTACCGTATTTGCTGGCGTATAAGACGACTTTTTCCCCCAGTAAAACATGCCTCCCAGTGGGGGGGTCGTCTTATACGCCGGGTGCATCTTATACGCTAGAGGGTGAGGGGCGGCCGTTGCGGCTGGCTGGCCTGCCCGTCCCTGCTGTTCCTGTCGCCGCCGATCTCATACACACTAACACACACACATTCATGCTTACTTCACTTCCTGGCTGTTGCGCGCTGGCCGGCGTCCATGAAAACAATGGACGCCGGCCATCTGGGGCACACCCACCGACGACCAGCGCGCAACCGCCAGAAAGTGCCGGTAAGCATGAATGTGTGTGCGTGTTTGTGTGTGTGAGAGCGGCGGCGGTGGCAGGAACAGGCAGACCAGCCCTCCGACCATCGGTAGGGGTGTGGGTGTGTGAGCGGCGGGGCGGGGGGAGGAGGGAGTGGGGCCACTCGCTGGCTGTACTGAGGGATGCCCCCATGCCTGTACTGAGGGATGCCCCCATGCCTGTACTGAGGGATGCCCCCATGCCTGTACTGAGGGATGCCCCCATGCCTGTACTGAGGGATGCCCCCATGCCTGTACTGAGGGATGCCCCCATGCCTGTACTGAGGGATGCCCCCATGCCTGTACTGAGGGATGCCCCCATGCCTGTACTGAGGGATGCCCCCATGCCTGTACTGAGGGATGCCCCCATGCCTGTACTGAGGGATGCCCCCATGCCTGTACTGAGGGATGCCTCCATGCCTGTACTGAGGGATGCCCCCATGCCTGTACTGAGGGATGCCCCCATGCCTGTACTGAGGGATGCCCCCATGACCGTATTGAGGGATGCCCCCATGCCTGTAATGAGGGATGCCCCCATGACCGTATTGAGGGATGCCCCCCTGACCGTATTGAGGGATGCCCCCATGACTGTAAGAAGCCAGAAAGTATGACTGTAAGAAGCCACCCAGGGACTCTGGGGAAGGGAATTAACATGTTGAAATAAAATCTGATGTTCTTTTACGTTTTATTTGGTGTGCGGAAGAGGGAGTAGTCTTATACGGTGAGTATATAACAAACTATATTTTGAGTGGAAATGTTGGGGGGGTCGTCTTATAAGCTTTAATCCCCATGTATCTCTATAAATACATACCCCAGCACCAGAACTTCAATCTATGAAAACAGGTGCATTGGCAGTGTATATAATGCTCAAAGCAATCTGATCTTGAAATGTTTTTGAGTGTAAACTTGTAATAGGTTGTTTCAGCAAATAGATTTGGTTACAAATACCCTTCATCCCCAAAATGAGACCTCCCCCAAAAATAAACCCTAGTAAAATGTTTAAGCATTTTCTGCTAATGTGTAAAACATAACCCCTAACCCAAAAATAAGCCATCGTTACATTTCATAATCCAGCTGCCGGGCTTCAGCAGAGGGATGGGAGCGGCTGTAAAGGAGGGTGAGGACACATCAAGTCACACAGGTAAGCTTGTCTGTCAGGAGTAAAACGTCTGATCTTGCTGACTCTACCGCAGACTGCCACCATACCGGGAACATGGCCAAATCCACCGCTGCCAGTACTGTATTGGAGTTGCTGTACTGCCACCCCCATATTGCCAGCCAGCTATAAGACATCCATCGAAAATAAGCTCTAGCACCTATTTTTGGAGCAAAAATTAATATAAAATAAGACCTGTCTTTTTTTTCTGGGAAAGACGGTATATTCTAATTTGATTGTGTTGTGTGTGTGGTTGTGTGTGTGTTTTAAAGACACAGAGTCAAATTAATATCTCCATATTAAACTACAACAACTATAATAAACTGGACCTTCAGCGTGATTTAATGAAAAGCCCAAACCCTTAAAAAACGATCCCCCAGCATCTAAAATGAATATATTTTAAATTTTTAGTCACTTATTATTCCCCCCACTGGGCTTCAACTCTGTTCAGGACTCTAGGATACGGGCTCTGCCATCTTGACTCAGAAGCATCACACATACTGAGGAGAGTAGAGCGCACAGACAGAGCAGAGCTTGGGTCAGGGAAAGGACAGCAATCCCAGCATGCAAAGCGGGACAGTCAGAAGGCACTTCCTGTTTGTATGCCGACTGATGCTCCGTGAGCCGCCATCTTGGATGTTTAAAGGCTCATAAATTGCAGTAGATGCAGGTAGTATGATTTTTAATGTGAGCAATCTGTATGTACAGGGTATGGGAAACAAATAGGATAAGGCTCTTATTCAGGGTTAAGGTCCGCTTTAATGTGAGGAAACAGCAGACACATTTTTAGCAGACTGATACTGGCACAAGTGTACCTTCTGATTTTTATTTTTGTGAAAGCATCTATGTATGGAATATTTTGCTGAGTATTTTTGTACATGGACATAATGTCAGCCCATTTTAAGAAGGTGCATGCATCAGATCCTAGTTTGACGTCATTTCAAGCGATAGATAAAGTCGAGAACCATTGGAGGGGACAAAATGTATTGAGAACTTTGTCCCAGAGAGAAAGTAAATGGATCTTTGAACTGGATACATTATGTCCGAGAGGCCTGAATGTCGAATTTGACTTAAATTGCTTCATTGAGAGCTCTTAGACCAATCTCTCGTGACTCTCTTTCCAATGCAGTTACTTATCACTTTACAGTATGGTTTTAATAATTATTGGACTCTGAGAAATATATTGTATGTAGTGATTGTGATGCAATCCTCATTTATGCCAAGGATCCCTTTGTCCTTGTTTATTTGTCAGTTATATACAGGTTTGGGTAAGGAATCCTTAACCTGTATGTCACTTTGTATAGTTTTTATATATAATTGATCTTTTATGAATAGACTGGTCCTTTCAAGATATTATGTGGCTAATCTAGGACGCACACCCGCCTCTATTAAGGGGGCGGGTGTGTCATTGGAATTGCTGCTTATTTTAGGCCTGAATAGTGTAAATTCCCGCTATTGTTGTTTTATGCTTGTTGCCAAGGACGCCCGGGTACTGGCCGGGGGTTGGCGGAGGCGCTGTCTGTTTATATTTCTGACTGCGCCTGCGTCCCTGTAACTATGTGCGCACGCACAGAAGGTGGGACCTCTCTCTTGGAGTGGCTTCCTGCCCTCACTTTACTCTGCAATTACGCGCCGGGTTTACAGTGCGGGCATGTATGAACACAGTAGAGAGTTTGTTTTCCCTCACTTCATTCTGCGCATGCGCGCTGGCCTTCCAGTATGGGCACGCAGGGATACTGAGGAGAAGCTTTCTGCCCTCACTTTATCTTTGCGCGTGCGCGCCGGGCTTCTAGTGTGGGCACGCAGGGATAAGATGGAGAGGCTTTTTTGCCCTCACTTCATTCTGTGCGTGCTAGGTTCCCGGTTCAGGCATGCACGCTTTGTGTAAACATCTAACATGGGTTGCTATGGATACGTAGTGAAGCAGCAGGCGTTCCATATGCGACGTGCGTCTATCGCGTGACGCCTGACGACTCTGAGTGCGTGTCACGTGACACGTGTTCCCCCGGACTTTCCGGTTTATATACCGGCATTTTCAGAGAGGCAAGTATCCCAGCAGAAGCGGCTCGGACGGCGAAACGCGTAGGAATTACTTGCCATACTTGAAGCCTTGTCAGTTGGATGAAGGAGTCCTTTGGCGGTGAGGATTGCTGGACTTTCTTGTACTTGATAAGCGTTTATTTTATTGTTGTTTGTGAGTGTAATTTTATACTATTAAATAGCCTGTGTTTTAAAAAGCATACTACACTAGTGCGGTCTCCCTGTGCTTTTCTCTCTTATGGTGCTATGAAATGCATTCGGAGGAATTTTAACCTGGAAGGAGCAGGGCTGTGGAGTCGGTAGATAAATGTTCCGACTCCTCAGTTTTTTGTACTTCCGACTCCGACTCCTCTGTATTAATATGTGAATGTATTTTATACATTCCTGGAAGGAAAGAAAGGCAACATACATGTCATTACTTCTAGCAGAGAGAGGTAGTTGGGCAGAAGCTGCCTTCTCCTTTCTGTGTGCTGATCTTCTGCTGAAGATAGGGCAGTGGGAGGATCCAGAAAGGGGCCTTTATTATAAAACATCATTTCCCTAGTAGAATCCCATAGTCATGTTTAAAGTTTAAGCTAACAATCGAAGTTTACAAGTTTTTATAGCCTTTTACTGAATGACAGCAGTTTTTCCAATGGTACAGCTTCAGTCTTGAACTATTGATCCTCCATTCCCTTCACTTATACAAGTGTCTCTAGTCCTGCAAAAAAACATATTTACTTAATCCCTTATCAGTGAGAGGCCAGGTTACCCATGGGTTCCCTGTAACAGCAGAACACAACACTATGCAAAGTATAAGTATTGCCGCTTCTAATTGTGCGTTGCGTGCCATATAGTGAAGCACATGAGAAGCACGCTTCTTCACGGTCACTTAACGTGTTCGTTTTGCGGTTACGTGAGGCACTGCATGCATTGCTCTTTATTCTTACAATAGAGAAGTCATTAATTACCGTATATACTCGAGTATAGGTCGACCCGAATATAAGCCGAGGCACCTAATTTTACCACAAAAAACTGGAAAAAGTTATTGACTCGAGTATAAGCCTAGGGTGGGAAATGCAGCAGCTACCGGTAAATTTCAAAAAGAGAAAAAGATGGAGGGAATCTGGGAAAGAGATATGGAGGGAATCTGGGAAAGAGAGAAAGATGGAGGGAATGTGGAAAAGAGAAAAAGATGGAGGGAATGTGGAAAAGAGAAAAAGATGGCGGGAATGTGGAAAATAGAAAAAGATGGAGGGAATGTGGAAAATAGAAAAAGATGGAGGGAATGTGGAAAATAGAAAAAGATGGAGGGAATGTGGAAAATAGAAAAAGATGGAGGGAATGTGGAAAATAGAAAAAGATGGAGAGCCCTGAAAATACCCTCCCTCCATAAGAGTCCTGTCATTACCCCCTCACTCCATAGGAGTCCTGCAAATACCCCCTCACTGCATAAGAAAATACCAGATCAATACACTAATAAGAAGGAATGGTGGGGCTCTGAAGCTGCCCCACTAAATAACCCAAAGGCTGCACTGAACTGACACCAAAGTAGGGATAAGATAAAAAAAAAAAAAAAAAAATTATTATTATAAATCCTTGTTTCTGCCTAAAAAATACTGACATTAAAATTTAATGTCAGTATTTTTTAGGCAGAAACAAGGATTTATAATAATATATATATTTTTTTTTTATCTTATCCCTACTTTGGTGTCAGTTCAGTGCAGCCTTTTAATGTCAGTACCCTGTGGCTGATCACTGGTGCTATGCATACCCACCTATCCCATTTGCATACACGTTTAACATGGATAAATACCTCCTGGATGCTGGACACCACGACTGCAGCTGGAAATCCCCACGAGTGCTCCTGACCTGCTGCTGTGTCCGGACCCGGAAGAGGTTTTCAGGGGGGGGGGTGTTGCTCCTCACGCTCCTCGCACTCACTGGCTCCGCACACCGTCAGACGGCAGATGGGGCTGCGCGGCCGTGCGCGCGCACCTTAGATTCTGTGGTGTGCGCGCGCGCGCGCGGCCTCGGCCTCGCACCTCCGCCTGCGTCTCTCTGCAGCCTGAAGAGAGTTCTCAGCCTGTGGGTTGTGCGACCCCCTTGATTTGGTCGTTCGACCCCCGCTGGGGTCGCGACCCACAGGTTGAGAACCGCTGCGTTAGAGGGAACGCTGGCGGCAGCTCCATCCGCCCCTAAGGTAATCCGTCCCCGCCCCTTTTTCTCCTCCATTTTTCACTGACTCGAGTATAAGCCGAGGCGGCTTTTTTCAGCCCAAAAAGTGGGCTGAAAAACGCGGCTTATACTCGAGTATATACGGTATAACTTTTTGTGAATTGGGACATTTAAACTTGCTAAATCAAAATTTAGTAGGAGTCGGTGCATTGTTTGCCGACTCCGACTCCAGGTACCCAAAATTTCCTCCGACTCCTCGACTCCGACTCCACAGCCCTGGGAAGGAGACGAGTACTAGATAATTGTTAAGCATACCTATTGTATGGAGTGAGAAGACACATTCTCCATTTGGATCTTATATGCGATTGAGTGGTGCATTTTGCCCACGGTACTTCTGGTAAGAATTTTGTGCACCTGGTGGTGGCTTCACTTGAGGATCATATCAAGAGCACGCACTGTGGGACGCATTGTATTCACAGATTTACAAGACAGCTCTGTGTTATTACTGATATTTGGAATTATCATATGTTAATGTTTAAAGGGACTTTGCACACGTTGAGCTTATTACTAGTATTTTGTTTGTGCGCGATTATTCTAATTTTATATATATATTTTTGTTCATGGATGAGGGTTAAAACAACAGATTAGGAAAGCTTCCTGCAGGGTAAAGAGAAGCAAGACGACTGAGAAGAAAGATGATGAAGGAAAGGAGAAAAAGAAAAGAGAGAGAAAAAAAAAAAACAAGAGAAAACACAGGATTGAGAAATCAATTGTGAAGAAAGGTGTCGAGAATGGAGAGGATGATAAAGGGAGAGAGAAGCTGCTAGAAAGAATTAAATTGTGAAGGAAAAAGATAGAATATGAAATGAGGAGGGAGCGCGCAAGAAATGACAGATGAGAAAGAAGCGGGAGAGGAAAGGAGTGAGGGAGAAGACAAAAAAAATATATAAAAAGCTAGAATTGAATTTTGATGTGAATTGAATTGTGAAGGAAGGTGGGAGAGTAAGAACGGTAAAAAGGGATAAAAAAAGGATAACAGACATGGTTTTCTACTTGTAAAATGAATGGCAGTGTTCTCTGATCACTGTTCCTGTACCACGGTGCTGAATACAGAATCACAGAACTGAGGGCAAGGAGGGCTCCTGGATCAGGTGACCCTAATTATAGCTTTGGCGCAAGAGAGGGGGGAGAGGGAGCAACACAATATCACACATCTCTCATTATACAGGATTAATGAGGACACTTTAGGCGGCTTTGCTGAATTAAGTAATCACCAATGCTCAGACTAATGACTATTGTATTTATGTAATAACAAAACACACACAGGAGAGGACAGATGCCGGGTACAGGTGGCGAAGGGAAGAAAAAGAATCTAAAGGAAGGAAAAAGACATAGAAAGAAATCAAGGAAAGAGTATGGAAGGAAACAAAAGAGGAAACAAAAAAGGAAGAAAAAAGGAATATAGGCGAGCTGCATGTAAAACAAGGAATGAAGGAAAGAGATGGACAAAAGAAAGTAAGTAGGACATGAAGGAAAAAAGAAAACAATGAAAAGGGGAAGCATGGAAAGAAGAAGGAAAAAGAATGAGATACAGGAAGATAAGAAGCAAGAAAAGATTAGAGAAGCAAAGGAGATACAGGAAGAAAGAAAGCAAGGAAAGAAATGGAAGTAAAGAAAACAAGAACATGACATGATACACAAGAAAGATTAGGAAGAAAATACATGAAGAAAATAAAGGATATGAAAGAAAGGAAAAAACTGTAAAAAAAAAATGTATCAATATTTTTGTTTCTGCTAATAACCAGATTCAAACTAAACCAGACCAACAGCCTGGCACAGTTGGAAAAGAAAGGTAGTGGCCATTTTTGAGCTTCCTCTCTCAGTATCTCAGCCATGCTGCTGCCTGGATTCAACTGGCATAACTGCACAGTAACAGGAAGCCCAGCAGCACTTCCTGTTTGCAGGTGGCCTGCAAATGCATGAGCCGCCATTTTGTTTCTAAAATTTACGACAGCAGGAGTTAGAAAAAGGTAAATGAATTTTTATGTGAAGAAATCTAAATTGCCCTGACGAGGGATGCTTATGCGCATTGTTTGTTGTGTTGGTCTGGCTTAAAGTGGACCATCACCCACTATAAGATTCCCGGGCCGATCACCTCACTCACCGCGGGACATCCGAGATCGGGATGTCCCGCGGGGTGAAACCCCCCCAAACTCCTTACCTCATCCGCCGACGCTTCCGCGCGCCCCTCTAGACGTGCGCGCGCCCGTCGTCTGTGAATGGCCGGCGCGCGCGCCGAGAGTGACACGCGGGAGGCGGCGGCAGACGAGCCCCTTGTCCGTCGCTGTCACTCCGCTTGTCCGTCGGCGGGGATTGAACGGCGCGGGCATGTGGGAATGGGGAGAGGTGAGTTTTTTGGGGGTTCTGGGGGGTTTCACACATCGGGGTGCCCCGCCAAAGTGGACCAGAACCCAGGATAGTCAAAATCCTGGGTGTTGGTCCACTTTAAGTCATTTTTGACTGTTGGTCCGCTGAAACCTGCAATCACTTGGTTCCTTGATACAGTTCATAAGATTAGAATAACATAAGAGGTATGAAGGCACAAGGCCAGTGAATTCATGTACTATGACCAGTTGGTAGAGTTTTCAAAGAAATACAAGATTGATACAGAAAAAAGAAAAAGGTATGTAAAGAGTTGAAGTAAAAGGGAATATGAGAGAAACAAATGACAGGAAGAGAACTGGAGGGAGGGAGAAGGAGCGGGAAAGGGAAAATAAAGCGAGAAAAAAAAAAAGAAAGACAAGCAGTACAAAGCAGGAGAGGACAGAAATGAATGAAGCAGATGATAAAGGAAATAGAAACCTAAAAACGTGTCCATCTACCCGGCAGCGCTCCCCCCCCCCCCCCCCCCCCCCCACTGCCAGTTGGGAGTTGCCACTCTGGAGATTAGCTGCCAATAAGTGATATGGAATTTAACTGTCAGACTGCTTTCCAATGAGTGGGGCTGCTTCCTACGGCTTTGGGGCTGTTGGGGGGTGCGCTGAAGTAGATAAGGGATGGCTTTTCTGGAGGGGAACTAACATACTAATTCACCGGGAAGCCATCACCCACGATTCTGACAGATGCATGATTCCAGCATGGAAATGGGAAGAGCGGAACGAGCGTTGTCTCACTTAAAGGTGCACGCCAGTCACACATGAAAATCTGCCGCTTAACCCTTTAACTGTCAGTCTACCTAGCGTTGAACTGTTTTTTTAAATTCATTTCCCAGGAAAAGTATATATTTTTTTTCAGCAGAGTCCGGGCTTTAATGTGAAATGTCTTGTTTGTAATTTAAGTTTATTCTTATAATATTTTGGGGTGAAATACTACAAACTGTAAAAAATAGATTATATTTACTTGCACGTGTTTTTTGTAATTTAAAAATGTAAGTTTTTTAAATAAAATCTTATTGCATGCACAAAAGTACCACATATGTATTACTAGAGACCCTTTCCTGCCTAGGAGACTCCCCCAAACTGAAACAGTGCTTTAGGAGATTTTCAGATAAAATACAACTACTATGCGCACCTTACAGTTTTTTTAAAAAAAAAACAACCCTTTACATTTGAAATATCCCCAAAAAACTATATATTCTCTGGAAGTACACACCTCAAGCTTTCTAGGTGTACCAGGCTTGTTGATGTGGGTACAGTTTTCTGGATGTTATCTCTCAATTATTTGGTTGCACAGGGTTTTCCTAAAAAAGGAATAAAAAGGCAGAATCAAAGCCACATTTTCCTAAAAAAAAAACAATATGCAAACAAGAAAAAAGCAAGTTCAGTATGAAAAAGCAAGGTCCCCCAAACAATACTCAACATGCATAGGTACTGTCAAGGGAAGAGTTGCCAAACACTCCAAAGTAAAGCATGCGCATAATGGTAATTTTACTTGAAAATTGTAACTCAGCAGACAAAGGGCGCACCTTGACATTTTTCAACCCAAACAACCCTTTACACATTTGGAATACCCCCATAAACCATATATTCTCTGAAAGTACAGATGTTAAGTTTTCTAGGCGTACGCAGTGGGCTCATCCTGTCACTCACACATTGATGCTCTAATCTGAGGGGTCATCCAATCAGGATTCAAGCAGACAACGGGGGCCTATAACAACCGCCAGGGGGGCACCAGATGCAGACGAGTTTTCAAGGAGGTGAGAGGGACCTTGCTCTGTGTTGAGAAGAATGTTCTGTGCATCTCGGCAATCCACATACCAGGAGTGAACAATGTGCAGGGCAACCTTGGATCAGGGAGAATGTTCCCTCAGTCATGAGGGATCTTTTAAGCCCTATGCATCCGCTAGGGGCTCCCAAATGTAGACCTCTGTGCCCTGCCACAATCGGAAAGTACTGAGGTTTGTCCCCCGGTCCAAGGACCCTCTGGCTATAGAAGTGGATGCCCTGACCCTTCCTTGGTCAGCATTCGGGCTTCTCTATGCATTCGCTCCTTTCCGCACCACTCAGCTTAGCCATCAGCGGAGCCGAAGGGAGCCGACTGTAAGAGAACACACCGATTGGTTGAACGGACTGCTCAGCAAATCAGTGCGCACATGTTCTTGCCAGAGTCTGCGTCGTGGGAGCAACAGGAAGGTGAGTGACCTAGGGGCATACACACAGGGGGGGCAACTCAAACCTAATGGCCCGGGCTCTTCTGTCCCATGGGTTTTGGAGAGGGAGGTAATGGGGGGGCTCATGGTTAATGGGCAAGTCACCCGCTAGCCGCAGGTCTGCCAGCCCCCTAAGCCTTGTGAACTGGTATAGCGGACTCATGTATCTCTTACCAGTTCACAAAGGGTTAAGTGCAAAAAAAAAAAAAAAGACAATTCTGTGAGTACTCACCTGTAGAATTGCTTTTACTATGCATGGCATGGCCTGCTTCAAGAAGTCCTTACATAAAGTGGTGCAGTGTACTGCAGAAGAGTTGTGGCTCCTCCCGGTACCATATAAAAACAGGATCACCAATAGACCTATCCAGCGTTGACAAGCAGTTATTCAAGAAACCGGGAGATATTAAAGGGAAAAAAGGGAAAAGGGAACAAACCCCAACTAACTTAACAATCACCATAAAGAGGCAACCAAGAATAACGATAACAAGGGTGCGGTGAAGCAGGCCGTGCCATGCATAGTAAAAGCAATTCTACAGGTGAGTACTCACAGAATTGTCTTTTTCCTATTGCATGGCACGGCCTGCTTCAAGAAGTCCTTACGTATGGGACGTCCAACAGCAGTGTCCATAAGGTAGGGTGAGATCCCCAAAGAGTAACGGCAGGCAGTTCAAACCACTACCGCCTGAAGTACCTTGCGGGCAAAAGCAGCATCAGCTGAGGCCTTAACCTCAACCTTGTAAAACTTGGAAAAAGTATGAACAGAAGACCAAGTTGCGGCCTTAAAAACTTGTTCAACAGAAGCTTGGTGCTGAAAAGCCCAAGAAGCGCCAATAGCACGAGTGGAATGAGCAGTAACCCTGAAAGGAGGAACCTTCCCCCTGCTCCACCGCCTGATGGATCCACTTGCTGATAGTGAATTTAGCCGGAGGTAAACCCTTCCTAGGTTCAGCAGGAAGAACAAAAAGTGCGTCAGATTTCCTGAAAGACTCAGTAACAACTAAATAAAACTTCAGATCCCTGACAACATCCAAAGAATGAAGGGTCCACTCCTTGGAATTAGCAGGGTTAGGACACAAAGAAGGCAAAACAATGTCCTGATTGAGATGAAAAGCAGACACAACCTTAGGCAAGAAATCCGGCTTAAGCCGAAACACCACCTTATCCTGATGCCACTCAAAATAAGGAGGTTTGATGGAGAGCGCCGCCAGCTCAGAAACTTGCCTGACCGAAGTAATGGCCACCAAAACGGCCACCTTAAGAGACAGAATGGACAAAGCAGCCCCACGGATAGGCTCAAAGGGAGGACCCTGCAGAGCAGACAACACCAGATTCAGGTCCCAAAATGGTTAGCATAGGCTTACGTGGCGGACGCACATGAGTAACTCCCTGGAAAAAAGTCTTAACCAACCGGTGATTGCCAAAGGATCTTTGGGAAAAAATTGCCAAAGCTGACACCTGTCCCTTGAGGGAACTAAGTTGAAGGCCCGAATACAAACCATGTTGCAAAAATTCCAGAATCCTGGGGATAGAAAAAACCCAACAAGGAAGAGACTTGGACTCACACCAGGCAATGTAAGCATGCCAGATCCTGTAGTAGATAAAGGACAAGGACTTCTTCCTAGCCCTAATCATGGTAACAACAGAAGCCGGCAACCCCTTATCCATCAAGATGGAGGTGTCAGAGAACCAGGACTGTTCCCTCTGTAGTCCAGCAGAGGGCGCCTGTTCGCTTATGTCGGAGAACCAGGACTGTTCCCTCTGTAATCCAGCAGAGGGCGCCTGTTCGCTTATGTCGGAGAACAAGGACTGTTCCTCCTGTTGACCAGCAGAGGCCGCCTGTGAGTCCTCTCTACTGAGCATGTGCAGGGGCCTATAAAAACAAAGGCCTGTCCTCAATTGCCAGTTGGTCTTTTTCTGCATGCTCCTGAATTCCTGTGATTCCTTCCTGTGTACCGGCTTGCTTCTGACTACGATCCTGCTTTCCTGACGACTTCGGCTTTGTTTTGTGACCACGATCCTGTTCTGCCTGCCCACGACCTCTGCTTGTTTCTCGACTTTGATCCAGATCTGCCAGCCCACGACTTCAGCCTGCCTCACACTCCCAGATCAGCTCTGGTCTGTCTCCTACCCGGAATTCTGCAAAACCCACTCCTAGGTTGCCCGACCTGGGGCCTTCCTGCAGCCCAGCCTATCCTCACCATCAGAGGCTCTAGTGAATACCTGTTTGGTCCTTAGACTCCAGGCTTCCCGGTCGAGAGGTGATCAGAGTTGCAGTCTCCGCAATCAGGGTTCACACCCGGTGTTCTGACAGGAGGTTTCAGCAGCCAAGTTGTTAAAGCCAGCGTTTGTAAATTGGGATGGCACAGTTGTCCCTGAGTGAGCAGATCTGGATCCTTGGGTAAGACATACTGATCTACTGCCAACTGCACGACGCCTGCGAACCACACCCTCCTTGGCCAACAGGGGGCCACCAGAATGGCTGGTACCCCCTCCTGGGCAATCTTGCGCAGCACCCTGCCCAGCAGAGGAAAAAGAGAGAACACAGAGAAGCCGAAACTCCGTCCAAGGCATTGCTAGCGCATCCGTGGTGAAGGCCAGAGGGTCCTGTGCCAGGGAGACAAAACTGGGAAGCTTGTGATTGTGGCGGGACGCAAACAGGTCCACATCCGGCTGACCCCAGCGGTGACACAGGGAGTGAAATACCTTGTTGCTGAGGGACCATTCCCCCAGCCGAGACGTCCCCCTGCTCAGGGAGTGTGCATCCTGGTTCTCCACTCCCGGAATGTAAACCGCCGAGATGCAAGGGACATTCTCTTCCACCCAAGACAGTATCAGGGACACTTCCTTGAGGGCTCGCTTGCTCCGAGTCCCTCCCTGATGATTGATGTAGGCAACCGCCGTCTGGTTGTCCGAGCGGGTCTAAACAGCCTGATCCCGAAGGTGTGTGGTCAGCTGAGAAAGAACCAACCTGATCGCCCTCAGTTCCAGGACATTGATGGGAGCATGGGCCTCCTGGGGGCCCCACCGACCCTGGAACTTCAGAGACTTCCAAAAGCCCCCCAACCGGTCAGACTGGCATCTGTCGTGACAGTCTCCCAGCACGGAGGCAGAAAGGTCCTGCCCACTAGAAGGTTCCCCAAGTCCAGCCACCACGAGAGGGACTGTCTGGCCAGGGGGGACAGAGCAAATTCCTGATCCAGGGACACAGGGTCCCGACCCCAAACTGACAAGAGGTGCAACTGAAGAGGTCTCATGTGAAACTGAGCAAAGGGGACCTCCTCGAAGCAGGACACCATCAGACCCACTAACTGCATCCCCTGCCGGATGGAGGGATGGGGACACAAGAGCAGAGTCCGTACCTGCTTCTGAAGGCCCTCCACTTTCTGCTGAGGCAGGAATACCTTGACCTGAGAGGTATCCAGAGTCATGCCCAGAAAGGACCTCACCAAAGACGGAGACAGTGAAGACTTGGGATAGTTGATCACCCAGCCGAAGGACTCGAGAGTGGAGGTCACCACCAGAGTTTCCTTCTCGGCCTGATGAAGAGACTGAGCCGCAATCAGAATGTCGTCCAGGTTGGGGAGGATGCGAATGCCCCGATTCCGCAGCAGAGCCATCACGCCGGCCAGCACCTTGGTGAACACCGAGGGGCCGAGGTGATACCGAACGGTAAGGCCACAAAATGGTAATGCTGATCCTCTAGAGCGAACCTGAGAAATCTCTAATTACCTGGAAAGATTGGCACGTGAAGGTAGGCATCCTTGGATGTCCACTGAGGTCATGAAGTCGCCCGGGCGCAGGGTACTGACCGCCGAGCGTAGAGGCCCCATGTGAAAATGCTTGAACCTGACAAACTTGTTGAGACCCTTCAAGTCCCAGATGGGCCCCAGGGACCCCGTCCGTTTTGGGGACCGTGAACAGATTGGAGTAGAATCCTCGACCCCGTTCCTGGGAAGGCACCAGACAAATGACTCCTGATTCCAACAGACGTTGAACCGCAAGACGCAAACCCTGAGCTGACAGGGGGTCTTGAGACATCCGGGATCTGATGAATGTTGGGGGCGGCCAGGCTGCAAACTCTATCTTGTAACCGGAGGACACCACCTCCTGAATCCACCGGTCTGAGACGCGTAGCCTCCAGACGTGAGCAAAGAGCCAAAGCCGTCCCCCCACCCGGATGGGTGAGGGCACCTCCTCATGCCTGAGGAGGCTTGGGGGAAGGTTTGGACTTGGGGCCCCATGAGAGACCGGGACGACCACGTGATCTGCCACGGCCCCAAGAATCCCTGCGGGTACCCGAGAAGAGGGAGCCACGGCCTCCTCTGGGAGCACGAAAGGAGGGGAGGGAAGAGGAGGGTCCCCGAAAAGGCCGAGGCTGCCTCCTACGCTGAGGCAGCCTACCATCCTTGGCTAAAACATCCAGACGCTCACCAAAGAGCCGCAGCCCCGTAAAGGGGAGCCCAGTGAGAGCCTTCTTAGCGACTGCATCAGCCCCCCACTGACGCAGCCAAACAGAGTGGCGCATAGCCACCAAAAGGGCAGAGGCCCTACCACACATCCGTACCGCATCGTCCATGGGAGTAAGGACAAAGGCAACAAAATCAGAGCAAAGCAAAAGGGACCTATAGTCCTCCCCCCTGTTACCAGCCGTAGCGCCTTCCAGGAGACGCTTGAGCTGTTTCTTAAGAGCAATAGCTGTAATGGCAGCAGTGCAAACCGGACGCAGCCCAGCCCCCACACACGTAAAAGCATGGCAAGCCAGCTGATCCATACGAGTAGTAGTGTCAGGGGAAGGCATGACCGAGGTGTTGGACAGCCCTAGCACGGGAGCGTCCACCTCAGGGGGACACGACCATCGCTTGACCAGGTCGGCAGGAAAGGGATACCTCTTATCCCACCCTTTGGGCACCGCGGGCAATCTACTGGGACGTTCCCACTCCTTAAGCACCATATTAGTGAAATGGCTCTGCTCAGGGAACTCCAGGCGCTGTTTATCAGGACGAAAGATGTGAGCTAACAGGCTATCAGTGTCCTCAGGGAACCATGGAGTCCTCCCCAGACACAGACCCAGGGTCACTGCCGTAACCCTCCTGCTGGTCCCCAGAGGAGTCAGAGTCCTGAAAGAGTTCCCCCTCCTCTAGGGGATAAAGGCCAACAAAAGTATCAGGTCCCTCATCCTCAGGAAAGAGGGATGTCACGGGAGCTAGGTGCCACTTCTTGCCAGAGGCCTTACGTGGAACAGGCCTGGCAAGCTGCCTTTCAATACTGGCCACACGCAGTGCCAGGTCAGATTGTGACCCCCCCCCCGCTAGTATCCCCCTGACTGGGGGCTAAATACAGTCACGGGGGGGTAGGCGATGCCAAAGGGGGCGCAGAGCTGGGAAGGATACCTTGGGTGCACGGCACGCACACCGTCACACTGTTACTCACAGGGGATACCCCACACATGGAACACATCCGGAATTGCCCCGAAGGACCCCCAAGTATGCTATTCCCAGAAGCCTCCATATGGTGATTAACACAGGCGCAATAGTCCAGCACAGGGTAAAGGCTAATAAGAGCCACCCGGGATGCCCCCAGAAGCCAGTAAGGGAAGATGAGGGATGGTAAGGGGTAGGACCGGGAGAAACCACAACCCACAGTTGTCCCGCCTGAAAGACATAAATAAAGACACATAAGCATCCCGCAGCACATGCCCCAAGGAACCAAAAACCCCCGAAGGGGACTCACGGACCAAGCAGGGCAAGGGCACCAGCCGCCAGACCACAGGAGGAAGCGACAACCGTCAGGGATCACCGCCATAGCTCCGGGATGAAGAAGGACCCCAGGCGCGCAGCAGAATCAAAATGGCACCGGCAGAGGAACCTTGAGGGGCGGGCCGCGAGAGAACGACGCGATATGTGTCATCCTCCGTCTCCGCCCCCCCCCCCCCCCCCCCCCCCAAGAGCGTGAAAACGGCGCTCACGTGATCTCGCCGGCGTCATTACACAGTAGAAAAAAACGCCTCACAGATATAACGCCGCCTAGGGTCAAGTGCTCAAGGAGCGCTGCTCCAAGCCGCAGACCCTGTACCACAAAGGGTAGCCGGCCATAGGCTTTATGGTGAGCCTGCTAGGGATGCGGAGTTCCTGTCCTAGCTTCTGAGTGTTTTGGGGACTGTTTACTTGTTCCTGCATTTTGGCCCCCCCCCCCCCCCCCCCGTCTTGCCCTGGGCTCTCGCCGCTGCTCGCTCGCCTTCCTCTCTCCCTCCCCGTCGTGTGCTCGGGAGAGGGGGGGCGGGTGGCGGCAGCGAGGGTGCTTTTTGCTATCTGTTTTTTACTGTGTGTTTAGCTTTTTTCGCCGCCTCGCCGCTTTGTACTACGCTCCGCGGTGAAAAAAGCTAAACACACAGTAAAAAACAGATAGCAAAAAGCACCCCAATCCCCTTGATTAATTTAAAAAACCCTCATGACAATTCCCCTCAATGCGATAGATTTGAATTTGAAAACCCTTAGAACAAATCCCCTCATAGTCCAGATCCCCTTAACCCTTTAACCGCCAGCCTACCTTGAGATTTTGTCACCCTTTGTTGCCAGACCATTTTGCACTATTTTGCGCTCCACATGTTCAACTGTGATTTTTGAAGGGATTTCCCAGTATTTCCCTGGAAAATTATATATTGTTTTTTTCAGCACAGTCTGGGCTTTAACATGAAGTGTCTTGTTTGTAAGATTGTCAGTGTTTTTTAAATATTTTTGTGGAAAATATGTTAAAAAAAACCAAAAAAACATTTTTTTTACAATTTGTAGTGCGTTTTCTTAATAAAACATGCAAGTTATTTCAGGAAATCATATTGTGTGTAAAAGCCTTATTGCTCCCGATTGCAACAGTACCACATATGTATTGGTAGACACCCTTTCTTGCCCAGGAGACACGTAAAACTGAAAATAGCGACTGAGCCAATTTTGAAAGAAAACTCAACCATTTTGCTCTCCTTGCAGTTTTTCAACCAAAACACCACTTTTCAATTAAAATACCCCCCACAAACCACATGTTCCCTGAAAGTACACACCTCAAGCGTTCTAGGCGTACCAGGCTTGTTGTTGTAGCTGCAGCTTTCTGGACGCAAGCCTTCCCGAAACTCACTGGTTGTACCGGATTTCCCTAAAAAAATAGCAAAAATGCAGCATTAAGACCAAATTTTTCTATAAAAATCATGCGCTAACCAAAAAAAACTAATCAAATCTGAAATGGCAAGGTCCCCTGAACAGAACAATACCCAACATGCATAGCTACCTCCAAGGGTAAGGTTGCCAATTACCCCAAAGCAAAGCGTATGCATAACGGGCATTTCACTTGAAATTTCCTGCTCTGCAGACAAAGTGCACACCTTGCGCTTTTTCAACCAAAACACCACTTTTCAATAAAAATACCCCCCACAAACCACATGTTCCCTGAAAGTACACACCTCAAGCGTTCTAGGAATACCAGGCTTGTTGTTGTAGCTGCAGCTTTCTGGGCGCAAGCCTTCCCGAAACTCACTGGTTATACCGGATTTCCCTAAAAAAATAGCAAAAATGCAGCATTAAGACCAAATTTTTCTATAAAAATCATGCGCTAACCAAAAAAAACTAATCAAATCTGAAATGGCAAGGTCCCCTGAACAGAACAATACCCAACATGCATAGCTACCTCCAAGGGTAGGGCTGCCAATTACCCCAAAGCAAAGCGTATGCATAACGGGCATTTCCATTGAAATTTCCTGCTCTGCAGACAAAGTGCGCACCTTGCGCTTTTTCAACCAAAACATCACTTTTCATTAAAAATACCCCCCACAAACCACATGTTCCCTGAAAGTACACACCTCAAGCGTTCTAGGAGTACCAGGCTTGTTGTTGTAGCTGCAGCTTTCTGGACGCAAGCCTTCCTGAAACTCACTGGTTATACTGGTTGTTGTGGAGGTTGGTCTTCCCCTGGGGAAGGGCGCCAGAACCACCGAACTGGCCAGATTTACTTGTTGGTCATGGGGCACGGGCGCCCCTATGGGCATGCGCTCGGGAGCCCCGTGACCAAACTGAAAAAAAAAACCACACATATACACACACACTTCCTCTCCAAAATCAACATCTATTTTTTTTTAGTTTTTTTTAAATACCTTTTCTTCCGGGGTCTCTTCCTCAGCACTTCAGTCAGTCACACGTCCCTGACCCAGTAGGTGGGCGGAGTCCGGTGGCCTGCTCTCATGTCCCGCGCTGGCAATGCTCTTTAACCAATGGCTGAGGCGGGGCAGGCAGGGCGAGGAGGCCAGTCAAGATGCCAGCTGTCAGAGCCGACCGAGATGGAGGCCAGGTGGGTGCGAGCGCGGCCGCCAGGGAGCACATGATCGCCTGGGGGTGACAGGATGGATGGCTGCATGGGAGGGTGATAGGATGGATGGATGGCGGCATGGGGGTGACAGGATGGATGGATGGCGGCATGGGGGTGACAGGATGGATGGATGGCGGCATGGGGGTGACAGGATGGATGGATGGCGGCATGGGGGTGACAGGATGGATGGATGGCGGCATGGGGGTGACAGGATGGATGGATGGCGGCATGGGGGTGACAGGATGGATGGATGGATGGCGGCATGGGGGTGACAGGATGGATGGATGGATGGCGGCATGGGGGTGACAGGATGGATGGATGGATGGCGGCATGGGGGTGACAGGATGGATGGATGGATGGCGGCATGGGGGTGACAGGATGGATGGATGGATGGCGGCATGGGGGTGACAGGATGGATGGATGGATGGCGGCATGGGGGTGACAGGATGGATGGATGGATGGCGGCATGGGGGTGACAGGATGGATGGATGGATGGCGGCATGGGGGTGACAGGATGGATGGATGGATGGCGGCATGGGGGTGACAGGATGGATGGATGGATGGCGGCATGGGGGTGACAGGATGGATGGATGGATGGCGGCATGGGGGTGACAGGATGGATGGATGGATGGCGGCATGGGGGTGACAGGATGGATGGATGGATGGCGGCATGGGGGTGACAGGATGGATGGATGGATGGATGGATGGCGGCATGGGGGTGACAGGATGGATGGATGGATGGATGGATGGATGGCGGCATGGGGGTGACAGGATGGATGGATGGATGGCGGCATGGGGGTGACAGGATGGATGGATGGATGGCGGCATGGGGGTGACAGGATGGATGGCGGCATGGGGGTGACAGGATGGATGGATGGATGGCGGCATGGGGGTGACAGGATGGATGGATGGATGGCGGCATGGGGGTGACTGGATGGATGGCGGCATGGGGGTGACTGGATGGATGGCGGCATGGGGGTGACTGGATGGATGGCGGCATGGGGGTGACTGGATGGATGGCGGCATGGGGGTGACTGGATGGATGGCGGCATGGGGGTGACTGGATGGATGGCGGCATGGGGGTGACTGGATGGATGGCGGCATGGGGGTGACTGGATGGATGGCGGCATGGGGGTGACTGGATGGATGGCGGCATGGGGGTGACTGGATGGATGGCTGCATGGGGGTGACAGGATGAATGGATGGCTGCATGGGGGTGACAGGATGAATGGATGGCTGCATGGGGGTGACAGGATGAATGGATGGCTGCATGGGGGTGACAGGATGAATGGATGGCTGCATGGGGGTGACAGGATGAATGGATGGCTGCATGGGGGTGACAGGATGAATGGATGGATGGCGGCATGGGGGTGACAGGATGAATGGATGGCTGCATGGGGGTGACAGGATGAATGGATGGCTGCATGGGGGTGACAGGATGAATGGATGGATGGCGGCATGGGGGTGACAGGATGGATGGATGGATGGCGGCATGGGGGTGACAGGATGGATGGATGGATGGCGGCATGGGGGTGACTGGATGGATGGCGGCATGGGGGTGACTGGATGGATGGCGGCATGGGGGTGACTGGATGGATGGCGGCATGGGGGTGACTGGATGGATGGCGGCATGGGGGTGACTGGATGGATGGCGGCATGGGGGTGACTGGAGGGATGGCGGCATGGGGGTGACTGGATCGATGGCGGCATGGGGGTGACTGGATGGATGGCGGCATGGGGGTGACTGGATGGATGGCTGCATGGGGGTGACAGGATGAATGGATGGCTGCATGGGGGTGACAGGATGAATGGATGGCTGCATGGGGGTGACAGGATGAATGGATGGCTGCATGGGGGTGACAGGATGAATGGATGGCTGCATGGGGGTGACAGGATGAATGGATGGCTGCATGGGGGTGACAGGATGAATGGATGGCGGCATGGGGGTGACAGGATGAATAGATGGCTGCATGGGGGTGACAGGATGAATAGATGGCTGCATGGGGGTGACAGGATGAATGGATGGCTGCATGGGGGTGACAGGATGAATGGATGGCTGCATGGGGGTGACAGGATGAATGGATGGCTGCATGGGGGTGACAGGATGAATGGATGGCTGCATGGGGGTGACAGGATGAATGGATGGCTGCATGGGGGTGACAGGATGAATGGATGGCTGCATGGGGGTGACAGGATGAATGGATGGCTGCATGGGGGTGACAGGATGAATGGATGGATGGCGGCATGGGGGTGACAGGATGGATGGATGGATGGCGGCATGGGGGTGACAGGATGGATGGATGGATGGCGGCATGGGGGTGACTGGATGGATGGCGGCATGGGGGTGACTGGATGGATGGCGGCATGGGGGTGACTGGATGGATGGCGGCATGGGGGTGACTGGATGGATGGCGGCATGGGGGTGACTGGATGGATGGCGGCATGGGGGTGACTGGATGGATGGCGGCATGGGGGTGACTGGAGGGATGGCGGCATGGGGGTGACTGGATGGATGGCGGCATGGGGGTGACTGGATGGATGGCGGCATGGGGGTGACTGGATGGATGGCTGCATGGGGGTGACAGGATGAATGGATGGCTGCATGGGGGTGACAGGATGAATGGATGGCTGCATGGGGGTGACAGGATGAATGGATGGCTGCATGGGGGTGACAGGATGAATGGATGGCTGCATGGGGGTGACAGGATGAATGGATGGCTGCATGGGGGTGACAGGATGAATGGATGGCTGCATGGGGGTGACAGGATGAATGGATGGCTGCATGGGGGTGACAGGATGAATGGATGGCTGCATGGGGGTGACAGGATGAATGGATGGATGGATGGATGGATGGCAGCATTCCATAACGATCGCCTTTACCTGGCGGCGGCGACAGACAGATGATCAGCGGCGCGGGCGGGCGGGCGGGGGGGGGGTGGGGGCGGGCAATCGGGCGGGGGGGGGGGGGCGGGCAGGCGATCGGGCGGGGGGGGGGGGCGGTCGATCGGGCGGGGGGGGGTCGGGGATCGGTATTACTTACGGTCGCCCTGACCCCCTGGGCTCCGGAAAGGTTTCTGCTCCAGCGTCATCTGATGAGGTAAGCAGGGGGCGCCGGCTGATGACAGCTGCCGTGCGCCCCCTGCTGATTGGTCAGGGGAGCGATCGGGTGACTTGGTTCACACCCAGGTCACCTCCCCCTGACCCCTGGACTCCCTGCAAGCTGCTCCACAGCAACGGTCCCGCTGATGCCCCCCCGATGGCCCGGAAGGTAAGGGAACGCTAGCTACGTGAAATTCACGTAGCTGGCGTTTAACGACAGGAGAGGCAGCTACGTGAATTTTACGTAGCTGGCGCTAGAAGGGTTAAACGATACAAGATAAGCTAAGCCCAAATCCCCTCAAATCGATACTAGACCAGCTCATCCCATACATCTGTAAAACACCCCCTTGGCCAAACATCCCTCAATGTAAAAGAGACCCTTGGCCCAAACCCTCTCAAGCAAATCAGAACCTATATGAGACACCTCAGCCCCAATCCCCTCAACAAATAAAGAAGCCCAAATCCTATAATTCAATACAAGACCCAGCACCAATACCATCAATACAAGACCTCCTAAGCCCAAATCCTGATAACAGAAGAACAATATGACATAGTAGGGGGTAACAGAGACCTGGCTGGATGAAAGCTATGACTGGGCAGTAAATCTACAGGGCTACTGTGTGTTTAGGAGGGACCGTAACAAACGCAAAAGGGGTGGAGCCCGTTTAATTGTAAAATCCTCTCTAAAACCCGCTCTGCGGGAGGATATATGTGAAGGTAATGACCATGTGGAGTCTGAAAATGCTGAAACATGTGGTTCGCATAAAAGTAATAGTTTTTTATCTAAAACAAAAGATGGCCATCTTTCCCAACAAGTACCCCTGTACAAGTCACTGGTCAGACCCCATATGGAATACTGTGTACAGTTCTGGGCACCTGTTCTTAAGAAGGACATATCAGAACTGGAGCACGTTCAAAGAAGGGCAACAAAGTTAATAAAAGGAGTGCGGGGACTAAAGTACCCTGAAAGATTGTCAAAGTTAGGTTTATTTAGTTTAGGAAAAAAAGACGCTTGAGGGGGTCATCTAATAACTATGTATAAATATATTTGGGGTCAATACCACCAGGCCCAAATCATAATTTAAGATGAGACATCTCAGCCCTAATTCGATAAAAAACAACCTAAGCTCAAATTCACTCAATTAATCAGAAAACCCTAAATCCTCTTAATTGCCACTTGCACCAATCCCCCAACCCAAATAGATAACTGCTGGATTGATAAATGATCTATATATTTTAACAGGTTTGTTAGCAGCAGATTCTACTTCTACTAACAGGATGGGCTGAATGGATAACTGGCAGGCCCTTATTCTGAGATTTATAGATTGGCCATGACTACTAAAAAATAAACCCCATGCGGCTGGACCACGTGAACCCTCATGCCAAAAATGTTATCTGACAAACCTCTCTCATATGTGCATATCAAGCGGCACCACGCCCCGGAAATTATCTGCCATCAGGTTTTCTTATTTTATGATAATTCCCGCTATGCCTGCACTCTGAGCTCATCCCCAGTTCTTTGTGCACCAATAAAAGTTTATAGAGCCGAATGTGGCATGAAATGTACAATGTAGCTGCGGCACTCTTCCCATCCCTATTTATCTGCCACAATTAGGAGTTTACGGTGAAACCGATAAACAAAACAGTTTATCCAGAAGATATTTACTACAGGGGATAAAAATTAGAACAGATAAGATACTGTACAGGGACAACAAGTATACAGATACAGTACAGGAACAACATAAACCGGGGAAATGGGTACTCTTACGGAAAGGTAAAATAATTTTTATGTGCAGAAATCTAAATTGTACTGGCACAAACAGCTTACACTCATATTGCCACTGATTGGCACCTTGAGAAAGTGACATATCGTCACGGAACGCAGGGTGGTAGAGCATTGATCATCCAGCAGGAGGGGATCATATATACATTTTGCAGGTGAATTGATGGTTACCTTGCTCATTTTTGCAGTTTTTTGCACATATATTTAGTTTGGCACTTGGCACTTTGATCATTGCACATATTGCATTGCCACTTTAGCTGGTTGATTTAGTATGGAGAATAATGGTTAGGTGATTATATTATGGGGGTTTGTTAGGTCGCTCCTGCTGGGGGATGAATTGTGTATGTCTTTTTTAAATTGTATGTGATTGTATTGTCTATGTCGTTTTAATTATGATGAATCAAAAGAGGATTGTTATGGATTATTGATGTCATTTATTCATATGATGTGTAGAGGGCGAGTGGTGCCTTCCGGATTGATATCCCTTTTTGGCGGTGTGCTGGAACCGCAGGTTGGTTGTGATTGCATATTGCCACTCAAGACATTTTTTTATTCAAGTATTACTTACACCGTGGCACATATCCATTTAAATACATTCCATGTCACAAAGATAATAAAACACACTGAAGTGAATTACCCTGGCGAAGCTACGGTGGGCAGGGCGAAACATGTCGCCGCGTCTCAATAACGCAGGTCTCAATGCGGTTTGTGCGCGCAGCTGTTCCAGGCAACACCAGAATGAAAATATTGGTTGGGGGCTAGGCACACCCCCATCCAAGAAGAAAACACCTTTGAGGCTAACCATGCCTGTTTCATATACTGTTACACATATTCATTAAGTAATAATCATTCATAACTAATTTTTATTAGACAAATATGACAATATTTGTCTAGGGCACCAAGACTTTTTTAGGGCTGAGGATTTTAGGGCTTTTTTTTAGGGCGTTTTTTTGGAATAGGCAAATTGTATGTTGTGACCAAGGAACAAAATGGGCATTTGATGTTGAAAAAGCCCTGAAGTGGGCGAAACTAGTCCATCCTCAGCCCTAAAAAAGTCTTGGTGCCCTAGACGGGTGCCACTACGAACTGCCTATTTTTTACATTGGTATTGGTTTTTAACTCTGTAAAAGTGTTTTTTCATGTGATTATTGTTGTTCAAATGTGTATCAAGTTTTTTATAAAAAAATAATTGATTGTAAAATTGTGGCTTGTGCCTGTGGCAGGTGGCCACACCTAAAGGCATTCCAGCAAACGTTGTCATATTTGTCTAATAAAAATTAGTTATGAATGATTATTACTTAATGAATATTTGTAACATTATATGAAACAGGCGTGGTTAGTCTCGAAGGTGTTTTCTTCTTGTATGGGGGTGTGCCTAGCCCCCAACCAATATTTTCATTTCAGTACTATTATAACACCTTGAGACTATACCAGCCGACTGGGTAATTTTGTATATCCCAGTTAGATGGGGTGTGGTCTCCACACAGGAGGAAAGCGAACTACCCGAATCGAGGGTTTCTAGTCGCCTCCGTCCTGCGAGTTCTCTCACGATTGCTTTGAACACCAGGCCAGATAACTACCTCCATGCAAAACAAGCGCCATATATGTACATAGATGCGCAGTTGTTAAAAGGCATTCTGGCGACTGTTACCACGTGCGCAGTAACTGCTATAGCCCTAGTGGTTTGAAAAAGGCAAAACGAGGAATTCGGGCGCCGTGTGAAAGATGGCAGTAGTCCTTGCCTGCATATTAATGAACTACGCTGCTTAAAAACACTGCGGAGAACCTTTAAACTAGGTCTGCGGGACGCTGCTCCTAACAGTGCAACGTTGCTTAGTTGTCAACAAGTTTAAATGAGCTAGCAGACTTCCAACGGCCGTTGTGACAGCGAAGACTTGGGGAGGGGTGTGGATGGGAGTGTGGCTGTTGGCAGCATGGGGAGGCCCCCGTGTATATTTTAATTCACTTCAGTGTGTTTTATTATCTTTGTGACATGGAATGTATTTAAATGGATATGTGCCACGGTGTAAGTAATACTTGAATAAAAAAATGTCTTGAGTGGCAATATGAGCGTAAGCTGTTTGTGCCAGTCCCCCGTTTAGCCTAGTCTTTTGTGTATATATAAGGTGTTTTGTTGGCTAGTGGGACGCCACTGATTTTGCGATAGGTGGCAGTGCACAGGCTTTGAATAAGGGATCTCTCTGTCTTTTTAAAAGAATTTGGTGTATAGAAATCTAAATTTCCCTGGAAAGGGATGCATACGAGCACTGTTTGTTGTGTTGGTCTGGTTTAAGAAATTTTTGACTGTTGGTCCACTTTAAGATTTCTATATCACTTGCCACTGTGATCAGTCACCCTAAAGTTCAACGGCAATGAACATCATCCCATAGGTCGATTTTAGTTTTGTCTTCAGCTGTTCAGGCATTAAAACAAAGTTCTTGATTGACAGTTGACATGATTAACACTTTCTGCACTGGTGTTCCCTCAAAGTTGCTCTAGCCACACTGCAAAGACGTGAGAATACCACTCCAGAGCCCCATGAGAAAGATCACTGCACAGTGGCGGCCTTGGAATTGCACACAGCGAGAACAGATTTGTGAAGTCCTTAGGCACAGAAACCCATTTAATGAAGCTCACAAATGCTGCATGTCGGAAGATAGCAACCTGGGACTTACAGTATGAACAGTATTTCATTTATTTGGCGAGTGTTTGTATGACTTTGATTCAGATGGCTTTGGTCATGTTGTGTCACATGTTTTTTTGTGATTACATAAATGCAGACAGGTTGTTTAAGGTCTCCCCTTTTGTCCTTGTATTTCGTACAGCATATTGTTCTGATTAGTCAAGCACACGTTCCTCATTTGTTGCTATAGGCACACGGTGGACAGAAGCCCCATTAATTCACACACACTGTCTTATATGGTGGTTGTTTACATATATTTTACATACCCTTTCTATTTTGGCTGCTGCACATATATACTGTACTTACTCATTCTGTTCCCTAGTGAACAGCCATTTGGATTTATTGCTTCTATGTTGTTTAATTGTTTTTGCGGCGTCTATTGAGTCTATTGAATATTGTGTGTATTTATCGATAGATAATAAACGTTTTTTTTTTTTTTTTGGAACAAATGCGGTTGTGAGCTTGTTTCACCTTGTCCAATAGTAAAGATCACGTCACGTGGTGATTTTAGGCTGGTTTTAAAGGGGCTGTACACTCAACAGCAATAATAATGCAGCAAGCAGCTTACAATGCAATGTAGGGTAGCAGCTGTAGCAAGAGTTAAAAAATTGCCCCATTTCAACTTTATTTCTCCAGGACCACAAAGAAAAGTAATCCATGACCACCGCAGAGCATGCTTATGACTTTCCATGACCACAGCAGAGCAAACTTATGAATCAAAAAGCTGTCATGACATGCCATGACATGCCGACCCAAGCTCAGCTCCGACCCAGAAATTGAGGCAAATAGAGGGATATTGCAGATAAGAGGGGAGAAAGTTGTTACATGCCTGGACATTTCCTGTGCAGGCATGGATACAAAATTTCTAAGTGCAACAGCACCCAGTAATTTTATTCTCTTCTGGCTGTTCCTCTCATACAGGGCATCCCCATTTGGGATGCCCTGCAGTGTGTATCCCCCTGGTTAGCCCAGGAAACTCACTTTCATGGCACTCCCACAACTAAGGTGTGGCCGATTGGCATCGGCGCTCTTGGTTTTGCAAGGCTACATTCGGCTGCTAGTGTCCAAGTAAAGTTGACATCCCCACTCAGTTTCTGCAGGGGGAAGGTGAGTGTAACAGGTGATCTGTGGGGGTTCATACAACGGTCATCCCAGGTCAGGATGCCGCAAGGAGTGAAGACTCCAGGGCCTCTGAAGTACCTCTTTAAAGTGGACTAAAACCCAGGATTTTGACTATCCAGGCTTTGGGTCCTTGCTGTGTGGAACTCCCCAGGTCGCCTCACCTTTTTCAGGTCCTACGGCGCATGCGTGGCTGGGCGACCGGGGAGGTTTGACACAGCGGGGTGCCCCGGGGGAGTGAGTATGCCTGCCCTGGAGTCTCAGACTCCAGAGAGGATTTTTGTCCTCTTTAATTTTATCTATTTTTTGGGATATTTCCAGACATTTTTGGGAAGGTGAGGCTTGGCCCAGATTTGCATTGCTTTTCTCCTGCATATGGTTAATGCAGCAGGATCTACATTGGTTGTACTTTTTTTAATTAATGGAGCAGGGCTCCAGGATTATGATGCATCTGCAGCAATATCCTGACATCACAGTATATCAATGTCAGCCATGCCACTGGGTGAACACGTGGAGCTGTAATCTGTCTGGAACATCAAAGTGATGTCTCGTATTTATGGCTCTGGGCACAGGACATATATGGGAGCAAGTATGCCTATGTTCAGACTCCAGGGTGGGTTTTGGTCCCCTTTAAATCATCACTACGACCAATCTTTGACATTGGACAAGGTGACCATAGGCATTCAGCTACTCAAGCAGTTCCCAAAGCTCATGATGAACATTTCTTGTGCTGGTGTTGCCTCCAGATTTTTCTGTCACTAAATGCTTAGGTATGATCAATCTCTCCAGGGTCCAAAGGCAATTATCACATTTCTGGGTGATCAGGCTTAGAAACACAGTTCATGATGAACATTTACTGTGCTAGTGTTACCCTTGAATGCCTCAATCTTACTTTGAGGTGGTGACATGAGATCATATTCCATGGTCCTTCAACAATTATCAGCATTAGCAAACCCCAGGCTTGTGTGTAGCTGCTTAGGCATAGAAACACAGTTTAGGAAGCTCATGATAAACATTTCTTGCATGGGTGTTGACTCTAGATTTCTCTACTCCTCCTCCTCCAAGGTGGTGATGTGTAATCATAACTCGAGACCAGAGAAACAATTGTAAATACATCGCTCCGGTTTGCAGCTGACCAGGCACAGAGACCCAGTTTATAAACTCATACAACAACAAATATTAGGGTTGATTCATGGTCAGAGTGCCAAAAACCCAAAATCAAGCACAAACTATGCTGCATGCACCTAGCTAGGCGCATGATTCATGGCTTTGTGTGCGTGCATGGCGCACCAAATTTCATGCGCCTGGGACAAACGCAAATCTTCTGATGCCTTCCACCTGAAATTCTGCTGTTCTAAATGCAAATGGTCCTGGCCCATTCAAATTTGGCTGTCTCAGCCCTTAATTGGTCCCAATGCCTCCCTTTTCCGTTAATTTTTGTTAGTAGAGATTTAATCTCTCCAACTTGTATGTATTCTGCGGCTCTATGTGTTCTGTGGCTCTATTCGCCATTTCGGAGTGTATTCTATGGAGAACCTGTGTTCTCCATAGAATACTTGTTGGGGTTTGCATAAAGAAACCATAATTAACAGTTGAGCACTAGCTCCTCACAGAGTCATATTGTGCCTTCTTGAGTCATATTGTGCCTTCTTGAGTCATATTGTGCCTTCTTGAGTCATATTGTGCCTTCTTGAGTCATATTGTGCCTTCTTGAGTCATATTGTGCCTTCTTGAGTCATATTGTGCCTTCTTGAGTCATATTGTGCCTTCTTGCGTCATCTTCTGGTGCTCTCTGGCTTCAGCCTTTGAGTGACGAGCACACAGAGTGACCAGTCTGGGTGCAAGCCCTTGGAACTTGTTTCTTTATGACTAAAGCCAAGAATGCAGCCTACATTTATGAGGTTCAGGAGGCAGTTTAGGGGCCTGGTTCAGGGTCAGATTCAAGTTAAGATGAGTTGGTTTGATAGGATGTGACATTTTAATCTTTAAAGTGGACCAAAACCCATTGTTTTGACCAAGATCTTATGTATCCCTTAACCCACAGGCAGTACCTTTTGTATGGTTTTACCATCCTACATCCTGGTCAGGGTAAGCAAAAATATTGAGTGAGAGCTATTGGAGGGGAGATTGGTAATTGCTCATTTGGTTTTGACTCACTGGTGGGTTTTTGTTTACTTTAAGTGATGTTAAAGAGTTAATAATAGCATTTTATTGGCCGTATAGGCCTACATCATTAGCATAAACCAGTAACAGAGCGAGTACTGGATCCATGTGCACTTCTTACAAGCTGAACATATAGATTTTGTCGCTAGCATCACATGATGGCCTTTCAGCAGCTGCCTGCTAATGCTCATTGATTGCCCCCCCCTCCGGCCCACCCCCAGGCTGATAGCTTTAGGCTGGGAAGAATATGGAACATAAAATATGGTTGTGCCGGCTGAAGCAGCCGACAAAAGTTTATAATGTCCATTAGGAGACGGAGGCTGAGTGGCCTCCCGGGGTCAAAAGTATACTGCACGATGCCGGGCCCATCAGCAAAAACAACTGAGCAAAGAATGACGTCACAGGACAATCAATGTGCTCTCCCCCAGCATGCCACTCTGCAGCTCGATATGAAAAGTATTTTTACTGCTCTCAACTTTTTATGCAAAGTTTGTCAGTCGAGAGTCTCCTTCACCCAATGTGTTGGCTTTGCCCAATTTTGGGCCTTTTTAATCTTTAAAAGGGACATTCCAAGCAAATGGTTGAATAAGCCTACTATCTGATCTGACTGTCAGTAACCGCTTACCTGGACCCCGTTCCAGCGCCGTCTCCAGGCGGCCGGCCGCAGCTGTCACTGTGCGGCGGCGGTGGCTCAGGCGGCGTCGAGCACGGCCGCTCTCCTCCCTGCGTCACAGCCTCTCGTGCTCGCACGTGACTGTTTTATCCTCCGGCGGCGATGTACACAGCGCGGCCGCCGGAGGCTGTGATAGGGCCAATGAGACAGTGTGCTGGGGTTTTGGGCCAATGGCCCAG
Source organism: Gastrophryne carolinensis (assembly GCA_027917425.1). Taxonomy (NCBI): domain Eukaryota; kingdom Metazoa; phylum Chordata; class Amphibia; order Anura; family Microhylidae; genus Gastrophryne; species Gastrophryne carolinensis. Next base: position 191,056,938 of record CM051241.1, read on the forward strand.
GGGAGGGTTGGGCTATACGCCCTTCCATAAGTGTGTAGCCAATGAGCTGTTTAATCCTAGTGAGCACCAATCACACACCCATTTCCCCCCATATCCCATCATATCTGTTCCTATAAAGGTTTCACCCCGTCAGTTACTCAGTGCCTGTGATAGCGCCTTGTACCTAGTTTGTCTTGAGCTAAATTCTGCGATTGATCTTCGTTGCCGACCCCTGCCTGAACCGACCATCCTTGTCTGATCTCCGTTGCCGACCTCTGCCTGAATTGACCAATCTCTCGTCTGAACCCGGTTGCCGACCCCTGCCTGAATCGATTACTCTCTGCCTGATCCCTGTTGCCGACCTCTGCTTTGTACCCTGACCTCGAGCTGCCTCATCCCTCTGTACCGCTGTGATCTCTGACTTCCAGGTGTCGACCTCTGGCCTGTCTATGGACTTCCGATAAACTCGCTCTCAGCCATTGGTTCTTCAGACCTCCAACTAGTAAGTCCCCATCCTTTGAGCCATTGAAGTTCTGGGGGCAACCGATCCCGGGCAGGCGTATACTGCGTCCCGGCAAGCGGGGGCTCCTACAGGTGAAGCTGGCTGCGGAGATTGGGGGTTGAGGGCTTACCTGGAGGTCTGGAATTACCCCGAGCGTGACACTGCCCATGCTGGCTGTGCGGGGTGGCACCTTTCATTCAGGCTGCTTGATATTTTTTTTAATAAGCCCTAGCAAGGCATCTCCCTTCTGCTAGACCTCTTCATACATGCATGAGTCGTCCGTCTGCTGCTGTCTTGACTGTGAAGGTTCCTGACCAGTATAAATTGAGAATGGAGCAAGTTCAACTGGGCTTATCAGGAGATGCAAAGTGCTGGAGAATGAGGATGGTGCCCCTAAAAGGCAGCATGGGGGGCAAAAAGCAGGCTAATTTAACCATTTGCCTGGAATGTCCATTTAACCGCACAGAGGTGGACCAAGAGTTTTTTTTTACCTAAACCTTGCTAAAAAGTAATTAATAAACAGTGACCCTTTCCCTCCCATAATCCATGAGACCAGCAGTTCAGAGATATCTACCGGCCTAGTGCTGCCTAATGTGATGTGGCCATTACACACCTTTATCACCACCTGGCATCCCCTCAATGTTTATTGATGGTGAATGGCCCAACCTAAACACAGAGATTAATCACCACTGGCCGGCCGCGCTCTTACACCACGCTTTGCTGTAAGTAAACTGAAGTATAAAGCAGCGCATTTAGAAGTGGAAGCTAATTTATAACGTCAGGGCCACTCTGCCGCACCTTATTTTCCTGAAAGGCATGGCGCTTATTATCAGCATGAACACAATTACTGCACTTCAAGGTCTCCTGCTGGAAGAGAAATTGAGCGTGCAAATAACGCTTTATCATCTCCACCCGCCATTCATAACCGCACAGCTCGCATATTGACCCTCTGTATTGTTTCAGTCTGGATCAATTTCCAAAAATGCGTTTTAATAGCATAATTTACCCTCCAGGTCTAAACAAAGATCAACCGAGAGCGACCAATGCAACACACCCTCAGGTTGGATGCCACATTCTCTCTTGTGTTGTAGGGGAAGTGAGGCTCTACCACTCTTAATGTAAGGACGCTCTCTATTTGGTATGCGAGTTCTATTATGAGCAATAAAGCGCCTGCTGGCCATGGATAATGGAGCTCTTTCACACAGGACGTAGTACCTACCTTCCAAGATGTGGTAGGACATGGTGAAACACCTACTGTCCAGGATATGGCGGAACCCCTACTATACAAAAGATAGCAAAACCCCTACCATGCAGGATGCGATGGAAATGCTTAAGAGCAAGACGTTAGTTCAGCCGGACCACCGATTTATATTTAACAAATGGGTACATTCTAGGTGCATGGAGTTATCCGGATTGCCTGCACTGATCAGAGTGCTGGATTTCTCATGGGGGACGAGGGAAAGGTTGGATTTGCTCCCATTAGCATCCAGTAATACGCAGGCAACCGCAATCAGGATGCCTCCCTGTCCTATTTTTATTTGTAAAAATGGGTGTTGTTCTGGTTGAATGCCCTACTGCGTGGGACATAGTAGAGGCCCTAGGATTCCTGATGTGGCGAGGCCCCTACCAAGGTCAAAAGCTATTTGTGCGACATGGTGGAACACCCTCTCCACCCGGGGTACGGCTAAACCCCTTTTGCGTAGTATGTGACCGAATCCCTTTCAATTGAGAAGGTGGTATAATCTCTACCATGTAGGACTTGGTGAAAGACCTATTTTGTGGGACATGGTTGAAACCCTATCGACCAGTATGTGGTAGGACAACACTTGCATAGGACCTGGTAGAGCCGCCTATTTTTCAGGGTTGTAGAGGTGCTGGAATATTTGGTCTAGAAGAGGTTTTGCTTAAGTTACCCTGGAGGATTTGGCATAATCCCTGACCTAAAGGAGGTGGCTGAATGAGCAAGGAGCATTCAGGGCTCCCTGGCCTTATGGGCCCAGAAGCAATGTCACAATCTACAATATCTACTTCAAACAACAAAGTCCCTATTTTTTCATAGTTTTTCCATTTGGCTGAAGCTTCTTTACACCCCACCTGCTAGCTTCCCATCAGAGCCATTAAAAAAATAAAAGTGCTTAAAAAGCAATAAAGCCTCGGCAAGCGCCCGGCATTCTGATGCTTCATTGGTGCCCTGACAAGCCATAACAGCAGAGTTACAGGCCGGCACAGAACGGCGGGGGGAGAAGACGTTGATGGCCACACTCAATGCTCACAGTAACCTTGGCAGGTTGACAGGGACCTCGTATTTCAAGGATGAATTGTCATTCGGAAGTGCGAGAGAGGAAGGCGTCTTATTCATGCACGAATGGCGCTTGCTTCACAGAAGGCCCCTACATGCACATTTCTCTGAGGTCTTCAACGTACTACTAAGATTGAGGTAGTCAACCGTAAGAAGCATCTTTCTGCACTTTCCAGGGACTGCGGTCCTAAATCGACATGTCCGGAGTGGAATTTGGTTTTTTTCAGTTCAAAGCCTTGATTTGTGCTGTGCTGCAATTACTATCCCTTCTACTTTAAAGAAATAATCCAGAGGGATGCCGCCACAGCCCAAGGTAAGTTTTACTGCAAACTTGGGAGACTTCACACAACGGAAAATCCCAAATCGGGATCCCCCGCTAAGCAGGAATAGGACAGAATGGGTTTTGGTCCACTTCAACAAAAGTGCTGCAGTATTAGTACCATAGGCATCCCTGCAGTGCCCACTGATTCCTGCCCGCCCCCAGCATGGCAGAGAAATGTAGACCTGGCGGAAATGGTGGCAGCATCAGGACCCCCAGCAGAGGCGGGAACTCAAAGGGTGGTGGAGGCACTAGTGAAAGGTGTAGGAGGCAGCAGAACTGCAGTGGGAACCCAGGGGAAGAGGTGCTGGCTTTAGGACCCAGAGGCCATCAGCGATGGACAAGGGGGTGGCCTTTAGCATCTGCCCCTTCACTTTCACCGCAATACAGAACATGCACTTTACTTGCTTCTCTATGCGTTGCGGTGTTGCGTTGACAATGCATGCATCGATTTTCAAAATGCAGTGCAACACGAATCCGGACCTCCCTTGCAATTATGTACTAGGGAGGGTCCTGGTTCACAGGGACACAAAACTAACCTATCAGTGAGCCCTGTAATTAGAGAGATATGTTTCCTAGCAGAGCTGCATCCATTTGGGGGGGGGGGGTGCTATTAACATGTGCAGAATCCGCAGCTCGCCCACTAGGACACACGTATCATTAAACTGCACAGTTATTTTCTGTACCCCAAAACAAAAGGTTTAATGTCTGATTTTGACTGTAGAGAAATCATAAAATGGGATGCGCCAGCCAGGGGCAAGTGTTAAAGCAAAAGTCCAGTGTCCTCTAAACTCTCCAAGGCACAGAACAAGCAATGTTCTCTGGGTCATGGGTCTTCCATTATGTAGAGAAAGCACCGAGTGGCTTACCCACTCTGAGCGCATCCCCTACCATTCCATTGTTGTAAAGCCACAACCCTCCTGCCTCAGTGACAGGGGAGAGAGTTTACTCTGAGACTGGACTGCCGCTTTAAAAGAGACAAAGTCATTTTTACTTTTGGTTTGCTTTAAAAGCAAAAACCTTATTGGATGCTCCGAATTGACACCAGTTCTCTTGAAAATCCTTCCAAACTTGAGAAAGGCGAGTTCAGCACCCCCGTAGTCTCTCTATAGCGGTTTTATTTTCCTGAATCATGTAGCCCCAAACCGCTTACGCAGCACATTTTACCCCATCGCTGACGTCTTCTAGACAAATGGTCTCTAAATAAAGAATTCTGTGGCACTGCAGGTTCCCCCCAGCAGCTGCTCCTCTCGCCGCCTCCTGCTGCTGCTGCACATCAGGGGGCCTTCGTGTAGGTGCAATCAATCAGGAGCACTTGGCGGTGATGATGGGGCCAATCTTGAAAGAGGCCCCTACCTGTCCTTCAATTCCAATGAGACTTGCAATGTGAGAAAATAAGGAGATACATTGTATCCATGTGTTCAACAAAGGGTAAGGCTCTTTAAAGCGGTCACGTAAGGACAGAGCTGGGAGAGGTTACTGACACTTTACTCACACACTATCTACCTGCTTACAGGACACGGGAAATTCATTAGAGATTCACGAGACTGGATAGTTGACAATCACGTGACTGCTGGTTACTAATCAGGTTTGTTGTGTGGGCTTGCACATTAGACTTGAAAGGGAAGAAAAACGCTCTCTGCTCTGGAATCTAAAAGATTGCAGGGGCGACCAATTGGATGTCCCCGATGTATCCCGATTCAGGAAGCCCCACTGTATAAAACCTCCCGGGTGGCCCACTTTAGCTGAGGCACGCCCCAGAGCACAGCCATTCAGGTAGGCTGGGGACAGGAAAGCACCGCAGACTAGAGGGAAGTAGAAGATGCGGTCGGCAGGCTTGTCACAGTAGCTGCTACATTTGAGATCAGCCCATCAGCAATCTCCATGGTGTCTTGGTATCTTTTGTCTGGAAGTCGTCAGGCTCGATATTTCCGGATTTATGATCCATTCCAATTTTCGCACAGCAAGGCTGTTTAAGAGGGAGGTCTCTGTGTCTCCAGTCAATAGGAGATCGTCTAAGTAAGTAAAATATGGAGATTCCCTGGAGTCTCAGTATACTCATGACTTCCACCAGGATCTTTGTGGATATCGTGGGAGCCGAGGAGATTCCAAATGGCAAGGCCCTGTACTGAAAGTGAAGTGCTTCTGAAATGAGGAGGGTTGCAAATCTCAGAAAACGTAAGTCGATGTTCACCATAAACTCCTCCGCCATAAGCAGATTCCTTATGGTGAAAATCGATTCTATCCTGAATCTCCTGTAGATAATGGAACAGTTCAGGATTTTCAGGTTCAGAATTAGTCTGAAGGCAAGCTAATGGGTTTTGTACCAGGAATACATGAGAGTAAAACCCTTTTACCTGGGAGACCCCGGGAACTGGTTCGATTACCCGGCTCGGCCGCCTACCCTGGCGCCGCTGGAAATGATGCGAACGGCCAGCGCAGCCCGGCAGCCCCAACTACCACAGCGCCTCTGTTGGGACTAGCATGCCCGACCCTTGGTTCGACTGGCTGCCGCATCACCCGCCGCCAGCACCTCTTCCCTCCAGAACAGTGCCGTTCCTGCGCCGTTGGCTCATTGGAAAGGGAAGAAAAGTGGCGGAATGGCGAAAGTATTTAATCCAAATCTCTTACGGCCGGGCCCTGGAATCTAAAACATTCCAAGCCCGGTTTCTAGCTTACCCCTGGGGCATCCTACACTAGATGCCCCACTACGTCAGTAATCTGATCCTAGCAAGTCCAGCAACACGTCTTCGCCAGCGGCTGCATGCCCGGCTTCTCTGCGGCCAGCCGGCTGCACCTTGTTATAGCAGCGCTTTTGAGAAAGCCAATCGAATCTCAAAAAGTGTCGCAGGGTGTGGCTTCGGCTGTGAAAACCTCATTTGTCTTTGAAAACCTGGCCACCGCCAAGCCAACAGCAGGGCCTGGCTGTTCAGGCAGGAGGCCCAGAGATTGAGTGGAGGACCCACTTCTGGGTTTCCAAAGTTTTTCTTCATGTTTGAGGTTTTAGTGGTTTTACAGTGCTTCTCACCCAGATTTGGTTACCCTTAATAACATCTTTAATTGTCTGCAGGCTGTAACACCCCTCCCGACACCCTTTTATTTTAAAATGTTATGGTCTTATCTATTTTTGTCTAATGGATTTGCTATACAATAAATCAGATTTTTTAGATTTTTAGTGTGCAGTCCATGATGGATCAAATGGTGACAGGACTTGGCACGTTCACCCATTCTTTGAAGTTTAGTTTCTTTGACGACCATCTGGGACTAGCAACTGTATATGTATAATTTGATACTCCGGGGTCATTACATCAGATGGGCTCATTATGTAAAGGTGAGTATCTCTCTAATGCAGGGCTCCCATATGGTGTGAGGGGGTAGGCAAGGTTAGTTTAGGGTCCCTGTGTATCAGGACCCCCTTCTCCATGGAACAGGAGGGTTTAGGTTTGTTTAAATTTTCTGCCAGACGACCACAAAGCAAAAAGCTACAACTCCATAGAAATCTCTATTCTAGAAACCAACACAAACATTTTCCCTGGAGTTGGCAGCAGCGTTGGTGTTGGTTCTGCAGCGTGGCGCCAGCATCTCGCACCTTGTAAAGAATGACTGATGAGCCATGTGAGGGCCTGTGACTCGATGTTTGTATTAGGCCTTGACATGATACGATTGTATTTCTGCTCAGAATGGCGCCATGACAGCTTAATGTATGAGTGTGTCAGTGCGCCGTGACTGCAGATAGGACGCCGAGCGGTGATTAGAGCGCCGCTGTCGCGCAGCTACATGACAAAGGCTCTGTATTAAATGATAACCCGCAGCCATCTCTGGTCTGCATGAATCATGCTGGACGGGGGTGGGGGGACAGGTAAATGTCAGCCGTCCGTCATCCATCATTACAAAGAAGATAAGATACAAATAAAGAACATGCTCTGTGCTATGATCGCACCTCCTAGGTCTTCCTCTATTGGCTGGAGCTGGGCTGTACCAAACAGACTACAGCCTGGTCTGTAACTTGACCGATACAGACCAGTGATTCTGCAATCTTGCTGCTCGTCTTCCTTCGGTCATTACCCACCATTCTTAGCATGTGCCATTAGAGGACAGTTAAAAGTTATACATATGCTGGACTGAACTGGACCTCCGCTTCAAAGTAAACCAAAACCCAGGTCCTAGTATCCCGATTTGGATTGCGCCGCTGTTTAAAATCCCCCAGCCAATCAGCATGCTTGGCTCCATTCAGCCCTTTCAGCTAGGAATTGGCTAAAGGACGATGGAGCCAAATGAAGCACAGCATGCCAAAGAACACATCCATGTTAGCCTTGAGTAGGGGATGTGCCAGCACAACCCATTTGCAAATGCTTGTCATGCACCTGGCCAAAGGAATAGCATAGTAGGGCCACTGCCTGCTCATGTGCCCTCGGATCGGGGATCAGGTAGGTTTCAAACAGCGGGGCATCCAAAATCAGCTATTGGTTGACTTTAAAGTGGACCAAACCCAAGGATCTTTACTATCCTGGGATCTGGTACTTGCCCCCGAGGGTGCCCCACTGTGTGAAACCCCCAAGGTCACTCAAACTCACCTCCTCCTGGTCCTACGACGCATGCACGGCTGCTCGTCCAATCAGCGCACTTGGATCCGCTCAAGCCACTTCATCCAGGAGCTTGTCTAATACAAGCGGATCCGAGCACCCTGAAGACCTTATCACCCACTACCCTCTAACAGGGAGCGTGCCTGCACCACCCATTCACAAATGCATGCCACAGGCACGCACCCTGCTACAGGTATAGGGGGCATGCGGCCGCAGCTCACACATGTGCCGTTGGACCGGGAGAGAAGGTGAGTTTATGGGAGACCTGGGGGGTTTCACACAGTGAGGCATCCAGATTCTGGATGCTTTGGGGGAGCGAATTAATCAGTCCGGGATTCTTATAGATTCCTGGGCTGATCTCAGTGGGTTTTGGTCCACTTTAATGTCAGATTTCTGCTTTCTACAAATCTTTAACTGTAGAGGCATCCCAAATTGGGATGTCCCATGGGTGAAGGTTAAAAGGCACATGGAGTCATTTTTGACTTTTTGTCCACTTTACATCTTTAAGTCCATGCCCAGTCATTGAGAGAAAGCAAAAAATACCATTTTGTGATTACTCACCTGTGAAATGGGTATTATAAGTATGTCACACACCCCGCTTCCGATATTCATGACATATGGGTTATGTCCAGTAGAGGGCGAACTTCTGCAGAGATGACAGGAAAAAAAGAAGCCCCTCCCAGTCCATAAATACCTGGGACCTCCCACACATTCCCTAGTATAGGATAGCAATAAGGGGACCAGGAAGAGCCAAATACAAAAAATTTAACAATAAAAGGTTCACCATATAAAGGATCCAGAATACAATAAGGGTGGAGTGTGCGACATACTTATAATATCCATTTTACAGGTGAGTAATCACAAAATGGTATTATTCCAGGTATGTCACACACCCCGCTTCCAATATTCATGACATATGGGACATCCAATAGCAGTGTCCAACATGGGTGGGGATCCCAAATAAGGCAATAATGCACAAATTTAAACCACTTCAGCTTGCAGAACCTTGCGGCCAAAAACAGCATCCACTGAGGCCCGCACATCAACCTTATAAAACTTGGAAAAAGTATGAACAGAAGACCAAGTAGCAGCCTTACAAACTTGTTCAACAGAGGCCTGATGCTGAAAAGCCCAGGAAGCCCCAACAGCATGAGTAGAATGAGCAGTGATCTGAAAAGGGTGATGGGGGTGTGGGCCTCCCGAGGACCCCACAGCCCCTGGAACTGATGTTCCTTCCAGAAACCCCCCCCCCCCAGCCCGACAGGCTGGCATCCGTAGTGACCGTCTCCCAACAAGGGGTCAGAAAAGACCTGCCCTTCAGAAGATTCCTTGGTTCCAGCCACCACTGAAGAGACTGCCGAACCCGGGGAGACATCAGAAATGACTGATCCAACGACAGCGGACATCTGTCCCAAGCCAACAGTAAATGGAGCTGAAGCGACCTCATGTGGAACTGAGCAAAGGGAACTGCCTCGAAGGAAGCCACCATCAATCCCACCAGTCTCATCCCTAGCCGGATAGACGGGCGAGGGTTGGACAGGAGAAGACGTATCAGATCTTGAACCATCTGCACCTTCAACTGAGGTAGGAACACCCTGGACTGAACGGTATCCAGATTCATGCCCAGAAACGAAATCCCCCTTGACGGGGATAGAGAAGACTTGGGATGGTTGATCACCCAGCCGAACCTCTCCAGCATCGTCACCACCGTCCTGGTGTCTAGCTCCGTCTGTCAGAGAGGATGCCGTAATGAGGATGTCGTCCAGATACGGCACAATGCAAATGCCCTGGGCTCTGAGGAGGGCGATTATACCCGCCAGCACCTTGGTGAACACCCTTGGTGCCGAGGTCAGCCCGAAAGGAAGGGCAGCAAACTGAAAATGCTGATCTCCCACCACAAACCTGAGAAATCTCTGGTGTGCTGGGAAGATAGGCATATGAAAGTAAGCATCCTTGATGTCTATCGACGTCATGAAGTCTCCCTGACGAAGAGAAAGGATGGCTGAGCGCAAAGTCTCCATGCGGAACTTCTTGGTTCGAATGAACCTGTTGAGAAGCTTCAGATCCAGAATGGGTCTTATGGATCCATCCTTTTTGGGAACCATGAAGAGGTTGGAATAATAGCCCCGGCCTCTCTCCAAGAAAGGCACCGGGCATATGACCTCCATGTCCAGATTTTTTACTGCCCACAGGAGCCCCTGCACAGCCCCGGGATCCGAGGGGACCAGAGATCTGAGGAATCTGTGAGGAGGCCGGTACTCGAACTCCAGTTTGTACCCGGAAGAGACCACTTCCAAGATCCATTTTTCTGTGACCTCCCGGGCCCAAACCTGGAAGAAGTGTCGCAGCCATCCCCCCACCCGCAAGGGTGAGGGTGCCCCCTCATTGCTGAGCTGGCTTGGCAGCGGGCTTGGGCTTGGAACCCCAGGCAGGTCCAGGACGAGCACGTCCTCTGCCTCTGTTCCAGGAATCACCTCTGAAGGTAGAGTAGGCAAAACCTCTGCCTGCTCTGGCACCGCGAAAGGAAGGATTAAAGGAGCCTGCCCCCCGAAAGGAGCGACGCTGCTTCTTACGTTGTGGTAAATTTCCCCCTTTTGCCACCGAATCCAACTTATCTCCAAACAGCCGCATACCCAGGAAGGGTAGCCCTGTAAGTGATTTCTTAGCCGCAATGTCAGCCGCCCATTGGCGCAACCAGACCGATCGGCGAATAGCCACTAGCAACGCCGAGCTTCTACTACACATGCATATTGTGTCACCCAAGGTGGATAAAACAAGAGACATGAACAATTCACACCGCTTAAGGGCTGTGAATTCATCACTGGCCGGGTTAAGCTGGGAACCACTCAACAGGTCCCTAACCACAGACCTGGTAGCCACAGCCGTGAGCGCAGACGCACAAACAGGCCACAAGGCTGAACCCACACTAGCGAAGGCATGGCAGGCCATTTGGTCAATGCGCTTGTCCTCACCATCTTTAAGTGGTGGCGTCTGGAGAATGTACAACAGAGGTGTTGGACATTCCCAGAACGGGCGCATCGATCTCGGAAGGGGACGACCAGCGTTTCACCGCGCCCACTTCCTATCCCATCCCTATCCCTATCCCATCCCTGAGGAACACCATGGAGCCGGCTAGGTCTCTCCCATTCCTTAAGAATCATGCTTTCAAAATGATTCTGATTTGGGAACTCCAAGCGAGGCTTAGAAGTCCCAAAGAATTCCCCTTTCTGCGGAGGAGACTCCGCTGGAAGAGAAATATCCAGCACCTCAAATAAATGGGCCAGGACTTTGGGGGTATCAACGGCATCCCCCTGCGCCTGCCCAGTATCGGCATCAAAAAACTGCTGATCCTCAGCATCAGATTCAGCAAACAATTTCCCCTCCTCAAGCGGGGGATAATCAGACCAGTCAAGGGAATCATAGTCATCAAAATCCAGAACCGGCGCGGCCGGAGACAGATGTGTTCTCTTAGCTGGGGCCTTTCTGGCCGCAGAGCTAGAAATTAATTTCTCGATGTTGGCCAATCTAGCACATGCATCAGATTGCGACGCCCCGCCAATGACAGTGTCACTTGGGGTGCGGATAAGGCAGAGTGGGGTAGGAGATAAGGCCGGAGGCACGGACCCAGACGACTGGGACCCCGACTGCCGCGTTATGGCCTGCTGGGCACATGGTATGCAAATCAGTACATTATCCCCCGTAAGGGATACCCCACAACCCACACACTGCTGGGTTTGTCCCGAAGGGAGCCCGAACTCGGTATCCAGGGAAGCCTCCATATGGTGATCTTTATGGTAGTCGCAATGACCAGAGGGAATTACACTAGAAGCTACCCGGGATGCACCTTAAGTCCGTTAGTGGGAGGATTTTTACAATGATATTAATAATATCAATATTAATAAAATAATATTGCCCCCAATTTTTCCAATGGGACCGGGAGAACCCCCTTTCAACTAAGCAGGGTCCTCCTGAAAGACATAAGAGGGAGAGGGGGAACCCCGTAAGCAAGGCACACTTTCAATAAAAAACATGCTTGCAGACAGTAAAATGATAAAAAACACTGTGTACTGTGACTGTAATATAATGGCAGCAGCCGCATTGGACAATGTGCACACTATACGATTGAGCAAGTAAAGGACAAAAGGGTAGCCCCTCGGGGCACTCACAAATCCGTAATGGCGCCTCCGTCCAGCCAGTGCAGACCACAGAGGCAGAAGAAGGGCCGGACCAGCGCAGATCGCGCGCCGCAGCTGGCCCCGCCCCTTCTCCATAGACGCGGTTCCCGGCCAATGCCAGGCACCCCAAAGGGCACCAGAGAGGGGGACGGGCCGCCACCAGCGCGCCGAGCACCCGGCCCCGCCCCCTCCCCGGACCAACAGGAGGGTAAGACCCTCACCCGGACCTGCAGCCTAGGCTGGGAGGCATACCTGCAAGGAAGAGACAGCCATCTTCTGACTTGCTCGCCGACTCCTGCAGAGAATACTGGGGAATGTGTGGGAGGTCCCATGTATTTATGGACCGGGAGGGGCTTTTTCCTGTCATCTCTGCAGAAGTTTGCCCTCTACTGGACCCATATGTCATGAATATTGGAAGCGGGGTCTGTGACACACTTGGAATAAGTATATACTCACATTTTTGTCCCCCACAGCTCCTTTGTGCAGGAGAACAAGAACCTGCCAAAAATGACAGGCTGACCTCATGCCCCCTAACACAACTGCTATATTCATTGCAATAAATGGTGTAGGCATATGGTGGAGTTAACAAGGCCCCCACCGACACCAGCATGAAAGGCTGCTAAAGCTGGGAGTAGGAATCGTTGAATCCCTACCTGTTGAAAATATGATGACATTAATGTTGGTCGGAGCAGTTGTCCGGGCACACCAGACCTGCATGTTGGTTTCACCTGGTCAATCCCGTTAACAGTTTAAAGTTGACCTCCATGCTCCCTGCTCCATTAAAAATTTGTACCAGGGTGTATACCTACACCAGTAGGTAACTATTGCACAGGTTGCCCCCCTCTCCCACTACATTACCTGCTGGTTTATAGGCTCATTACCATGGGTCTTAGCAGGCAGTGCCCCTACTAAAGAAGAATCGACAAAATGCCTGATAATTACCCCCAGTGGCAGGCAGAAGTGCTCAGGCAGGCAGGTGACCTTCACAGAAAAGGTAGTAGGTCGGCTTTAATACATATGGGCCATTGTGAGAGGCGGAGATGGGTTGGAGCAGGTGAGCTCTTTGTCTCTGCTTTTGCAGCAGAAATAGAGGGTAATGAGTTTTGGTTATCCACAGGGAGACTTGCTGAGCACAGGATAAACCATTCACCTTGCTGAGCACGAGGGACACAAGCCTGCTGCCTACACATATGCACTGACCTCGCCACCCAGACAAAGGTGTTCATCAGTTATAATTACATAAGTCTGATTCCTGTCCCAAGGGGCTGCCTGCTCATCTGATCACTCGCAGGAGCCCGGCCTCACTCCCCCTCCTCTGTCACTATAGGAGCTTCCCTTTCCATCCTGCCAGTGGGAGAGCAGGAGCGCTCTAGAATCTAAGCCACATGACCAAACATTAAATCTCAGATTTCAGCAGAACGATTTTTCCTTAAAACTTCAGGCTCAGTTACTCTCTAATATAGCGGGGAAGGTTTAGCACTACCTCTGAGCTCTCTTTGCTATTTGACATTGCAGAGATCTACTTCACTTCCTGTTTGTTGTGACCAGACAGGAAGTTACTTCAATAGAAAGTTACGGGTGCAGTGTTGAATTTTCTCTTTAAAGGAGCACTATCGTGAAATTGTGTAATATTAATATAAGTGACCCCCCTCCCCCTGCCATCCTGGATTTTTATCATCGAGCCATTTTTTCGCGATAGTGCTCTTTTAATATGGGATCTTTGATAGCTAAAGCTGGGCCCAAATTGAAGGTGATCCCTCACAGAGAAACACAACACATGTGCATGGCAGATCACAGATTTTGTGTATTATGCATGACTAAGGATACAGTAACATGGTGTAAGCCATTAGCCAATCAAAACACAGCAGATCAGATTATGGGGACAGATGGGGGTATTGTGATCATGTTCATGGGTTAGGCTAGACACCAGACAGATCTGAAGAACATAGGTCTTGGGGTCAGGTTATGAAGGTAGTTCAAGTGTCAGGGATCATGCTTAGGGTTTAAGATAAGCATTATGCTTAGCTTTAAGGCAGCATATGCTTTGTGGTCAGGGTATGGGAATAGACTGGATGCCAAGTTTAGAAGTTGTGGTTTAAAGTCCCTTTTTTGCCAAAAAACAAAACAAAGTTACACTCACAGGTCAGGTAGGCACTGACTTGGAATTGGCTTAGGTTAGGGTTTTTATTTGGTAAGCGGTCAGCTTATGGCGATAGACTAGGGGGTCAGGGTCACATTTGGGGGTTAGGATGGGCATTAGTCTCAGGTTGGGGAGCATACAGTATTGTCAGGCTTGTTTCTTTCATTTGATGGGAGTGAGAGGGATCGGTGGTGATCCCTCCTCTTATTAGCAAACGTATTTATATGGATTTTTTATATTACACAATTCCACGATACAGCTCCTTTAATGTTGAGGGCTTAAAGAGGAACATCGGAGGCCCTGGAGTCTAAAACTCACCTACTCCTGTAGTACTCGCCGTGTCTATGCACTCCGGCCCCATCCCTGATCACCTCTAGCCGTGCACGCGCTGAAGGTGAGCAGGGGATGCGGCTGGCGACGCCACTTGGCTTAACTTAGCCAAGCGCCGAAGGGAGCAGAGTCACAACAAACATGCTGGTACGCCCCTGTCGGGGGCAACCTTGGGGGTACACACAGTGGGGCATCCCAAATCGGGATGTGACCGCACAGAGGAAAATCACAGGAAAGTGAAAATCCTGTGTGTTCCCCTTTAAGACCAGCATTAGGCTTGGGTTAGGAGCCGTATGGCAGGGGTCGGGTGATAGGAATAGATTCGAGATCAAGCTCAGAAGAGGCCATTGTGTCAAGGGAAGGTTAATAGACGGGACTGAATCAGGTTTAAAAAAAAAAGCGAGGAACCTGGTTGTCATGCCGCTGCACCTGAATGGATGTTAGACCTCAACAGAGTGAAGCAATGTCAGGGTCTCGCAGGTTTTTATCTCCCACTTATTATTACAAATCACGTTGGCTACAACTGGTAATAGGGAATATTTATGGCTAAGGGATTCCTTAGCATTCTGCATGTATGTAACAAGACAGTTTGCAGCGTATGAAACTCATTTATTATTTCTAATAGCTGTGCGCCGCTCCGAATGTATCTTTATAAGAAATGATTAAAATTCCAGAGTAGTGTATAAATCTTGTAAACCCCAAACCATCACCGATTTTTCAGAGTTGAGATGAAGGGAAAATTAAGTTTAAAAGGTGGTAATGTTAGGGTCAGGTGTAGGACTTAGGTTTGGTGTTAAAGTGGACCAAAACCCAGGATTCTGACTATCCTGGGATTTGGTCCTTGTTCCCAGGGTACCTTGATCCGGGATGCCCCATTGTGTGAAGACTCCCAGGTCGCCCAATCTAACTCACATTTTCCCGGTCCAATGGCTCATGCATGGCATCTCGTCCAGAGTGCTGATCTTCTTTTGCCCACTCATCTAAGAATCACCAAAATGCGGCTCCAGCCGAGTAGACCCAAGCACGCTGGCAGCTGCATCACTGCTGCCCTCTAACAGGAAGCATAGCCGTGCTGGCCATTCACAAAAGAGAATTCTGTGAGTACTCACCTGTAGAATTAATTTCTCTTCCATTATTACTTCAGGACATCAGACTTAATTCAGAGACGATTGGGTTAACCTCTCCCGAAGGGTGTGGTCTGCAAGAACTAAAGGTGTGTCTCCCCCTCCCGAGCCTATATCCACCTGGCTGACTTGATGCACTTCAGCATATAGGCTCTTACCACTGCCTGTCTAATCCATCGCTGATGGTAGACTTAGATGGTGGAAGACCTTTCCGTGGAGCCTCAGGTATGACAAAATAAGGAGTCCAACCTACGGAAAGATTGTGTAGCAGTGAGATGGTATCTTAGTGCTTTTCCCTACATCCAGCAAGGTAGAATCCTTTTATCGGACACTGGAGTAGGACATAAGGAAGGCAATTCACCTCAGATGGAAACCACCTTAGGAAGAACATCCTGTTTAAAACAGACGACCTTGTCCTTATGTAACACTAAATAAGGAGACTTAAACCGGACGGACCTTCACCATGATTTATTGAAAAGCTCAAACCCTTAGAAAATGATTCCCCAGCATCTAAAATTAATATAGTTTTTAGTCACTTACTTATTCTTTTCTTACTTATTATTCTTTCCCCCACTTGGCTGCAATTCTGTTCAGGACTTAAGGATACGGGCGCCGCCATCTTGACTCGGAAGCATCACACATACTGAGAGGAGAGTGGGATAAAGTACAGGGGGCTGGTTATAGCTGTGCTTTGCTCAGACAGAGCAGAGCTGGGGTCAGGAAAAAATCAGCAGTCCCAGAATGCAGAGCAGCACAGTCAGAAGGCACTTCCTGTTTGCAGGCAGCCCGACGACCCATGAGCCCCCATCTTGGATGTTTAACCCTTTAAACGCCAGCCACGTAAAATTTACGTGGCTGCCTCTCCTGCAGTTAACTGCCAGCCACGTAAATTTTACGTGCCTGACTTTCCCCACTAATAGTAAAAAAAGTTTTTAAAAAAGGCACTTACCTGACCCCTCGTTTGATTCAGCCGGGTCTCCTCTTCAAAATGGTGGTCTCCGATCGTTCACCGGACCTCCTCTGGCTGCAGGGGAGGGCCCGGAATAGGGTGCCCCCCCCCCCATTTCAGCTGCCTCCGGCTTTTCCTGTAAAATAAAAAAAAAAAAAAAATGACATTTACTTACCTCTGTGTGCGCTGGCTCCCGCCGACCCTCCTCTTCACCTGGGGGGCCTCCGATCCCCCCCCAGGTCATTCCGATCTTCAGGAGAGAGCCTGGAAGGCTCTCTCCCCTCTCCTGTTCCGATGGCGGCCGCCATCTTGACGCTAAGCCCCGCCCCTTTTGGGGGCGGGGCAATGACGTCAGTCCGTGCCGTCGTCCCGCTAAGCCCCGCCCCTTTGGGGGCGGGGCTATGACGTCATTCCCAGTCCCGATCACCGGCTACAGCTCTGTTAGCTGTCAGATGCCGGTGATCGGTGCCCTGGAAGGAGGTGACAGGAGATCCTCTGATCTCCTGCCTCCTCCTTCTCTGGATGCCGATCACCGGCATCTGACAGCAGATCAGCGAGGGACACAGGAGCTGACGATCGAAGGTGAGTAAAGAGTAAATTTTTTTTTTTTTTTTTTTAATAAATAAAAATTTTGTGTCCGTGTTTTTTTTTTTTCTGTTAACCCTTTGTGAACTGGTAAGGGGTCCATGAGACCCCTGTACCAGTTCACAAGGCTGGGGTCTGGCAAGTCACCTGCCCTAGCGGGTGACTTGCCATTAACCCCTGGCCCCCCAATTACCTGCCTCCCCAAAGCCCAGGGGGGGGCAGAAGAGCCCGGGCCCACATAGACTATGTGGGCTCGTAGGCTGCAGGGTGGGGGGGCCACAAAAGCTGGCCCCCCCACTCTGTGCCTACAAGCCCCCATAGCTGGTCCTGGGCTGGTTATGACGGGTAGGGGGGACCATACGTCATTTTTTTTTTTAATTTTAAGGGTTAGGGTTAGGGTTAGGGTTAGCCTCACCCTAACCCTTAAAATTAAAAAAAAAAATGAGGTCCCCCACCCTGTGAGGGGGGACCCTATGTCATTTTTTTTTTTAATTTAACCCTAACCCTAACCCTTAAAATTAAAAAAAAAAACCCTAACCCTTAAAATTCCCCCCAAAAATGGGGTCCCCCCCTACTTTTTTTTTTTTTTTTTTAAGTGGACCAACACCCAGGCTGATCGGCCCGGATCAGATCCCTCCCTGCGGGGCATCCGAAATCGGGATGCCCCACTGTGTGAAACCCCCAGGACGCCCCAATCGCCTTACCTTATCCCTGTTCCAACGGTGCATGCGCGGGCCGCATCTCGCGCTTCTATCAGGGCGCGCACACGTTCCGGTCGTTTGTGAATCGCAGACGCGGGCACGCTCCCTGTTAGAGGGAAGCGCGAGATGCGGCTGCCAGCGCGCTCAGAGCCGCTGTGGTTGTCCGTCCCTTGTCCTTGCATACCACAGCGTCTCTGAGCGCTCTGATTGGACGAGCGCTCGCGCATGCGCCGTAGGAGCGGGCTGAGGTGAGTTTTTTTATACCTTTCTCGGGGGTTTTACGCAGCGGGGCACCCCCGCGGAAGTGGATCAAAACCCAGGATAGTGAAAATCCTGGGTGTTGGTCCACTTTACGGGTTAGGGTTAGGCTAACCCTAACCCTTAGAATTCCCCCCAAAAATGGGGTCCCCCCACCCCCTGGGATTAAAAAGAAAAAATTTAAAAAAATTAAAATTTTAAAGAATTAAAATTAAAAAGAAGATGACATAGGGACCCCCTCCCAGGGGGGCCCACTATTTTTTTAATTTTTGGGGTTAGGCTTAGCCAAAAATTCTCAAAAAAAATTGGGGTCCCCCCCCCCCGGGAGGGGGTCCCTATGTAATTTTAAATTAACCCCTTATGTTTATAGTGTGGATAGTAGTATTTTATTTGTAAATGTTATAAAATGCTCTTTTCAGTTTGGGGGGTCTCCTGGGCAAGAATGAGGGGCTATTGATACATATGTGGTACCGTTGTAATCGGGAGAAATGGGGCTATCACATGCAATATGGTTTTTATTACTAAAAAATGTTTTATTTAAAATAAAGGAGACAATTGTGTATATATATATATATATATATATATATATATATATATATATATACATATATATATTATTTTATTTATTTTTTTGTTTTTTTTACGCAAAAATATTTAAAAAACAGTAGAAAAATTACAAACAAGACATTTAATGTTAAAGCCTAAATTCTGCTGCAAAAAAATATATATATATTTTCCAAGAAATTCCGACAAAAATCACGGTTAAACATGCCGCAAAATGGGGAAAAATGACCAACTGAGGGCGACAAAAGTTCAAGTAGGCTGGCAATTAAAAGGGTTAATAGTACCTATGCATGTTGGGTATTGTTCTGCTCGGGGGACCTTGCGCTTTCAGATTTAGCTTGTTTTTTCTTATTTGCATATTGATATTTTAGGAAAAGGTGTTTTTTATTCTGCTTTTTTATAATTTTTTTTGTGAAACCCTGTGCAACCTAAGAATTCTTCAAGGGATTACTTCCAGAAAGATGAGCCCGCGACAACAAGCTGGGTACGCTTAGAAAGCTTAAAATGTGTACTTTCAGGGAATATATGGTTTATGGGGATATTCTAAATGTAAAGGGTTGTTTTGGTAGAAAAAGCACAAGGTGCGCACTTTGTATGCAGAGCTGAAATTTTGAAGTAAAATTACCGTTACGCACATGCTTTACTTTGGTGTGTTTGGCAACTCTTCCCTTGACAGTAGCTATGCATGCTGGGTATTGTTCTGTTCGGGGCATGTTGCTTTTTCAGATTTTCAGTTTTTTTCTTGTTTGCATATAGGTTTTTTTAGGAAAATGTGGTTTTGATTCTGCTTTTTTATACTTTTTTAGAGAAACCCTGTGCAACCAAAGAATATATTGAGGGATTACTTCCAGAAAACTGCACCCATGTCAACAAGCCTGGTACGCCTAGAAAGCCTGAGGTGTGTACTTCCAGAGAATATATAGTTTGTGGGGGGTATTTCAAATGTAAAGGGTTGTTTTTCTTGAAAAACTGCAAGGTGCGCTTAGCACGTAGCATAGTTGTATTTTATCTGAAAATCTCCTAAAGAGTTGTTTCAGTTTGGGGGAGTCTCCTGGGCAGGAAAGGGTGTCTACCTATACATATGTGGTATCACTGTAACCGGGAGAAATTGGGGTTTCACGTGCAATAAGATTTTATTGACAAACTTACATTTTTTATTACAAAAAACACTACAAATTGTAAAAAATTGTTTTTGGGTTTTTTTTGCACATATTTCATCCAAAAATATTGAGAATACACCTAAAAAATGACAAACAAGACATTTCATGTTAAAGCTTAGACTCTGCTGAAAAAAACAATATATCACTTTTCTGGGAAATCCCTGGAAATCCCTTCAAAAATCACAGTTGAACAAGGGGAGCGCAAAATAGTGCAAAATGGTCTGGCAACAAAGGGTGACAAAATCTCAAGGTAGGCTGGCGGTTAAAGGGTTAAAGGCTCATATCATGCAGTAGATGCAGGTAGGATGATTTTTAATGTGGGTAATCTGTATGTACAGGGTGTGGAAAACATATAAGATAGACTCTTATTCAGAGCGAAGGACCACTTTAACTGATAAGCTGCCAATTCAGAAACCTTCCTTACTGAGGTTATTGCCACTAAAAAATATAACCTTAAGAGTCAATAAACTTAATGATGCATCTGCCAATAGTTCAAAAGGAGGACGCTGATAAAAAGCTGATAAAACTAAGTTCAGGTCCCAAACTGGCAGAAGTAGCTTACGAGGAGACCGCACATGAGCGACTCCCTATACAAAAAGTTTTGATACATTTATTCACAGCAATGAGTTTCTGAATAAAAAGATAGATAAAGCAGATATGTCTCTTTAAAGTACTAAATTGAAAACCTACATCAAGACCTTTCTGCCAAAAAATCAAATATTCTGGGAACAGAAAAAATTCCACCAGCGAACCTTCTGGATTCGCACCAAGCGATAATGCTTGCCAGACTCTATAGTAGATCATTGATGAAGGCTTCTTCCTGGCCTGAATCATAGTCTTCATGACTATGTCAGAAGAACCCCCTTTCTGGCAAAATAAAGGATTCAATAGCCAGGCCATCCAAGCCAGGACATGTGAATTGGGATGACTTAGAGGCCCCTGTGTGAGATCTGGATCGTCAGGTAACCTCCACGAGTTGCCCTCTGATATCCTTACTGTTATGCCAATGGTTTGGTCCTGAAGAAGGGGGCCCTCGTGCACCCCGAAACATCGACCTATGACCTTGGACTTTGCTGCACATTACTCGCATTGTTTGTGGATTTACAATATACGCTTTTGACGAAACCTACATCTGGAGTGCTGGTTCTTCACAGGAATTTTGGATCTTGCAGCGTCTCTGCGAACCGTGCACCCACCCAAGTGCATTAGGTAAGAGTGCGACAGCCCCCCCAAAAAAGTCTGTGATGCACAAGAGATCTATGTCCGGAATCCCCCAGCGCATGCATAGGGATAAAAAAAACCCTCTGACTAAAAGACCGTTCCCTCTGATGTAGGACCGTTCTGCTGAGATGATCGGCCTGCGAGTTGTCCACTCCAGGTATGTGTACAGCCGAAATGCATGAAACCTGTTTCTCGGCCCAAACTAAAAACCAGCTCACTTCCATGAGGGCCTCACTGCTTCAGGTGCCCCCATGGTGGTTGATATATACCACCGCCATCGGATTGTCTGTTTGAATCCGGCCGGGATGCCCCTTCAGATGGTATGTCCAATGACTGAGATACGATAGAATCAATCTCAGTTCCAGGATATTTATGGAGAGTCTGCTCTCCTTCAGACTCCACTGTCCCTGGAGCATTGGTGACTCCATGACACTCCCTGAACCCGATAGACTGGCATCCATGGTGATGATCTTCCACTGTACTGGAGGGAAGGATTTGCCAGTCTGAAGAGGCTGAGGACCAGGCTAGAGACTGCCTTGTTGACGGTGTCATGCAAAAAGAGTGATCCAGAGTGTGTGGGTCTTGATCACAGACTGTGAGCAATTGCATCTGCAGGGGTCTTGTGTGAACAGTGCAAAAGGTACTGACTCAAAGCAAGATACCATCAGGCCCAGCAGACATATTCCTTGATGAATCGTCGGGTGAGGGCAAGACAAGAGAACCTGTACCCTGGCCTGGTGTAAGAGTCACTTCTGTGTTGGAAAAAACACTTTTGCCTGAGACGTGTCTAATGACATTCTTTCTGGGACTAACTCTTGAAGCTATGATATATTTGACTTAAGAATTCAACTGGATAGTCAATTATCCAATGTCGATCAGACAGTCTGTGTATTTTTCTGAGCCCCCTGACATGATGGGGCCCATATCAACAGATAGTCTAAGTAAGGGATTATATGTATACCCTGACTTCTTATAGAAAACTTGAGACCTGCCAACACCTTGGTAAACACCCTTGGTGCTGAAGATAGACCAAAGGGTAACGCCACAAACTGAAGATGTAGGCCACATTCAGCAATGTAGGTATGTATCCTTATCTATACACTGCCCGGCTGGAGTAACTTCACTGTGGATCAACAACTCCAATCTCTAAAAAGGCGAGATACGGCAGATCTCAATGCTTCTGCTTTCTGCGGAATTCGGGATATCCCTGACCAAGATAATCTCCTAGGGGGTCTGGCTCCTAATTTGATCTTGTAACCTGAGGATACAACGTCCTATATCCAAATATCTGTTACATGAAGCCTCCAAATATGAGCCAAATGCAGAAGCGGTCCCCCACACCTGCAAGTGCGGGGGCGTCCCTTCATGCCTGAACAGGCTTTGAAGAGGGTCTGGCTTTAGTCTGCCAGACACCTGTTGCCTTAATTTGGAACTTTGTCTTATTCCAAAAATCTCTTCGGTAACCCAAAGAGGCCGAACCTCTAGCCGAAACCCCGGAGTATTAGAGGCCCTGCGGAAGTAGTATTAGACTTTGGCTTCTGTGGCAGATTAGATGATTTACCACTAGCAGCATGCTTTACCATGTCAACCAAGCACTCCCCAAACAGACACCCCACCTTAAAGCGGAGTCCTGTCATTCTTTTTTGGAGGCTATGTCAGCTGACTATTGCTTAAGCCATAAAGCACGCCTTAAGGCTAACACCAGAGCTAGGCCTCTGGCACTTAACCTGCTCAATCCTCCATAGCCCGTATCATATACCTGTTGTAGCCAAACTGGTCTTGATCACCCGGGAGCATGACTTCTGTGAATGACCCCTACGAGTCTTTAAGTCCAGTTGTTTTAACAACCTCCTGCTCCCCAAAAATGCTATGGATGTAGCCCAGGCCGACCGCAAGGTCGACCCCATAATACAATAAGCAGGACATGCCACCTGATCCACGCGCTTATTCGCTGGATCCTTTGGAGAAGCACTATCCGAGGATGGCATAACCAAAATCTTAAACACCTGGCCCCAGAGCGTCCACCACAGGAGGGTGAGCCATAATTCAATCTGAACTGGAGGAAAGGGATACATAGTATCTAGTACTTTAGGAATGGGCAGAAGACACCTGACTTCTGCCATTCCCTATTGATTAGATTAGAATAATGTGTATGCTCTGCAACATCCTCCAGAATCGAGGAAATCACCCATCCATCTTAATTGAGCACCCCCTTGTGTAGAGGACTGAATAAGAGTCCCTACTGGATAAATCCTCCCAACGGATAACTTCCTGGGAGACTATGGCAGCTACAATATGCTTTTCAAGGTAGAGGATAAATCTTTTCTTTAAAAACTTTTTTAGTAGCCAATCATTCTAAATGACTCTCTAAAGGTTTAGGACCCCTTGAGGGCTGCCGGCAGAGTTTAAAGACTCAGAAGGAGGCTATGGCAGCCACAATATCCTCTTCAAAACTCAGAGGAATTTTTTTTTTTTTCAAAACCTTCTTAGTAGCTCATATGACTTAAAGGTTTTAGGTCTGCTTGAAAGCTGCCAGGGGGGGTTTTAAGCTCAGAGGGCACCGGCAACAAGGGTCAGAGCCCTTGCAGGGAACAGACAATTGTCTTCCATATCCACTACTACAGTAGCATAGCCCTGCACACCGTGCTATCCTCGTCCAGTGTCTGTTTGCATACTGGACATGGGGTGAATCTATCTGCTAAAGGACCAGATCCGATTACCCCAGATGCCTCTGTAATGGTGATTAATATTAGATTACCTCCCAGGGGGTCTAAAACCTAGTATGTGAACAGTTCCCGGCCAAAAATGTTGCATTGCGAGCGGCCGGAGGAGAACCGCGATGTTAGCAGTACTTGCCGCTTAGTCCCGGCCGAAAATATTGCAGTGCGAGCGGCCGGAGGAGAACCACGATGTTAGCGGTACTTTCTGCTTAGTCCCGGCCGAAAAGATTGCAGTGTGAGCGGCCGGAGGAGAACCACGATGTTAGCGGTACTTTCCACTTAGTCCCGGCCGAAAATATTGCAGTGCGAGCGGCTGGGGGAGAACCGCGATGTTAGCGGTACTTTCTGCTTAGTCCCGGCTGAAAATATTGCAGTGCGAGCGGCCAGAGAACCGCGATGTTAGCACACCGGTGCTCGCTGCTATGCTAAGCCGAAAATGTTTCCATAGCGGTGGACGCAAATTTTTTAAAAACACATGGGAAGAGCAATAAAGAGGAAATTAATTCCCCTGGTTCCCCTCAATCAGGCTCACCAGACAAAAGCCTTATGGCTGCTTTTTCCTGTGGCGGAATTCTCAGCCAGGAGTGTCACTCTTTTTTAAAAAACAAAAAGGTGACACCCCACAGCGCCCCAAGACCCTGGCGCTTACCTTACCATCCTGATCCGACTGCAGCTTAGCTGCGGAGGCAAAGTGGGTCCATTCAGATCCAAGGAGTATAAGGGCCAATGAACAGTCAGGTTTCAACTACCCCCACTTCCAAGGCATAATTCATTTAAAACAAAAAGTAAATGGAAGAGTTCAGATAAGTCCTTGCAGTTCCACTGCAAGAAAGGAAACTAAAGTGCATCAAGTCAGCCAGGTGGATATAGGCCCCGGAGGTGGAGACACACCTTTGTTCTTGCAGACCACACCCTTCGGGAGAGGTTAACCCAATCGTCTCTGAATTAAGTCTGATGGCCTGAAGTAAAATGGAAGAAAAATACCTGGCGCCAATGCTGCCATGCTAAAGGGGGAGAAGGTGAGTTTCCTGGCGATCTGGGGGGTTTCAGACACAGATTTAGGGAGTTGGTTAAGCTTCAATGCCAGATTTAAGGGTTAGGGTCAGGTTTAATGGTTATGTTAGGTGTTATAGTCAGTAGGTTGGTTCTATAAATAGGTACTTTCAGAGGTTAGATGTCACAACTGGGTCTAATGGTGAGGATAGGTGATGGCGTCAAATTTAGGAATCAGGTGTTAGGGGCGGATTTGGGGCTTAGGGTCAGAGTAAAGATTAGACTTTGTTATAAGTTTGAGCCAGTTGCAATAGTTCGGTGTTAGACATTTGGGTCAGTTTTTGTTAGTTACAGTAGATGTCAGGGTCTGGTTTAGGGACCAGTTTAGAGTTTGGTTAATTTAGGTTTAGGGGTTTGGGTAAAGGTTAGGTTCACATGGGCCCAATATAAAATATAGGTTTCATAAGTTAAAAGTTAGGGTCAAGTTTAACGCTTCTAGTGCCAGCTACGCGAGTCTCGCGTAGCTGACTTTAAACCCCCACAGTAAAAAAAAAATATATAAAAGTAAAATACTCACCTGACCCCTCGTTGGATCCGTCCGGGTCTCCTCTTTAATTTGGTGCCATCCGATTCCCCGTGGGGGCTCGGATGGCTCCAGGAGAGCCCCTGGAATAGCACCACCCCCTCGCTTCGGCAGCAATAGCTGCTAACTGTAAAAAAAAAAAAAAAAAAAAAAGAAAAAATGACATTTACTTACCTGTAGCCGCGCTGCCCCCCCCCCCCCAGCCTCTTCCGTGGCGAGGAGAGGGCAGAAATCGCCCCCCCCCCCACTTCCTGGATCGGGTCTGCTAGCCCCGCCCCCTGGGTGTGATGTCACCAGCAGCCGGCCTCTTAATACCCCCTGGGGGCGGGGCCGGGTGACATCACTGTGATGTCACCAGCAGCCGGCCTCTAAATACAGGCACCCGAGACTAAGAATCAGTCTGCTCGGGTGCTTGGAGCAGAGATGTGGGGAGGAGGAGAGGGCTGTGATCGCCCCCCTCCTCAGGCTCTCTCCTCCAAACACCCGAGCAGACTGACAGCCGTCATCGGAGATCGCTGGGGACAGAGGATCGGAGGTGAGTAAAGTAAATAAAAAAAAAATATATAGATCATTTTTTTTCTCTTTGTGTCTGTCTTTTTTTTTTACACTTAACCCCTTGTGAACTGGTAAGGGGTCCATGAGACCCCTTATACCAGTTCACAAGGCTGTGGGATGGCAAGTCACCTGCGCTAGCGGGTGACTTGCCATTAACCCCCAGCACCCCCATTACCTGCCTCCCCAAAGCCCGGGGGGGCAGAAGAGCCCATGGGCCTGGGAGGGGGGACCCTATGTCATTTTTTTTTTAATTAACCCCTCATGCTCTATCACCCAGCAGCTATAAAAGGCTTCCAGCAGGTGATTGGGAAGGGACACAGGGCAAGATGGATGGGAGGGGAGTATAAAAAAAAAAAAAAAAAAATATTTTTTTCTGTGTGTAGTGTTTTTTTTTTTTACACTTAACCCCTTGTGAACTGGTAAGGGGTCCAAGAGATCCCTATACCAGTTCACAAGGCTGGGGGCTGGCAAGTCATCTGTGGCTAGCGGGTGACTTGCCATTAACCCCCGGCACCCCCATTACCTGCCTCCCCAAAGCCCAGAGGGGGGGCAGAAGAGCCAGTGGCCATGGGCTATGCGGGCTTGTAGCCTGCAGGGCCAGGGGCCACAAAAGCTGGCCCCTGCGCCCTGTTCCTACAAGCCCTGCATAGCTGGTCCCGGGCTGGTTACTTCGGGTAAGGGGGACCCCATGTCCTTTTTTAGGGGATTTTTAAGGATTTTTAGCTTGTTTTTTCTTGTTTGCATATTGATATTTTAGGAAAAGGTCTTTTTATTAGCTTTTTTATACATTTTTTTTTAGGGAAACTCTGCGCAACCAAAGAATTCTTTGAGGGATTAATTCCAGAAAGATGAGCCCACTACAACAAGCTGGGTACGCTTAGAAAGCTAAACATGTGTACTTTCAGGGAATATATGGTTTATGGGGGATATTCCAAATGTAAAGGTTGAAAAATCGCAAGGTGCGCACTTTGTCTGCAGAGCTGAAATTTTCAAGTAAAATTACCGTTACGCACATGCTTTACTCTGGGGTGTTTGGCAACTCTTCCCTTGACAGTAGCTATGCATGTTGGGTATCGTTCTGTTCGGGGGACCTTGCTTTTTCAGATTAAACTAGTTTTTTCTTGTTTGTATATAGCTTTTTTAGGAAAATGTGGCTTTGATTCTGCTTTTTTATCCTTTTTTTAGGGAAACTCTTTGCAACCAAAGATTACATTGAGGGATTACTTTCAGAAAACTGTGGCCACATCAACAAGCCTGGTACACCTAGAAAGCTTGAGGTGTGTACTTCCAGGGAATATATAGTTTGTTGGGGGTATTTCAAATGTAAAGGGTTGTTTTTCTGGAAAAACTGCAAGGTGCGCATATCGCAGTTGTATTTTATTTGAAAATCCCCTAAAGCTCTGTTTCAGTTTGGGGGGGGGGGGGGGGGGGGAGTCTCCTGGGCAGGAAAGGGTGTCTACCTATATATATGTGGTACTGCTGTAACCGGGAGAAATTGGGTTTTCACACGCAATAAGATTTTTTTGACAAACTTACATTTTTTATTACAAAAAAACACTACAAATTGTAAAAAATAGATTGTTTATTTTTTCACATATTTTACCCAAAAATATTGAGAATACACCCAAAAAATGACAAGACATTTCATGTTAAAGCGCAGACTATGCTTGAAAAAAACAATATATAATTTTCCTGGGAAATCCCTTCAAAAATCACATTTGAACATGGGGAGCGCAAAATAGTGCAAAATGGTCTGGCAACGAAGGGTGACAAAAACTCCAGGTAGGCTGGCACTTAAAGGGTTAAGGGTTGGTTAGATGTTGGGTCTAGTTTAGGGGTTAGGGTCTAGTTTAGAAATTATTTGTAGGGTCAGGTTTAAGGGTTGCTTAGATGTCAAGACATGATTCAGGTTTGTGGGCTTAGGTAAGTCAAAAGGGATAGGTTAGGGGTTGTTATGTGTGAGGACCATATTAGGTGGTAGGATCAGGTTTAAGCGGTTGATAAGATTTCAGGGTCTGGTTTATAGCTAGGCTCAGGTTTAGAGTCAAGATTAGTAGTTAGTTAGATGTCAAGGTCTGGTTTAGGGTCCAGTTTAGAAGTTAGGTTCAAATTTAGGTGTTTGGGTAGCTTAAGTGCAAGTCAGTTTAAAGTGGACCAAAACCCACAGCCCTGGAATGTATAAGATTCCAGGGCCACTTGATTCCCTCCCACCAGGTCATCCGGAATCTCACATTCCTTCCCTTTCCAATGGCGCTTGAGCAAGCATTCCCGCTATCTTTTTAGCAGGACTCGTGCCCGCACCTGGGCATTTGTGAATAGCCTGCGCAGGCACACTCCCTGTTAGAGGAGTAGCAGGAGATGAGCCAGCCAGCTCAGATCCGCTCGCCTTAGAGGAGCTCTGAGACATAGGGGCGGGAGCGGATCCGAGCGCACTGTTTGGACAAGAGGCCGCACATGCGCCATAAGACGGGGAAGGGCGCGTCAGATCAGACGACTTGGGGGGTTTAACACAAGAGGGCAAGGACCAAAACCCATGATAGTGAAAATCCTGGGTTTTGGTCCACTTTAAGGTTTGGTTATATGTCAGGGCCTGGTTCAGGATTAGGGGTCTGGGTAAGTGTAAGGGTTAGGTTATAGGTTATGTGTTAGGACATGTTACAATGGTTAGATATTACGAATCTGTAAGGGGCTGGTTAAGAAGTTAGGGTCAGGTTTAGAGGTTGGCTAGCTGTCAGCATCAGGTTTAAAGTCCAGTCATGTTTGGAGCTTTTCAGTGTATTTAAAGTAGACCAACACCCAGGGGGGATCGGCCCGGGAATCTATACAATTACCGGACCGATCAGATCCCTCCCCGCGGGGCATCCGAAATCGGGATGTCCCGCGGGGAGGAACCCCCCAGGAGGCCCACAAACCTTACCTCAGCCCCGTTCCATCGGCGGATGCGTGAGCCGCGGCCGCGTCTCGCGCTTCCCTCTAGCAGGGCGCGCACCCGCGCCGGCCGTTTATGAATGGCGCGCTCCCTGTTAGAGGGAAGCGAGAGACGCGGCCTCCAGCACTCAGAACCGCTGAGCTGCTATGCCCGTCCAAGCGACCTTGGACCCGCATACCACAGCGGCTCTGAGCGCTGTGATTGGCTGGAGCGGTCACGTGGGAGCGTGGTGAGGTGAGTGTTTCTGGGCTTTCGGGGGGGTTTCAGACAGCGGGGGTGCCCCACCGAAGTGGACCAAAACCCAGGATAGTCAAAATCCTGGGTGTTGGTCCACTTTAAGGTTTTAGCATCCCAATGTAATATTATGGGCACAGATTTATTCCTGAATATTATGTTCTATACACAGAAAGCTGCACTGACTGCACCCTATCGAGCACAAGGGTCAGATGTCGGCAACACCCGCCAGTTGCAGACATAGTCACCCACAGCATACCCGAGTGGCGTATCAGCAAAACATCTTTTACGTAATTAAGTTACTTGTGCCTGCATTGTGCATTTATTGATTGTCAGCTTCTCGCCATAATGCAAGGCGGAGACTGGATCAGGTCAATATCAATCATTCCACATTGTAGAAATCAGCCATTACAATGCTCAGCCCTTGATGCGAAAGCTGACCTAGATTGATACAAAGTATACAGACTGAGTAACACAAGCAGCACAGCCAGCCAATCTGATTTCACGCTGACAGGCCAGCATGGGATGAGACACCAGTGGTCTTCTTTGCTGGACATCCTGTGGTGCCAGATCTCCATTTATCTGCTGTTACATACCCTTACAATCAGCACTGGACAGCGCCTTCCTTAGAAGAAAACAGCACTAAGCTATGAACTCCCCAACCAGGCAGCAACTAGTGTGTAAGCACTTTGGAATTTTTAACATTTCCGCATAAATGTGACCTAAACCTACATTCAGCCTGGGAGTAGACAAAATAACATAATCCAAGAAATGAGTCAAAAAGATTAGACTTTGCAATTTACAGTTAGGTCCATAAATATTTAGACGCCGACACGAATTTAGCTTTTTTCCTACCTGCTTACTTAAAACATATTCATGTTATAGTAATATAATGGGCATGGACAAAGCCCAGATTTTCAACTTTCATTTGAGGGTATTCACATTAAATCTGGATAAAGGGTTTAGGCGTTTCAGCTCCTTAACATGTGCCACCCTGTTTTTGAAGAGACCAAATGTAAACAGGCATTTGACTTAAACAGGACCTTCAGTATCATTTCATGAAAAGCCCAAACCCTTAAAAAACTAAAAAAATCTAATATTAATATTTAAAGTTTTTAGTCACTTACTTATTATTCTTTCCCCCACTAGGCTGTAACTCTGGTCAGGACTGAGGAGACAGAGCAGAGATGGGGCCAGGAAAAGGACAGCAATCCCAGAATGCAGAGCGGCACAGTCAGAAGACACTTCCTGTCTACAGGCAGCCTGATACTCCATGAGCTGCCATCTTGGATATTTAAAGGCTCAGAAAATGCACTAGGTGCAGGTAGGATGATTTTTAAGGTGGGCAATATGTATGTACAGGGTGGCAGAAACATACAAGATAGGCTCTTATTTAAACCGGACCTTCACCATGATTTAATGAAAAGCCCAAACTCTTAAAAAACGATTCCCCAGCATCTAAAATTAATATATTTTACATTTTTAGTCACTAACTTATTATTCTTTCCCCCACTGGGCTGCAACTCTGTTCAGGAATTTAGGATACGGGCGCCGCCATCTTGACTCAGAAGCATCACACTTACTGAGGAGAGGAGAGTGGGATAAGGTACAGGGGGGCAGGTTATAGCTGTGCTTTGCTCAGACAGAGCAGAGCTGGGGTCAGGGAAAGGTCAGCAGTCCCAGAATGCAGAGCAGCACAGTCATTTCCTGTTAGCAGGCACTTCCTGTTTGCAGGCTGCCTGATAAAATGGCGGCTTCCATAAGCCGCCATCTTGGATGTTTAAAGGCTCATAACATGCAGTAGATGCAGGTAGGATGATTTTTAATGTGAGCAATCTGTATGTACAGTGTGTGGGAAACATATAAGATAAACTCTTATTCAGAGTGAAGGTCCGCTTTAAGGTGATTTAAGGTGAAGGTCTGGTTTAACCCCACGCAGATGGTGTGGAATAGCAGGCAAATTCTTGAACTACATGGGAGTGACAATCTTGATTTACACCCGAGAGCCCTGCTTCTGAAAAAAAACTCTAGCCAGTAGTAGAAAGGCATCAGCTGTAATAAATCTTTGCTCTGCTCACAGCAGAGAGCTCCTAGATACACTAATTACTAATGACAAAGGGGGGGGGGCATTCTCCAGAGGCAACAATCAATCTTTAATACAACAACTAGAATCTTTTTATTTAAAGTAGATAACATCAACATCAGTATAGTATATAACATCAACGTTGTTACTATTAGTGGTTATCGGTTAACAAAAAAAGTATCCGCGACCCTGTCCCTTGGTGGAACTTGGAGAATATATATATATATATATATATATATATATATATATATATATATATATATACACACACTTTATTTTTATTTTTTTTAATTGCATCAATTATATAAATAGAAAAAGAAATGTCAGTGAGCGGAAACCGCCACAATAAGAATAAGAATAGTGCAACCAAACAGAACCCAGCGAGAGTGATTAAAAGTATATTTATTGGACACCGCCACAATGAACATGCACAATGCATTGGGCTCGCTGCATGCGGCAATGGCTCCCGCGGGAAGGCGAGGCCTCTATTAGCATCCATTTGGAGTTGTGAGTATATTTATTACAATCAGGCCAAACCTTCCAAAAATTCTTAATGGCTGTCACGCTCAGAATGCTGATAAGGATGCAACTGCATCATATATATCCCTGATAGAATAGAACCCAACATTTTACCTCTGGATTGTCAATAATTCAAAAGCAGCTCTGGAATCTATCAAAGGAATGATAGCGAGTGGCGATTAAATATAACGCGCTGCAAATCAAATGCATTTTAATTGGCCTGTCATCCTCCACACCTCCAGCCCAGACATGTCCGACAGCAGTAACTTCAAATAAAAATGAATTTTTATGATTGGTACATCACTCACCATGGGTTAATTGGAACAGCTTAAAAGATATGCTGCTGTGTCCTAAGTATCACGATTTCTGGGTCGACTGTGCAGGGGTTTTACTCAACTTTTTGGCCAAATGGGCAAGAAGGGTTCCCTAGGCCCTAACTAATCGCATTACAAAAACACTATTTTGTGATTACTCACCTGTAAAATGGGTATTATAAGTATGTCACACACCCCGCTTCCAATATTCATGACATATGGGTTATGTCCAGTAGAGGGTGAACTTCTGCAGAGATGACAGGAAAAAAAGAAGCCCCTCCCAGTCCATAAATACCTGGGACCTCCCACACATTCCCCAGTATAGGAAAGCAGTAAGGGGACCAGGAAGAGTCAAATTCAACAAAAAAGTTTACAATAAAAGGCTCACCATATAAAGGATCCAGAATACAATCAGGGCGGGATGAAGCGGGGTGTGGGACATACTTATAATACCCATTTTACAGGTGAGTAATCACAAAATGGTATTATTCCAGGTATGTCACACATCCCGCTTCCAATATTCATGACTTATGGGACATCCAATAGCAGTGTCCAACATGGGTGGGGATCCCAAAAAAGGCAATAATGCAAATTTAAACCACTGCAGCTTGCAGAACCTTGCGGCCAAAAACAGCATCCGCTGAGGCCCGCACATCAACCTTATAAAACTTGGAAAAAGTATGAACAGAAGACCAAGTAGCGGCCTTACAAACTTGTTCAACAGAGGCCTGATGCTAAAAAGCCCAGGAAGCCCCAACAGCACGAGTAGAGTGAGCAGTGATCTGAAAAGGGGGAACCCTCCCCTTGGCATTATAGGCCCCAACAATGGCCTGACGTATCCATTTACTAATGGCAGACTTGGCAGGCGCCAAACCCTTCCGGGGCCCGGAGGGCACCACGAACAAGGCGTCCATCTTACGAAAGGAAGTAAGTAGCCACCAAATAGTACTTCACACAACGAACCACATCCAAAGAATGCAGGACCCTCTCCTTGTCATTGCTAGGCCTAGGACACAAGGAAGGGAGAACTACATCCTGATTGAGATGGAAGGCAGAAACCACCTTAGGAAGGAAATCTGGCTTAAAACGAAAAACCACCTTGTCCTGGTGTCTCTCAAAGTAAGCGGCTTGAATGGAAAGAGCCGCCAACTCAGAGACACGCCGAACAGAGGTAATAGCCACCAAAAAGGCAACCTTTTGTGTAAGCATAGAAAGTGCAACATCCTGCATTGGCTCAAAGGGAGGCCCCTGGAGGGCCGACAGAACCAAATTAAAATCCCAAACGGGCAACAAGGGCTTTCTAGGGGGCCGCACATGAGTGACCCCCTGGAAAAAGGTCCTAACCAAGGGATGCAGAGCAAAGGACCTTTGAAAGAAGACCGCCAGGGCAGAAACCTGCCCTTTCAAGGTACTAAGCTGGAGCCCCAGGTCCAGACCGTGTTGAAGAAAATCCAAAATCCTAGGAATCGAAAATACCCTGCAAGGCAATGTCCTAGCCTCACACCAGTCAATATAAGACCTCCAAGTCCTGTAGTAGATGTTAGAGGAAGATCTCTCCCTAGCTCTAACAAGTGTCTGAATCACAGCATCAGACAAACCTTCCTCCTTTAAGATGGAGGTTTCAGCAGTCATGCCGTCAAAGCCAGCGTTTGTAAATTGGGGTAACAAAGTTGACCTTGAGTGATCAGATCCGGAAACGGGCAACCTGTACTTATCTACCGCCAGCCACACAATGTCTGCGAACCAAACCTGTCTTGGACACCTTGGGGCCACCAGAATTGCTGGCGCACCCTCTAGAGCCAGCTTGCGCACCACTTTGCCCACCATGGAGAAGGGGGGAAACAGGTACAAAAACCCCAGATCCCTCCAGGTAAGAGACAAGGCGTCCACTGCCAGGGCCAGAGGATCCTGAGACAGAGACACAAATGCCGGGAGCTTGTGATTGTGACGTGAGGCAAAAAGATCCACCTCCGGAATCCCCCACTTGTGACAGAGGGACCGGAACACATTGTGGTTGAGTGACCATTCCCCTCGGCGAGAGAATCCCCTGCTCAGGGAGTCAGCCTCCGTGTTCTCCACACCCGGAATGTACACTGCTGAGATGCATGGGACATTGCTCTCCGCCCATGCAAGAATCAGAGAAACTTCCCTGAGGGCACTCCCGCTGCGAGTCCCTCCTTAGTGATTGATGTAAGCGACCGCAGTCCGATTGTCTGATCGAACCTGAACCGGTAGACCCTGGAGGTGATGCGTCAAGCGTGACAGAACCAACCGAATAGCTCTCAGCTCCAAGACATTGATGGGGGTGTGGGCCTCCCGAGGACCCCACAGCCCCTGGAACTGATGTTCCTTCCAGGAACCACCCCCCTGCCCGACAGGCTGGTATCCGTGGTGACCGTCTCCCAACAAGGGGTCAGAAAGGACCTGCCTCTTAGAAGATTCCTTGGTTCCAGCCACCACTGAAGAGACTGCCGAACCCGGGGAGACATCAGAAATGACTGATCCAATGACAGCAGACATCTGCCCCAAGCCAACAGTAAATGGAGCTGAAGCGACCTCATGTGGAACTGAGCAAAGGGAACTGCCTCGAAGGAAGCCACCATCAATCCCACTAGTCTCATCTCTAGCCGGATAGACAGGCGAGGGTTGGACAGGAGAAGACGTATCAGATCTTGAACCATCTGCACCTTCAACTGAGGTAGGAACACCCTGGACTGAACAGTATCCAGATTCATGCCCAAAAACGAAATCCCCCTTGACGGGGATAGAGAAGACTTGGGATGGTTGGTCACCCAGCCGAACCTCTCCAGCATCGTCACCACCGTCCTGGTGTCTAGCTCCGTCTCTCAGAGAGGATGCCGTAATGAGGAGGTCGTCTAGATACGGCACAATGCGAATGCCCTGGGCTCTGAGGAGGGCCATTATGCCCGCCAGCACCTTGGTGAAAACCCTTGGTGCCAAGGTCAGCCCGAAAGGGAGGGCAACAAACTGAAAATGCTGATCTCCCACCACAAACCTGAGAAATCTCTGGTGTCCTGGGAAGATTGGTACATGAAGGTAAGCATCCTTGATGTCTATGGACGCCATGAAGTCCCCCTGACGAAGAGAAAGGATGGCTGAGCGCAACGTCTCCATGCGGAACTTCTTGGTTCGAATGAACCTGTTGAGAAGCTTCAGATCCAGAATGGGTCTTATGGATCCATCCTTTTTGGGAACCGTGAAGAGGTTGGAATAATAGCCCCGGCTTTTCTCCGAGAAAGGCACCAGGCATATGACCTCCATATCTAGAAGATTTTTTACTGCCCACAGGAGCCCCTGTGCAGCCCCGGGATCCGAGGGCACCTGAGATCTGAGGAATCTGTGAGGAGGCCGGTACTCGAACTCCAGTTTGTACCCGGAAGAGACCACTTCCAAGATCCATTTTTCTGTGACCTCCCGGGCCCAAACCTGGAAGAAGTGTCGCAGCCGTCCCCCCACCCACAAGGGTGAGGGCGCCCCCTCATTGCTGAGCTGGCTTGGCAGCGGGCTTGGAACCCCAGGCAGGTCCAGGACGAGCACGTCTTCTGCCTCTGTTCCAGGAATCACCTCTGAAGGTAGAGTAGGCAAAACCTCTGCCTGCTCTGGCACCGCGAAAGGAAGGATTAAAGGAGCCTGCCCCCCGAAGGGAGCGTTGTTGCTTCTTACGTTGTGGTAACTTTCCCCCTTCTGCCACCGAATCCAACTTATCTCCAAACAGCCGCATACCCAGGAAGGGTAGCCCTGTAAGTGATTTCTTAGCCACAATGTCAGCCGCCCATTGGCACAACCAGACCGATCGGCGACCGAGGTTCTACTACACATGCATATTGTGTCATCCAAGGCGGATAAAACAAAAGACATGAACAAATCACACCACTTAAGGGCTGTGAATTCTTCACTGGCCGGATTAAGCTGGGAACCACTCAACAGGTCCCTAACCACAGACCTGGTAGCCACAGCCGTGAGCGCAGATGCACAAACAGGCCGCAAGGCTGAACCCACACTAGCAAAGGCATGGCAGGCCATTTGGTCCATGCATGTTTCTCCTCACCATCTTTAAGAGCGGTGGCGTCCGGAGAATGTACAACAGAGGTGTTGGACAATCCCAGAACGGGCGCATCAACCTCAGGAGGAGATGACCAGTGCTTCACCGCGTCCACCGGAAAGGGATACTTCCTATCCCATCCCTGAGGAACACCGGGGAGCCGGCTAGGTCTCTCCCATTCCTTAAGGATCATGCTTTCAAAATGATTCTTATTTGGGAACTCCAAGCGAGGCTTAGAAGTCCCAAAGAATTCCCCTTTCTGCGGACGGGACTCCGCTGGAGGAGAAATATCCAGCACCTTAAATTAATGGGCCAGGACTTTGGGGGTATCCACGGCATCCCCCTGCGCCTGCCCAGTATCAGCATCAAAAAACTGCTGATCCTCAGCATCAGATTCAGCAAACAATTCCCCCTCCTCAAGCGGGGAATAATCAGACCAATCAAGGGAATCATAGTCATCAAAATCCAGTACCGGCGCGGCCGGCGACAGATGCCTTCTCTTAGCTGGGGCCTTTCTGGCCACAGAGCTAGAAATCAATTTTTCGATGTTGGCCAGCCTAGCACAAACATCAGAATGCGACTCCCCGCTAATGACAGTGTCACTTGGGGTACGGATAAGGCGGGGTGGAGTAGGAGATGAGACGGGCGGCACGGACCCAGACGCCTGGGACCCCGACTGCCGGCGTTATGGCCTGTTGAGCACATGGTATGCAAAATTAGTACATTCTCCCCCGTAAGGGGTACCCCACAACCCACGCACTGCCGGGATTGTCCCGAAGGGAGCCCGTGCCCAGTATCCTGGGGAGCCTCCATATGGTGATTTTAAGGTAGTCGCAATGACCAGAGGGAATTACGCTGATTAAGCTACCCGGGATGCCCCTTTAAGTCCCTAGTGGGAGGATTTTTAAGACCCTAATTTAATAACCAAGGGACCCTAGGACCGGTAGAACCCCCTTTTTTATACTGATAGGGAGTCCTCCTGAAAGACACAATGTGAAGATAAGAAAAGGCACACATCAGCAAGGCCATACAACCAAGTGCAATAATAATAGCAAACATGTAGTATATAAATGAATATATAAAACTGTGGGCCAAAGCTGCCCCACCGCACAGGAAAAGGGGGCACGCGGCAGCATAATATAAAGAAAGGGGGGCCCCGCAGGGCACTCACAGCTTCTGTAATGGCATCCGGCCAGGCAGCAGCAGAGACAGGAGAGAGAAGAAGGGCGGGCCAGGTCGCGCCTGGCCCCGCCCCCCTTCCCCCAAGCAGAGAAGGGCGCGCAATCCAGCAAATGGCTGGGCTCCGCGATGCGCCGGAGACAGGGGTGGAGGCGGACCGCCGCGAGCGTGCCGATCGCCCGGCCCCGCCCCCTGCCCTAGCGATCTGAGGGGGTGAAGCTCTCTCTCAACGCAATGGCCTCCAACATGCGGCCAGAGAACAAGTCACGCACACAGTGTACAAGATGCACCAAACACACACACTCACATAAAAAAAAAATCAGCATAATAAAGGGAAAGTGCCCCCCCCCCCCCCCACTGGAGGGGAACAGGGAGACACGGAAGGGGCGGAATCCCATGCTACAGGGTAGTAAAGGGATAACAGGGACGGGGAATCCCAAACCAGGATCACCAACCTGGAAACCGCCTACCCCTTAATTTCGGGACTCACGGGGGAGCATGGCTCCCTATAAGTACACCAGCAGAGGTGCAGCCTACCCTTGCCCAGACCTACAGCCAAGGCTGGGGGGCATAGGGATTTAAATAAACAAGGTCCGGGCAGAAATAGGGACAAATTGGCCGGGTGTAAACCCAGCTTACCTGCAAGGAAGAACACAGCCATCTTCTGACTTGCTCGCCATCTGCAGAGACGATTACTGGGCAATGTGTGGGAGGTCCCAGGTATTTATGGACTGGGAGGGGCTTCTTTTTTTCCTGTCATCTCTGCAGAAGTTCGCCCTCTACTGGACATAACCCATATGTCATGAATATTGGAAGCGGGGTGTGTGACATACTTGGAATAACAAAGCATATTCATCAAATCATTGAGCCCCAGGTGTGGACCTCCCATCGCCATTCCTTTCACTTCAGCCTCACAACAGCAAAGCTGGAGAGTCTGCTGCTCCTTTGCAGCCTCTTGGTAGCATTGAATGACAAGCATTCAAAAAGGGGTATATTTTGGGATACTGATCTATCGATCGGTCAAAGTTGGGCAACAAAGCATAGATAGGGAACGCTTCCTGCTCAAGGCAGTGTCAGATCTGTCAGTAGAATTCAATTTTTAGAAGATTTGTTCCAATGTTGCATAAGCCGATGCTCAAACCATTGTTACATTTAGTTTCCATAATTCTTTACGATCTCCCTTTTCATCCATCAGCTCGTTAAATCCTTAGGCAGAGCCCCGGCCGTTGGTGGAGGGAACGGAGAAATAATGAGCGTCTCGAACCTTTACGACTTATTAGCAAGAATATTCTGTGTTATTTCAGGATTGATGCCGCACGGCGCCATTTTAATGGGTTAGGGTCATCACAATGCCTTTGTCAATCCAGGAAGAGCAGATTTATTAGCATGTGGTGCAGGAAAAGAAATAACCCAGAAAGAAATCAAGAATAATGTTGGAAGGGGAATATCGCATTATGAGGTCACAAATGAGACCAGCGCTTTCTCCAGACTGTCAAATAAGAGAAACGGATTCTGCCTGACCTTTACACCATCTGGGAAGCACGCACAAAGCTTTGTACAGGGGGCTCTGTGCTGCCAATTAACTAGGAACCTCCAAAGTGCGTCCAGAAGGCCCAAATCCAAGACTGCCGGAGAAAAGGCAAAATTGGAAATAATCTGCCCTCAGACCACAGATCACCAGAGAATAGTGTTTCTAAGGAAAAAAAGAAAATGCATTTATTTACGTACAAGAAGAAAATGAATATTCCAACAACCTGGAGTCTCTGTACAGTCCAGGATTGACAGGGTCTCCAAAACATCAAAAAAATGTCAGGGCACACTGGGATTTGTAGTTTTATGAAAGCTTGGAAAATATCAGTATTGAGAAACATGAATTTCTGGCTAGTGTAAACCTTCTAGGTGAACCAAAAGTCAGCGTTTGCCCATCTTGAGTTTTGGGTTACTTCCCCAGGGATCTCAATTTGGGATGCCCCGCTGTATGAAACACCCTGGGATTACCGATTGCCGGGGATGTGGTCCTGGTCTGTATATGTGCTGTGGGATTGCCAGAAAAGTATGGTTTATGTGGATACCCGGGGCACACAGCTGGGCATCTCAATCAGGATGCCCCGGTGATAGGCCACCACTGAAGTGTTTAAGATTTCCGTGCCGACTCTAAATGTTTTAGTCCTCTTTAATTGGCCCCCAAATCTGAGATTATGCTGCTCCAGGTTTTGGTTTATGTGAACCCCTCCCCACACCCAAAATTGATGGGCTGTACCCCAGCCTGATCTGCTGCCATCTATACGGCACCAAATCCCGATTTGCACCATAAATAAAAAAGCCTATTTTTTGTTATTCATTCACTTTAAATGGCTGTTGTAAAGGTGGTACTTGATATAATAAAAATAAAAAGTGGCACCTGATTAAAAAAGAGCTGGGGGCCCTTGATCTAGATTACTCAGTGATATGACTCTTCAGTTACTCGAATTCTCTCAGTGATATGCTAGGTTGCTAAATAATAGTCTTTACTCTAGAATACTCATTAAAGAGGACTTCCTAACCAGTGGTACAAGTAGGTAGGACTCGAGATCCTATCAGGTGGTACTCTGCCAGGTTGCAGATTGATCAGTACCCAACCCTGATTTGATTTATAAGTAGCAAAATGTAACGAAAACTATATAACTATACTGTAATGCTCCAAGCAGTAATGAAAAAAAAATACAATTCTGTGAGTACTCACCTGTGGAATTGTTTTTACTATGCACAGCACGGCCTGTTTCATTTAATCCTTACTTCTGGGTATTCTGCCACAAGGTGGCGCAGTGGGCTGCAGAAAATTTGTGGCTCCTCCCGCCCATATAAAAACCAGGAATCACCCAATAGACCCCCAGTGTTGAAAAGCAGTTATACAAGAAGCTGGGAGCAATCAAGATAAAAAAGATAAAAGCCTCACACAACTAAACTTTGGAACAAATCACCATACAAAGGCAACCAAAGATAACAATAACAAGGGAGGGATGAAACAGGCCGTGCTGTGCATAGTAAAAACAATTCTACAGGTGCGTACTCACAGAATTGTATTTTTTCCTAATGCACAGCATGGCCCGTTTCATTTAATCCTTACTTCTGGGACATCCAATAGCAGTGTCCGTAAAAGTAGGGTGGGATCCCCAAAGAGTAACGGCAGGCAGTTCAAACCACTACTGCCTGAAGTACCTTGCGGCCAAAAGCAGCATCAGCTGAGGCCTTAACATCAACCTTGTAGAACTTGGAAAAAGTATGAACAGAAGACCAAGTGGCCTTACAAACTTGTTCAACAGAAGCCTGGTGCTGAAAAGCCCAAGAAGCACCAATAGCTCGAGTGGAATGAGCAGTAACACGGAAGGGAGCTTCCTTCCCTTTAGCAGAATAGGCTTGCACCACCGCCTGACGGATCCACTTGCTGACAGTAGATCTGGCCGGAGGCAAACCCTTCCTAGGTCCAGTAGGAAGAACAAAAAGAGCATCAGCTTTCCTAAAGGACTCAGTAGCAACCAAATAAAACTTCAGTGTCCTGACAACATCCAGAAAATGAAAGGTCCGTTCCTTAGAATTAACAGGGTTAGGACACAAGGAAGGTAAGACAATGTCCTGATTGAGATGGAAAGCAGACACAACCTTGGGCAGGAAATCTGGTTTAAGTCGGAACACTACCTTATCCTGATGCCTCTCAAAATATGGAGGTTTAATGGAGAGCGCCGCCAGCTCAGAAACACGCTTGGCCGAAGTAATAGCCACCAAAAAGGCCACCTTAGGAGTCAGAAAGGGCAATGCAGCCACACGTATAGGTTCAAAAGGAGAACCCTGTAGAGCAGACCACACCAAGTTTAAGTCCCAAACCGGTAGCACAGGCTTACGTGGCACATGAGTAACTCCCTGGACAAAAGTCTTAAGCCTGTGATTGGCAAAAGATCTTTGGAAAAAAATTGCCAGAGCCAACAGCTGCCCTTTGAGGGTACTAAGTTGAAGGCCCGAATCCAAACTATGTTGTAAAAACTCCAGAATCCTGGGGATAGAAAACACCCGACAAGGAAGAGACTTTGACTCACACCAGGCAATACAAGCATGCCAGACTCTGTAGTAAATACAAGACGAGGATTTCTTCCGAGCCCGAATCATGGTATCAGCAACAGAGGCCGGCAACCCCTTGCCCATCAAGATGGAGGTTTAAGCAGCCAAGCCGTTAAAGCCAGCGTTTGTAAATTGGGATGGCGCAGCTGTCCCTGAGTGAGAAGATCTGGATCCTTGGGCAAGACGTACCAATCTACTTCCAACTGCACGACGTCTGCGAACCACACCCTCCTCGGTCAACAGGGGGCCACCAGAATGGCTGGTACCCCCTCCTGGGCTATCTTGCGCAGCACCCGGCCCAGCAGAGGAATTGCTAGCGCATCCGTGGCGAAGGCCAGAGGATCCTGTGACAGGGAGACAAATCTTGGAAGCTTGTGACGGGACGCAAACAGGTCCACATCCGGCTGACCCCAGCGGCGACACAGGGCGTGAAAGACCTTGTTGCTGAGAGACTGTTCCCTAAGCCGAGACGTCCCTCTGCTCAGGGAGTCCGCCTCCTGGTTCTCCACCCCCGGAATGTAGACCGCCGAGATGCAGGGAACATTCTCTTCCACCCAAGACAGTATCAGGGACACTTCTTTGAGGGCTCGCTTGCTCCGAGTCCCTCCCTGATGACTGATGTAGGCTACCGCCGTCTGGTTGTCCAAGCAGATCTGAACAGCACGACCACGAAGGTGTGGAGTCAACTGGGAGAGAACCAACCTGATCGTCCACAGTTCTAGAATGTTGATGGGTGCGTGGGCCTCTTGGGGGCCCCACTGACCCTGGAATTTCAGAGACTTCCAAACTCCCCCCAACCGGTCAGACTGGCATCTGTGGTGACAATCTCCCAGCACAAAGGCAGAAAGGTCCTGCCCACCAGAAGATTCCTCGAGTCCAACCTCCAACCACCACGAGAGAGACTGCCCGGCCAGAGGGGACAGAGCAAATTCCCGATCCAGGGACACAGGGTCCCGATCCCAAACTGACAAGAGATGCAACTGAAGAGAATGAGCAAAGGGAACCGCCTCGAAGCAGGACACCATCAGGCCCACTAACGGCATCCCCTACCAAATGGAGGTATGAGGACACAAGAGCAGGGCCCGTGCCTGCATCTGAAGGCCCTCCACTTTCTGCTGAGGGAGAAATACCTTGAGCTGAGAGGTATCCAGAGTCATGCCCAGGAAGGAGACAGTGAAGACTTGGGATAGTTGATCACCCAACCCAAAGGACTCAAGCCTCAGGAATCTCTGATGACCTGAAAAGATTGGTACGTGGAGATAGGCATCCTTGATGTCCACAGTGGTCATGAAGTCGCCCGGCCGAAGGGAACTGACAGCTGAGCGTAGCGTCTCCATGCAAAAGTGCTTGAACCGGACAAACCTGTTGAGACCCTTCAAGTCCAGGATGGGCCTCAGAAAAACGTCCTTTTTGGGCACTGTGAATAGATTGGAATAGTACCCCTGACCCTGTTCCTGGTGATACCTGGTGGTACTAGACATGACCCCAGATTCCAACAGACGTTGAACTGCTAGGCGCAACCCCTGAGCTGACAGGGGATTCAGAGAAATCCAGGATCTGAGAAATCTTGGGGGCGACCAGGCTGCAAACTATCTTGTAACCGAGGACACCACCTCCTGAATCCACCGGTCTGAGACGCGAAGCTCCTAGACGTGGGCAAAGAGCCGAAGCCGTTCCCCCACCCGGATGGGTGAGGACACCTCCTCATGCCTGAGGGGCCTTGGGAGGGGGTTTAGGCTTGGATCCCCAAGAAAGACCGGGATGACTACGGGATCTGCCACGGCCCCAAGAGTCTCTGCAGCTACCAGAGCAGTGTGCGCCACGACCTCCCCTTGAGACACGAAAGGTGGAGGTGGGACTGCTTCCTACGCTGAGGGAGCCTACCATCCTTGGCCAGCACATCCAGACGCTCACCAAAGAGACGAAGCCCCGTGAAGGGAAGCCCGGTGAGGGACTTCTTAGCTGCAGTGTCAGCTGCCCACTGGCGCAACCAAACAGACCGGCACATAGCCACCAAGAGAGCCGAGGCCCTACAGCCCAGCCGGACGGCATCATCCATGGCAGCCAGCACAAAGGCAACAAAATCAGAGCAAAGCAAGAGGTCCCTATAATCCTCCTTTCCCCTACCAGACATGGCGCCATCAGCAAGGCGCTTGAGCTTCCTCTTAATGGCAATGGCCGCGGCACAGACCGGACGCAGCCCTTCCCCTACAAAGGTGAAAGTATGACAGGCCAGCTGATCCAGACACCGGTCCGCGCTGTCACGCAGAGTAGTAGTGTCAGGGGACGGCATGACCGAAGTGTTAGACAACCTAGAACCGGAGCGTCCACCTCAGGAGGGCACGACCAGCGATTGACCAGATCAGCCGAAAAGGGATACCTTCTGTCCAATCCCTTGGGCACCGTGGGCAATCTGTTAGGACGTTCCCACTCCTTGAGTACCATATTGGAGAAATGGCCCTGCTCCGGGAACTCCAAGTGTTTGCCAGGGCGAAAGAGCTCACCCTTCTTCCTCTTCGCTGCCTTAGGGGGGGCGATGTCTAATGTCTCAAAGATGGCCGACAACAGTCTATCAGTGTCATCAGGGAGCCCGGTATCCTCATCAGGGGAGGACCCCAGGTCACTGTCATAACCTTCCTGATGGC
Organism: Gastrophryne carolinensis; assembly: GCA_027917425.1. NCBI lineage: Eukaryota > Metazoa > Chordata > Amphibia > Anura > Microhylidae > Gastrophryne > Gastrophryne carolinensis. The sequence continues at coordinate 191,100,736 of CM051241.1, forward strand.
CCCCAGAGGAGTCTGAATCATGGAAAAGTTCCCCCTCCTCTAGAGAATCATGGCCACCAAACACATCAAGGCCCTCATCCTCCTTGGCAAAGAGGGACGGTACGGTGTCAAGATGCCGCTCCTTGCCCACCACAGGTCGGGCCAGCTGACTTTCAATGCTGGCCCCGTGTAGTGCCAGATCAGATTGGGACCCCCTGCTAGTATCCCCCTCACTGGGGGCTAAATGAAGGCCCGGGGGAGTAAGAGATGCCGGAGGGAGCACAGAACTGGGAAGAGAAGCTCTCGCCCCAGCCTGGTCCGCAATAATACTCCGGGCGCATGGCACACAAACTGCGACACCACCACTCAAAGGGGATGCCCCGCACATGACACATAGCCGAGGTTGCCCCCAAGCACGCTATCCCCAGAAGCCTCCATATGGTGATTATCACAGGCACAATCACAGGCACAATTATCACAGGCACAGTATCCCGCAGCACATGCCCCAACAAGAAAAAACCCCATGGAAGACTCACGGACCAAAGAGCGCAGCATGCGCAGCACACACAGGCGACCGGAGAACAGCCTAAAGATCCATGGAGGGTAGATCAGGAAAAGCAGAGTCACCGCCGCAGCCCACGCTGAAAAGGAGCCTCCGGAACTCAGATCACAAGCAACGCAGCATGCAGACAAGATGGCGCCGCAAGCGAGCACCTCGAGGGGCGGGCCGCGGGGGTATGACACGATACTTGTCAACCCCCAGCACCGCCCCCACGAAGAGCGCGAAAAACGCCGCCCACGTGACCAGGCGCCTGCGCCATGACAGACAGTCTAAAAAGGGACCCAGAGGGGAGGGAGGGGGGGGGGGAAAGACACCCAACAGGGGAAGGAGGCAAGACAAAAACACAGGGTAGACTGGCTAGGAACACAAGTCCCCAAGCACAACTCACCCCTACACTAGAACGACAGCAGTGCTTCTTCATCCCTCAGCATGCTCACCATAAAAAGCCTATGGCCGGCTACCCTTTGTTGCACAGGGTCTGCGGCTCGGAGCAGCACTCCCCGAGCACCTGATCCCAGTGCTCCCCTACCATCACCCGATCCGACAGCCGAGGCTGGGAGGAACATAGGGTCCGGAAGTGGGTGGAAATAGGCTTGCAGGGCCGCAGGCTTGGTTGCCCTGCTCGCCTGCGAAACATAGAGAGCCATCTTCGCAGTATGACTGCAGAGAAAACACTAGGGGTCTATTGGGCGATTCCTGGTTTTTATATGGGCCGGGAGGAGGCACAAATCTTCTGCAGTCCACTGCCCATCTTGTGGCGGAATACTCAGAAGTAAGGATTAAATGAAACAGGCCGTGCTGTGCACTAGGAAAAATGTGGCATTCCCCTATGCCATTCCCCATAGGCAGTGTGGCATTCCACCCTCCCATTCCCCATAGGCAGTGTGGCATTCCCCTATGCCATTCTCCATGGGCAATGTGGCATTCCCCTATGCCATTCTCCATGGGCAATGTGGCATTCCCCTATGCCATTCTCCATGGGCAATGTGGCATTCCCCTATGCCATTCTCTATGGGCAATGTGGCATTCCCCTATGGCATTCTCCATGGGCAATGTGGCATTCCCCTATGCCATTCCCCATGGGCAGTGTGGCATTCCACCCTCCCATTCCCCATGGGCAGTGTGGCATTCCACCCTCCCATTCCCCATATAGGCAGTGTGGCATTCCCCCATCCCATTCCCCATATAGGCAGTGTGGCAATCCCCCCATCCCATTCTGCATATAGGCAGTGTGGCAATCCCCCCAAGCCCCCCAGAAAAAAAGTATACTTACATGAATGCTGTCCCGACTCTGGCTTCTGGTGCCACCACTGCCTCTCGGCCAGGACTGTTTTGTGTTTTTAAGACAGTTTTAAATGATGACAACCCATACATACCACCCAGGTGGTACTTGAGATGTTTAGCAAATAGAAAAAGGTACCTGATGAAAAATTGTTGGGTACCCCCTGGACTAGAGCTTTTATTTGTAACCACTTGCAGCTATTTAACCACTAGCTTCTAACTTCTGGATGAAAGGTGCGTATGGGGTGCTTCAGTTTTTCTAGACCGTAGGTGCGGATGGGGCTCCCAAGACTGACATGTACTGAACTCATCATCAAAGCAAAGTACGATTAAAAAATATTAGGCAAGGAAAAAATACATTTGATTAAGCCATAGGGGATAGTTGAAGTTGATGGGCTTCCCCAGACCTGAACATCACATCACCAAATCTAGGTGTAATAAACTATCCTAATTGCTAAATTGTGCACATCTTTTTTAATTCTTTAGTATTAGTGTGTGTTTGAAGAACTCCCTGTGGTAGAACCAGTTTTTTTTTTGTTTGTTTTTTTTTTTGAGGGGGGGGGGGGGCTTACACCCTATTATCCCCTTTACAGATGCCTTAAACACATACACACTTCCAGCTTAAATATACAGCTCAGATTCCAGCATCAATCCTGACATATCTTCATTCTTTCCTATCTTTTCACTGCTGTGCCCTCAATATTGCGCCACCATTTATCCAATCATATCACCTCTGTACTGCACCCACAACAGTGATATATTGCAATCAAACCCTGATGGGCAAGCAATAAGCCGTCTATTAAAGTCTCGTTATTTAAACCATCCAGCGATCCTCTGTCATTCTTTATCTGTCACAATGAGCCATCCAGAGTTCCATTAGGCGTTATCAGCTGAAGATTTTACACCGTAAGAGCAAGCAGCAACACTTACCTCTATGCTTTTTTTTTTGTGTTACCTTTCAGCTGACGACGCAGAGGTGGAACAAAAAAAAAAATCAATTTAGGAATTTATGCAAATGAGCAGCAAATTGCTTAATAATATTCTGACAAGACAGGCGCCATTATGAAGGTCACCGGCATAAAGGGGAGAGATTAAATTACCGCTGATAATGGGACACGTCTTTACATTCAAACCGCAAGAAAAATGTCATCAGCGGGCGTATTTTATCACCAACAGTCCGGCGCAAGGGGAGCAGCATGGTAAAGTCATTTTTCCTCCACCTGGGCTCTGGCCAAAAAGTTCAGAATATCAAAATTTAACAAGCTGAAATAGGCTTTTCATTACCGCAACATAAAAGGCGAGCAATGCAGTCAGGCCTACAGATGTACCAATCAAGCACAGGAACACATTTTAATACACTGCTCCAGGGCGTTAGGTTGCATGTTAAAGAATGCTGCATCTGTACCCAAAGGCAGGAAAAAAGACAGATAAAATAAGAAGCCTTTGTACATGGAAAACACAGGTGGCAAGGCCCACTACCGGGAACAACTTAAAAAGGAACAAAACTCAAGATTTTCAGCTTGTTCCTCCTAGTCAGGGCATCCTTGACAGAGGCATGTCGAAAAGGTGAGTGGATCAGGTGATGTGGGGGGGCTTTACACAGCAGAGTCTTAGACTCGAGGAGGGGGTTCCACTTTAACCCTTTAAACGCCAGCCACGTAAATTTTACGTGGCTGCCTCTCCAACAGTTAAACGCCAGCCACGTAAAATTTACGTGCCTGACTTTCCCCAGTAAAAAAAAAAAAAGTAAAAATAAAAGACACTTACCTGACCCCTCGTTCGATCCGGTCGGGTCTCCTCTTCAGCCAGAGGGGCTCCGATCGCCCATCGGGGCTCCTCCGGCTGCAGGGGAGGGCCCGGAACAGGGTGCCCCCCCCCCGTTTCAGCAGCCGCCCGGTTTACTGTAAAAAAAAAACAAAAAAAAAAAAAAACAGTCACCTACCTTTGTCCCCGCCGGCTCCCGCAGGCTCTCCTCTTCACGGGGGGGGGGGCTCCGATCCCCCCCCCCCGCTCTTCTGTCTTCTGGAGGGGGCATAACAGCCCTCCTCCCTTGCTGTCTTCCGATGGCGGCCGCCATCTTTGGTGACGTCACGGGGCGGGGCCAGATGACGTCACCGCCGGGTGTCATCGGGGCACCCGGCAGTTCGTCTCTCAGATGCCGGTGACGGCTGGGAGGGGAAGGAGGGAGGCGATCCTCCGATCGCCTGCCTCCCCCCTTCTCTGCCCAGCCGTCACTGACAGCAGATCGCCGCGGGACACAGAAGATGAAGATCGGAGGTGAGTAAAGTAAAAGTTTTTTTTTTTTTTTTAATAAACTTTTTTTAAAAAACGTGTCTTGTCTTTTTTTTACCTTTTAACCCTTTGTGAACTGGTAAGGGGTCCATGTGACCCCTTATACCAGTTCACAGGGCTCGGGGGTCTGGCAAGTCACCTGCGCTAGCGGGTGGCTTGCCATTAACCCCCGGCACCCCCATTACCTGCCTCCCCAAAGGCCAGGGGGGGGCAGAAGAGCCCGGGCCCACATGGGCTATGTGGGCTCGTAGGCTGCAGGGTGGGGGGGCCACAAAAGCTGGCCCCCCCACTCTGTGCCTACAAGCCCCCATAGCTGGTCCCGGGCTGGTTACTGTGGGTAAGGGGGACCCCACGTCAATTTTTTTTTTGATTTTTAAGGGTTTTTAACCCTTAAAAATCAAAAAAAAAATGGGGTCCACCCCCCCTGGGAGGGGGGACCCTATGTCATTTTTTTTTTTTGATTAACCCTTTGTGTTCTGTCATCCAGCAGCTATAAAAGGCTTCTAGCAAGTGAGCAGAAGCCAGTGATCGCCGAGGGACAGAGTGCTCCAGGATGGATGGGAGGTGAGTACAGTGTAAAAAAAAAATAAAAATTAATAAAATATTTTTTCTCTTTTGTGTGTCTGTGTGATTATTTACTTTTAACCCCTTGTGAACTGGTAAGGGGTCCATGACCACTATACCAGTTCACAAGGCTGGGGGGATGGCAAGCCACCTGCGCTAGCGGGTGGCTTGCCATTAACCCCCGGCACCCCCATTACCTGCCTCCCCAAAGGCCAGGGGGGGGCAGAAGAGCCCGGGCCCACATGGGCTATGTGGGCTCGTAGGCTGCAGGGTGGGGGGGCCACAAAAGCTGGCCCCCCCACTCTGTGCCTACAAGCCCCCATAGCTGGTCCCGGGCTGGTTACTGTGGGTAAGGGGGACCCCACGTCATTTTTTTTTTGATTTTTAAGGGTTTTTAACCCTTAAAAATCAAAAAAAAAAATGGGGTCTCCCTCCCCTGGGAGGGGGGACCCTATGTCATTTTTTTTCTCGATTTAACCCTTTGTAGTGTGGATGGTTTTTGTGTTTTTTTTTGTGAATGTTATAAAATACTTGTTTCAGTTAGGGGGGGTCTCCTGGGCAGGAACGGGGGGCTACCGATAAATATGTGGTACCGTTCTAATCGGTAGAAATGGGGCTTTCACATGCAATATGATTTTCCTTAATAAAATACATTTTTTATTTAAAATAAAGGAGTCAATTTTCTAAAAAAAAAAATTTTATTTTTTTTTTTTTTTTTTTCACTTAATAATATTGTAAAAAAAAAAAAAAAAATTACAAACAAGACATTTCATGTTAAAGTCTAAACTCTGCTGCAAAAAAAAAATATATAATTTTTCTGAAAGTTCCAGCAAAAATGGCGCAAAACATGTCGCAAAACATGACGCAAAATGGGGAAAAATGGCCTGTCAACAGAGGGTGACAAAATCTCAAGTAGGCTGGCAATTAAAAGGGTTAATAGTACCTATGCATGTTGGGTATTGTTCTGTTCGGGGGACCTTGCGCTTTCAGACTTAGCTTGTTTTTTCTGGTTTGCATATTTAGATTTTAGGAAAAGGTGTTTTTTATTCAGCTTTTTTATAAATTTTTTAGGGAAACCCTGCGCAACCAAAGAATTCTTTGAGGAATTAATTCCAGAAAGATGAGCCCACTACAGCAAGCTGGGTACCCTTAGAAAGCTTAACGTGTGTACTTTCAGGGAATATATGGTTTATGGGGGATATTCCAAATGTAAAGGGTTGTTTTGGTTGAAAAATCGCAAGGTGCGCACTTTGTCTGCAGAGCTGAAATTTTCAAGTAAAATTACCGTTACGCACATGCTTTACTTTGGGGTGTTTGGCAACTCTTCCCTTGACAGAACCTATGCATGTTGGGTATCGTTCTGTTCGGGAGATGTTGCTTTTTCAGATTAAACTTGATTTTTCTTGTTTGTATATAGTTTTTTTAGGAAAATGTGGCTTTGATTCTGCTTTTTTATCCTTTTTTTAGGGAAACTCTTTGCAACCAAAGATTACGTTGAGGGATTACTTCCAGAAAACTATGGCCACATCCACAAGCCTGGTACGCCTAGAAAGCCTGAGGTGTGTACTTCCAGAGAATATATAGTTTGTTGGGGGTATTTTAAATGTAAAGGGTTGTTTTTCTGGAAAAACCGCAAGGTGCGCATATTGCATAGCATAGTTGTATTTTATCTGAAAATCTCCTAAAGCGCTGTTTCAGTTTGGGGGAGTCTCCTGGGCAGGAAAGGGTGTCTACCTATACATATGTGGTACCGCTGTAACCGGGAGAAATTGGGATTTCACACGCAATAAGATTTTATTGACAAACTTACATTTTTTATTCCAAAAAAAACTACAATATGTAAAAATTTTTTTTTTTTTTTTTTTGCACATATTTCACCCAAAAATATTAAGAATACACCTAACAAATGACAAACAAGACATTTCATGTTAAAGCCCAGACTCTGCTGAAAAAAACAATATATCATTTTCCTGGGAAATCCCTGGAAATCCCCTCAAAAATCACAGTTGAACAAGGGGAGCACAAAATAGTGCAAAATGGTCTGGCAACAAAGGGTGACAAAATCTCAAGGTAGGCTGGCGGTTAAAGGGTTAAAGGGACAGTCCAGACAACTAAAGCATGTCTCATGTGCCTCTCCTCCATTTCCACCAGCTCACTGAAGATGCTGAAGCTGGGCTCTCTCAAGTTTCATTTTTCCAAGACCACCCTCCAAATGTAGTCATACAGTTGCCCCTGTAGCTCAGACACCCTGATTGCTGGTGGTTTGAGTGTCAACACCAGCAATAACCGGATTACAACATGACCCAGGATTAGAACATACCAGTGTTCTACTCTTGGTCCTCCTGCATTATATAAGAAACGCGCCCGGGCCATGATCTGGTGATCGTTAATTTGCTAATTTGGTGTTGCATCATTAGGGTTTTGGCCTAAGGCTGACACAACCCTATCTGAAGTGAATAGAGGGCACAAAAAGGGAGACCATAAGTCCCCTATGCCCACTAGTAAGAAGTGGGTGACAGCAATGGCCCCTTTTGTTTTTTGAGTAAATGCAAAATAAGGATCCTTATTATTAACACAGCCAGTGTTCAGGGATTCTGGGTAGGAGGGATAGTGGAGATCTGGGTTGTGGAGGTGGTGGCCGGTGAGCATAGGGCACAATGCATATCGCGGTGATTAGAAACAAATCTCAGGGTAATGGTTTGCTGAAGAGCTCCTGGCAGCAAAGTGCTAGCTTGGCAAGAGGTGGCAGCGATGAGTATTATGTAGCAAGTACATCGATCTGCACTACCGGGACAGAGGACTTGGCCAAGAATAGCGCTTTCCTTGAAGTTTGCTTTTAAAGCGGACCTTAACCATAAATAAGAGCCTAATATGTTTCCCCCCACACTGTACATACAGATTGGTCACATTAAAAATCATCCTACCTGCATCTATTGCATTTTCTGAGACTTTAAACATCCAAGATGGCGGCCCATGGAGGTGCAGGTTGCCTGCAAACAGGAAGTGTCTTCTGACTGTCGCTCTGCATTCTGGGATTGCTGACCTTTTCCTGACCCCAGCTCTGCTCTGTCTGTGCAAAGCACAGCTATAACCCCGCCCCCCTGCACTTTTGACCCCTCTCCTCTCCTCGATATGGGATACTACTGAGCCAAGATGGCGGCGCCCGTATCTTAAAGTGCTGAACAGAGCTGCAGCCCAGTGAGGGAAATAATAAAAAGTAAATGAGTAAAAACCTTAAAAAGTGTAGATGCTGGGGAATAGTTTAAGGATTTGGGCTTTTCATTAAATGATGCTGAAGGTCCGCTTTAATTAAGCCGGCACCCTGGCAAAAGCCACCTGCTGCAACATTTGTGAATGGTCGGTGCGGGCACACTGCCTGTTAGAGGGAGGCGGAGGATGCGTCCGTCAGAGTCGCGGCTCTTAGATGCGCCGTGGGACCGGGAAGAGGTGAGTTGGCTGCGGCGATCTGGGGGGTTTCACACAGCAGGCCCCCCCAGATCGAGGGTCCCCCGGGGAAAGTACCAAAACCCAGGATAGTAAAAACTTTTGACTATCCTGGGTTTTGGTCCACTTTAAGACAAACCCATACCGCCAAGGGCAAATCTTCTGGCACCTGTTAGCTAGAATTAAATCAATATATTCTATATTCTATCAATAGAATAACTATGTTTTTGGGAACTACTGTACAATAACTGTAAATTTATGCCATGTTATCCCGCACCCAAAACAGGCCACTAGGCACGCTGAAGAAGCCGACAGGCGAAACGCATCCATGCGCTACATACTTGCTACAAACGAGGGCCCGCATCCTTGCTACAAACTGAGACTTTGACCCAACAGGAAGCTATAAATTTGGGAATAATCCCATAAACAAGCTCAATAAGAAAAGGACTTTACGGTATTTCTGTCAACCGGGCACAATCTTATACCCGGATATGTACAGCTATGATGAATTCATAAGAACATATTTATTGTATATATGTATATAGATTTTTTGCACTACTAATAAATTAGGTATTTACAAAGAAATAGGAATCGCACTGGACTTAATTGAGAGTAAAACTGGCACTTGGGAGCACCTGACCAAAACCCACGGGAAGGATCAAAGAGCATCCACTCAGTGGACAGGGACTCCCAAAAAGAAGTTTTTCTTCACCTCCTCAGCCCCTAGAATTAAATCAAACCTGCAGTCATAAATTATTGGGTTCTGCCTAGGAATGCCCCTAAGGCCTCCCTCACACCCCTAAAGTGCCACTCTGGTGCCCCATGTCCTAACTGACTCACATCTGCCCAGCAAAACCCCACTGGTCATGGCAGTCACATGGGGAGTGAAGCCACCACAGACCCAGTGAAGAAATCAACCCCACCTTACATTTAGATGGCTCTATGGTGAGGATGGCAGGTGAGCAAACAAGCAGTACATTTTTGAAACCTTGCCTTGGCATGGGGGGGGGATAATGCAGAGTAGGGCAGGCAGAGAAACATGATGGCTTACTTATCTCTGCTTCCAGTGCCTCACTCAGTTTTGGTTCTACAAATTAACCTCCTCAGTGGACGGGGTATCCCGTTGCTTGCCCTAAGTATATGTGCTCCCACATGCACAGTGGACAGTCAAGGTTGAACATATCATACTGTTGAATGTGGCTCATGGTAAGAATAGTTAGGGATGCCTGAACTTTTTTGCACTTCAAGCCACCATCATACAGAGCACTAGTTACCAGGGATGGTTGAGGTCTGCTTTAATAAACATATTACAATGATACATACGCAGGAAAGTAAATATTTTAGCAGGTGGGACATCATGGGTATTTATAAGGGACAGGGACAGTTAAATACCACCTGTGGAGATTTTATTTTGGTGACTAAAGTGAAACCACTGGGTATGCTAGAGACACTTATGTGCAAGTTCCTAGAGCAGAACAAAACCTAGGAAGTTGACTTTCCCAGGTTTTGCTCCCTGCCCCCGGGGCACCCCGATTTGATGTGTGAAACCCCCCAGTTCACCCACTCAAAACTCAACTTTCCCTGCTCCAACGGTGCATGTATGGGCTCAAATCAAAGGGCTCTGATTGAAAATTAAAGGGCACTGATTGGACGAGAGCTCACACGTGCCACTGTAGCTGGGAAACGTGGTGTTTTTATGGGCACCCTGGGGGGTTTTACACAACGAGGCATCCCAATTCGGAATGCATCGGGAAAAAGACGACCTTTTAGATTCCTGGGACAACCATGAAACTGTGAATGATGTACAATAGCAATAAAATCCCAGAAAACTCCATCTTTTTCTGAAACGTTCCCCCTCATTGAGGGGATGATTTTCCTACGGCCCAGGCGCTCACTCCAATCTTGCCATTGAGCAGCTTCAAAAAACTTCCCGGTGATCAGCCAAACAGACTTAGAATCAGTCTCATGACAAGCTGTAGAAAAGGCTTTTTTTATGCCTGTAAGTTTGAAAAACACCCGGAGCCGCGAAAGGCGCGGGGCGACAATCCTGGGAATGCAATTAGTCTTCCGGCTATGGCAAACAAAACATGATCTCTCTTTATTCTGCCGCACGCCACTGATGAATATGTTGAATTTAGCAGCAATTAAAATGTGAGACTGAACTGCTTTAATGGCGGCACTTCATCATTTCCTGCCTGGCTAGGGGGCTGCGCAGCGCATCCAGGCGAAATTCCCCCATGTATAGGTTTTTCATAGCACAAAAGGATTTATTAGTGTTCTTAGGTATGGATCACCAGAAAGCTCGTTGTAATGAGAAATGATTAGAACACTTGCGAAAACAAAGTTAGACAGAGATAGGATGAGCCGGCAGGAAGAAAAAGAACCCCCTGGACCTGGAGTTCCAGAAGAGCATTGGTACGAAACATTAGCAAAAAGAAGGTTCAGGTATCATAGTCCAAAAATGGGTCCAACAAAAATGCAATTCTGCAGAAAAAAAAGGAGTGTCCAGTAGTGGTCCTTCACTCTGAATAGGAGCCTATTTTATACGTTTCCCTCACCCTGTACATACAGATTGCTCACATTAAAAAACATCCTACCTGCACCTAGTGCATGTTATGAGCCTTTAAACATTCAAGATGGCGGCTCATGGAACGTCAGGCAGCCTGCAAACAGGAAGTGCCTTCTGACTGTGCTGCTCTGCATTCTGGGATTGCTGACCTTTTCCTGACCCCAGTTCTGCTTTGTCTGAGCAAAGCACAGCTATAACACCCCCTGTACTTTATCCCACTCTCCTCCTCTCAGTAAGTGTGATGCTTCTAAGTCAAGATGGCGGCGCCCGTATCCTAAAGTCCTGAACAGAGTTGCAGCCCAGTGTGGGAAAGAATAATAAGTGACTAAAAACTTAAAATATATTAACTTTAGATGCTGGGCTTTTCAAAAAATTAATGGTGAAGGTCCGGTTTAAACAGCAGTAGCACTAGCCACCCGGGAGGAAGGAAGTTCTCAGTGAGAAAAAACACCTTCGTTTAAATAGGAAGAGACCTAAGTAGCTATAATATAATATAAATATATATCCTAAATTAGCCATTAGGTCAAAAAATTATATATATATATATATATATATATATATATATATATATATATTTTTTTTTTTTTTTTTTTTTTTTTTTTCTTGTTGCAAGCAACACAAAGGCAAAAGAGATAGCTTTGGCTTCACCATGACCAAGGCACCTAAGGATTCAATATACAGGTCCTTCTCAAAAAATTAGCATTTTTTTCCATAATGAAATGATAAAAATTAAACTTTCATATATTTGAGATTCATTGCACACCAACTGAAATTTTTCAGGTCTTTTTTTGTTTTAATACTGATGATTTTGCCATACAGCTCATGAAAACCCCAAAATCCTATCTCAAAAAATTAGCATATCATGAAAAGGTTCTCTAAACGAGCTATTAACCTAATCATCTGAATCAACTAATTAACTCTAAACACCTGCAAAAGATTCCTGAGGCTTTTAAAAAAGCCCAGCCTGGTTCATTACTCAAAACCGCCATCATGGGTAAGACTGCCGACCTGACTGCTGTCCAGAAGGCCATCATTGACCCAGAAAGAAATTTCTGAACAAATAGGCTGTTCCCAGAGTGCTGTATCAAGGCACCTCAATAGGAAGTCTGCGGGAAGGAAAAAATGTGGCAGAAAACGCTGCACGAGAAGAGGTGACCAGACCCTGAGGAAGATTGTGGAGAATGACCGATTCCAGACCTTGGGGGACCTGCAGAAGCAGCGGACTGAGTCTGGAGTAGAAACATCCAGAGCCACCATGCACAGGCGTGTGCAGGAAATGGGCTACAGGTGCCGCATTCCCCAGGTCAAGCCACTTTTGAACCAGAAACAGCGGCAGCAGCGCCTGACCTGGGCCACAGAGAAGCAGCACTGGACTGTTGCTCAGTGGTCCCAAGTACTTTTTTCTGATGAAAGCAAATTTTGCATGTCATTCGGAAATCAAGGTGCCAGAGTCTGGAGGAAGACTGGGGAGAAGGAAATGCCACAATGCCTGAAGTCCAGTGTCAAGTCCCCACAGTCAGTGATGGTCTGGGGTGCCATGTCAGCTGCTGGTGTTGGTCGACTGTCTGGGTCAATGCAGCTAGCTATCAGGAGATTTTGGAGCACTTCATGCTTCCATCGGCTGAAAAGCTTTATGGAGATGAAGTTTTCATTTTTCAGCACGACCTGGCACCTGCTCACAGTGCCAAAACCACTGGAAAATGGTTTACTGACCATGGTATTACTGTGCTCAACTGGCCCGCCAACTCTCCTGACCTGGACCCCATAGAGAATCTGTGGAATATTGTGAAGAGAAAGTTGAGAGACGCAAGACCCAACACTCTGGATGAGCTTAAGGCCGCTATCGAAGCATCATGGGCCTCCATAACACCTCAGCAGTGCCACAGGCTGATTGCCTCCATGCCACGCCGCATTGAAGCAGTCATTTCTGCAAAAGGATTCCCAACCAAGTATTGAGTGCATAATTGAACATAATTATTTGAAGGTTGACTTTTTTTTTTATTAAAAACACTTTTCTTTTATTGGTCGGATGAAATATGCTAATTTTTTGAGATAGGATTTTGGGGGTTTCATGAGCTGTATGGCAAAATCATCAGTATTAAAACAAAAAAAGACCTGAAATATTTCAGTTTGTGTGCAATGAATCTCAAATATATGAAAGTTTTTATCATTTCATTATGGAAAATAATGAACTTTAGCACTATATGCTAATTTTTTGAGAAGGACCTTTAGTAAAATAGCATAGAGGGCAGGTGGGGCATACAGATTCGGGATGCCCCGCTGTGTCAAACCCCCCCAGGTCGCACAAAAACTCACCTTCGTTCCTGAGCGAGTAGCGTCCGCATCACCACTATTCCCATAGTAGGACGCGTGCCCGCACCAGACATTTGTGAATGGCTAGAGTGGGCACGCTCCCTGTTAAAGAGTAGTGGGGGATGCGGCTGCGCTCCGATCTGCTCACCTTAGACGAAGGGGCGAGAGCAGATCCGAGCCCAATGACTGGATGAGAGTCTGCGAAAGCGCCGTAGGACTGAGAAAGGGTGAGTGAGATCAGGCGACCTGGGGGATTTCACACAGCGAAGCATCCCTCATTGGGGTGCCCAGGGGGCAAAGAGCAAAACCCAGGATAGTCAAAATTAACTATATTAACTAATTAAATAAACGCAAAAGGGACCTATAATCCTCCCCCGTGTTACCAGCCGTAGCGCCCTCCAGGAGACACTTGAGCTGTTTCTTAAGGGCAATAGCTGTAATGGCAGCAGCGCAGCCCAGCCCCCACACACGAAAAGGCATGGCAGGCCAGCTGATCCATGCGCCGGTCCTCGCTGTCCCCCAGTGTAGTAGTGTCAGGGGAAGGCATGTCCGAGGTGTTGAACAGCCCTAGCACGGGAGCGTCCACCTCAGGGGGACACGACCATCGCTTGACCAAGTCGGCAGGAAAGGGATACCCTCCTATCCCACCCCTTGGGCACTGCGGACAATCTACTAGGACGTTCCCACTCCTTGAGCACCATATTAGTGAAATGGCTCTGCTCAGGGAACTCCAGGCGCTGTTTATCAGGATGAAAGAGCTCACCCTGCTTCCTCTTAGCCACCTCAGGGGGGACAATGTGCAAGATTTCAAAAATGTGAGCTAACAGGCTATCAGTGTCCTCAGGGAACCATGAGTCCTCCCCAGACGCAGACCCAGGGTCACTGCCGTAACCCTCCTGCTGGTCCCCAGAGGAGTCAGAGTCCTGAAAGAGTTCCCCCTCCTCTAGGGGATAAAGGCCAACAAAAGTATCAGGTCCCTCATCCTCCTCAGGAAAGAGGGATGTCACGGGAGCTAGGTGCCGCTTCTTGCCAGAGGCCTTATATGGAACAGGCCTGGCAAGCTGCCTTTCAATACTGGCCACACGCAGTGCCAGATCAGACTGTGACCCCCCGCTAGTATCCCCCTCACTGGGGGATAAATGCAGGCATGGGGGGGTAGGCGATGCCGAAGGGGGCGCAGAGCTGGGAAGCGAAGCGGGCAGTCCAGCCTGGAGCGCAAGGACACCTTGGGCGCACGGCACGCACACCGTGACACTGTTACTCACAGGGGATACCCCACACATGGATTGCCCTGAAGGACCCCCAAGCACGCTATCCCCAGAAGCCTCCAAATGGGGATTAAGAAAGGCGCAATATGCCAGCACAGGGTAAAGGCTAACAAGAGCCACCCGGGATGCCCCCCAAGGGATCCCAGAAGCCAGTAAGGGAAGATGAGGGATGGTAATGGGTAGGACCGGGAGAAACCACAACCCACAGTTCTCCCGCCTGAAAGACATAAATAAAGACACATAAGCATCCCGCAGCACATGCTCCAAGGAACCCAAAAAACCCCGAAGGGGACTCACGGACCAAGCAGGGCAAGGGCACCAGCCGCCAGACCACAGGAGGAAGCGACAACAGACAAGGATTACCGCCGCAGCTCCGGGATGAAAAGGGCCCCAGACGCGCAGCAGAAGCAAATTGGCGCCGGCAGAGGAACCTTGAGGGGCGGGCTGCGGGAGGACGACGCGATACGCGTCATCCACCGGCCCTGCCCCCCCCCGATAAGCTAAAGTGACCTCCCCGGCGTCATCACAGTAGAAAAAAACGCCTCACAAATATAGCGCCGCACGCCGCGGAGCGTAGTACAAAGCGGCGAAAAACAGTTAAAACAGTAAAAAAAACACACTCTCCGCTACCACCCGTCCTCCCCCTTCCCCCGAACACATGACGGGAAGGGAGAGAGGAAAGCGAGCAGCGGCGAGAGCCCAGGCCAGGGACGAGGGGGGGACCCCAAAACGCCAGAACAAGTAAACAGTCCCCAAAAACACTCACCCCCTCAGAAGCTAGGACAGGAACTCCACTTCCCTAGTAGGCTCACCATAAAGCCTATGGCCGGCTACCCTTTGTAGTACAGGGTCTGCTACTTGGAGCAGCGCTCCCTGAGCACTTGACCCCAGTGCTCCGCTACCTTCACCCGATCAGACAGCCGAGGCTGGGAGGCACAGAGGGTCCGGAAACGGGTGGAAATAGCCATGCAGGGCCGCAGGCTTGGTTGCCCCGCTCACCTGCGCAATATAGAGAGACATCTTCTATCTTCGCAGAATCACTGCAGAGGAAAAACTGGATAAGTCTATGGTGATTCCGTTTTTATATGGTACCAGGAGGAGCCACAACTCTTCTGCAGTACACTGCGCCACCTTGTGGCAGAATAACCCAAATGTAATGACTTCATGAAGCAGGCCGTGCCGTGCAATGGGAAAATAGAATTGTTTACTTATGGTTGGAGGGCCAAAACTACCTCTTCATTAAAGTGAAAAGAGGAAACAACCTTGAACAGAAAACCCTACTTAAAGTGGACCAACACCCAGGATTTTGACTATCCTGGGTCTTGGTCCACTTCGGTGGGGCACCCCCGATTGGGGTGCCCCGCTGTGTGAAACCCCCCCGAACTCACCTCTCTCCGGGCCGACGGACAAGCCGCGGACAAGCGGCTCCGCCGCCGCCGCCTCCCGCGCGTCCCTCTTGACACGCGCGTGCCCGCGCCGGCCATTCACGGACGGCCGGCGCGGGCACGCGCACGTCTAGAGGGGCGCGAGGGAGGAGGTGGCGGCCGGCCGCCGCCGAAGATAAGGTAAGGAGTTTGGGGTGTTTGGGGGGGGGTTTCACCCCGCGGGACATCCCGATCTCGGATGTCCCGCGGGGAGGGAGGTGATCGGCCCGGGAATCTTATAGATTCCCGGGCCGATCACGGTGGGTGTTGGTCCACTTTAAAGAGGAAGACGGCCTTGTCCCTGAGAAAAGAACTAACCGATAGGGCTGCTAACTCAGAAACTAGCCAAACTGAGGTAATAGCCACCAAAACGATGATCTTAAAGTGGGCCAACACCCAGGGGTAATCGGCCCGGGAATCTATAAGATTCCCGGGCCGATCACCTCACACACCGCGGGACATCCGAGATCGGGATGTCCCACGGGGTGTAACCCCCCCCAAAACCCCGAAAAACCTTACCTCTCCAGCCGCTGCTTCCGCCGCCTCACTCGCGCTCCTCTAGACGTGCGCGTGCCCGCGCCGGACGTCTCTGAATGGCCGGCGCGGGCGCGCACACGTCAAGAGTGACGCGCGGGAGGCGGCGGCGGGCGCGATCCCTTGTCCGACGACGGACGTCACTTGTCCGTCGGCGGGCATTGGACAGCGCACTCACGTGGGAGCGTGGAGAGGTGAGTTTTCGGGGTGTTTGGGGGGGTTTCAGGCAGCGGGGCACCCCAAATCGGGGTGCCCCGGGGAAGTGGACCAATACCCAAGATAGTCAAAATCCTGGGTGTTGGTCCACTTTAAGAGTCATCAGTAACAGAGATGTCATGAGGAAAATGGATTTTTGGTAGGACGCACATTAGAGACCATCTGCCAGAAGGTCTTAACAAGGCAGAAACCTGTCCCTTAAATGTCCCCCTTCAAGCCCCTTCTGCAAATATCCTGTTTCCCCTAAAAAAAAAGCCCTAGTAAGATGTTTTTAGCATTGTTTGCTAATGATTGAAACATAAGCCCTACTCTGAAAATAATATGAATAAATTCATAATCCAGCTGTCGGGCTTCAGCAAATGGAAGGAAGCGGCTGTAAAGGAAGGTGAGGACACACAGGTAAGCTTGTCTGTCAGGAGTGAAATGTCAGATCTTGCTGGGCACGTGGCCAAATCCCCCCACTGCCAGCCAGCTCTGTGCATGCACTGTACTAGAGCTGCTATACTGTCACCACCATCTTGCCATCTGGCTATAAGACCTCTCCTGAAAATAAGCCCTAGCACCTATTTTTGGAACAAAAATTAATATAAGGCCTCGGCTATCATGGCCCCTTTCTGGCAGAATGCTGGTCTCAACAACTAGGTTGTTAAAGCCAACATTCAAAAATTGTGGTGTCCTTGGCCAGTGCAGGGCGATCAGGATGGTCGGGACCTACTCGAGATCTGTCATCTACAATAAGCACCCCAAGAGTGGTAGCTGGGGGAAGGCATGTACCAGCCTTAACGCTGACCAGGGAGGGGGTCAGAGCGTCCACTGCCACCTCCAGAGAGTTTCTAATCCTGGAATAAAAAACTTTGGAACCTTCTGATCGCAAAATGTTCACCTCCAGGGTTTCCCAACAGCTGCACAGGTCTAAGAAAAAAAAGCCTGTAACTGAGATACCACTCCCCCTACTCAGGAAGTTGGCCTAAACATTGTCCACCCCTGGTATGCAGGGGGACGAAATGCAAGGGACTTTATTCTCTGCCCAAAGCAATATCCGAGACATCTCCCCGAGAGCTAGTCTGCTCCAGGTGCACCTTTGATGATTGATACAAGCCACAGCTGTAGCATTGTCCGTCTAAATTGTGACTAGAAGACCTTATGGGTTACCTGCATTCCTGCTGGTTCCAATGCCCCTGAATGATCAGAGATCCCATCACACCTCCCCAATTGCAGAAGTAATGTATCTATAAACCTCCAAGTTGGATTGGAGAGGTTGAGAAACAGTTGAGAAAGCTGATCCATAATTTGCCAGCCATGCCCTCTCATGGAGATCCAGATTGTGCCAGACTATAGCCCGTGATCACTTTGCTGCTTCTTCCTGGCTTCATTCACGATGACTGGCTGCACCCGCTCCATTGATTTTAATGGAGGGGTGTGTCAAAGGCTGGCCACCCCCTTCATTGTTGTGAATGGAGTAGGCGTGGTAAGTCATCGTGACTGACACAAAGGGAGGAACACTGGGCTCCGGGTAGCAGGGATGGTGGGCACGAGATCACTGATGCCAGTAAGTGTCAGGTTCCACTTACCCGTTCCCCGGTCCAGCGGCGTTCCCGTGGTGCGGCCGCCGCGTGCGCGCGCCTCCTCCTTCTCCAGCCGGCGGCCCCGGCTTCCCCACACGTGCTCGCGCGCGCGAGCACGTTCCGTTTATGCCCTCCGGCGGCGCTGCTCCCAGCGCTGCCGCCGGAGGAGACTCAATTAAAGGGCCAGGTGGGGTGGGGGGAGTGCTCTACTGCACAGGGCCAATGAGCCCTTGACTTGGGGCTGAACGCCCCTGGAGTTGTATATGGGCAATGAGCCCAGGGTAGGGAGGTGTTGCCCTTATCCCTCGTCCTGGCCAATCCCTAACCAGTTCCTATGCACACCAATCACACACCCATTCCCCCCATCCCCAATCTTGTCTGTGCCTATATCAGGTTCGCTCCGTCAGTCATCCAGTGCCTGTGATAGCGCCTTGTACCTTGCTTTGTCTTGTGATATAACCGTGATTGATCTCCGTTGCCGACCCCTGCCTGAACCGACTACTCTCGATCTGATCTCCGTTGCCGACCTCTGCCTTGTACCCTGACCTCGAGCTGCCTCATTCCTCTGTACCGCTGCGATCTCTGACTTCCCCGTGTCAACCTCTGGCCTGTCTGTGGACTTCCGCTACACTCGCTCTTAGCCATTGGTTCTTCAGACCTCTAACCAGTAAGCTCTCATCCTTTGAGCCATTGAAGTCCTGGGGGCAACCGATCCCGGGCAGGCGTATTTTGCGTCCCGGCAAGCGGGGGCTCCTACAGGTGAAGCTGGCTGCGGAGATTGGGGGTTGAGGGCTTACCTAGAGGGCTGGAGTTACCAGAGCGTGACAGTAAGATTTAATCTACTGGCATCATGCAAATCAGCTGCATCTCTTTGGGATGCCCTGCTGCTCATTACCACCCACAGCATGCACCCAACTTATTATCATTTCTTGCTGCCCACATTACAGACAGTAGCCAATTCCGTTCACCAAGCAGTCGTGCACACATCTGTGCAACCACCAGCCAGCAAACTTGATCGGCTGCTGGCAGTCAGCAACAAGGATGCGGCGATACCTCGGGATGCCTAGTGCACTAGAACAGGGGATCACTGATCCTCTCCAGACAGAACAAATCGCTTCTTCCCTCTTTATGGGTTCTGCACATGACTGCTAGCAAACCAATAGGGTTCCGGATGAGCAGCAGCCACACCCCCACATGGGACATGCACTCTGTATAGCATCTCCTAAATACGACACTCACAAGCAACATGATTAGGTGGGCTGGGGATTCTACTTGGTTAAGAGCTACCATGGAGGGTTTAGGTCCACTTTATTTCACTGCACCCTCCCCTTCCTCCAGCAATGACACCCCAGAGAGTGAGAGCACTTCAGATGTGGAGTGAGCTTGAACACTTTTGATCCACTTGCTTTGCCTGGAGGCAAATTTAGAACAAAGCAGAGAGAAGAGAAATTGTAGGAATCAATCACGGGAACGGCATGAGCCCTCTTATCCCCGCCACTGCCTGAGGGGGGACAGGAATCAAACTAATCCCTCACTGGATGATAGCGGAGGAGTGATGCTACCTGCCACGCTGCTGCTGTTCTGCGTCCAGCATCCCAGCCCGACTTCGGCCAGCCAATCTGTCTTCCATCCAGGGGCCAGGGACGAGAGGTGGGAGCCTGATGGAGGATGATTATCCCCCTATTACCCGGCACAGCGGAATACACTCCATGCACTGTGTGCTTTAGACCGATATTCCACAAATTAGTGCTTGTATACTGGACTTCTGCAGGCAGAGGCATAGCTAGGCTTTCTGGCACCCGGGGGAAAGATTTGAAATGGCACCCCCCCCACATATACTTCGGCCCCCATTTGGGACCCCCATGACCTGCCGCCTCCGGGGCACGTGCCCTCTCAGCTATGTCCCTGACCACCAAATTTCATGTTTAATGCCCCATTTACACAGACCGATTATCGAGTAATAGCTAAATCGACCACAATTAAAGTGGACCATCACCCTCCCGTGATCGGCCCGGGAATCTATAAGATTCCCGGGCCGATCACCTCCCTCCCCGCGGGACATCCGAGATCGGGATGTCCCGCGGGGTGAAACCCCCCCCCAAACGCCCCAAATCCCCTTACCTTGTCTTCGGCGGCGGCCGTCCGCGCGGGGTGACGCGTGGGAGGCGGCGGCGGAGGAGCCGCTTGTCCGTTCCTGTCAGATCGCTTGTCCGTCCGCGCTGGGAGTGGGGAGAGGTGAGTTTTCCGGGTGATCGGGGGGGTTTCACACAGCGGGGCACCCCGATCGGGGGTGCCCCACCAAAGTGGACCAAGACCCAAGATAGTCAAAATCCTGGGTGTTGGTCCACTTTAAGCAATAATCGCTCCGAAGCGACGGCCACTGCAATCAAACAATAAAGCAAACCAAAAAATTCTCGTTCAACGCTTAATTTATTAGAATGTGGAAACAGAAGTCACTCACAAAAAATGTGTTTAAAATGGACCAAAACCCAGGATTTTGGTCCATGCCCCGCTGTGTGAAACCCCCCCAGTTCGCCTGATCTCACTCACCCTTCCCATGTCCTACGACGCATGCGCAGCCTCCCGTACAATCTGCATGCTCCAATCTGCTCCCGCCCTTTCGTCTAATCGATCGTCTAAGGTGAGCAGATACAAGCATGCTGGCAGCCGCGTCCCCCGCTACCCTCTAACAGGGAGCGTGCCCATGCCAGCCATACACAAATGCCTGGTGCAGCTCGCACATGCAGCATGATGCCGTTGGGACTGGGAAAAAAGGCGAGTTTCCGGGCAAGCTGGGGGGTTTCACACAGCGGGGGAGGGAATTCAGCGGCCCTGGAGGGGATCTCTGATGGACTGAGGGGTTATTCAGTTCTCTGAAGAGTCATGGATGAATTAAGGGTGAATTTCTTTTACTAAGTGGACTATTATGGATTGAGGAGGCATCCGTTTTAAAGCGAAATAAACCCCACCCGCGGCAGCCCTGGAATCTAAAAGATGACTGCTGACCTTTCCCAGGGCATTCCAAATCAGCATGCCTCAGTGTGTGAAACCTCCCAGGGCGCCTGTAATCACGTACTTTTCTCTGGGCCAACGGCGCATGTGCTGGCTCTGGTCCAATGAGAGCCATCTGCCAGGACTATGCGATTCCGCTCCCATTGTTTTCAATGGGGAGCGCTTGCTGCTGCGGGAGATGCGGGGAATGCAGCAGTGCGCACTGCACATCAATGAGAGCTGTTTGCCGAATAACAGATACGACACCTATTCGGCCGGGCCCTGGAGTGGTCACTTTAAAGTGGCTTGAAACCCAGGGGGGGGATCGGCCCGGGAATCTATAAGATTCCCGGACCGATCAGATCCCTCCCCGCGGGGCATCCGAGATCGGGATGTCCCGCGGGGAGGAACCCCCCAGGAGGCCCACAAACCTTACCTCAGCCCCGTTCCATCGGCGCATGTGCGAGCCGCAGCCGCGTCCGCGTCTCGCGCTTCCATCTAGCAGGGCGCACACCCGCGCCGGACGTTTGTGAATGGCCGGCGCAGGCGCGCTCCCTGTTAGAGAGAAGCGCGAGACGCGGCCTCCAGCGCTCGGAGCCCCTGAGCTATGCTCGTCCAAGCAGCCTTGGACGCGCATACCACAGCGGCTCTGAGCGCTGTGATTGGCTGGAGCGGTCACGTGGGAGCGTGGTGAGGTGAGTGTTTCTGGGCTTTCGGGGGGGTTTCAGACAGCGGGGCACCCCACCGAAGTGGACCAAAACCCAGGATAGTCAAAATCCTGGGTTTCGGTCCACTTTAAGAGTCATGGATAGATTATTGTAGAATGTTTTTTGAGCTGTCATCTGTTATGGATTGAGAAGACAGCCAAGCAGATCAGAGGGGACTCCTATGAATTAAAGAGATAATCATTTGCCAGAGGGGTCCCTTAAGAACCAACCAGGGCTGTGGAGTCGGAGTCGAGGAGTCGAAGTCGGAGTCGGCAAACAATGCACCGACTCCGACTCCTACTAAATTTTGATTTAGCAAGTTTAAATGTCCCAATTCACAAAAAGTTATAATGAATGACTTCTCTATTGTAAGAATAAAGAGCAATGCATGCAGTGCCTCACGTAACTGCAAAACGAACACGTTAAGTGACCGTGAAGAAGCGTGCTTTTCATGTGCTTCACTATATGGCACGCAATGCACAATTAGAAGCGGCAATACTTATACTTTGCATAGTGTTGTGTTCTGCTGTTACAGGGAACCCATGGGTAACCGAGCCTCTCACTGATAAGGGATTAAGTAAATATGTTGCAGGACTAGAGACACTTGTATAAGTGAAGGGAATGGAGGATCAATAGTTCAAGACTGAAGCTGTACCACTGGAAAAACTGCTGTCATTCAGCAAAAGGCTATAAAAACGTGTAAACTTCGATTGTTAGCTTAAACTTTAAACATGACTATGGGATTGTACTAGGGAAATCATGTTTTATAATAAAGGCCCCTTTCTGGCTCCTCCCACTGCCCTATCTTCAGCAGAAGATCAGCACACAGAAAGGAGAAGGCAGCTTCTGCCCAACTACCTCTCTCTGCTAGAAGTAATGACATGTATGTTGCCTTTCTTTCCTTCAAGGAATGGATAAAATACATTCACATATTAATACAGAGAAGTCGGAGTCGGGGAGTCGGAGTCGGAAGTACAAAACACTGAGGAGTCGGAGCATTTATCCACAGCCCTGGAACCAACGCTTCAAACCCCACCATTATTGGACAGTCTCTATTACCTCACATCACCTCTGTAAAGATGGAAAATGAAAACACCGAAAAAAAGTGGCACAAGTCACCCCTCGCTCAGTCTTCAGGTTGGGCACCATTACGGAGTGAGAGATCCAGTGAGCCTGTCTGGGAGGTTGATAAATAATTGATTGGCGCTCCCTGATTGATGCTGAGCTATAAAACAGTGAAGTGAGCTTGTGATCAGACGCCAGCCTCTCCCCCCACAATGCGCAGATAACAGACAGGGCATGGGAAGAAGGGGGGGGGGGGGCAGACACCGGCATCAGGTGCTCAGCGCCGACCTTTAATTATCCATCTGGAGAATCACTGAAATCCCACTGGATCTATTGTGGCGTGTTTACTCTCTTGCTTCCATATCAAGTATGCAGGTTAGACGGAGGATACTGCTAATCCATCTGCGCCTTTAAATGTTGAGCCATTGGACCAGACAGAGCTCTGGAGTGGTTCGGGCTCCCGAGATGTTTTACAGAGATTGTAAGATGGGCCAACAATAAGAGGCTGATTTATTAATAGCGCCAGGTAGCGACAGATGAGCGACAGTAGCGTGATTTTCACAGCGCCGGCTAGCATTCGCTGTGCTTGGCCGTTCGGCTGTTGACAGC
The DNA here is from genome assembly GCA_027917425.1 of Gastrophryne carolinensis. Lineage (NCBI taxonomy): Eukaryota > Metazoa > Chordata > Amphibia > Anura > Microhylidae > Gastrophryne > Gastrophryne carolinensis. Next base: position 191,124,119 of record CM051241.1, read on the forward strand.
GACTCAGTCGGTGTGCGGTAATGTTGAATACGGGGCTAGGAGTCGCTGTTTGACAGGTTCCGCGCTGTATGGGAGCGCATGACAGCGAATGGCCATAGCGACCGGCTCCCACCATATTCATTAACAAATCACGCTCAAAAAATTCTCGCGGTGTAAAATGCTTGTTTAAACCCCAGAGCGCTGGCGGCGATGGGTTAAAAGTAGTTTTTTAACCCCCATATTTTTGGAAAAAAATAATAAACAAGCCGAGAGAGAAGAATGGGTCTGTAGGTTGGGTGTGGTACAGATGTAAAGGGCTGCTGATTCAATAGAAATAAATTGGGTGGTGTATTAGATTATTATTATTATTATTATTGTTTATTTATATAGTGCCATCAACTTCCGTAGCGTTTTACAAGGTAAGTATGCTTGTCTGAAGAAGTGAGTTTTGAGGGCGCTTTTAAAGGCTTGGAGTGATGGAGAGTGACGGATCGAGCGGGGGAGTGTATTCCAGAGAAGTGGGGAGGCACGGGAGAAGTCTTGAAGGCGGGAGTGCGAGGGAGTAACCAAGGAAGAGGACAGGAGAATGTCAGAGGCAGAGCGGAGGTTGCGCTTGGGTTGGTATCGCTGGATCAGAGATGAAATGTAGGGAGGGGCCTGGTTAGAGAGCTTTGTAGGTCAGCGTTAGACGTTTGAACTGAACTCTATGGGAGACAGGTAACCAGTGGAAGGATTGACAGAGGGGGGGCAGCACTGGAGAAGCGAGAGGAGAGATGGATGAGGCGAGCAGCAGAGTTTAGAATAGATTGGAGGGGAGCCAGTCTGTTTGTTGGCAAACCACAGAGGAGGGTGTTGCAGTAGTCCAGTCGGGATATGACCAGGGCATGTACTAGCATTTTAGTGGTGACAGGTGAGAGGAAGGGACGGATGAGGGAGATATTTTTGATATATTAGATGAATGGGTTATAGGTCCAGATGTAGTACAGATAACCAGGGCTGTGGGACAAATTAATGGGTTTATGGGATAAGATGCAGTGGATATAAATTGAGCAGTGTATTAAATAAATGGCGTTATGGGTCAGGCATACTACAGATAAATGGGGCTGTGGATGAGATCAACAGGGTTATTGGTCAGGACTCAGTAGAGATAGATGAGCTTATGGATAAGCTGAATATGGTTATGGGTCAGGATGTAGTAAAGATAAAGGGGGCTGTGGGTCAGATGAAAAGGGTTTTACGTCAGGATGCAGTCGAGATAAATGGGGCTGCCATTCAGATGAATGGTGTTATGGGTCAGGATCCACTTGCAATAAATGGGGCTGTGGGTCAGGTATATGGGTTATGGGTTAGGATGCAGTAGAGATAAAAAGGGCTGTGGATCAAATGAATTGGGTCATGGGTCAGGCTGCAGTACAGATGAATGGGGTCATGGGTCAGGCTGTAAGACAGATGAATGGGGTCATGGGCCAGGCTGTAGTACAGATGAATGGGGTCATGGGTCAGGCTGTAAGACAGATGAATGGGGTCATGGGTCAGGCTGTAAGACAGATGAATGGGGTCATGGGCCAGGCTGTAGTACAGATGAATAGGGTCATGGGTCAGGCTGTAAGACAGATGAATGGGGTCATGGGCCAGGCTGTAAGACAGATGAATAGGGACATGGGTCAGGCTGTAAGGCAGATGAATGGGGTCATGGGTCAGGCTGTAGTACAGATGAATAGGGTCATGGGTCAGGCTGTAGTACAGATGAATGGGGTCATGGGTCAGGCTGTAGTACAGATGAATGGGGTCATGGGTCAGGCTGTAGTACAGATGAATAGGGTCATGGGCCAGGCTGTAAGACAGATGAATAGGATCATGGGTCAGGCTGTAAGACAGATGAATGGGGTCATGGGTCAGGCTGTAAGACAGATGAATGGGGTCATGGGCCAAGCTGTAGTACAGATGAATAGGGTTATGGGTCAGGCTGTAAGACAGATGAATAGGATCATGGGTCAGGCTGTAAGACAGATGAATGGGGTCATGGGTCAGGCTGTAGTACAGATGAATGGGGCCATGGGTTAGGCTGTAAGACAGATGAATGGGGTCATGGGTCAGGCTGTAAGACAGATGAATGGGGTCATGGGTCAGGCTGTAAGACAGATGAATAGGGACATGGGTCAGGCTGTAAGACAGATGAATAGGGTCATGGGTCAGGCTGTAGTACAGATGAATGGGGTCATGGGTCAGGCTGTAAGACAGATGAATGGGGTCATGGGTCAGGCTGTAAGACAGATGAATGGGGTCATGGGTCAGGCTGTAAGACAGATGAATGGGGTCATGGGTCAGGCTGTAAGACAGATGAATGGGGTCATGGGTCAGGCTGTAAGACAGATGAATGGGGTCATGGGTCAGGCTGTAAGACAGATGAATGGGGTCAAGGGTCAGGCTGTAAGACAGATGAATGGGGTCATGGGTCAGGCTGTAAGACAGATGAATGGGGTCATGGGTCAGGCTGTAAGACAGATGAATGGGGTCATGGGTCAGGCTGTAAGACAGATGAATGGGGTCATGGGTCAGGCTGTAGTACAGATGAATGGGGTCATGGGTCAGGCTGTAAGGCAGATGAATGGGGTCATGGGTCAGGCTGTAAGGCAGATGAATGGGGTCATGGGTCAGGCTGTAGTATAGATGAATGGGGTCATGGGTCAGGCTGTAAGACAGATGAATGGGGTCATGGGTCAGGCTGTAAGACAGATGAATAGGGACATGGGTCAGGCTGTAGTACAGATGAATAGGGTCATGGGTCAGGCTGTAAGACAGATGAATGGGGTCATGGGTCAGGCTGTAAGACAGATGAATGGGGTCATGGGTCAGGCTGTAAGACAGATGAATGGGGTCATGGGTCAGGCTGTAGTACAGATGAATGGGGTCATGGGTCAGGCTGTAAGGCAGATGAATGGGGTCATGGGTCAGGCTGTAAGGCAGATGAATGGGGTCATGGGTCAGGCTGTAGTATAGATGAATGGGGTCATGGGTCAGGCTGTAAGACAGATGAATAGGATCATGGGTCAGGCTGTAGTACAGATGAATGGGGCCATGGGTCAGGCTGTAGTACAGATGAATAGGGTCATGGGTCAGGCTGTAGTATAGATGAATGGGGTCATGGGTCAGGCTGTAAGACAGATGAATGGGGCCATGGGTCAGGCTGTAGTACAGATGAATAGGGTCATGGGTCAGGCTGTAGTACAGATGAATGGGGCCATGGGTCAGGCTGTAGTACAGATGAATAGGGTCATGGGTCAGGCTGTAGTACAGATGAATAGGGTCATGGGTCAGGCTGTAAGACAGATGAATGGGGTCATGGGTCAGGCTGTAAGACAGATGAATAGGGACATGGGTCAGGCTGTAAGACAGATGAATAGGGACATGGGTCAGGCTGTAGTACAGATGAATGGGGTCATGGGTCAGGCTGTAAGACAGATGAATAGGGACATGGGTCAGGCTGTAGTACAGATGAATAGGGACATGGGTCAGGCTGTAAGACAGATGAATAGGGTCATGGGTCAGGCTGTAAGACAGATGAATAGGGTCATGGGTCAGGCTGTAGTACAGATGAATAGGGACATGGGTCAGGCTGTAAGACAGATGAATAGGGACATGGGTCAGGCTGTAAGACAGATGAATAGGGTCATGGGTCAGGCTGTAAGACAGATGAATAGGGACATGGGTCAGGCTGTAAGACAGATGAATAGGGACATGGGTCAGGCTGTAAGACAGATGAATGGGGTCATGGGTCAGGCTGTAAGACAGATGAATAGGGACATGGGTCAGGCTGTAAGACAGATGAATAGGGACATGGGTCAGGCTGTAAGACAGATGAATTGGGTCATGGGTCAGGCTGTAAGACAGATGAATGGGGTCATGGGTCAGGCTGTAAGACAGATGAATAGGGACATGGGTCAGGCTGTAAGACAGATGAATAGGGACATGGGTCAGGCTGTAGTACAGATGAATAGGGTCATGGGTCAGGCTGTAAGACAGATGAATGGGGTCATGGGTCAGGCTGTAAGACAGATGAATGGGGTCATGGGTCAGGCTGTAAGACAGATGAATGGGGTAATGGGCCAGGCTGTAGTACAGATGAATGGGGTCATGGGTCAGGCTGTAAGACAGATGAATGGGGTCAAGGGTCAGGCTGTAAGACAGATGAATGGGGTCAAGGGTCAGGCTGTAAGACAGATGAATGGGGTCATGGGTCAGGCTGTAAGACAGATGAATGGGGTCATGGGTCAGGCTGTAAGACAGATGAATGGGGTCATGGGTCAGGCTGTAAGACAGATGAATGGGGTCATGGGTCAGGCTGTAAGACAGATGAATGGGGTCATGGGTCAGGCTGTAAGACAGATGAATAGGGTCATGGGTCAGGCTGCAGTACAGATGAATAGGGTCATGGGTCAGGCTGCAGTACAGATGAATAGGGTCATGGGTCAGGCTGCAGTACAGATGAATAGGGTCATGGGTCAGGCTGCAGTACAGATGAATAGGGTCATGGGTCAGGCTGTAGTACAGATGAATGGGGTCATGGGTCAGGCTGTAGTACAGATGAATGGGGTCATGGGTCAGGCTGTAAGACAGATGAATGGGGTCATGGGTCAGGCTGTAGTACAGATGAATGGGGTCATGGGTCAGGCTGTAGTACAGATGAATAGGGTCATGGGTCAGGCTGCAGTACAGATGAATGGGGTCATGGGTCAGGCTGTAGTACAGATGAATGGGGTCATGGGTCAGGCTGTAGTACAGATGAATGGGGTCATGGGTCAGGCTGTAGTACAGATGAATGGGGTCATGGGTCAGGCTGTAGTACAGATGAATGGGGTCATGGGTCAGGCTGTAGTACAGATGAATGGGGTCATGGGTCAGGCTGTAGTACAGATGAATAGGGTCATGGGTCAGGCTGTAGTATAGATGAATAGGGTCATGGGTCAGGCTGTAGTTCAGATGAATAGGGTCATGGGTCAGGCTGTAGTACAGATGAATGGGGTCATGGGTCAGGCTGTAAGACAGATGAATGGGGTCATGGGTCAGGCTGTAGTTCAGATGAATAGGGTCATGGGTCAGGCTGTAAGACAGATGAATGGGGTCATGGGTCAGGCTGTAGTACAGATGAATGGGGCCATGGGTTAGGCTGTAAGACTGATGAATGGGGTCATGGGTCAGGCTGTAGTTCAGATGAATAGGGTCATGGGTCAGGCTGTAAGACAGATGAATGGGGTCATGGGTCAGGCTGTAAGACAGATGAATGGGGTCATGGGCCAGGCTGTAAGACTGTAAGACAGATGAATAGGATCATGGGTCAGGCTGTAAGACAGATGAATGGGGTCATGGGTCAGGCTGTAGTACAGATGAATGGGGTCATGGGTCAGGCTGTAGTATTGAGTTATAGGTCAGGATGTTGTAGCAATAAACACAACTCCAGGACAAGCCTTTCCCTTAGGAGTAGAGTTCTACTTTAAGGTCTAAGTCATGGCAAATGAAAAGATATCTGCTGGTTAGGTGACATAAGCCAATCAGCACAGGACATTTCACCTACGCATCATCAAAAAACATCCAGTGTTACAATGAAGCAGCCACTGACAATGGGCTTTATATTCAGTCCCCTCTACACGACCACACATAGAAGACAATGGAAAGTGAGACCGTACACACACACAATCCCAACAAAGAACTATTGCTACATTGCTTCACTGTTCTTTGCCCAGAAGGTCTTATTTACCTAAAACAATATTTCACATGACCCAATGTGGAGGTGGAACTACAAACACCAGCATATCCTGGCATCCATTGGCACGGAGGGTTCGGCTGGCGCTTATAGTCCCATGACTGGCCAGATCCATGGCTGCAAAAAATTGCAGAATTCCCACCCTCTCCAAATACTCAGTAAAGCTCAGTGCCGGGCCCCGCTGCGAATATTTACCGAGGCCCCATAAAAGCTCATTCAGTGACATTTTTCTGCCTCTCTTAAACCGGACCTTCAGCGTGATTTAATGAAAAGCCCAAACTCTTAAAAAACGGATCCCCAGCATCTAAAATTAATATATTTTAAGTTTTTAGTCACTAACTTATTATTCTTTCCCCCACTGGGCTGCAACTCTGTTCAGGAATTTAGGATACGGGCGCCGCCATCTTGACTCAGAAGCATCACACTTACTGAGGAGAGGAGAGTGGGATAAGGTACAGGGGGGCGGGTTATAGCTGTGCTTTGCTCAGACAGAGCAGAGCTGGGGGTCAGGTAAAGGTCAGCAGTCCCAGAATGCAGAGCAGCACAGTCAGGAGGCACTTCCTGTTTGCAGGCTGCCTGATAAGATGGCGGCTTCCATAAGCCGCCATCTTGGATGTTTAAAGGCTCATAACCTGCAGTAGATGCAGGTAGGATGATTTTTAATATGGACAATCTGTATGTACAGGGTGTGGGAAACATATAAGATAGGCTCTTATTCAGGGTGAAGGTCCGGATTAATATGAGCAATCTGTATGTACAGGGTGTGGGAAACATATAAGATAGACTCTTATTCAGGGTGAAGGTCCGGATTAATGTGAGCAATCTGTATGTACAGGGTGTGGGAAACATATAAGATAGACTCTTATTCAGAGTGAAGGTCCGGATTAATGTGGGCAATCTGTATGTACAGGGTGTGGGAAACATATAAGATAGACTCTTATTCAGGGTGAAGGTCCGGATTAATGTGAGCAATCTGTATGTACAGGGTGTGGGAAACATATAAGATAGGCTCTTATTCAGGGTGAGGGTCCGGATTAATGTGAGCAATCTGTATGTACAGGGTGTAGGAAACATATAAGATAGACTCTTATTCAGGGTGAAGGTCCGGATTAATGTGAGCAATCTGTATGTACAGGGTGTGGGAAACATATAAGATAGGCTCTTATTCAGGGTGAAGGTCCGCTTTAATTCATTTGGATACAATTAGATTACCTAAGACCAAAACAGCCAATACTTAAAGTGGACCAACACCCAGGATTTTGTCTATCCTGGGTTTTGGTCCACTTCGGTGGGGCACCCCAGAACGCCCCAAAAACTCACCTCTCCCCGCTCCCACGTGACCGCTGCAGCCAATCCCCGCCGGCGGACAAGCGGGAGGCAGCGCCGGACAAGCAGAGCGCGTCCGCCCCCGCCTCCCTCTTACAGGGAGCGCACCTGCGCCGCCCATTCACAAACGGCCGTCGCAGGAGCGCGCCCTGCAGGAGGGACGCGCGGGAGGCGGCGGATGCGCATGCGCTGCTGGAACATGGAAGAGGTAGGATTGTGGGCTTCCTGGGGGGTTTCATCCCGATTTCGGATGCCCCGTGGGGAGGGATCTGATCGGCCCGGGAATCTTATAGATCCCCCCCTGGGTGTTGGTCCGCTTTAATCTAATCTAATAAATAAGATTGAAGAGCAGCAATGGTGGGGCCCCAATGTGGTCGCTACCCTTGCTGCAGCTACGCCCCATACAGATGGCAGAGCATGCTGGGGCTTGTAATTTCACAACAGTTGTAGACAGTGAGACTGGGTGAGAAAGGTTTACACCAACACAGACATATAGATAAAATCTCAAAACACAGACATGTTATATACAATGGGCCATGGAGTGCTCTTAGATATTTCTGAGCATAGCACTACTGTCCTCATCAGACACAAATACGACATTTAGCTCCGCCCCGTGACACAGATGGGAGGGATGCTATAAGGGGTATAGAAAGAAAAAGTATATCTGAAGCCAGATATACACCTTGCAACCTGATTATATTGCCAACGCTTACTATACACTTTACAATCTGGCTCAACAATCTTCAAAGAATCTTCCAAGAATAAGCACTCCATACATTAAATACCAATTCTAAATCTTAACAAAACCCGTAGTATCAAAACAGTATCAGAACAATCAATATGTATGCTGGCCATACAGTATACAAAGGGGAAGGCTATACATAGGCTGGTGATACAATAAGATTATATGAGCAGGTGGTGTGCAGAGACCATGGGCCTTATTTAACAAGAGATAGCGCCAGGTAGCGAATGGTGAGCGAACGGTAATGACGGTCACCGCCACGAGTACGCCGGCTCCCCTCCGCAATCACACATTTATCAAGCCGATCCTGCTTAGCGACTGACAGAGCGCCAGATAGCGAATCATTCATCATTATTCCAGCCTCAGCCCACAGCGCCAGCGAGCGACCTTGAACAGCGACAGGTATGACCTCTCGCTACCTGGCGCTCTCCAATGCATTTCAATGGAGCAATCTTTAAATATTCATAATTAATTGCTCTAATTTTTTTTTTTTAATGTCAAAAATTCTGTGACCACTTCTGCAATGTTAGATTTTTTTTTTAAGGTAAAAAAAAAAAAAAAAAATTTGTGCAGAATTGATATTACAGGTCTGATATTAATGTATTCATATTACAAAATGTTTTGAAAAACATGTTTTTTTTTCTTCTAAAAATATGGTTGTTTGGGGGGTTAAAAAACTACTTTTAACCCATCGCCGCCAGCGCTCTGGGGTTTAAACAAGCATTTCACAGCGCGAGAATTTTTGGAGCGTGATTTGTCAATGAATATGCTGGGAGCCGTTCGCTATGGCCATTCGCTGTCATGCGCTCCCATACAGCGCAGAACCTGTCACACAGCGACTCCTAACCCCGTATTCCACATTACCGCACACCGACTGAGTCGCTGTCAACAACTGAACAACGGCCAAGAACAGCGAATACTAGCGGGCGCTGTGAAAATACCGCTACTGTCGCTCATATGTCGCTACCTGGCGCTATTAATGAATCAGCCTGCCTGTCTAAAGTTATGTTTCTATGACCTTACCAATAGCCAAACACATTACAACTGGATTGTACGATTAACATCCAATCATACCATTATATGAGAAATAGCTATATTTAAATTGATTGTTTAGCAAAGCAATTGCTGGATCCGCACACTAACGCTCGTCACACAGCTTACGTTATAACTGTACAATTTTACTGGCCATATACTTTACAATCTACCATCATTGCACAATGTCTAAATGATTTTTCAGTAGTAGACAATTATTTTAAAAGACAGTCAAGCCAGAGTACCTCTACTACAAGTTTTTGTTTAGATTGTATCAGTATTGTAAAATGCAGTGATGCAACGGCAGCCCGCACTGCCTTCAGTTGTGGGGTGCCCCGCTGTGTGAAACCCCCCAGAAACCCCTAAATCCCTACCTGATCCTCGATCCAGCGGCGCCCGCCGCCGCCGCCTCCCGCGCGTCCCTCTAGCAGGACGTGCACCCGTGCCGGCTGTTTGTGAATGCCCGGCGCCTGTAAGAGTGACGCGCGGGAGGCGGCGGTGGGCACGCTCTTTTGTCCGTCGGCGTGGATTGGCAGCAGCGGTCACGTGGGAGCGAGGAGAGGTGAGTTTTTGGGGCTTTCTGGGGGGTTTCACACAGCGGGGCACCCCGCCGAAGTGAACCAAAACCCAGGATAGTCAAAATCCAGGGTGTTGGTCCACTTTAAAAGCTGAGCTTACCTTGCCTGCAATGCAAGCAGGTGACCTCTAGAGGGCAATGCATCACTAAAAGCAGAAAGTGAGCCACCGAATAAAGTGGACCAAAACCCAGGATTTTCACTATCCCGGGTTTTGGTCTACCCCCCCTGGGGCACTCTAGTTTGGGGTGCCCAGCTGTGTGAACCCCCCCCCACTGAGCTCAATTACCTATCCTTGAGCTGCCTGCTGGAATCCTGGAGATGCTTATATAGACTCTTCCTATCTTTGCCCAGATCGCCACCTCTTATTTCTTTCTACCTCACCTGTGCTCATTTCACCTCTGTCTACTTCTACTCACCTCTTCCCCATAAGTTAACTCTGCTCAACTTACCTTTGTCCATCACTTCGTCATTTTTCAGCCCCCCCCCCCCCCAAAAAAAAATTACAGTGAGCTGCCACACCCCTTCCATTGCCATGAATAGAGGAGGGGGGGGTGTGGCAGCTCACAGTGACTGATGGCGGGGCGTCACTGCATCTGAGGAATCCAGGAAGGGATTGCACAACGAGTGAGAGGATCGCAGTGATCAGCGCTGGATGTGAATCTACAGATTGCACAATTTGTATTACGATCGTAATATTATATGGATAATAGCATTCATTCGCCCTGAGGAAGTAGTGCATGTGACACTACGACACGCGTTGGAGTTCACCCTTGTGGGGGTGCTCCGGTTGGTCTGTATACACACTTCTGCTCTGTTATATTTTTATTGTCTTAGCTCACTTCGGCTCGCTCTCCTGCCATATGGTGTTAGTTATAGCTATTGATTGGGCCATTGGCCATGGAATTGGGAATTTTTGATTGTGACTTCCACATTGGTTAGCACTTACTTTGCACATTTATTGCGTATTTTGCACAATTGGGTCAGTTTATGGAGAGTCTATATGCTGCTATTTAAAGCGGACCTTCACTCTGAATAAGAGTCTATCTTATATGTTTCCCACACCCTGTACATACAGATTGCCCACATTAAAAATCATCCTACCTGCATCTACTACTATGAGCCTTTAAACATCCAAGATGGCGGCTTATGGAAGCCGCCATCTTATCAGGCAGCCTGCAAACAGGAAGTGCCTCCTGACTGTGCTGCTCTGCATTCTGGGACTGCTGACCGTTACCTGACCCCAGCTCTGCTCTGTCTGAGCAAAGCACAGCTATAACCCGCCCCCCCTGTACCTTATCCCACTCTCCTCTCCTCAGTAAGTGTGATGCTTCTGAGTCAAGATGGCGGCGCCCGTATCCTAAATTCCTGAACAGAGTCGCAGCCCAGTGGGGGAAAGAATAATAAGTTAGTGACTAAAAACTTAAAATATATTAATTTTAGATGCCGGGGAACCGTTTTTTAAGAGTTTGGGCTTTTCATTAAATCACGCTGAAGGTCCGGTTTAAATTAAGGTACACTTTTGTATTATGTCTTTGATTAGACCACCGGCGCCCCCTAGTGTCTTTATCCATGTTGTTTATTTGTGTAAATGTTATCATGTCTTTTTAACATATCTAATTTTTATTATTTACATATTTTCTTATACTTTTGAAGGTGGTGCCACTCATTTTATGTGCCCTTGGTAACTTTTGGGGAAGTGTGGGATTCCCCCTTGTTGTCTTATATGGATAATAGTTTATTATCCTTTGAATTGCTGAATCCACACACTCTAACCCCTGCCACACACCTTACACTATACATGTACAACCTTACCAACCGTATACTTTACATTCTAATTGAACAATGTTTATACCACTTTATAATAAGAGCTGCAGCGAATTAAAATTTAAATAGATTGTTCGACTCAGGTTCTTCGAATAAAAGGGATTTGTTTAGATAGTAAGATTGTATAGTGCATATCCAGCATCAAACCAGATTTAGAACCGATAGATATGCAGTACAATCACCATCTATTGTGCAATCTTGTGTAAGGGGGAGCTATAGCGTGCGTAGCTAAAGGAAGTGCGCAAAGCTGCCCACTGACACCTTACACTCCGAATGCACAATTGTAAATCTATTCATGTAAATTTAGGAATACAGGCTCAGTTCTAGATCTACAGTTTTGATGATGCTGGCTAAAAACTTTATTATCAACTTTCAGATCAGATTGTACAAACTTTACGACAGAAGCACTTTTTATCATTTATACATTTAATAGGCTATTCAGTAGAGGGGTCATGATTTTTGGCAAGATCATACGATCAGATTGCACAGTGTACCTAGACAGCATATAAATACAGTATTTAGGTCGCATAGGAGCCTTATGCCCTTATTTAAGAAGGGATAGCGCCAGGTAGCGCCTGGTTAATGAGAGGTAGCGACTGGTCAACGCCGGACACGGCACGCAATTACACATTTATCAAGCAGAATCTGTTTAGCGACTGGAATAGCACCATGTAGCGTCTGATTCATCATTTTCACAGCCTCAGCGAACAGCGCCAGCGTTCAGCCTTGCACAGCGCCAGGTATGACCTGTCGCTCCCCCATACATTTCAATGGACGATCCTTTTCTTCTCTTTAAACGGGGTTTTTTTTTTCTTTTTCAAAAAAATCACAAATAATTCTGTGACCTCTTCTGGCATTGAAAAAGCATTTTTTTCATAATTTTTTCATTTTTTAAATATTTCCTCAAAAATGACATTACAGGTCTGCCATTAAAGTGTTCATGTTACAATGTTGCTACAATGTAATTCCATATGTTTTCGCTTTGTTACTAGTTGTTAGATGCTTGAAAACAGACTTTAAACGCACCGCCTCCTGCGCTCTGGGCTTCAAACAACTATTTTTCAGCGCCAGAGATTTGTGAGGCTGTTTTTTTTCCTGAATATGGTGTGAGTCGGTCGCTATGAGCAGTCGCTACCATGCGCTCCCATACAGCGCTGTACTGGTGAAATAGCGACAACATAACTGAACAGCGACCCACGGCTGAGCACAGCGACTACTAGCGGGCGCTCTGAAAATGCTGCTACAGACGCTCATCTGTCGCTACCTGCCGCTAATGACGAATCAGCCTCATAATCTACTGAAGTGATGTCAGAGAGGTTTGCAGTGGGGGTCATGCTAAAGATTCTGCAAAGCAAATTTAAAATTGGGTGTTTGGGCGTTAATTGTCGCCTGCATCTCGGTTAGATTTTTACCTGTAATACACAAAAAAATGCAATCAAAAATGCTTTGTTCTAATCTTTCCTTAAAAAAATAATAATTCCTTATAATTATTATAATTATAATAATAATTCCTTAAATAATCACCTGCAACGGGGCATTTTTACAGGTGTAGCTCTTCATTTTTCAATGAGGTAGGAAAAATTTCTTATTAATTTCCAATTATTCTACGGGAAATGCCAAAATAAAAACTTATAGGATGGTGATTAAACTTTCCAAAAAAATACTGTTACCTCATTGGAAAAATTGATGTAACTCACCTGTAAAAATGCGCAGGTGATTTTTTTAGGAAAAATTAGGACTTTTTTATTGCACTTTTTTCTGTGTTGAAGTTAAAAAGCTAAAAAAAAGCTTAAAAAGCTTAAAGAAGTTAAAAAGTTAAAAAGATGCAGGCAGCAATTAACACTCAAATGTGCACGCAGATTTAAAGGAGCACTATAGCGAAATTGTGTAATATTAAAAATCCATATAAACACCTTTGCTAATGAGAGGAGGGATCACTTATACACCCGAAGCGAATAAAACTCTCACCAAGCTTGGGTCTTCCTCTCCTGGTAGGAATAAAATCCAGGGGTGACAGATTTAGTCTATGAGGGGTGACAAAGCATGTCACCTGTGATTTCCTCTTCCTTCCATTAAAATAAAAAAAAACCTGGATATTTCTTGATGCTGGTTTATATATATATATTTATAATGATTTGCATTGTTGAGCATTTTTGGCGATAATGCTCCTACTTGCTTTACCAAATCTGAAGCATGACTACCAATGAGATTGTAGCATCAGAATATATAGTGTGGACTTAGCTAAATTCTCATCTCTGCAGTTTAACGTCGACCACCTTACAATCCGATTCCACAATCATACTGATCTATTGACATAAATTCAGATAGATAGGTCTGTGAGAGTACAGTATGTGGAGGCTGTGAGATGTGTGGGTAGCTGAAGTGATCTCTAACATGACAATTCCAGATCCAGACAATCAATCAAAACTACCTAAATCTGGAGTAAAATTGTTTACAAAACCGACTGTATAAGCATTAAGCATAGACAGTGCAGAGAAATCTGACCAATCAATTAAAATATATCCAGTCTAGCAGATCGAAGATTGAAAAATTGAGTTGGAAAACAATTGTTGATTGAAATATCAAAAGCCAATCGCTTCTGAAAGAAACAACTCTAGATCCGCACAGCCCAAAGCCATCCACACACCTTACAATTTGATTGACAAATGAGCGCCCTGATAAAAAAAAAACTATTTAAATATTTTATCTGGAGCTCAGATTGTAAAATAATTAAACATCATATTGCAAGATTTGTGGGCAGTTTTAAGATAAATATTTTCTGGGGCTCAGATTGCAAAACAAAATTATACAAATGAGATTGTAAGCTTTGTGGGCAGCTTTAGGCTATACGGATCTGAAATGATTTATTAGGTTTAGCAGAAATTATTCCAGATCAAAATGACTCGCGTTTCGATCGTAGTCGAGATTGTATGCTCCGTTTATAAAGGTGTGAGGTAAGGTTCAGAACTTTCAAAAAAGCAATCTCTGATTTGAAATGTCTAAACCAATCAAGTTATAGTATCTAACTATAGAGAGCTTATACAATCATTAATCGAGAGGTTAGAAAGGTCCCAAATCAGGTTAGCACAGGAGCGCCGTTACAAAGGCTTTGGACTTTATCTTTAAATAAATAAATAAAATATTATATATATATATATATATATATATAAATAAATAAAATAATATATATAAATAAAATAATATATATATATATATAAATAAATAAAATAATATATATATATATATATATATATATATATATATATATATATTATATATATATATATATATATATATATATATATATTATTCTTGCCAGCCCTGCATTTAACCATGTCATATGTATTTCTCCAGTTAGCCTTTGGGTTAGCAGGGCGCCCCAATGAGTGGCAGTGTAAGATATTGGGACTTTAGGAGCCTCCCACGTTTTTTATATTTATAATAAATATATATATATATATATATATATATATATATATATATATATATACACACACACACACACACACACACACACGTATATGATTAACATAGTAGAATACATATATTTTAAAATATGAAAACTATGATGTAATAGATTATAAATGAATACATTTGTGGGGGTAGCTCCATCACCTTTAAAATAAAAAATGCCGGATCAGGTCCATTCAATGGAACGAAGGACTGATGTGTGTACACTATTACAATGTGAATCAATTGCTCAGTCAGGGATCCTAGCTTGGCCGCACACCTACTGTATTGCGATTTTTCTTTAATAAGGGATTCTCAAGAGATTGTTTTCAATAATTTAATTTTCTGTTAATCTGTTTTAAACTAAATAAACAATTGATCAGGGAAAAAAAAACATTCCTCTTTTCAATATCAAACATAGAAATGACACTAGAACACAGAGAAAATCTTTTTCAATCAGATTGTAAGGTGGGTGAAAGTAATAGTTTATGGGTAATAGTTTAGGGGTTACTGAGAATGGGGGTCACCGTATTCCATACCATGGGCCCATGCTGGATGAGCATGGGCTCCAAGTACATTTGGGTTCCCAGTTTAGGGTAAAGAAGTTGGGATCCTAGTTTGAGTTACTGGTCTGGATAGTGATTGTGGGGTCCTGGACGAGCATGGGGAGAGTAGAAAGCACGCTTATTTTACCATTTGCCTGGAATGTCCATTTAATGATAGGATAACCTGACACTATTCGCAGGGAAAATTAGGAGCGATAGTTAAAAACGTTTATTTTATTGAATAGTAGATGATCGGAGCAAAGTTCCAGAAGAGGTAGTTGGAAAAAAACAACAGTAAGTGAATGTAAACATTCCTGGGATAAGCATACAAAAAGAGAACATAGGGCAGACTAGATGGACCATATGGTTGTCAATCTACTATGTATAGCGATATTGTGTATATATATATATATATATATATATATATATATATATATATATATAGAACAGTGGTTCTTGGGGTCCCAGGACAGGATATCAGTATTCGAGTCCTAGTATGGGTACCGAGGTTGTTGACTTGAATCCCAGTATAGGACAGTGATCTTGGTTTGAGGTTCTAGAACGGGATAGCAATATCATGGTCCTGGTCTGGGGTCGCAATATGAGTGATATTTGGATCCCAGCCTGGGATAGAGGCAACTAAGATCTCAGTATAAAATATTTTGGTAATAGGCCCTGTTTGGGCTACTGGTGTAGGGTCCCAGTTTTGGTTATTGATCTTGGGGGTCCCAGTTTCAGTATGGGGCCCCAATATAATATATATAGTGGACTATTGGTTTGTCTGAAATCTCAAGTGATATTAGGATCCCACTTTGGGAACTGCTCTGGGTGACTCAGTTTGGGTTATTGTTCTGTGGTACGAGTATGAAGTATTAATTTCGGGGGTCATGATTTGGGCTCCAAGTACAGCATGTGTGATATTTGGGTTCCAAGGTTAGTGTAGTAAAGTTGGGATCCTAGCATGAGGCATTAGTCTTGGGCTACCATTTTAGAGTAGAGATATTAGGGTCCTGGTTGGGAGGGGGGGGGTCTCAGCTTGGGGTAAGAATGCCAGGGTCCTGCCCAGGGGGTCCCAATTTGGGATAGTGATATCGGGCTGCTTTGGGTCCTGGTCAGGGGTCCTAAGCTTGAAGTAGTGATATTGGGGTCCCAGTTTGGGATAGTGATATCGGGCAGCTTTGGGTCCTGGTCAGGGGTCCTAAGCTTGAGGTAGTGATATTGGGGTCCCAATTTGGGATAATGATATCGGGCAGCTTTGGGTCCTGGTCAGGGGTCCTAAGCTTGAGGCAGTGATATTGGGGTCCCAGTTTGGGATAATGATATCGGGCAGCTTTGGGTCCTGGTCAGGGGTCCTAAGCTTGAGGTAGTGACATTGGGGTCCCAATTTGGGATAATGATATCGGGCAGCTTTGGGTCCTGGTCAGGGGTCCTAAGCTTGAGGTAGTGATATTGGGGTCCCAATTTGGGATAATGATATCGGGCAGCTTTGGGTCCTGGTCAGGGGTCCTAAGCTTGAGGTCCCAGTTTGGGTTTTTTTTCTCGGGGCCCCAGTTTGAAGTAGTGGTATTGATGTGCTGCTTTGGGGGTTACTTATTCGAGGTCCATACAGGTCAGTAGCTCTGTGAGAAGATGAAGTTGGAAGTCAGTGTGTGACAGGTTTCCGCGCCATGGCGGGTCACCGGACGGTCTCACCTGGTGTGTGGGGGGGTGTCCTCTCCTCGGGGGTGAGTCCCGCTTTCCAGCGCAGAGCAATGCTCGCCCCTCCGGTGCTCGGTAGTCGTTACATGCCCGGCGCTGCGGAGAAGTTGTGTTGCGAGGCGGCACAGGGTGGGTTATGCCATGGCGGGCGCAGACTCGGGTGGGAAGTGGTGAGATATCTCCGGTCACAGGACCCGCTGCCGCTCTCACATGAGGTAGACTGAGCAGCGGAGCTTCCCGGGAACGCGCAGCAAGCGCGCCGCCGCACCTTGCTGGCCACTCTGCTGCCCGACAGCGCCCTCTAGCGGCTGCCTGAAGATCGCTGCCTGCGCGTGTCCCAATACTCGCCCGCCGCGATCACCGCCAACAATCCGCGATTATTAGGAAGAACCTTGCGCTTAATTTCTCACTGTTGAAATATAGTTTTTTTATTTTTTTTATTAAATTTTATTAAATTTACAATTCAGGTCCTCATACCTGATACTGGCTATAGATAGATATGGGATAGATAGATCGATATGGGATAGATAGATATTAGATAGATAGATAGATCGATATGGGATAGACAGATAGATAGATATGAGATAGATAGATGATAGATAGATAGATAGATAGATATGAGATAGATAGATAGATATGAGATAGATAGATCAATATGGGATAGATAGATAGATAGATAGATAGATAGATAGAACCCATATACTGCCCCCTAATCCCGCCCAACCCCCCACTGCCTCTATACCTCTCCACCTGCCATCATCACTGGACCGATGTACACCCAATCCTGCCCCTATAACCCAACACCCCCCCCCCCCCATTTGTTATTCCCTTTTGCTTTGGCAATGCTAAATGTTTTTTTGGACCTGCCAATAAAGCTCTTTTGAATTGAATTGAATTGAATTGAATAGATATGGGATAGATAGATAGATAGATAGATAGATAGATAGATAGATATGAGATAGATAGACAGATAGATAGATAGATAGATAGATAGATAGATAGATATGAGATAGATAGATAGATAGATAGATATGGGATAGATAGATAGATAGATAGATAGATAGATAGATAGATAGATATGAGATAGATAGACAGATAGATAGATAGATAGATAGATAGATAGATAGATATGGGATAGATAGATATGGGATAGATAGATAGATAGATAGATAGATAGATATGAGATAGATAGATAGATAGATAGATAGATATGGGATAGATAGATAGATAGATAGATAGATAGATAGATAGATAGATAGATAGAAGCATCACTCATACTGAGGAGAGGGGGCAAAAGTGCAGGGGATGGGTTATAGCTGTGCTTTGCACAAACAGAGCAGAGGTCAGGAAATGATTTTTAATGTGGGCAATCTGTATGTAGAGATTGGGGGAATCACATAAGATAGGCTCTTATTCAGTGTGAAGTTCCGGTTTAAATGCACATTTTCAGGCTCTGTAGTTCTCAGGTTGGTCATCAAACCTTGGGAGGCTGGTCTTTGTGAGTTCTCTGCGAACCACATATGTGGCAAACTCTGGCATGTCTAATTTCTTTGTCTTTAGGCAGGGAATTGCTGGCTGAGCATTGAGCATGGGTAGATAAGGGGCTGCATGAGCATTTAAAACAGGAACCGTTTTAAAGACCATAGGCTTGGTGCCCTGTTCGACTAGAGCTGTGTAACAGTGACGTGGTTGGAGACATGTTGGAGCATTGGCTTGAACTTGAGTGTCTTTGAATTACCTTGCTATGGTATAGGGGCCTGGAGTGCAGGAACATGTGAGGTAAGATCAGTTTGACAAGTAGGTGGTGCACTGCACTGACCTTGAAAGTGGGGTGCTGCCAAAAAATCTGTCCCCTGCCGCTGTGGAGAAATGTCAGGAACATCTGTAGCATTTTGGCTTAGCACATAATCCCTTTTGCGCTAAAACCTGCAATCTTGCCATAGCTGTGGCTTTCTCACATTGTTTCTCCAGAGCCTCTATTTCTGCTCTTTTCTGTGTCGCCTCTGCTTCCTTATGGGACGCCTCTGCCTCCTTGATGGCCGCCACGGCCACCATCTCTGCCTGCTGTCAAGCTGCCTCTGACTCCTTGATGGCCGCCTCTGCCCACTGTCGAGCTAGCTTTGTCACTCTGCCTCCAAATCAGTTTTTCTTTTTGCAAACATTGCTTGGATTTTAGTTGCTGCCACACCTGAGCGAGCCAGTATAAGTCGTCGGCTGATCATTCAATATTTAGACGATCACGATTTGGATGATTTCAAACTTTTAATGACTAGTGACCTTAATAACACATCATTAGCAGTCTGTGTAAGAGTAACTCAATGGGTTAATATAGTCTCCCATTGCTGGGTGATTTTGGAAAACAGTTCTGACTCATGTTCTCAAGATTCTCATTCACCTAAAGTAGGTTTCACACAAAGTTTTGTTCTGTGACTGGGCTGTAGGTCTGTATTCTGTGCTGACAGCATAAATTCTCTGGGCTTCAGAGATGTTTGCAGAAAAAGTAACAACTTTTGAGTTGGCAGGCTGCCCAGAAATCACCTACGAATGTAACAGTTCTGTAATGCTCAGGCTAGGGAGACATGGGGAGGGATAGGGTCCCCCTTTGGCCAGTCTGCCTCCTGTCAGCCAGAGCCCTGGAAGATAATGGAGAGATCTCCCAGGCTGACTTTTATGAGTCTGACATATTGGCCATTGTTACCCTCCAGGACAGGCAAGGTTATTATGTTAGCTTCAAGCTCATGTGCAGCTTTAACAGGGGGGCGGTGTGATGCAGTGTGGAGACAATAAGGGATGGGACACGATATCATATCATCATATCAAGATATAATCAATATCTTGTTCTGGAATAAGTCCACCCCCCCCCCCCCCCACAGGACATTGTGGTGTGGCTGAGGAGACTCTGGGGGTTTTGCTAAATATTTGGTAAAGCCAGTGTGACTTCGGTGTGGATTGTGGTTTGGACTGCAACCAGCATCTTGGTGAGCTTTTTAGTTTTTAGACACAAAAAAGTGGAAAAAATGTTTTTTTCTACCTTTTTCACCCAAAATTACCTGTACCTGTGATGGGGCATATTTACAGGTTAGGCACATCATTTTTCCAATGAGGTAAGGATATTTACATTTGGAAACAGAATATTATTATTATTATTATTATTATTATTAATATTTAGCATAGCCCATAGGGTGCTGTTATTTCCAAACTTTAAAAATATATCCCTACATCACTGGAAAAATAATGTACCTAAACTGTAAAAATTTGCCCTCAAATGTACAGGTGATATTATTTTGGAAAACGTAGTAGAATTACTTTTTTTGCACTTTTTTGTGTGTAATCGCTAAAATGCTCACTGGGATGCAGTTTGCAAGCCACAACCACAATGCACACCGCAAATCAAATTGGCTTCACCAAATATTTAGCATGACCCTCCCTGCGACATGATATCTGACCTTACAAGGTGTCTAGATTATGATTGGATCTGGATGGGAGGCTGGAGAGGGTTAGTGAGGCTCAGGCAGTGGAATAATGTCACCCAACATCTGCCCAAATACTTCTTTATCGGTCCTGAGAGGGATTCTATGTCAGACCTGATTGTCATTTAAAGGCCATTCCAGCCTTGGTGTAAAATATTAAAATACCCCCCGGCCCTGCCCCTTCCTATTAGTGCTAAAGCATGTGTAATAGATGAAATAAAAAAAAGACATTCATATCCAGCAGCAAAGTCGGAAGTTCTGCAGTGAACGCCCCTGACATTTTCTTGAAGTACCGACCCGGTTACTGGGCAGCGATGTGCCAATGTGGAGAATGTCTGTGCCTGGTAGCTGGCCTGGACTACGGCATTTGCGGCACCGCCGACATTGCCGCTGGAATCCAAGTGAAGGTGAGTGTATTTTTCATTTCATTTAATCTATTACGCAAGCTTTAGCACTAATAGGAGGAGGCAGGGGGTGTTTTAATATTTTACATCGGGGCTGCATGGCCCTTTAAGTGTGGGAAGGCCAGGCATGTGGTGGTGAGTGTGCACAGCAGTGAAATGTAACATGTATGGGGAGATCGGTCACATTAGCGTGATGTGGACTAATGTCCGATGTAATTTATATGGCAAGCTGGGGCATTACCATAAAGACTGCTCGGAGGACTTCCAGCCAGGCTGTGGAGGAGATAGTGGGGGCAGCAGATGGGAAGGTGATGACAGCGGCAGAATATGAGCACAACCCAGTAGGTGAACTCCCGCAGTCCATTACCCAACCAACACAGGTGGACCCAAAGCCAGCAGGTAACTCTTCCCCCACCAGAGCTCCTTCCTCTAGGGACACCAGAGTCTGGAAGTAGGAGAAAAAAAGAAAAAGACATATCCACAGACTTGAGAGGGCTCATACAATTTATTTAACTTAGTTGAATGCAGCTAAAACACTAAAGACTGAAATATCAAAGAGGAATTGTGCTTACTTTCTCTATATGATGAAGTGAGTACAAATATGATAAATAAGGTAGAAGAGCCATAATGATGGGGCCCCTGACCTCCAGGGCGGTCACACCCCCTGCACCCCCTATAGTTACATCCCTGAATGTCAAACAAAACCAAAAAAAAGTCCCTATAATGTTTCTAGAGGTAGACTCTGATATGGAAATGGGCAAGAAAGCTAACACTCCTTAGTATTCCTGAATAGTGCTGTGATGTGCAGTAGCGTATGTTGTTTAGAGTTATACAGCAGGAATGTGATTTTCCTGTTATTACAGAGACTATAGACAGGACAATGAATAGCCTGTAATTCCCTGATCTGCTTTACTGTCTATTTCAGAGGTTGCTCAATCTTTTGAAGAGAGCAGGCCGATTTGGATACCAGTTGCAGGCTACAATGAATAGGTTCACAATTTCAATATTTTTATTTTAAATAGCATAACAAAGATTTTTTACAACAATCAGTATACCCACTGCCTCCACAAACTCCATACCACCCCATTACCACATTTATATTCAACAATCCCCACTTGCTACCAATATACATGTTGATTGCCTCACCTCTCAAAATATATAGGTCCCTTATGTAGAACATATACCCCCACGATCCCAAATCGCAAATGTATTCCAATACTGAAGCCATCTAAAAGCCTACTAATGCTAAACATACAATTATAGCGGACCAAAATTTACATATTTAACTTGTATCCCCTGAATTGCTCTCCCTAAGAAAAGTACCTTTTGCCAATTTTCACTGCCCAAACTTTATTCTAATCCCAGATAATGTCACCTGTTTTAGCTGTAAAGCTCCGCCTCCTGCATTAACTACCACTGTTGTGTTTGGCAATGATGCCATTGCCACACCTCTGCTGTGACTGATCACCTGCCATCTCATACCGAGGGACAGCAAAAAATAAAGAGGTTGATTCATCATTAGCGACAGATGAGCGTCTGTAGCAGGCATTTTCAGAGTGCCCGCTAGTAGTCGCAGTGCTCGGCCGTGGGTCGCTACTTTATAGTGACTCAGTCGCTGTTCAGTAATGTTGAATACATTGTGAGGAGTCGCTATTTGACCAGTACAGCGCTGTATGGGAGCGCATGTTAGCGACTGCTCATAGCGACCGACTCACACCATATTCATAAAAAAAAAACAGCCTCACAAATCTCTGGCGCTGAAAAATACTTGTTTGAAGCCCAGAGCGCAGGAGGCGGTGTGTTTAAAGTCTGTTTTCAAGCATCTATCAACTAGTAACAAAGCGAAAACATATGGAATTACATTGTAGCAACATTGTAACATGAA
Organism: Gastrophryne carolinensis; assembly: GCA_027917425.1. Taxonomy (NCBI): domain Eukaryota; kingdom Metazoa; phylum Chordata; class Amphibia; order Anura; family Microhylidae; genus Gastrophryne; species Gastrophryne carolinensis. The sequence continues at coordinate 191,146,813 of CM051241.1, forward strand.
CACTTTAATGGCAGACCTGTAATGTCATTTCTGAAGAAATATATAAAAAATAAAAAAAATTTGAAAAAACTGCTTATTCAATGCCAGGAGAGGTCACCGCATTATTTGTGATTTTTTGAAAAAAAAAATCCCCTTTTAAAGCGAAGAAAAGGATCGTCCATTGAAATGTATGGGAGAGTGACAGGTAGTGAGAGGTCATACCTGGCGCTGTGAAAGGCTGAACGCCGGCGCTGCTCGCTGAGGCTGTGAAAATGATGAATCAGACACTACATGGCGCTATCCCAGTCGCTAAACAGATTCTGCTTGACAAATGTGTAATGGCGTGCCGTGTCCGGCGTTCACCAGTCGCTACCTGTCGCTACCTCTCATTAACCAGCCACTACCTGACGCTATCCCTTCTTAAATAAGGGCCCAAGTGTTCCAGGACAAATCAAAAAGGTGAAAATATCCATTTCTAGTTCTACACCCTAAGAAGGGAGTATCGACAGGGGCTTTGGCCAAATGTATTTCACAAGTTCAGCGGGTTTTGGCTCGCTTTAAATATAGAAAAAAAATTCAAAATCTACAAAATCTTGTTATGGTGCCTGCAATTTCACCCAGTGGTGGTGTTGCACCTTCACTACGTTCCTCCAAGCCACCGCTGTCGCCTGTATTTCGCTGTGTCCTATATCACTCTCCTTGCAAGCCCTTATCCTTACTGAGCCTCTGTTTACCTGTCATGAATGACTTGCCTTCAGTCCATGCCCGTGGTGTCCCTAGGCAACTGGCCAGGGTTTCTCCTGCCCAGCAGCCGCTCCTGCCTCAGATGCCAGCTCCAGCGGCGCGCGTGTCGCCGAGCGCGCCCTCCTCCCTCATCCACTGTCATTCTACTCGTGCTTGCGCGCAAGTACAGTCAGCTTATGTCCTCAGGTGGTGCTATACACAGAGTGGCCACTGGAGGCTGTTTAAAAGAGCTAAACCTAGGAGGTGCAGTTCTGGGCAGTATGCCTTTGGAGTTCAGCTGGGGCAATCAGCCCAGAGCTCTCCAAGTGCACCAATCAAACCACAGATCCGAAGTGCACCAATCAGCACACAGATCCAAAGTGCAACAATCACAGTCACTGCCTCCCTGTCCAATCCAGCCGGGTTCAGTCCTATAAAGGGATTACCTCTTCAGTGTGTCAGTGCCTGTGATAGCGTTTAGCTGGCTTGCTATTGTTCCTGTGATTGCCTGTTTATATCGTTATTGACCATCTGCTTCAATCTCGACCACGTCTTCGTCTCATCCCTTGTACTGCGCAGCTCTCTGACCTCCCGTTGTGACCCCTGGCTTGACGTCTGACTACGCTTGAATTCTCCTGAGCACCCGAATTGCTTCCAGTATTACCTGTTCCCGAAGTACCCGAACTGTTTCCAGTACTTACCCGACATTGCCCAGTCTGGCCTCTGGTTCATCTGCCTTCAACCCCTGTAAGCTCACATCCTTTGTGCTATTAAGTCCTGGGGGCAACCGTGTCCGGCGAGGCGTATAAAGCGTCCCGGCAAACGGGGGCTTGTCTAAAGATGAAAGCTAGCAGCGGAGATTGGGGGTTGTGGGCTTACTCTGAAGGCGGGTGTCCCTCGGCCTGACATTATCACAGGCCAAAAAAATTGATATGGAAGAACTTGTACAACAAGTGCAGGCCATGGCTACCGCCATTAACCAGCTGGCCCAACGTGTGGCTGATCAAGAAAATCGCCAGCTGCCTGCACCACCTGTATCCTCACCTCCTGTTGAGCCGAAGGTTCCCATTCCTGAGAAATTTGTTGGGGATCGTACAAGATTCTCCAACTTCAAGAACTCCTGTGAACTTTATTTCAGACTACGGCCCTACTCTTCGGGCACAGAAATGCAGAGGGTGGGCCTGGTTATCTCTCTGCTCCAGGGTGATCCACAGTCCTGGGCGTTTGGCTTAGCGCCCACAGATGAGCCCTTGCAATCTGTCTCAGCCTTTTTCTCCGCTATGGAGATCCTATATTCGGACCCTGACAGGACTTCGACCGCTGATGCCAGGCTTCGAAGCCTGAAACAGGGGAAACGCTCAGCAGAGGAATATAGTGCCAAATTCCGCCGCTGGGCGATTGAATCCCGTTGGAATGATCCTGCTCTCTGTAGTCAGTATAGAATTGGTCTTTCAGAGGGTGTTAAGGATGTTCTAACAAATTTTCCTTACCCTAAAAGCCTGGATGAACTCATGCTTATGGCCATTAAAATTGACAGACGGCTACGGGAGAGACATATAGAGAAGAATCACTTTCACTTCCGAGAATCTTCCCACCAGGAGTCATCCTCTATGGGTGTTGTCTCATCTTCGCCCCCCAGAAGAGCCTATGCAACTTGGTGCTACTCACCTTTCCCCGGCTGAAAAGAGTAGACGTCGCACCTTAGGCCTATGCATGTACTGTGGGGTTTCAGGTCACCTGGTTAGGACCTGCCCCAATAAAAGACCTTTGGCGGGATGGCAACGTCCTGACAAGATAGAGAAAGTTTGTCAGGACGGTCAGGTAACTTCCCTTCATAGAAGTAAAATGTTGTTACCTGCTACTGTGGGTTGGGAGTTGTCCAGGAAATCCGTCTCTGCTTTTGTCGATAGCGGAGCAGTTGGCAACTTCTTGGATAAATCCATAGTAGCCGCCTTAGGCATTCCCTTAATCCCCCTTGGGAAGCCCCTTCAGATTTTGGCAGTAAACAATACTCCTGTTCCTAGAGGAACTGTCACCTCCAAAACCCCTTTAATTAACCTAGTTGTGGGACCTTCCCATACTGAGAACCTTGAATTTTTTGTCTTAGACTGCCCTGAAGCCCCGGTTGTCTTAGGGTTCCCCTGGTTAAAGGTGCACAACCCTACCTTTAATTGGGAAACTGGGGAATTGACAGGATGGAGCCCGCACTGTGCAGAACATTGCTCTAGTATCACTGTTGGAGCAACCCAAGTCTCAGAGCTTATTTGTCCGTCTGCCTCTCCATCCATGAAGGTACCTCATGTATCTTTATTGAAGTCCGCCGGAACCATTCAGGGTGATAATCCTGTTAAGTCTGGTGAGGGTCCTGAGGCCCCTCGTGAAGGGGAGGGTACTGTCATGAATGACTTGCCTTCAGTCCATGCCCGTGGTGTCCCTAGGCAACTGGCCAGGGTTTCTCCTGCCCAGCAGCCGCTCCTGCCTCAGATGCCAGCTCCAGCGGCGCGCGTGTCGCCGAGCGCGCCCTCCTCCCTCGTCCACTGTCATTCTACTCGTGCTTGCGCGCGAGTACAGTCAGCTTATGTCCTCAGGTGGTGCTATACACAGAGTGGCCACTGGAGGCTGTTTAAAAGAGCTAAACCTAGGAGGTGCAGTTCTGGGCAGTATGCCTTTTGAGTTCAGCTGGGGCAATCAGCCCAGAGCTCTCCAAGTGCACCAATCAAACCACAGATCCAAAGTGCACCAGTCGGCACACAGATCCAAAGTGCACCAATCACAGTCACTGCCTCCCTGTCCAATCCAGCCAGGTTCAGCCCTATAAAGGGATTACCTCTTCAGTGTGTCAGTGCCTGTGATAGCGTTTAGCTGGCTTTGTTATTGTTCCTGTGATTGCCTGTTTAAACCGTTATTGACCATCTGCTTGAATCTCGACCATGTCTTCGCCTCATCCCTTGTACTGCGCAGCTCTCTGACCTCTCGTTGTGACCCCTGGCTTGACGTCTGACTACGCTTGAATTCTCCTGAGCACCCGAATTGCTTCCAGTATTACCTGTTCCCGAAGTACCTGAACTGTTTCCAGTACTTACCCGACATTGCCCAGTCTGGCCTCTGGTTCATCTGCCTTCAACCCCTGTAAGCTCACATCCTTTGTGCTATTAAGTCCTGGGGGCAACCGTGTCCGGCGAGGCGTATAAAGCGTCCCGGCAAACGGGGGCTTGTCTAAAGGTGAAGCTAGCAGCGGAGATTGGGGGGTTGTGGGCTTACTCTGAAGGCGGGTGTCCCTCGGCCTGACATTACCTTTAAACACCAGTTTGATTAAACCCTCCCACTTTCCCCACAGCAGGTCAGATGGCTCGGAGGGCTACAGGTTGAGCATATGTAGTCTACTGTGTATGTTTCTTTTCTGATTTACAATGTAATGTTAGGTAGCTGTATTTCTGTTTGTCTTTACCAATAAATATTCCCTTATACCCCACCAGATTGTAAGCACTTCCTCCTACTGTATCCTTCTTTATATCCTACTAGAGTTCTTCTTCCTTCTGTACCCTAGTAGATTGTAGGGTTTTCCCTCTACTATTTCATCATTTAAAAATTATTTTAAGACTTTCCCCTGTCTGTTTCACCCTTTGTACCCTAATTGATTGCAAGGTCTTTCTTCTTCTCTATCCTCCTGTTTACTAGATAGATTGTAAGCTTTTAGCCATAATAGATTGTAAGCTCCTCTGTATTCTTCATTATACACTAATAGAATGTAAGATCTTCTGCCTTCTGTATTCGCTATCCTACCTTAACAGACTATGGCCCTTATTTATGAAGGAATAGCGACAGGTAGCGACTGGTGAGCGGCCGGTAATGACGGGCCCCACCACGAGAACGCCGGCTCCCCACCACAATCACACATTTATCAAGCCGATGCTACTTAGTGACTGAGATAGCGCCATATAGCCACTCATTCATCATTATTCCAGCCTCAGCCCACAGTGCCAGCGACCGACCTTGAACAGCGACAGGTATGACCTCTCGCTACCTGGCACTCTCCTATGCATTTCAATGGAACAATCTTTAAATATTAATAATTAATTTTTATTTTTTTATTATTATTTATTTGTTTTTTTTTTTTTTAAATGTGAAAAATTCTGTGACCACTTCTGCCATGTTAGATAATTTTTTTAAGGGAAAAAAAATATATATTTGTGCAGAATTGATATTACAGGTCTGATATTATTGTATTCATATTACTAAATTGTTTAAAAATTTTTTTTTTTTTTTTGGTTTCCATAAATATGGTGGTTTGGGGGTTAAAAAACTACTTTTAACACATCGCCTCCAGCGCTCTGGGGTTTAAACATGCATTTCACAGCGCGAGAATTTTTTGAGCCTGATTTTTTGATGAATATGGTGGGAGCCGGTCGCTCTGACCAGTCGCTATCATGCGCACCCATACATCGCGGAACCTGTCAAATATCGACTCGTCACCTTGTATTCAACATTACTGCACACCGACTGAGTCGCTGTCAACAACCGAACAACGGCCAAGCACAGCGACTACTAGCGGGCGCTGTGAAAATACCGCTACAGTCGCTCAACTGTCGCTACATGTCGCTATTAATAAATCAGCCTCCCCATGTCCTGCTTCCTTCTGTACCTTCTGCATTCTCATTTATACCCTAATAGATTGTAAGCTCTTCCTCCCCTGTACACTATAGATTGCCAGTGTTGTGGATATTAGGCACATGAACAATGCTGAATTTGTTCATCAACAGGAAGGCTGAAGAATAGACAGATGGAAGGAATAGGTGGGTTGTATGGTCTCCTTCTTGGGAACATTAACGGCAATTAAAGATTTTCTAGCCTCTCTGATGTTACTTTTCTGGCAATTTTCTGTGGAGAGCAAATAAACAGATTATCATCGCGCTGGTTGTTTTTTGTGATAAGTTGGGCTCGTCTGCTCCTTTTGCTGTCTATTAATTTTTTATAATTTTATATCGAGCAGCTCCTCGCCTCCAGACTGCAGATTTTCTGAGGTTAATGCGGCTTTTAAAAACCTTTTTCCAGGTCTGGAGTCTCTCTGGACAGAAGAAGCCGAAGGCGCCTCCGGCAAAACCCCGAGTGAAGCTCCCAGCTGGATCATCTGAGCTCTAAGCGCATCCATTGGGAATAATCTCCCGCCATAGCAACCGGTGATGCTGGATAGACCCCACCTCTCTGCGCATTCATACAGATCATCTGCAGGGTGCAGCACAGGTCAGGCTTCCATTTGGGAGTTGGTTGCAGAAGATTTTGGCTACACTTAAAGGGGTCGATTCAGAGCATAGTGAGAATATTTTTTAGGAGGAAAAATTGCCATTTACTTTCATTGTCTACCTTGGGAGCCAAGGAGCCAAGCAGCAGACTGTGAATGGCAGTTTTCTCTCCTAAAATGTTTTTTCACCTGACTCTGAATCGACCCCAAAGAGTCAGAAATGTCTCCTTAAAGTGGACCAACACCCAGGGGGGATCGGCCCGGGAATCTATAAGATTCCAGGGCCTATCAGATCCCTCCCCGTGGGGCATCCAAAATCGGGATGTGTGAAACCCCGCAGGACGCCCACAAACCTTACCTTATCCCCATTCCAACGGCGCATGCGTGGGCCGCGTCTCGTGCTTCCCTCTAGCAGGGCGGCCGTTCGTGAATGGCCGGCGCGGGCGCGCTCCCTGTTAGAAGGAAGCGCGAGACGCGGCCTCCAGCGCTCAGAGCCGCTGTGGTTGGACGCCGCTTGTACGTGCATACCACAGCGGCTCTGAGCTCTCTGATTGGACGAGCGCCCGCGTAGGAGCGTGGGGAGGTGAGTGTTTCCGGGCGATCTGGGGGGTTTCACCCAGTCAGGGTGCCCCACCGAAGTGGACCAAAACCCAGGATAGTGAAAATCCTGGGTGTTGGTCCACTTTAAAAGTGTCATGGGGTTGAGTTAGAGCCGGGTGAAAAAACTCACTCATTTTTTAGGACAGAAAACTGCCATTCACTTTCTTGTATACCTTGGGGATGATTCAGAGTCAGGTGAAAATTTACATCTAGTAGAAGCGAATGGCAGTTTTATCTACTAAAAAAAGGAGCGAGAATTTCACCTGGCTCTGAATCAACCCCATAGAGGTCAGTTTAATGGTTAGAAATGCATGCTGGGTAAGGGTTGGTTTTGAAGATGAGTTTTGGGTTTAGGGAATTAGAAATGGGTCAGTTTGGGAGCTAGGGTCAGTTTTTAGCGGCAGGTTAGATGTTGGGGTGGGTGGCCTTTGGTGTGTGCAAGGTGTGTCCAAGGGGGCACCAGGGAGAACTACTTAGACACCCCATAATAAAGAGGGCTCACATCTAGCTCAGCAAGATTCTCTATTTGTATTATTTCCACATTACCGTTTTCTCTCTCTCTTTTCGTCATTCCCTCCTTCTCTTCCTTTCCTTCTTTTTTCTATACTTGCTCCTCTCCCTTTTATTCTTTTTTACATGCCACACTTATACTCTTTTTTTCCACTTCCCTTCTTGTTCCCTCTCTTTTCCACATTACGTCCTTCTCTCTCTTTTTTCCATATTCCCTCCTTCTGTCTCCCTCTCTTTTACACATCGCCCCCCTCTTTGTCTTTCTTTTTCTCCTTTTTTCTCTCTCTTTCATTAGTTTGTTTGTACGCTCTTTTTCCACATTTCCTCATTCTTCCTCAATTTTTTTCATTTTCTCCTTCCTTCTCTTTTAATTCCCCCATTCTCTCTCCTTTTTTTCTTATTCTCTCCTACTCTATCTCTCTTACTCTTACACATTCCCTCTTACTGCGGCACAGTATGGGTTAACATCAGCCTAACTCTGATAGGACTGTCTGCTTGATAACCTTCCTTTTTTTCAGTCCCTGACTGGTAGGAGTATGGTAAATGTCATAGGCTTTGATTAAGAACTGAAAAAAAGTCTCATAGTAGTAAAAAATGTAATTCATGAAAAAAAGTTATTGTTAAAGTTTTAGTGAATCTCCAGATAGGAATACAATGAAAGTCAATCAATGATAGGAATACAATGAAAGTCAATGGCACTTTTTACTCCTGAGAAAAGCATTGAACTTTTTACTCCTTTTTATCTTATCTAGTGATTCACTAAAAGTGAAATTATCATGCTTACATTTTTTATTTAACAGAGGAAAAAATATGGACCGCACCAGTACACAGTAAAATAAGAGTGTGCACACTCCCGGATATAACCTGTGCAAATGCACGTTATTTAAGCACCAAATAGGGGTTTCCCCGTTTGGGAGTGTGGGAACCCCTATTTGGTGCTTGAATTTTTTATTACCATGAGAATAGTAGTCGCTTTGCTCAGCCGTGGGTCGCTACTTCATAGCGACTCAGTCGCTGTTCAGTAATGTTGAATACATTGTGAGGAGTCGCTATTTGACCAGTACAGCGCTGTATGGGAGCGCATGTTAGCGACTGCTCATAGCGACCGACTCACACCATATTCAGCAAAATAACAGCCTCACAAATCTCTGGCGCTGAAAAATGCTTGTTTGAGGCGGTGTGTTTAAAGTGTGTTTTCCAGCATCTATCCACTAGTAACAAAGCGAAAACATATGGAATTACATTCTAACAACATTGTAACATGAACACTTTAATGGCAGACCTGTAAATGGTTTTTCAATGTCAGAAGAGGTCACAGAATTATTTGTGATTTTTTGGCACAAAAAAAAAAAAAACACGGTTTAACCCTTTAAGTGCCAGCCCACCTGGAGATTTTGTCACGCTCTGTTGCCAGAGCATTTTTTAATATTTTGAGCTACACATGTTTAACTGTAATTTTTGAAGGGATTTTCTGGGACTTCCCATAAAAATTACATATTGTTTTTTTTCGAATCTGGGCTTTAACATCATATGTCTTGTTTATCAATTTTGTAGTCTTATCCTAATTATTTTGGGCAAAATATGTGAAAGAAAATAAAAAATACACACGTTTTTACATTTTGCAGTGTTTTTTTTTAATCGAAAATAAAGGTTTTTCAATAAAAACATATTGAGAGTAAAAGCCCCATTTCTCCCGGTTACAACGGTACCACACATGTATTAGTAGACACCCTTTCCTGCCCAGGAGACCCCAGAAACTGCAAAGAGCGCTAGAGGAGATTTTCAGATAAAATACAAATACTTTGCGCTCCTCGCAGTTTTTCAAAAAATACAACCCTTTACATTTGAAATACCCCCCACAAACTATATATTTTTGGAAACTGCACAATTCAAGGTTTCTAAGCATACTAGGCTTGTTGGCGTGGGTGCATTGGTTTGGACTCTATTCATTGGCAGAATCTCTGGTTCCAAAGGATTTTCCTAAAAAAATAAGCAAAAAGCAGATTCAAAAACATTTTTTCCTATAAAAACAATAAGCAAGCAAGAAGTAACACAGTAAATCTGAAAGCACAACGTCTGCTGAACAAAACAATACCCCACATGCATAGGTACGTTGAAGTGTAGAGTTGCCAAACACCCCAAAGTCAAGCATGCGTTTGAGGGTAATTTTACTTGAAAAAATCAGCTGCGCACCCAAAGTGCGCACCTTGCAGTTTCTCCAAATTTACAACCCTTTACATTTGAAATACCCCCCACAAACTATATATTTTTGGAAAGTACATACCTCAAGGTTTCTAAGCCTACTGGGCTTGTTGGCGTGGGTGCAGCTTTCGGGGCGCAAACCTACAAGGAATGACCTGGTTGCACTGGATTTTGCTAAAAAAAAAAGTTAAATGCTAAATCAAACCCACATTTTCCTAAAAAAAAGTAGGCCAATCATGAATATACACACCTAATTGAAAACGACAAGGTCCCCCGAACAGAACAATACCCAACATGCATAGCTACCTGCATGGGTACAGTTACCAATCACCCAAAACTAACACATGCGCTATGGAAAAACAAAACAATTTCTTACCTGTTCTAAGAAGTGCAATTAGGATACTGTAGCTGTGGCATCAGATTATAAGATCAGTGCAGTGATCAATGACCAATATCAGGAATCAAGAACCTGAAATTGGTCACATTTTTAATCATCACTTGCCACAAGTAACCAGCTGCTCCTGCTCCAGCATTTCCCATCGGATTAGCAACAGCGAAAAGAAACTAAAAGAAAAGAAAATATAATGGCAACACAAAATACCTGTGCCAGCACACAGGAAACATAATTTAACTAAAAGGGGCCTACCTACCAAAAAAAAATGCATTGCTCAATAATCTAATTGAGTATGGTATACCTCAAAACAATCTTCGAGGCATAACCCGGGTTGGCTGGGACAGGTCGGGCAATAATACCGCACATCTCTTCTAATGCCACGCTTCCTACAAACCCTACAAGCTCTCTGGGGATACCGCTTTTTACCAATTTCGGGAAGCAACTTTATAAAGTGCTTCCCCACTAATCTGGCCTGGTTGTCATTGGTAGGCATATCTGGTTCTTCCGCAGTATCCCCAAACAACAAAGCAGGGAGTAACTGCTGCTGGTATTTTATGTACGATAAATTGGAGCCTGGCACTGCTGCCTTGAAGGCAACAAAGCTGTTGTAAGTTGCCATTTGGACCAAATGGATAGCAACTTTAGTGTACCAGGCTCGAGTTTTTCGGGTGGCGTTGTAATAAGTTAATATTTGGTCCGTTTTATCAACGCCACCCATGAATTTATTATAATCTGTTATGCAACGTGGCTTTTGGGAAGGGGCTCGGGGACCACGTTGCCTTACATTCACAACTGACTAATCGTGGAGTGTTGTCAGAAGGAATACATTTTTTTTTGCCCATGTATTTCATGGCCAGGACCTCATCGCTTCTTAGAGCATAAGACTCCCCCCTTTTTAATTTTTTTTCAAGTAGTGGCCTGGGCAATCCTTTGCGTTTAGGGTTGATGGTGCCGCAGGTCGGGGTATCCAACGAATAAAGGGCGCGAAATAAGGGGATGCTGGTATAGAAGTTGTCCACATATAAGTGGTAACCTCTACCCAACAATGGAGTCATAAGGTCCCAAACGATCTTTCCACTTATTGACAAATCAAGGGGACAACCAGGGGGGTCCAGATAGGTGTCCTTTCCTTCATAGATTCGAAAATATTTGATGTAGCCGGTCACACTATCGCATAATTGGTAAAATTTAATCCCGTAGCGGGCACGCTTGCTAGGGATATATTGCCGAAAAACAATGCGCCCTTTGAAAAGCAGTAGTGATAATTGATAATTTTTGGCCGGGGGTGTACACTACTGCGAAGCGATCTGACAGGCTGTTGAGCAGGGGCCGTAATTTATGCAGCCTGTCGTGACCGGGCTCACCACGGGGAATAGCAGTGGAATTGTCGTTAAAATGCAGAAACCGCAGTAAAATTTGGTAGCGGTTTCTGGACATTACGGCCGGAAATAATGGAGTTGCCAATATGGTTTGGGTATCCCAGTTGGAGGAAATACTAAATTTTTTTAGGATACCCATTGCTAGAGTGAGCCCCCAAAATTTCTTTATCTCACTCAAATTTGTGGGATGCCATGCCTGAGCTCGGGCGTGCCTCTGCAGGGGGTTTTGCGCTAAGACCTGCTCGGCATACAGATTGGTAAAGAAAACCATATCCAGTAGGATGGCTTCTGTGATAAACAATTTGAAAAAGTCAATGACACCAAAATTTGTGGTGTCTACATTGACCCCGGGGACCGAATCAAAAGGGGGAATTTCGGGGGAAATATTATTAGGAGGCCTCCACGCAGACGCTCCTTCACCAGCTGCAGCACTCGATGCCTCATCCTGCACTACAATCGCCTGAAGCGTGGCCTCACTTTGTGCGGCACTATGCCTTCTACGGTGGCTACTACTGGTAGCACTGCGCGGCTGTGTTTCCTCAGTAGAGTATACACTATCTGACTAACTATCTGATGGGAAGTACTCAGACCCTGACTCACTAAAATCTTCCGAGTCAGACGCCATCAGGTAAGCCGCAGCTTCCTGTGCAGTGTACCGCTTACCAGCCATACCCCAATGCAAAAAAAAATTAAAAAAAAATTAAACTAAAGGGTCTTCCCGAACTAAAGGCTAAAACTAAAGCCTAAAACTAAAGGCAAATTACAAAAAAATACAATACAATAAAACAAAGCAAATAAACAGTCAAAAATAGAAATAAAAGTGTATAGCTACAACCCGATGAGAAGTGGTGGAGTCAGGAGCAGCAGGTCACGGGATCCCAGCTAGGCTCCCAAAAGGAGGAAGGGGCTAAGGTCCCAAAAGAGCACGGTCCAAACAAAAGGCAGTAGCGATCTTCAAATCTCAGCGAACCACCTAAGGGAAAAAGTTAAGATTAGGGAGTGTGGGTGAACTGAATGCCTGATAATAACTACCTGATCCCCCAATCTAACGACACATGCATGGGCAACAGGCGCACTATGCTATAGCTAGAGCGGTGGTAAGGTAAGTTTTACTGGGGATTCACTCTACTAGTGCACTGGTTTGGACGAGCGGCTGCACCTGCGCAGTAGAAGCGGGGTGAGGTGATTTGATCTGGGCATTCTGGGGGGTTTCACATAGGGGGAATTGGACCAAATGCCAGGATAGTCAAAATCACCAGGATTTTTCCTATCCTTGTCATTAGTTCTTGTCCCGAGGGTATCCAGAAACCCCACTGATTACATATAGATTTGGGATGCCCAGTTGTGTGGGGTTTCACACAACTGGGCATCCCAAATCTGGATACCCTCGGGACAAGAACTAATGACAAGGATAGGAAAAATCCTAGATAGGAAAATTCTAGATACTACACACACTATATGCTAATCATGTGGCACAATGACACTATTACTATGTATATACTGTTATATCTAGGACCACTACAAATCACTGGCAAGCAATAGCATATGTATAATAGGGGGGAGTGTATGGGGCAGCTGTCGGTGGGGTAATAGGGCGTCTTCCTGCAGTGCAGCAGCACATTGCCGGGCATGGCGCCTGTGGTGGTGGCACAGTGCAGCTGGTCTGCAAGGGCTGGGTCATGGGGATAGAGCTGCCGGCTGCAGTGTGGCAGGCAGTCAGCCAGCATGGAGGCTGTCCTTTGTTGCAGCGCTCCGTGATCCCGGGGGCTTGTGGGAAACTCCCTCCCCGTGGTGGCACCGAGGTAACTCACCTTGCCGGACGGGCTGGCAGCGTGCAGGGCGGGGAGGCCGCCGAGTAGGCGGCCGGTCGGGTTGGCGGGTGTGCACTCCCTACCGGGTTGGCGGGTACACTGCTGGCAGCGGTGCGGTCGGCGAGCCGCAATGACTTGTGTGGCAGGCCGGCGGCCAGATGGAAGCAGCGGGAGTTGTCCCGGTATGCCCTACAGCCAGTCCACCACTGCGCAGAGGAGGTTCACATAACCTGATGCTTCTGGGGAAGAGTTCCAGTCCCCCCTCCAGCACGATCGATGCACCGATGCACTACGGCCACCCACCCATTCACCCCCCAACAAAACAGTGCACCCCCCCCCCAAACACAGTGTACCTTGCTGTGATTGCATGCCGCCGCTGTTCCCTTGAAGCTGCGGCAGCAGCGGCGGCAGCGGCGGCCGCCGCACTAACGATCGCTGGACCTACGGCCACCCACCCACTCCCCAAACAAATTAGTGACCCCCACACACCTCCACACACCTCCACACACCTCCACCTACCGATCCGACGAGCAAAGAGGGCAGCAGATGACAGCAGCCGTGCGCCCCACTTCTCATTCGTCCAGCGACGATCAGGTGGCTCGGGTGAGATCAGGGTCACCTCCAGATGACCCCCCCAGGACCATTCTAGAACGTGGAGCCGGAATCCCTGCTGAATGCGGCCGCTGATTAACATGAGGTGAGTGAATGTGAAGCCCGTAACACCTACGTGCTTGGCACTTAATGCCCAGCCAAGCCAGCACGTAGGTGTTACGGGCTTGGCAACAAAAGGGTAAGTTTTCGGAGAGTTTATGCTTGAATTTTTTTGCACAATGTCCGAATCGCCTCCCAGAGCCGCTATTTTGATGGGAACTCAACCCACCCTCCTTTGAGGATAGGGTTAAGGTCTGGGGAGGATGGTGGCCACACCATGACTTTCTCTCCTCCTATGCCCATAGCAGCCAATGAGAGGTATCTTTGCAGCATGAGATGGGACGTTGTCATGCATGGTGAGGATTGTGCTACTGAAGGCACAGTTCTTTTTGCACCATGGTAGAAAGTGGTCAATCAGAAACTCCATATTTACTGAGGTCATTTTCTGACCCTGGCGACCCAAAACAGGCTAACCATCTGCCCCCCCCCCCCCCATCTTGACCCAAAACCCTGACTACTGGGTTGGCTACACCTTGCTGATGTCGCAGCCTTGTTGGTGGTCATCCTCTACCCCATCCACCTGGTCTGCCCAACTTGGCACTTCGTAAACAAGCTGGAAATTAGTGTCCTTGTATATCTGGGCCCACCGCAACCGCTTCTGCTTGTGAGCAATGTTTAGTAATGGCAGTATAGTAGGTTTATGCCCAACTGCAACTTCTGGTGGATTCTACACCTTGGGCTTGGCGGAACTCCTGAGAAAGAGAAAGAAAAGGAGGTAAGGAAGCAGAGAAGAAAGTCAGAGAAGATGAAAAGGGGGGTAACGGAAAAGAGGGGAAGATGAAGAGATCAAGAAATAAAAGAGAAAAGGAAATTCAAGCAGATGGAAAAGGTACTAGAGAATAATAAATACATGTGCAAAAAAGAAAAGAGAAATAGGGCTAATTTGGAAAAGAGAGGCCTGCTGCTCCAGTTGGGAGCTCCTAGCGCCCCTTTACAGAGCGGTTAGCATGGCGCCCTGTGCGGCCGCACACCTCACACACCCAAGAGGCCAGCCATGGACCAGTGTTACCGGGCTTGATCTGATATGTGATTGATAAGATGATAGATAACCCAGCAGCAATGTATGATGACAGGTCTCTTACCGTCTTGTTGGCGGCTGTGACCGGCATCAGGAAGCCCCGGGGCCCCCAGTTATTCTCCACCATCAGCCGGTCCCGTCCCCGGTGCTGCAGGCGGCCGCCGCCATAAGCCGCATAACAAGCCAGAGCCAGCCCGGCCCCGGCCGCACCCGACACCGCCACCATCACCCGAGATGTGCCGCCACCGGGCACCGGCCACCGGCGCCCAGCCACAGCCTGGAGCAGCCTACGGAGCGCAGCCATCACCACTGACACCGATCAACACAGCGAGGTGTAAGCACACAGTGTAAGCACCTACGGCCACCCACCCCCGCAACAAATCAGTGACCCCACACACTCCCCCACACCCCCACACACACCCACACACACCCACCTACCTCCGATCTGGCGAACAAAGAGATCAGCAGGAGACCACATGTTGTTTTTATAGTGGTGGCGCCGGCTGATGACAACAGCCGTGCGCCCCTTTTCTTATTGGTCCACCGACGATCTGGTGACTGGGGTGAGGTCAGGGTCACCTCCAGATGACCCCCCCATGACCCTTCTAGAATGTGGAGGCGGAATCCATGCTGCATTCGTCCGTTGATCGTCAGGAGGTGAGTGACAGTGAAGCCCGTAACACCTACGTGCTTGGCACTTAACGCCCAGCCAAGCCAGCACGTAGGTGTTACGGGCTTGGCAACAAAAAGGTTAAAGAAAAGAAAAGGTTCGTCCATTGAAATGTATTGGAGAGCGACAGGTAGCGAGAGGTCATACCTGGCGCTGTGCAAGGCTGAACGCTGGCGCTGTTCGCTGAGGCTGTGAAAATGATGAATCGGACGCTACATGGCGCTATCCCAGTCGCTAAACAGATTCTGCTTGATAAATGTGGAATTGCTGCCGTGTCCGGCGTTCACCAGTCGCTATCTGTCGCTACCTCACATTAACCAGCCCCTACCTGACGCTATCCTTTCTTAAATAAGGGCCTAAGAGATTGGGTGTCAACTTGACATGAGCCTCGGGATTGTACTTGTGGTCAGGGTCAAGTGGTGCTGGAGGCAGATGAGGAAGAGATTCCCCCTCCTTTCTGTGATTAGAGAAAAGAGACAGCATCAAACTGACACTGCATCAGGTAAGCTGCCAGGCAAATTGCTTTTGAAGTTTGACTCCCAAATCCCTTTAATTTTAGCATCTGAGTGTTTAATATAAAACATTCCAGGGCCAGACACTGGCCTACATCCTAGGGCATCCCATTTTGGAACCCCCCCCTTGATCAGCCGTAATAACATACCTATTCCCAATCCAATGGCACATGCATAGGTTCTCCTTCCAATCAGAGGCGTTTACCGTGATTATGTCATTCGGCAAACCACTCTGATTGTTTTTAATGTTTTTATTTTATTTTTTATATATTTCTTCAGAAATGACATTACAGGTCTGCCATTAAAGTGTTCATGTTACAATGTGGTTACAATGTAATTCCATATGTTTTCGCTTTGTTACTAGTTGATAGATGCTGAAAAACAGACTTTAAACACACCGCCTCCTGTGCTCTGGGCTTCAAACAAACATTTTTCAGTGCCAGAGATTTGTGAGGCTGTTTTTTTGCTGAATATGGTGTGAGTCGGTCGCTATGAGCAGTCGCTACCATGCGCTCCCATACAGCGCTGTACTGGCCAAATAGCGACTCCTCACAATGTATTCAACATTACTGCACAGCGACTGAGTCGCTATGAAGTAGCGACCCACGGCCGAGCACAGCGACTACTAGCGGGCGCTCTGAAAATGCCTGCTACAGACGCTCATCTGCCGCTACCTGGCGTTAGTGATGAATCAGCCTGCCAGTCACAGTAATAACAATTCACACAGCTGGCCATGCCAAAACGGGATGCCGCCAGGGCACAGAACAAAACACAGGATAGTCAAAATCCCGGGTTTTGTTCTGCTTAAAGAATTGCTTTTTATATTATGTATCTGTAATATATTTTGTGTCTCTTACCTTATATTCCTCTGCTTGTTGTGAAGCATCTCTTGCTAATGTGATCTTGAGGGAAGGAAGTCCTCGGGGATGGAAAGTGGACTCTTGTGGTTTTTAATGGAAGCTGTTTGAGAGCGGAGGAAATAAATAATCATTACAGTTGCCATCTTAGCAGAGTGATAATAACATGAATATGTAATGGGGGAGTTCCGGTAACAAATTTGGATGGAATGTTTTGTTATACTGTAAAGGGGCACCAAGAGCACGATTAAAGCCACTTCTGTGGATAAGTTTGGAGCCAAGATGGGGGTCAGCCTTGTTGATACAGACTTTAGCTGGGTTTAGCTGCTGAGCTAGGCCATTTGGATAAATGACACGGTGAGGCTGATTTATTAATAGCGCCAGGTAGCGACAGTTGAGCGACTGTAACTGTATTTTCACAGCGCCCGCTAGTAGTCGCTGTGCTTGGCCGTTGTTCGGTTGTTGATAGCGACTCAGTCGGTGTGCAGTAATGTTGAATACAAGGTGATGAGTCGCTATTTGACAGGTTCCGCGCTGTATGGGAGCGCATGATAGCGAATGGCCATAGCGACCGGCTCCCACCATATTCATTAACAAATCACGCTCCAAAAATTCTCGCGCTGTGAAATGCATGTTTAAACCCCAGAGCGCTGGCGGCGATGGGTTAAAAGTAGTTTTTTAACCCCCAAACAACCATATTTTGGGAAACAAAAAAAAACAAGTTTATAAAAACATTTTGCATATGAATACATTAATATCAGACCTGTAATATCAATTCTGCACAATTTTTTTTTTATTTTTTTCATACCTTAAAAAAATATCTAACATGGCAGAAGTGGTAACAGAAATTTTCACATAAAAAAAAAAAACAAAACAATTATTAACAATTAATTATTAATATTTAAAGATTGTTCCATCGAAATGCATTGGAGAGCGCCAGGTTGCGAGAGGTCATACCTGGCGCTGTTCAAGGTCGCTCGCTGGCGCTGTGGGGTGAGGCTGGAATAATGATGAATGAGTCGCTATCTGGCGCTAGCTCAGTCGCTAAGCAGGATCGGCTTGATAAATGTGTGATTGTGGTGGGGAGCCGGCGTTCTCGTGGCGGTGACCGTCATTACCGTTCGCTCACCAGTTGCTACCTGGCGCTATCCCTTGTTAAATAAGGGCCAAAGTTTTTTGGAATGTTTTCCCCCAAGCACACACATATCAGTACACTCACAGGGAAGAAGAGGGAGGGAATTCAGAAGACAGAGAGACACAGGGTAGGGGCATAGCTAGAGAGTAGGGATGAGCGAATCGATCCGGACGAACCCGGATTCGATCCGAATTTCAGGAAAAATTCGATTCGGATCGAATCCGAATTTCCCCGCGATTCGATCACTCGAAGTTTTCCTTTAACATCCATTCATTTACATTTACAGGCATTCTAAGATGGCGGACGGGACATGTCTGGACATGTATCCCGCGCCAGTGCAAGCTGGGGCAGTCACATGCAGCCTATCAGCAGCCAGCAAGCCCGGTGACGTCACACAGCGGTATTTAACGGCGGCCATCTTGCTTTTCCTCATTTCTCTATTGCATTCGTGACAGACAGACAGAACGCTGTGTAGCTGAGGCAGTTAGACAGGCTGGAGACAGGGACAGACAGGGACAGGCAGGAGACAGGCAGGAGACAGACAGGAGACAGACAGAAAGCCAGGGAAAGGTAGGAAAAACGGAGCTGGCTGACAGGGAGATTTTTTTTTTTTCATCCAGCCTTTGTTAGCGTTTTCAGGCTGCTTATAGTAACTAACTGTGCATATATACTGAACTGATCTTAAGTCTGCTGTGAGGCATCCCATTCTGTGACTAAAGCAGCCTCTGTTTAAGACCATATAAGCATTTGCTCTTATCATATTTGAAATTAGGCCTGATAAAGACACTTTTGCTGGCCAAAGCACTACTGGACCCTGCCAGGTCCATTCCTGCCCAGGGCATCCCATTCTGTGACTACAGCAGCCTCTGTTTAAGACCATATAAGCATTTGCTCTTATCATATTTGAAATTAGCCTGATAAAGACACTTTTGCTGGCCAAAGCACTACTGGACCCTGCCAGGTCCATTCCTGCCCAGGGCATCCCATTCTGTGACTAAAGCAGCCTCTGTTTAAGACCATATAAGCATTTGCTCTTATCATATTTGAAATTAGGCCTGATAAAGACACTTTTGCTGGCCAAAGCACTACTGGACCCTGCCAGGTCCATTCCTGCCCGGGGCATCCCATTCTGTGACTACAGCAGCCTCTGTTTAAGACCATATAAGCATTTGCTCTTATCATATTTGAAATTAGCCTGATAAAGACACTTTTGCTGGCCAAAGCACTACTGGACCCTGCCAGGTCCATTCCTGCCCAGGGCATCCCATTCTGTGACTAAAGCAGCCTCTGTTTAAGACCATATAAGCATTTGCTCTTATCATATTTGAAATTAGGCCTGATAAAGACACTTTTGCTGGCCAAAGCACTACTGGACCCTGCCAGGTCCATTCCTGCCCAGGGCATCCCATTCTGTGACTACAGCAGCCTCTGTTTAAGACCATATAAGCATTTGCTCTTATCATATTTGAAATTAGGCCTGATAAAGACACTTTTGCTGGCCAAAGCACTACTGGACCCTGCCAGGTCGATTCCTGTTGGGGCATCCCATTCTGTGACTAAAGCAGCCTCTGT
Source organism: Gastrophryne carolinensis (assembly GCA_027917425.1). Lineage (NCBI taxonomy): Eukaryota > Metazoa > Chordata > Amphibia > Anura > Microhylidae > Gastrophryne > Gastrophryne carolinensis. Next base: position 191,166,125 of record CM051241.1, read on the forward strand.
TTAAGACCATATAAGCATTTGCTCTTATCATATTTGAAATTAGGCCTGATAAAGACACTTTTGCTGGCCAAAGCACTACTGGACCCTGCCAGGTCGATTCCTGTTGGGGCATCCCATTCTGTGACTACAGCAGCCTCTGTTTAAGACCATATAAGCATTTGCTCTTATCATATTTGAAATTAGCCTGATAAAGACACTTTTGCTGGCCAAAGCACTACTGGACCCTGCCAGGTCCATTCCTGCCCAGGGCATCCCATTCTGTGACTACAGCAGCCTCTGTTTAAGACCATATAAGCATTTGCTCTTATCATATTTGAAATTAGGCCTGATAAAGACACTTTTGCTGGCCAAAGCACTACTGGACCCTGCCAGGTCGATTCCTGCCCGGGGCATCCCATTCTGTGACTACAGCAGCCTCTGTTTAAGACCATATAAGCATTTGCTCTTATCATATTTGAAATTAGCCTGATAAAGACACTTTTGCTGGCCAAAGCACTACTGGACCCTGCCAGGTCCATTCCTGCCCAGGGCATCCCATTCTGTGACTAAAGCAGCCTCTGTTTAAGACCATATAAGCATTTGCTCTTATCATATTTGAAATTAGGCCTGATAAAGACACTTTTGCTGGCCAAAGCACTACTGGACCCTGCCAGGTCCATTCCTGCCCAGGGCATCCCATTCTGTGACTACAGCAGCCTCTGTTTAAGACCATATAAGCATTTGCTCTTATCATATTTGAAATTAGGCCTGATAAAGACACTTTTGCTGGCCAAAGCACTACTGGACCCTGCCAGGTCCATTCCTGCCCGGGGCATCCCATTCTGTGACTACAGCAGCCTCTGTTTAAGACCATATAAGCATTTGCTCTTATCATATTTGAAATTAGGCCTGATAAAGACACTTTTGCTGGCCAAAGCACTACTGGACCCTGCCAGGTCCATTCCTGCCCAGGGCATCCCATTCTGTGACTACAGCAGCCTCTGTTTAAGACCATATAAGCATTTGCTCTTATCATATTTGAAATTAGGCCTGATAAAGACACTTTTGCTGGCCAAAGCACTACTGGACCCTGCCAGGTCGATTCCTTCCCGGGGCATCCCATTCTGTGACTACAGCAGCCTCTGTTTAAGACCATATAAGCATTTGCTCTTATCATATTTGAAATTAGCCTGATAAAGACACTTTTGCTGGCCAAAGCACTACTGGACCCTGCCAGGTCCATTCCTGCCCAGGGCATCCCATTCTGTGACTAAAGCAGCCTCTGTTTAAGACCATATAAGCATTTGCTCTTATCATATTTGAAATTAGGCCTGATAAAGACACTTTTGCTGGCCAAAGCACTACTGGACCCTGCCAGGTCCATTCCTGCCCAGGGCATCCCATTCTGTGACTACAGCAGCCTCTGTTTAAGACCATATAAGCATTTGCTCTTATCATATTTGAAATTAGGCCTGATAAAGACACTTTTGCTGGCCAAAGCACTACTGGACCCTGCCAGGTCCATTCCTGCCCGGGGCATCCCATTCTGTGACTACAGCAGCCTCTGTTTAAGACCATATAAGCATTTGCTCTTATCATATTTGAAATTAGGCCTGATAAAGACACTTTTGCTGGCCAAAGCACTACTGGACCCTGCCAGGTCCATTCCTGCCCAGGGCATCCCATTCTGTGACTACAGCAGCCTCTGTTTAAGACCATATAAGCATTTGCTCTTATCATATTTGAAATTAGGCCTGATAAAGACACTTTTGCTGGCCAAAGCACTACTGGACCCTGCCAGGTCGATTCCTGTTGGGGCATCCCATTCTGTGACTAAAGCAGCCTCTGTTTAAGACCATATAAGCATTTGCTCTTATCATATTTGAAATTAGGCCTGATAAAGACACTTTTGCTGGCCAAAGCACTACTGGACCCTGCCAGGTCGATTCCTGTTGGGGCATCCCATTCTGTGACTACAGCAGCCTCTGTTTAAGACCATATAAGCATTTGCTCTTATCATATTTGAAATTAGCCTGATAAAGACACTTTTGCTGGCCAAAGCACTACTGGACCCTGCCAGGTCCATTCCTGCCCAGGGCATCCCATTCTGTGACTAAAGCAGCCTCTGTTTAAGACCATATAAGCATTTGCTCTTATCATATTTGAAATTAGGCCTGATAAAGACACTTTTGCTGGCCAAAGCACTACTGGACCCTGCCAGGTCCATTCCTGCCCAGGGCATCCCATTCTGTGACTACAGCAGCCTCTGTTTAAGACCATATAAGCATTTGCTCTTATCATATTTGAAATTAGGCCTGATAAAGACACTTTTGCTGGCCAAAGCACTACTGGACCCTGCCAGGTCCATTCCTGCCCGGGGCATCCCATTCTGTGACTACAGCAGCCTCTGTTTAAGACCATATAAGCATTTGCTCTTATCATATTTGAAATTAGCCTGATAAAGACACTTTTGCTGGCCAAAGCACTACTGGACCCTGCCAGGTCCATTCCTGCCCAGGGCATCCCATTCTGTGACTAAAGCAGCCTCTGTTTAAGACCATATAAGCATTTGCTCTTATCATATTTGAAATTAGGCCTGATAAAGACACTTTTGCTGGCCAAAGCACTACTGGACCCTGCCAGGTCCATTCCTGCCCGGGGCATCCATTCTGTGACTACAGCAGCCTCTGTTTAAGACCATATAAGCATTTGCTCTTATCATATTTGAAATTAGCCTGATAAAGACACTTTTGCTGGCCAAAGCACTACTGGACCCTGCCAGGTCCATTCCTGCCCAGGGCATCCCATTCTGTGACTACAGCAGCCTCTGTTTAAGACCATATAAGCATTTGCTCTTATCATATTTGAAATTAGGCCTGATAAAGACACTTTTGCTGGCCAAAGCACTACTGGACCCTGCCAGGTCGATTCCTGTTGAGGCATCCCATTCTGTGACTAAAGCAGCCTCTGTTTAAGACCATATAAGCATTTGCTCTTATCATATTTGAAATTAGGCCTGATAAAGACACTTTTGCTGGCCAAAGCACTACTGGACCCTGCCAGGTCGATTCCTGTTGGGGCATCCCATTCTGTGACTACAGCAGCCTCTGTTTAAGACCATATAAGCATTTGCTCTTATCATATTTGAAATTAGCCTGATAAAGACACTTTTGCTGGCCAAAGCACTACTGGACCCTGCCAGGTCCATTCCTGCCCAGGGCATCCCATTCTGTGACTAAAGCAGCCTCTGTTTAAGACCATATAAGCATTTGCTCTTATCATATTTGAAATTAGGCCTGATAAAGACACTTTTGCTGGCCAAAGCACTACTGGACCCTGCCAGGTCCATTCCTGCCCGGGGCATCCCATTCTGTGACTACAGCAGCCTCTGTTTAAGACCATATAAGCATTTGCTCTTATCATATTTGAAATTAGGCCTGATAAAGACACTTTTGCTGGCCAAAGCACTACTGGACCCTGCCAGGTCCATTCCTGCCCGGGGCATCCCATTCTGTGACTACAGCAGCCTCTGTTTAAGACCATATAAGCATTTGCTCTTATCATATTTGAAATTAGGCCTGATAAAGACACTTTTGCTGGCCAAAGCACTACTGGACCCTGCCAGGTCGATTCCTGTTGGGGCATCCCATTCTGTGACTACAGCAGCCTCTGTTTAAGACCATATAAGCATTTGCTCTTATCATATTTGAAATTAGCCTGATAAAGACACTTTTGCTGGCCAAAGCACTACTGGACCCTGCCAGGTCCATTCCTGCCCAGGGCATCCCATTCTGTGACTAAAGCAGCCTCTGTTTAAGACCATATAAGCATTTGCTCTTATCATATTTGAAATTAGGCCTGATAAAGACACTTTTGCTGGCCAAAGCACTACTGGACCCTGCCAGGTCCATTCCTGCCCGGGGCATCCCATTCTGTGACTACAGCAGCCTCTGTTTAAGACCATATAAGCATTTGCTCTTATCATATTTGAAATTAGCCTGATAAAGACACTTTTGCTGGCCAAAGCACTACTGGACCCTGCCAGGTCCATTCCTGCCCAGGGCATCCCATTCTGTGACTAAAGCAGCCTCTGTTTAAGACCATATAAGCATTTGCTCTTATCATATTTGAAATTAGGCCTGATAAAGACACTTTTGCTGGCCAAAGCACTACTGGACCCTGCCAGGTCCATTCCTGCCCAGGGCATCCCATTCTGTGACTAAAGCAGCCTCTGTTTAAGACCATATAAGCATTTGCTCTTATCATATTTGAAATTAGCCTGATAAAGACACTTTTGCTGGCCAAAGCACTACTGGACCCTTCCAGGTCCATTCCTGCCCAGGGCATCCCATTCTGTGACTAAAGCAGCCTCTGTTTAAGACCATATAAGCATTTGCTCTTATCATATTTGAAATTAGGCCTGATAAAGACACTTTTGCTGGCCAAAGCACTACTGGACCCTGCCAGGTCGATTCCTGCCCGGGGCATCCCATTCTGTGACTACAGCAGCCTCTGTTTAAGACCATATAAGCATTTGCTCTTATCATATTTGAAATTAGCCTGATAAAGACACTTTTGCTGGCCAAAGCACTACTGGACCCTGCCAGGTCCATTCCTGCCCAGGGCATCCCATTCTGTGACTAAAGCAGCCTCTGTTTAAGACCATATAAGCATTTGCTCTTATTATATTTATATTATAAGACACTTTTGCTGGGCATAGGCTTACTGCTGCCTGCCAGGTGCACTTCTGTTGAGGCATCCCATTCTGTAACATAGCATACCCCTCTTTATTTACACTAAGCAGCTCTCTTATTTACACTAAGCAGGCCTGTTGGAGGCTGAGTGTTACTGCTCACTTTTGGTGTGCATTATATTCTGTTTCATATAGACCCACCGCTGCCCGGGGTTTTTTTAAATATCACCTACTACCACGCCAGTTAGACTATGTCGGGCAGACAAGTGCCTGGAAGTGAAAAGAGGAGTGGCAGAGGCCAAGATTCCGCAGGCAGAGCTCGCATCAGACTGGGGGCCAGTAGCAGCAGGAGTCACGCTGAGAGACCTAATCTGCCAGTATCTGCTAGCGGTCGGGTCTCCACCAGTAACGCATCTGCCGTGGTAGATTGGTTGACGCGCTCATCAACAACATCATCACAACTTACGTCTGAGACCCCCAGTCTAGGGTCGGTAGGTTCCTCTGACACAACCCTGAGTTGGCATGCCCCGAGAGCAGTCCCTGTCCTCCCATTGCCTCTGGCCTACGCCGTTCCCTCCCCCAGCGACGTATCCTATGCTTTGGGTTCAGCTCCACTCTTTAGTGAGGAGGACCATCAGATAGAGGACAGTCAGCAGCTACTGCCCAGCCAAGAAATGGAGGTGGCTTCTTTAGCTAGGCAGACAAATAGTGATGTGGACAGTGTCGTGGGTGCTGCGAGCGTTCCAGCTCCTGCGCCAGACACTGTTGACGAATCCACGAACATCAGTGACGTACAGCCACAACTCGGTGATGATGATGATGATGACGATGAAGCCGATCGCACTTGGGAGCCGGGTGATGAAGGGGCTTCATCGTCATCATCAGGAGAAGAGGGGTGCAGGTTGCCCCGGAGTCAGCAGCTGAGGCAGCAAGGTGGTAGCAGTCAGCATGGGGGCACAATTCCAAAGGCTGGAGCCGGCCGGGGCCGGGGCCGGGGTAGAGCACCTGCTGTGCGGCAGTCTACCTTATCGGGAGGTAGTGGAGCAGGGGTTCCTGGAGTTGGCAACAGCAGCAGTGAATCAGTGAGGCCAGGGGGTGGGAAAAGTAGCTACTCGGCAGTGTGGCAGTTTTTCCTGAGGCATCCGCAGGAGGGTAACATGGCCACATGCAAGATATGTAGGCAAAAGGTGAAGCGTGGCCAGGGTCCAAATGTTGGCACCACGGCCCTGCGTCAACATATGATGCGTCACCATAAAACGACCTGGGAGAACCGAGGCTCCCAAGGGGTGGTCCAGTCTGCTTCCTCACCAAGTGAGCTCCCAATTTCTGCCAGCCAAGGCTCCAGCACCTCAGCCGAAGGCAGCTGTGCGTCATACCCATCCTCTGTCGCTCCTGCTCCTCCTCCTCCAAGTCATGCATCCCGCCAGCAATCCATCAGCGAAGCCATGTCCAAGAGACAGCAGTATGCGCCCACTCATCCTACGGCGCAGAAGCTGAATGTGCTCCTGTCCAAGTTGCTGGTGCTGCAGTCGCTCCCTTTTCAGGTGGTGGAATCTGCACCTTTCAGAGAACTGATGGCTTGTGCCGAGCCGAGGTGGAGAGTCCCAAGCCGTCATTTCTTTGCCAAGAAGGCAGTACCAGCGCTGCACACTTTTGTTGAACAGAAGGTGGGCCAGTCCTTGAGCCTGTCGGTGTGTAGCAAAATACATGGCAGCGCCGACATCTGGAGCTGTAACTACGGTCAGGGGCAGTACATGTCGTTTACGGCCCACTGGGTGAATGTGGTCCCTTTGCAGCAGCAACTTGGACAGGTCACGCCGCTTCGGCCTCCGCGCTCTCTGCCCATTGGGCCTGTGACACCGTGCGACTCGGCCTCCTCATCCTCCGCCATCTCCTCACCCTCCACTGTAGGCTCAAGTCTCAGTGCCCCTCCAGTCTACCATGTGTGCAGGGCACGGAGGTGTCACGCAGTGCTTCACATGGTTTGTCTTGGCGAACGGAGTCACACAGGGGAGGAACTGCTTAAATGTATTCATCAGGAAATCCAAACATGGCTTACTCCGAGAAAACTTAAAATGGGAATCATGGTTACCGACAATGGGAAGAACATTTTGTCTGCGCTGCGCCAAGGAAGCCTGACCCATGCCCCCTGCATGGCTCACGTCTTCAATCTGGTTGTCAAGCGGTTTCTGAAGTGTTCCCCCCATCTGCAGGACATCCTAACAACTTCACGGAAACTTTGCATGCACTTCAGCCACTCCTACACCGCCAAACACACCCTTCTTGAGCTACAGCGTCAGAATGGTATCCCCCAACATAGTCTGATTTGCGATGTTTCCACCCGTTGGAATTCCACCCTTCACATGTTGGACCGATTATATGAACAGAGAAAAGCCATCACGGATTTCCTGATGATCCAAGCAGATAGGGGGACTCCCCTGTGTAACTTCAATGTCAACCAGTGGCAGCTCATACGTGACACCTGCCGTTTGCTCAGGCCCTTTGAGGAAGCCACTTTATTTGTCAGTCGGCAGGATTACGGGATGAACGACGTGATTCCACTGCTTCATGTACTACAGCACATGTTGGAAACCATGGCTGGTCAGGGCACTGGAGACATGGCGTTTACATCTTACGGCCACATGAACCCCGTTGGAGCTGAACTGGAGGAGGAGGAGGAGGAAGAGGAGGAGGAGGAGTTGCCCAGCGAAACACAGTTTAGGCTTGGCGAAATGGCTGGTTTATCTAGTCAGCGGACAGGAGAGGAGGAGCAGGAGCAGCCAGAGGAGCTAGAGGTTTTTGAGGAAGGAGAGACAGAGGACCCGGGCACACCGTGGCAGTATGCAGTGGAGATGGAGACAGGTAGTCCATCCGAGTCACTTGCGCAAATGGCACGAAGCATGCTCACATGCTTGCGTAGTGACCCCAGAATTGTTTCCATCTGTCGGCGGGATGACTTCTGGCTGTCCACCTTATTGGACCCTCGCTTCCGGCACAAAATGGGGGCATTTTTTAAACCCACCGAGAGGGAGGACAAACTCAACTACTACAAAGACATTCTACGTAGGCAGTTGGCCGATGCCTATCTGCGCCATGGTCCATACTCTCGCAGGTCTGACTCGAGGGGACCTCTGCGCTCACCTTCCACTGCCATGGCCGCTGGGGGGGTTGGCAGCAGCAGCAGCAGAAGCTCCATCAGCAGCAGCAGCCTCAGTCTTCAGTCGCTAATGAGTAGCTTTCTACACCCGCATAGTGAGGCTACTCATGAGCAGCAGGAAGACCTGGAGCAGGACCTGAACCAGCAGGTCATGTCATACTTTGACATGACCATGCCAACACACCTTGAGGATCCGCTGGACTTCTGGGCAGCCAAACTTGATTTGTGGCCGCAACTAGCAGAGTTTGCCCTGGAAAAGCTGTCCTGCCCGGCAAGTAGCGTGCCATCTGAGCGGGTGTTTAGTGCGGCGGGGGCCATAGTTACGGCGAGGAGAACTCGTCTGTCAACTAAAAATGTGGAGAGACTCACCTTTGTCAAAATGAATCAGGGATGGATCAGCCAGGATTTCCACCCACCAATGCCTGATGCATGCGACTAGATTCAGCATGGTGCCACGTTTTACACTTTCCAAATGGTGCAAAACATATTTATGTCTTTAGGCCATTTTTTGGGCTCCTGCTGCTGCTGCTGCCAACTCCTGCCAACTCCAGGGTGTGATTCATCCAATTTTTGGGCTCCTGAGGCCAACTCCAGTGTATATTTGGGCTCCTGCTGCTGCTGCTGCCAACTTCTGCCAACTCCAGGGTGTGATTCATCCAATTTTTGGGCTCCTGAGGCCAACTCCAGTGTATATTTGGGCTCCTGCTGCTGCTACTGTCAACTCCTGCCAACTCCAGGGTGTGATTCATCCAATTTTTGGGCTCCTGAGGCCAACTCCAGTGTATATTTGGGCTCCTGCTGCTGCTGCTGCCAACTTCTGCCAACTCCAGGGTGTGATTCATCCAATTTTTGGGCTCCTGAGGCCAACTCCAGTGTATATTTGGGCTCCTGCTGCTGCTACTGTCAACTCCTGCCAACTCCAGGGTGTGATTCATCCAATTTTTGGGCTCCTGAGGCCAACTCCAGTGTATATTTGGGCTCCTGCTGCTGCTGCTGCCAACTTCTGCCAACTCCAGGGTGTGATTCATCCAATTTTTGGGCTCCTGAAGCCAACTCCAGTGTATATTTGGGCTCCTGCTGCTGCTGGTGTCAACTCCTGCCAACTCCAGGGTGTGATTCATCCAATTTTTGGGCTCCTGAGGCCAACTCCAGTGTATATTTGGGCTCCTGCTGCTGCTGCTGCCAACTTCTGCCAACTCCAGGGTGTGATTCATCCAATTTTTGGGCTCCTGAGGCCAACTCCAGTGTATATTTGGGCTCCTGCTGCTGCTGGTGTCAACTCCTGCCAACTCCAGGGTGTGATTCATCCAATTTTTGGGCTCCTGAAGCCAACTCCAGTGTATATTTGGGCTCCTGCTGCTGCTACTGTCAACTCCTGCCAACTCCAGGGTGTGATTCATCCAATTTTTGGGCTCCTGAGGCCAACTCCAGTGTATATTTGGGCTCCTGCTGCTGCTGCTGCCAACTTCTGCCAACTCCAGGGTGTGATTCATCCAATTTTTGGGCTCCTGAGGCCAACTCCAGTGTATATTTGGGCTCCTGCTGCTGCTACTGTCAACTCCTGCCAACTCCAGGGTGTGATTCATCCAATTTTTGGGCTCCTGAGGCCAACTCCAGTGTATATTTGGGCTCCTGCTGCTGCTGCTGCCAACTTCTGCCAACTCCAGGGTGTGATTCATCCAATTTTTGGGCTCCTGAGGCCAACTCCAGTGTATATTTGGGCTCCTGCTGCTGCTACTGTCAACTCCTGCCAACTCCAGGGTGTGATTCATCCAATTTTTGGGCTCCTGAGGCCAACTCCAGTGTATATTTGGGCTCCTGCTGCTGCTGCTGTCAACTCCTGCCAACTCCAGGGTGTGATTCATCCAATTTTTGGGCTCCTGAAGCCAACTCCAGTGTATATTTGGGCTCCTGCTGCTGCTACTGTCAACTCCTGCCAACTCCAGGGTGTGATTCATCCAATTTTTGGGCTCCTGAGGCCAACTCCAGTGTATATTTGGGCTCCTGCTGCTGCTGCTGTCAACTCCTGCCAACTCCAGGGTGTGATTCATCCAATTTTTGGGCTCCTGAAGCCAACTCCAGTGTATATTTGGGCTCCTGCTGCTGCTACTGTCAACTCCTGCCAACTCCAGGGTGTGATTCATCCAATTTTTGGGCTCCTGAAGCCAACTCCAGTGTATATTTGGGCTCCTGCTGCTGCTGCTGCCAACTCCTGCCAACTCCAGGGTGTGATTCATCCAATTTTTGGGCTCCTGAGGCCAACTCCAGTGTATATTTGGGCTCCTGCTGCTGCTGCTGCCAACTTCTGCCAACTCCAGGGTGTGATTCATCCAATTTTTGGGCTCCTGAGGCCAACTCCAGTGTATATTTGGGCTCCTGCTGCTGCTACTGTCAACTCCTGCCAACTCCAGGGTGTGATTCATCCAATTTTTGGGCTCCTGAGGCCAACTCCAGTGTATATTTGGGCTCCTGCTGCTGCTACTGTCAACTCCTGCCAACTCCAGGGTGTGATTCATCCAATTTTTGGGCTCCTGAGGCCAACTCCAGTGTATATTTGGGCTCCTGCTGCTGCTGCTGCCAACTTCTGCCAACTCCAGGGTGTGATTCATCCAATTTTTGGGCTCCTGAGGCCAACTCCAGTGTATATTTGGGCTCCTGCTGCTGCTGCTGCCAACTTCTGCCAACTCCAGGGTGTGATTCATCCAATTTTTGGGCTCCTGAGGCCAACTCCAGTGTATATTTGGGCTCCTGCTGCTGCTACTGTCAACTCCTGCCAACTCCAGGGTGTGATTCATCCAATTTTTGGGCTCCTGAGGCCAACTCCAGTGTATATTTGGGCTCCTGCTGCTGCTGCTGCCAACTTCTGCCAACTCCAGGGTGTGATTCATCCAATTTTTGGGCTCCTGAGGCCAACTCCAGTGTATATTTGGGCTCCTGCTGCTGCTGCTGCCAACTTCTGCCAACTCCAGGGTGTGATTCATCCAATTTTTGGGCTCCTGAAGCCAACTCCAGTGTATATTTGGGCTCCTGCTGCGGCTGGTGTCAACTCCTGCCAACTCCAGGGTGTGATTCATCCAATTTTTGGGCTCCTGAGGCCAACTCCAGTGTATATTTGGGCTCCTGCTGCTGCTGCTGCCAACTTCTGCCAACTCCAGGGTGTGATTCATCCAATTTTTGGGCTCCTGAGGCCAACTCCAGTGTATATTTGGGCTCCTGCTGCTGCTGGTGTCAACTCCTGCCAACTCCAGGGTGTGATTCATCCAATTTTTGGGCTCCTGAAGCCAACTCCAGTGTATATTTGGGCTCCTGCTGCTGCTACTGTCAACTCCTGCCAACTCCAGGGTGTGATTCATCCAATTTTTGGGCTCCTGAGGCCAACTCCAGTGTATATTTGGGCTCCTGCTGCTGCTGCTGCCAACTTCTGCCAACTCCAGGGTGTGATTCATCCAATTTTTGGGCTCCTGAGGCCAACTCCAGTGTATATTTGGGCTCCTGCTGCTGCTACTGTCAACTCCTGCCAACTCCAGGGTGTGATTCATCCAATTTTTGGGCTCCTGAAGCCAACTCCAGTGTATATTTGGGCTCCTGCTGCTGCTACTGTCAACTCCTGCCAACTCCAGGGTGTGATTCATCCAATTTTTGGGCTCCTGAGGCCAACTCCAGTGTATATTTGGGCTCCTGCTGCTGCTGCTGCCAACTTCTGCCAACTCCAGGGTGTGATTCATCCAATTTTTGGGCTCCTGAGGCCAACTCCAGTGTATATTTGGGCTCCTGCTGCTGCTACTGTCAACTCCTGCCAACTCCAGGGTGTGATTCATCCAATTTCTGGGCTCCTGAGGCCAACTCCAGTGTATATTTGGGCTCCTGCTGCTGCTGCTGCTGCCAACTTCTGCCAACTCCAGGGTGTGATTCATCCAATTTTTGGGCTCCTGAGGCCAACTCCAGTGTATATTTGGGCTCCTGCTGCTGCTACTGTCAACTCCTGCCAACTCCAGGGTGTGATTCATCCAATTTTTGGGCTCCTGAGGCCAACTCCAGTGTATATTTGGGCTCCTGCTGCTGCTGCTGCCAACTTCTGCCAACTCCAGGGTGTGATTCATCCAATTTTTGGGCTCCTGAGGCCAACTCCAGTGTATATTTGGGCTCCTGCTGCTGCTGCTGCCAACTTCTGCCAACTCCAGGGTGTGATTCATCCAATTTTTGGGCTCCTGAGGCCAACTCCAGTGTATATTTGGGCTCCTGCTGCTGCTACTGTCAACTCCTGCCAACTCCAGGGTGTGATTCATCCAATTTTTGGGCTCCTGAGGCCAACTCCAGTGTATATTTGGGCTCCTGCTGCTGCTGCTGCCAACTTCTGCCAACTCCAGGGTGTGATTCATCCAATTTTTGGGCTCCTGAGGCCAACTCCAGTGTATATTTGGGCTCCTGCTGCTGCTGCTGCCAACTTCTGCCAACTCCAGGGTGTGATTCATCCAATTTTTGGGCTCCTGAAGCCAACTCCAGTGTATATTTGGGCTCCTGCTGCTGCTGGTGTCAACTCCTGCCAACTCCAGGGTGTGATTCATCCAATTTTTGGGCTCCTGAAGCCAACTCCAGTGTATATTTGGGCTCCTGCTGCTGCTGCTGCCAACTTCTGCCAACTCCAGGGTGTGATTCATCCAATTTTTGGGCTCCTGAGGCCAACTCCAGTGTATATTTGGGCTCCTGCTGCTGCTGGTGTCAACTCCTGCCAACTCCAGGGTGTGATTCATCCAATTTTTGGGCTCCTGAGGCCAACTCCAGTGTATATTTGGGCTCCTGCTGCTGCTGCTGCCAACTTCTGCCAACTCCAGGGTGTGATTCATCCAATTTTTGGGCTCCTGAGGCCAACTCCAGTGTATATTTGGGCTCCTGCTGCTGCTGCTGCCAACTTCTGCCAACTCCAGGGTGTGATTCATCCAATTTTTGGGCTCCTGAGGCCAACTCCAGTGTATATTTGGGCTCCTGCTGCTGCTACTGTCAACTCCTGCCAACTCCAGGGTGTGATTCATCCAATTTTTGGGCTCCTGAGGCCAACTCCAGTGTATATTTGGGCTCCTGCTGCTGCTGCTGCCAACTTCTGCCAACTCCAGGGTGTGATTCATCCAATTTTTGGGCTCCTGAGGCCAACTCCAGTGTATATTTGGGCTCCTGCTGCTGCTGCTGCCAACTTCTGCCAACTCCAGGGTGTGATTCATCCAATTTTTGGGCTCCTGAAGCCAACTCCAGTGTATATTTGGGCTCCTGCTGCTGCTGGTGTCAACTCCTGCCAACTCCAGGGTGTGATTCATCCAATTTTTGGGCTCCTGAAGCCAACTCCAGTGTATATTTGGGCTCCTGCTGCTGCTGCTGCCAACTTCTGCCAACTCCAGGGTGTGATTCATCCAATTTTTGGGCTCCTGAGGCCAACTCCAGTGTATATTTGGGCTCCTGCTGCTGCTGCTGCCAACTTCTGCCAACTCCAGGGTGTGATTCATCCAATTTTTGGGCTCCTGAAGCCAACTCCAGTGTATATTTGGGCTCCTGCTGCTGCTGGTGTCAACTCCTGCCAACTCCAGGGTGTGATTCATCCAATTTTTGGGCTCCTGAGGCCAACTCCAGTGTATATTTGGGCTCCTGCTGCTGCTGCTGCTGCTGCCAACTTCTGCCAACTCCAGGGTGTGATTCATCCAATTTTTGGGCTCCTGAGGCCAACTCCAGTGTATATTTGGGCTCCTGCTGCTGCTACTGTCAACTCCTGCCAACTCCAGGGTGTGATTCATCCAATTTTTGGGCTCCTGAGGCCAACTCCAGTGTATATTTGGGCTCCTGCTGCTGCTGCTGCCAACTTCTGCCAACTCCAGGGTGTGATTCATCCAATTTTTGGGCTCCTGAAGCCAACTCCAGTGTATATTTGGGCTCCTGCTGCTGCTGCTGCTGCCAACTTCTGCCAACTCCAGGGTGTGATTCATCCAATTTTTGGGCTCCTGAGGCCAACTCCAGTGTATATTTGGGCTCCTTCTGCCCCTCATAGTGATGCCACTTCAACTCTCTGCAATTGTGCCGCTCTGCGATTCTATTAGCGATGCCTCTGATCTGCATGTGATATTTCTTCAAAGTATTATTTAACTAACCCAGCACGCATCCTGTGCGTGTTACAGCAAGGCTGAATGGTTTACAACCCTATTGAGGCTGTAGGAGGCTCAGAAATAGCCGTTTTTAATAGCGATTCGTCGCGAATTTATTCGGGTCGAAACGATTTTTGTCGGAAAATTCGGCGAATCAGTCGAATCGAATTTTTCAAAAGTTCGCTCATCTCTACTAGAGAGCGTAGGGGCATAGCTATGGGGAGCAGGGGGGCACATGCCCCAGGTGCAGCAGTTCAGTGGGGGTGCCAAAGGGGGGCCTGAGCACAGGTGGGGTCACCATTTCAAATCTTTGCCATTGGTTCCAGAAAGCCTAGCTACTCCTCTTCACAGGGAACATGGAAATGAAAGAAATACTAGCGTGAGATGAAATAAGGAGAGAGGAGGAGGGAATTTGGAAAGAAAAAAGTGAGGAGGAAATGTTCAACAGACAAAAACAGACAAATAACAAAAGTTCAAAAGAGAGAGAAGGGTGAAATGTGGAAAATGGAGAAGAGAAAAATAGAGGTAAAAGAAAGATATTTGGAAATGAAAGAGGAGGAGGGATTGTGGAACAAAGGAGAGAAGGATGGGATGTGGAAAAAATCTAAGCAGGAAATGCGGAAATGAATTAGAGAACGTAAAAATGTAAAAAGTAAAAATGTATGTGGAAAAAAAGAAAGGGACAGAATGTGGAAAAGAGAGAATGAAGAAGGGAATGTGAAAATGAAAGAGAGACAATAAGGGATTTAAAAAGAGAGAAAGACATACTGCAGGATCCTGCCTGGCTCCTAGGGGGTGGGACTTATGGTACCCACATTGCTTTTCTTATTTATTAATCGATTTATTGAATGTTTATTGAATCTTTTGTGTATAGTTGGGACAGGAGTGCTGGGTTAGGTCTGCCATATGTTCTACCAGAGGGGTACTTTCTTGGAAGGAATGTTTTTAGCCATTGTATAGTTTTAGCTGTATATGTTCTAAGGAGTATGTTTTTATCTAAACCGGTAAAGGGGGTGTTTATGCATTACATGCTGCACCCCAAGTATGTCCTTCATAATACAGAGGCAACAGATGCTCATTGGAGGAGGCCTGTGTATGCACTTGGGGAACAGCTGTAAGAGGGGAGTATACCACAAATTGGGTGCGCCTGTAAAGGGATGCCATAGACTTACAGTGACCCACATCTCTATCCCTGACTCTACACAGATAGACAACTTAGGCCCTTATTTAACAAGGGATAGCGCCAGGTAGCGACTGGTGAGCGAACGGTAATGGCGCTCCCTGCCACGCGAACGCCGGCTCCCCACCACAATCACACATTTATCAAGCCAATCCTGCTTAGCGACTGAGAGAGCGCCAGATAGCGACTCATTCATCATTATTCCAGCCTCAGCCCACAGCGCCAGCGAGCGTCCTTGAACAGCGACAGGTATGACCTCTCGCTACCTGGCGCTCTCCAATGCATTTCAATGGAACAATCTTTAATTAATCATAAATAATTGTTATTATTTTTTTTTTTTTAATGTGAAAAATTCTGTGACCACTTCTGCAATGTTAGATATTTTTTTTAAGGTAAAATTTGTACAGAATTGATATTACAGGTCTGATATTAATGTATTCATATTCCAAAATGTTTTTATAAACTTGTTTTTTTTTGTTTAAAAAAATATGGTTGTTTGAGGGTTAAAAAACTACTTTTAACCCATCGCCGCCAGCGCTCTGGGGTTTAAACAAGCATTTCACAGCGCGAGAATTTTTGTAGCATGATTTGTTAATGAATATGCTGGGAGCCGTTCGCTATGGCCATTCGCTATCATGCGCTCCCATACAGCGCGGAACCTGTCAAATAGCGACTCCTCACCCAATATTCAACATTACTGCGCACCGACTGAGTCGCTGTCAACAACCGAACAACGGCCAAGCACAGCGACTACTAGCGGGTGCTCTGAAAATGCCGCTACAGTTGCTCAACTGTCGCTACCTGGCGCTATTAATGAATCGGCCTCCCTGAAAAATCTGACTATATTGTCTCTAGGTGCTCAGTAGACAGAGGCCCTTATTCATGAAGAGATAGCGTCATTTAGTGGCTGGTTAATGAGAGGTAGCGACAGGTAGCAACTGGTGAACGCTGGACTCGGCACGCAATTACACATTTATCAAGCAGAATCTGTTTAGTGACTGGGATAGCGCCATGTAGAGTCCGATTCATCATTTTCACAGCCTCAGCGAACAGCTCCGGCGTTCAGCCTTGCACAGCGCCAGGTATTACCTCTCGCTACCTGTCGCTCTCCCATACATTTCAATGGACGATCCTTTTCTTCTCTTTTAACTGGGTTTTTTTTTTTTGTTTTTAAATCTCAAATACCTCTGTGACCTCTCCTGGCATTGAAAAAGCAGTTTTTTCACATTTTTTTAGTTTTTATATATTTCTTTAGAAATGACATTACAGGTCTGCCATTAAAGTGTTCATGTTACAATGTTGCTACAATGTAATTCCATATGTTTTCGCTTTGTTACTAGTGGATAGATGCTGAAAAACAGACCGCCTCCTGCGCTCTGGGCTTCAAACAAGCATTTTTCAGCGCCAGAGATTTGTGAGGCTGTTTTTTTGCTGAATATGGTGTGAGTCGGTCGCTATGAGCAGTTGCTAACATGCGCTCCCATACAGCGCTGTACTGGTCAAATAGCGACTCCTCACAATGTATTCAACATTACTGAACAGCGACTGAGTCGCTATAAACTAGCGACCCACGGCCGAGCACAGCGACTACTAGCGGGCGCTCTGAAAATGCCTGCTACAGACGCTCATCTGTCGCTACCTGCCGCTAATGATAAATCAGCCTCTGAGTCCTCTGGGCTTTTTTATTTTCCGACTTTTGGCTTTAAGAAGTTTGTCCCTGGATTCGATACATGTGTATCATGTTTGTATATATTCACAAGCCATCTAGATATGGTTGATGGTAGCACTCACTTTTGAGCACCACTAGCGCT
Organism: Gastrophryne carolinensis; assembly: GCA_027917425.1. Taxonomy (NCBI): domain Eukaryota; kingdom Metazoa; phylum Chordata; class Amphibia; order Anura; family Microhylidae; genus Gastrophryne; species Gastrophryne carolinensis. The sequence goes on from CM051241.1 coordinate 191,183,070, forward strand.
GAGATAGTCAGTACTAAATATTGAAAGGATTGATTGAATTTTTTTTTTTTGAGGGATCAATTGGAATTGGGATCTGACCAAATGATCTTTTGCCCAAAAATGAATCTGTTTGAAGCTAGCATTTATAGCGGACCAAAACCCACTGAACTTCTTAGGGTGTAGAACAAGAAATATATATATTTTCCCTTTTCAAATCATCCCACACTGTTATTTCTTGCTGTCCCTCTCTGTAATATGGCAGCGATCAGTCATTGCATAGGTGCGGCAATGACATCATTGCCATTCCCAACAGTGCCACTTAATGGAGGAGGCGGAGCTTTACAGCTAAAACAGGCGCCATTACCTGGGATAAGAGTGATGCAGGAGTAGTGAAAATTGACAAAAGGTACTCTTCAGGGGGGGAGCAATTCAGGGGATACTAGTTAAAGTGGACCAACACCCTCCCCTGATCGGCCCGGGAATCTATAAGATTCCTGGACCGATCAGCCCCCTGACTGCGGGGCACCCCGATCGCTGTGTGAAACCCCTCAATCCCTACCTGCTTCTCGATCCAGCGGCGCCTGCCGCCGCCTCCCGCGCATCCCTCTAGCAGGACGCGCACCCGCGCCGGCCGTTTGTGAATGAAAACCTCACCCTGTAAGAGTGACGCACGGGAGGCGGCGGCGGGCGCGCTCTCTTGGCCGTCGCTGCCTCCCGCTTGTCCGTCGGTGGGGATTGGCTGCAGCAGTCACGTGGGAGCGGGGAGAGGTGAGTTTTTGGGGCTTTCTGGGGGTGTTTCACACAGCGGGGCACCCCCGATCGGGGTGCCCTGCCGAATTAGACCAAAACCCAGGATAGTCAAAATCCTGGGTGTTGGTCCACATTAAAAATGTGGTTTTGGTCCGCTTTAAGGGGAAATAAAAGTTGATGGATTCCAACTTTCTTCTGTGCCTTTAGGTATGTGGGATGTAATTCGAGCGCGCCCACACTGTGTTACTCATAGCTCCGAGGTCAACAACTGTATATTTTTCATGGTCAAGCATAACTTTCGTCTTTACATCTGTGCAATCACTTAGCAACCAAACCGCCCATTAACTACTTTTATGTTGTGTGACATAAGCCGTCACAGGTCTTCCCACTTCTATGCTGTGTCTTGCTTCAGATAAAAGCGAGATTAATTGGAGGATCATGGACATCCATACTAAGTGGTACACCATTATCTGGCTGTGGCTGATCAGCGACCACCAGTGATTCTAATTAGTCTGTCACATGTCATCCACGATTTAGTTTGCCAATATCCTTCGAAGAAGAACATCGGAGACATTTCGCTATTTGCTCAGTGACTCAGTCCACTAATAGGTTCATTATTACTTGAGCTGTTCGGAGAGATAAAAAGGAGGTTTCAGCTGTTCTTGTGTCACATTGAACACTGAGGCATAATTTGCTACCCAAAGTAAACCTAAAAGGTTTAGCATGTAAAATAAATACATTGTGGTGCTGCCACCCAAGGCTTTATAATGTAAATCCTGGTTTACTTCACCAGAGAGGATCAGGGGCACAAGAAGGAAGCTCCAGGTAGATGGAAGAAAAATGGGGCATCCGCAGTACCACCTACTGGAAGGTTGTCCATGTTTACTGGGCCTCAGCGGGTGGGAGAGGGAGGGTTTTAACATATTTTTTTTAAAGGAAATACCGTATTTGCCGGCGTATAAGACGACTGGGCGTATAAGACGACTGGGCGTATAAGACGACCCCCCCCAACATTTCCACTCAAAATATAGAGTTTGTTATATACTCGCCGTATAAGACTACTCCCTCTATTTCGCTCTATATCCCTACTCCCGAGGGATGGATGTCAGGTGCTTGAAGAGGATAGGTGCAAATAGAGAGATAGAGAGATGGGTGGGTGACCAGGGCAGGTGGGGGATACGTGTTGATGGTGAAATGGGTGTCAGGGACAGGCTGGGGATAGGTGCAGATGGAGAGATGGGTAGGTGTTAGGGGCAGGATGAGGATAGGTGCAGATAGAGAGATGGATGTTAGGGGCAGGCCGAGGATCTACACATCCGGGACTGATATAACAGAACTGCTTGTGCCCGGGTCACCTACTTTCACAGTGCAGCATGGGCATGGACCGTTCATCACATAACTTTAAAAGAAAGTGTGGTGCTGCCCCCCCACCCCAGTCTCCGACTGTACACTACCCTGCCCACTCACCCATTACATTTCACTTGTCTCTGGAAGCACCCATGCATGCATTTTATCCCGCGCTGGGAGTACATGATGCTAGGGGGCAGAGTCGGTGACACACTCCCTCTCCAAAATAATCATCTATTTTTAATATTATTTTAGTATAAAAAAAATCTTACCTTATCCTCTCAGGTCTATGCAGCAGCACCTAGTCATGCATCTGTGACTCAGCAGGTGGGCGGAGCCCGGTGGCCCGCTCTCATGTCCCGCCAGTCAAGGAGGAACACTGACGGAGGCGTTGACACAGGGGGAGGCGGGGCGGGATGTGTGGGCGCCGGAGCCTCCGAACGAGCAACGCAAATGCCCCCGCGGGCACGCGCTACTGGCGGGCATACGCGCGGGAGCCCCGCGGCCGTACAGAATTTTTTTTTTTGCTACAGCAGACACGGATGGCCGCCCCCCCTGCCACGCAAGCGCCCTAGGTCTGCCTTGCGGGAGATACGGCCCTGAACCCAGGTGCACCCGGCGTATAAGACGACCCCCCCACTTGGAGGCATGTTTTACAGGGGGAAAAAGTCATCTTATACGCCGGCAAATACGGTAATAAAACAGAAAAAAAAATGAAAAAAGTAGTGGGGCAAAGGATAAAAGGAGAAAACTAAGCAGAATCTAATACTGAAGCAGAGGATAAAAGGGAAGGGTGAAAAAGAGAAGAGCCCAAGATAAAGCAATAACAAAAAAGCCCAAGAACCCCAAAAAGTGGCGGCAGATAGAGAGGAGGTGGGATACTAAAGTAGAGATAAGTAATAAGTAATAAGTATATCTAGGAGGAATCGGGAAGTTCTTCCCCTTGGTGGTTCAGATGGGGTCAGAGGTATGTTCGTCAAGTAGGTCAGTATCCTGGGCTAGATCCATGCTTCCCGTATAAGGAAGAGCCAGGAAAAAAAGGATTATTGCCCTGTAAGGGTTAGGACAGTATATACAATGCGACAAGTGTGAATGAAAATACAAAAAGAAAACAAATGTGAAGAATAAATAAAAATGAGAATTGAATGCCTGGATGGACACCTGCCTTCTGTCAGACTGCAACCCCAATCTCTGCTGTTGCTTCTCCCTTTAGAAAGCCCCCCGTTTGCCAGGATGCTGGTAATGCCTTCCTGGACATGGTTGCCCCCAGGACTTGCAGGAGCGCAAAGAATTTAGTATGAACGGGTGAGAGCCGGTAAACTTCCCAAGTAATTGGCCACAGAGCCACGAAGCTGGACAAGCTGTTCCAACCTGGAGCGGGCGGCTGAAGCTAGAGATAGAGATGTGGAGTTCCACGGGAAACCAGAAACAAACCAGGTCATAGGTCAACACGGTATCCGGAGATGAAACAAGTAGGCAGAGTCCTGCCAAAGAACAAGCCAGGAGGTCAGAGATCGATCGATGAATCAAAGGACTTAGATGGGTTCAGTGGTAAAGGTCATGCCATGGTCAGAGCTGGAAACAGGCTCGGATGGAGTAATGAAACAGAGACAGTACAGCGAAGCATCAGCTATAACAGGCAATGCATGCTGGGAGAAGGTAGGTTTTATGTGGCAAATGGCCAATGGGGACACTATGGGGGTCATGCTAAATATTTGGTAAAGCCAGGATGACTTCCAGTGTGCATGTCAGTGTGGATTTCAACCTGCATCCCAGTGAGTTTTTTTTTTAGCAATAACGGACCAAAAAGTGCAGAAAAAAAGCCTTTGTCCTGCATTGGAGCGGGCGGCTGAAGCTAGAGACAGATGTGGAGTTCCACGGGAAACCAGAAACAAACCAGGGGTCAAGAGCTGTGAGGTCATAGGTCAACGCGGTATCCGGGGATGAAACAAGTAGGCAGAGTCCTGCCAAAGAACAAGCCAGGAGGTCAGAGATCGATCGATGTATCAAAGGACTTAGATGGGTTCAGTGGTAAAGGTCATGCCATGGTCAGAGCTGGAAACAGGCTCGGATGGAGTAATGAAACAGAGACAGTACAGTGAAGCATCAGCTATAACAGGCAATGCATGCTGGGAGAAGGTAGGTTTTATGTGGCAAATGGCCAATCGGGACACTATGGGGGTCATGCTAAATATTTGGTAAAGCCAGGATGACTTCCAGTGTGCATGTCAGTGTGGATTTCAACCTGCATCCCAGTGAGTTTTTTTTTAGCAATAACGGACCAAAAAGTGCAGAAAAAAAAGCCTTTGTCCTGCATTTCTCCCCCCAAAAATGTATCTGTACATGTGATGGCACATTTTTTCAGTTTATGTACATTATTTTCCAGTGATGTAAGGATATATTTTTAAAGTGGACCAACACCCAGGATTTTCACTATCCTGGGTTTTGGTCCACTTCCGCGGGGCACCCGTACGGACAAACGACGGACAACCACAGCGGCTCTGAGCACACTGGAGGCCGCATCTCGCGCTTACCTCTAACAGGGAGCGCACCCGCGCCGGCCATTCACAAACGGCCGCCCTGCTAGAGAGAAGCGCGAGATGCGGCCGCGGCCCACGCATGCGCCGTTGGAACGGGGATAAGGTAAGGTTTCTGGGCGTCCTGCGGGGTTTCACACAGCGGGCCATCCCGATTTCGGATGCCCCGCGGGGAGGGATCTGATCGGCCCGGTAATCTTATAGATTCACCCCTGGGTGTTGGTCCACTTTAAAGTTTGGAAATAAACAGCACACTATGGACTATGCTAAAGATTTCACCATATTTTCTGTTGTTTCCAAATTTAAACAAATAAATAAATAAACAAAACAAATACCCTTACCTCATTGGAAAAATGATGCACCTAATCTGTAAAAATGGGCAACAAAAGGGTAGAAAACATTTTTATTGCACTTTTTAGTGTCTAAAAAGCTCACCGGATGCAGGTTACAATTCACACTGCAATGCACACTGCATGTCACACTGGCTTCACCAAATATTTATCCCCAAGGCCTGAGTCAGCCCAGATTTTGGACCAGGTGATCAGATGGAGGTTACTTCCTACCCTTTGACATTAACCCAAACCTACTAAAATGCAGCACTGCATTGGTGCGTTACAAGTCTGACTGTACATCTAAGGGGGTGTTGGGGATGGTCAGGGATTAACGAGGGGTCGGATGCCCATCAAAAGGCACAGAGCAGGTGATACATCATGATGGCCAGGCAGGATTTAATCCTTACAGAAAACAAGAAAAAACAGAGGAGAAAAAAGAAATAAAGGATAAATAAGGGAAGTGGAGAAAGAAGAAGTAGTTAATGACAATGACCTCGATTCAATAAAGGTAGAAAAAAATTCTCATGGTAGGAAAAGATTCAATTCATGAGAAAAAAGCCTGAGAATGTCACTGTTGTTGAATCACCAGTAGGGATGAACGAATCGATCCGGACGAACACGGATTCGTTCGGAATTTCATGGAAAATTCGATTGTGAACGAATCCGAATTTCCCCGCGATTCGATCGATCTAAGTTTTCCTTTAAACTCCATTTATTTCAATTACAGGCATTCTAAAATGGTGGATGAACATGTCCAGACATACCCCGTGGGGCAAGGTATCATGGGTAAGCCTCAGCAGCCAGGAAGCCCGGTGACGTCACCGTGCTATATAAAGCGGCGGCCATCCTGCTTGTGCGCATTTCAGCCTTGCATTGCGGCCAGAGCACAGCTAGTTAGAGACAGGGACAGAGAGTTAGAGATAGGTAGGGAGAGTCAGAGAGGCGGACAGAGAGGTAGACAGAGCCAGGGAAAGATAGGGAAAAACCGGAACCATCCAGCCAGGGACAGCTTAGAAGTGACAGAGAAAATTTTTTTTTTTTCATTAGCCAGATCAGTTTTCAATTCGATTTCAGTTCTTTGTGCTGTAAATCTGCCTTGCCACTGTGCATGCCATCTATGCAGTGACTAATTTAACCCTATCTGTTACACACAAGCATTTACCATAGTATATAACTGGATTAGTTTAAATATTTTTTGGTCTGCCTTTAACAAAAAAAACACCAGCCCACCTGGGTATCCCAAACCTGCACTAGGCAGCCTATCTGTTATACTAAATACGCTTGTTGATCCTTCCTCAGCTGAATCAAAGTATTGCATTTTGAATTGGTTTTTGGTCTGCCTTTAACAAAAAAACACCAGGCCGCAGGGCATCCCAAACCTGCACTTAGCAGCCTATCTGTTATACTAAATACGCTTGTTGATCCTTCCTCAGCTTAATCAAAGTATTGCATTTTTAATTGGTTTTTGGTCTGCCTTTAACAAAAAAAACACCAGGCCGCAGGGCATCCCAAACCTGCATTAGGCAGCCTATCTGTTATACTAAATACGCTTGTTGATTCTTCCTCAGCTGAATCAAAGTATTGCATTTTGAATTGGTTTTTGGTCTGCCTTTAACAAAAAGAAAAAACAGCCCACCTGGGTATCCCAAATCTGCACTAGGCAGCCTATCTGTTATACTAAATACGCTTGTTGATCCTTCCTCAGCTGAATCAAAGTTTTGCATTTTGAATTGGTTTTTGGTCTGCCTTTAACAAAAAAAACACCAGGCCGCAAGGCATCCCAAACCTGCACTTAGCAGCCTATCTGTTATACTAAATACGCTTGTTGATCCTTCCTCAGCTGAATCAAAGTATTGCATTTTTAATTGGTTTTTGGTCTGCCTTTAACAAAAAAAACACCAGGCCGCAGGGCATCCCAAACCTGCACTAGGCAGCCTATCTGTTATACTAAATACGTTTGTTGATCCTTCCTCAGCTGAATCAAAGTTTTGCATTTTGAATTGGTTTTTGGTCTGCCTTTAACAAAAAAAACACCAGACCGCAGGGCATCCCAAACCTGCACTTAGCAGCCTATCTTTTATACTAAATACGCTTGTTGATCCTTCCTCAGCTTAATCAAAGTATTGCATTTTTAATTGGTTTTTGGTCTGCCTTTAACAAAAAAAACACCAGGCCGCAGGGCATCCCAAACCTGCATTAGGCAGCCTATATGTTATACTAAATACGCTTGTTGATCCTTCCTCAGCTGAATCAAAGTATTGCATTTTGAATTGGTTTTTGGTCTGCCTTTAACAAAAAAAACACTAGCCCACCTGGGTATCCCAAACCTGCATTAGGCAGCCTATCTGTTATACTAAATACACTTGTTGATCTTTCCCCAGCTGAATCAAAGTTTTGCATTTTGAATTGGTTTTTGGTCTGCCTTTAACAAAAAAAAACAAACCTGCACTAGGCAGCCTATCTGTTATACTAAATGCGCTTGTTGACCCTTCCTCAGCTGAATCAAAGTATTGCATTTTGAATTGGTTTTTGGTCTGCCTTTAACAAAATAACACCAGGCCGCAGGGCATCCCAAACCTGCACTAGGCAGCCTATCTGTTATACTAAATACGCTTGTTGACCCTTCCTCAGCTGAATCAAAGTATTGCATTTTGAATTGGTTTTTGGTCTGCCTTTAACAAAAAAAACACCAGGCCGCAGGGCATCCCAAACCTGCATTAGGCAGCCTATCTGTTATACTAAATACGCTTGTTGATCCTTCCTCAGCTTAATCAAAGTATTGCATTTTGAATTGGTTTTTGGTCTGCCTTTAACAAAAAAAACACCAGGCCGCGGGGCATCCCAAACCTGCATTAGGCAGCCTATCTGTTATACTAAATACGCTTGTTGATCCTTCCTCAGCTGAATCAAAGTATTGCATTTTGAATTGGTTTTTGGTCTGCCTTTAACATAAATAAAAACACCAGCCCACCTGGGTATCCCAAACCTGCATTAGGCAGCCTATCTGTTATACTAAATACGCTTGTTGATCCTTCCTCAGCTGAATCAAAGTTTTGCATTTTGAATTGGTTTTTGGTCTGCCTTTAACAAAAAAAACCACCAGGCCACAGGGCCTCCCAAACCTGCACTTAGCAGCCTATCTGTTATACTAAATATGCTTGTTGATCCTTCCTCAGCTTAATCAAAGTATTGCATTTTGAATTGGTTTTTGGTCTGCCTTTAACAAAAAAAAAACACCAGGCCACAGGGCATCCCAAACCTGCTATTAGCAGCCTATCTGTTATACTAAATGCGCTTGTTGATCCTTCCTCAGCTGAATCAAAGTATTGCATTTTGAATTGGTTTTTGGTCTGCCTTTAACAAAAAAAAACACCAGGCCACAGGGCATCCCAAACCTGCTATTAGCAGCCTATCTGTTATACTAAATGCGCTTGTTGATCCTTCCTCAGCTGAATCAAAGTATTGCATTTTGAATTGGTTTTTGGTCTGCTGCCAAAACACTAGGCCACAGGATATCTCATATTGCCAATTTTCATAGTATCTGGTGCAGAGAAGCAGTCCCTCACTTTATTTAGCTTCTTCTTTTTAAAGTAAACACATTTTTTATCGTACCTATTGCGCATTTCAAATACATAAAAATGTCAGGCAGACAAGTGCCAGGATGTTCAAAAAGGAGTGGCAGAGGCCAAGATTCAGCAGGCAGAGGTCGCAGCAGACTAGGGGCGAGTGGCAGCAGGAGTCACGGTGAGAGACCTGAACTGCCAGTATCTGCTAGCGGTCGTGTCTCCACCAGTAACGCATCTGCCATGGTAGATTGGTTAATGCGCTCATCAACATCATCACAAGTTACATCTGAGATCCACAGTCTAGGGTCGGTAGGTTCCTCTGACACAACCCTGAATTGGCATGCCCCGAGAGCAGTCCCTGTCCTCCCATTGCCTCTGTCCTACGCCGTTCCCTCTCCCACCAACGTATCCTATGCTTTGGGTTCAGCTCCACTCATTAGTGAGAAGGACGATCAGATAGAGGACAGTCAGCAGCTACTGCCCAGCCAATAAAAGGAGGTGGCTTCTTTAGCTAGGCAGACAAATAGTGATGTGGACAGTGTCTTGGGTGTTGCGAGCGTTCCAGCTCCTGCGCCAGACACTGTTGAGGAAACCGCGAACATCAGTGACGTGCAGCTACACCTCGGTGATGATGATGATGATGAAGCCGATTGCACTTGGGAACCGGGTGATGAAGGGGCTTCATCGTCATCATCAGGAGAAGAGGGACGCAGGTTGCCCCGGAGTCAGCAGCTGAGGCAGCAAGGTGTTAGCAGCATGGGGGCACAATTGTAAAGCTTGGAGCAAAACGGGGCCAGGGCCGGGGTAGAGCACCTGCTGCGTGGCAGGCTACCTTATCGGGAGGTAGTGGAGCAGGGGTTCCTGGAGTTGGCGACAGTAGCAGTGAATCAGTGCAGCCTGTTGGTGGGAAAAGTAGCTACTCGGCAGTGTGGCAGTTTTTCCTGAAGCATCCGCAGGAGGCTAACATGGCCACATGCAAGATATGTAGGCAGAAGCTGAAGCGTGGCCAGGGCCCAAATGTTGGCACCACGGCCCTGTGTCATGGGTGGGTATGATGCATCACCATAAAGCGGCCTGGGAGAACCGAGGCTCCGCAGAGGTGGTCCAGCCTGCTTCCTCACCAAGTGGCACGCCGCTCCCAATTTCTGCCAGCCAAGGCTCCAGCACCTCAGCCGAAGGCAGCTGTGCATCATAACCATCCTCCTCCAAGTCATGCATCCCGCCAGCAATCCATCAGCGAAGCCATGTCCAAGAGACAGCAGTATGCACCCACTCATCCTACGGCGCAGAAGCTGAATGTGCTCCTGCCCAAGTTGCTGGTGCTGCAGTCACTCCCTTTTCAGGTGGTGGAATCTGCACCTTTCAGAGAAGTGATGGCTTGTGCCGAGCCGAGGTGGAGAGTCCCAAGCCGTCATTTCTTTGCCAAGAAGGCAGTACCAGCACTGCACAGTTTTGTTGAACAGAAGGTGGGCCAGTCCTTGAGCCTGTCGGTGTGTAGCAAAGTGCATGGCAGCGCCGCCGTCTGGAGCTGTAACTACAGTCAGGGACAGTACATGTCGTTTACGGCCCAATGGGTGAATGTGGTCCCCTTGCAGTAGCAGCAGCAACTTGGACAGGTCGCGCCGCTTCGGCCTCCGCGCTCTCTGCCCGTTGGGCCTGTGACACCGTGCGACTCGGCCTCCTCATCCTCCGCCATCTCCTCACCCTCCACTGTAGGCTCAAGTCTCAGTGCCCCTCCAGTCTACCATGTGTGCAGGGCACGGAGGTGTCACGCTGTGCTTCACATGGTTTGTCTTGCCGAAATGAGTCACGCAGGGGAGGAACTGCTTAAATTTATTCATCAGGAAATCCAAACATGGCTTACTCCAAGAAAACTTAAAATGGGAATCATGGTTACCGACAAAGGGAAGAACATTTTGACTGCGCTGCGCCAAGGAAGCCTGACCCATGCCCCCTGCATGGCTCACGTCTTCAATCTGGTTGTCAAGCGGTTTCTGAAATGTTCCCCCCATCTGCAAGACATCCTAACAACTTCAAGGAAACTTTGCATGCACTTCAGCCACTCATACACCGCCAAACACACCCTTCTTGAGCTACAGCGTCAGAACGGTAGCCCCCAACATAGTCTGATTTGCGATGTTTCCACCCATTGGAATTCCAGCCTTCACACGTTGGACTGATTATATGAACAGAGAAAAACCATCACAGATTTCCTGATGATCCAAGCGGATAGGGGGACTCCCCTGTGTAACTTCAATGTCAACCAGTGGCAGCTCATACGTGACATCTGCCGTTTGCTCAGGCCCTTTGAGGAAGCCACTTTATTTGTCAGTCGGCAGGATTACGGGATGAACGACGTGATTCCACTGCTTCATGTACTACAGCACATGTTGGAAACCATGGCTGGTCAGGGCAATGGAGACATGGTGTCTACATCTTACGGCCACATGAACCCCGTTGGAGCTGAACTGGAGGAGGAGGAGGAAGAGGAGGAGGAGTGGCCCAGTGAAGCACAGTTTAGCCTTGGCGAAATGGCTGGTTTATCTAGTCAGCGGACAGGAGAGGAGGAGCAGGAGCAGCCAGAGGAGCTAGAGGTATTTGAGGAAGGCGAGAGAGAGGACCCGGACACACCGTGGCAGTATGCAGTGGAGATGGAGACAGGTAGTCCATCCGAGTCACTTGCGCAAATGGCAGGAAGCATGCTCACATGCTTGCGTAGTGACCCCAGAATTGTTTCTATTTGTCGGCGGGATGACTTCTGGCTGTCCACCTTATTAGACCCTCGCTTCCGGCACAAAATGGGGGCATTTTTTAAACCTGCCGAGAGGGAGGACAAACTGAACTACTACAAAGACATTCTGCGTAGTCAGTTGGCCAATGCCTATCTGCGCCATGGTCCATATTCTCTCAGGTCTGACTTGGGGGGACCTCTGCGCTCAACTTCCACTGCCATGCCTGCTGGGGGGGCTGGCAGGAGCTGCGGCAGCAGCTCCATCAGCAGCAGCCTCAGTCTTCAGTCGCTAATGAGTAGCTTTCTACACCCGCATACTGAGGCTACTCATGAGCAGCAGGAAGACACGGAGCAGGACCTTAACCAGCAGGTCATGTCATACCTTGACATGACCATGCCAACACACCTTGGGGATCCGCTGGACTTCTGGGCAGCCAAACTTGGCTTGTGGCCGCAACTAGCAGAGTTTGCCCTGGAAAAGCTGTCCTGCCTGGCCAGTAGCGTGCCATCTAAGCGGATGTTTAGTGCGGCGGGGGCCATAGTTACGGCGAGGAGAACTCGTCTGTCAACTAAAAATGTGGAGAGACTCACCTTTGTGAAAATGAATCAGAGATGGATCAGCCAGGATTTCCACCCACCAATGGCTGATGCATGCGACTAGATTCAGCATGGTGCCACATTTTACACATTTTCCAAATGGTGCAAAACATATTTATGTCTTTAGGCCAATTTTTGGGCTCCTGCTTATGCTGCTGCTTGCTCCAGGGTGTGCCTTCCAGCTAACGTTTGTTCTCCTGCTGCTGCCAACTTCATTTTTTTTTATTTATTTATTTATTTTAATGCATAGATGGCCATTGTATGCTTGCGCACACATAGGAATTCGTCCTCCGCATTTAACCCATCCGTGCAGTGAGTGTACACATGCCCGGAGCGGTGGGCTGCCCTAATTACGGCGCCCGGGGAGCAGTTCAGGGTGCCTTCCAGCCAATTTCTGGGTTCCTGCTGCTGCTGCCAACTCCAGGGTGTGTCAGTCAATTTTTGGGCTCCTGCTGCGGCTGCTGCCAACTCCAGTGTCTCATTAAAGCAATGTTTGGGCTCCTGTAGCTGCTGCTGCTTGCAACTCCAGGGTGTGATTCATCCAATTTTTGGGCTCCTGCTGCCAACTCCAGTGTCTCTTTAAAGTAATGTTTGGGCTCCTGCTGCTGCTTGCAACTCCAGGGTGTGATTCATCCAATTTTTGGGCTCCTGCTGCAAACTCCAGTGTCTCTTTCAAGCTATGTTTGGGCTCCTGCTGCCGCTGCTTGCAACTCCAGGGTGTGATTCATCCAATTTTTGGGCTCCTGCTGCCAACTCCAGTGTCTCTTTCAAGCTATGTTTGGGCCCCTGCTGCTGCTGCTTGCAACTCCAGGGTGTGATTCATCCATTTTTTGGGCTCCTGCTGCCAACTCCAGTGTCTCTTTCAAGCTACGTTTGGGCTGCTGCTGCTTGCAACTCCAGTGTGTGATTCATCCAATTTTTAGGCTCCTGCAGCCAACTCCAGTGTCTCTTTAAAGCAATGTTTGTGCTCCTGCTGCTGCTTGCAACTCCAGGGTGTGATTCATCCAATTTTTGGGCTCCTGCTGCCAACTCCAGTGTCTCTTTCAAGCTATGTTTGGGCTCCTGCTGCTGCTTGCAACTCCAGTGTGTGATTCATCCAATTTTTGGGCTCCTGCAGCCAACTCCAGTGTCTCTTTAAAGCAATGTTTGGGCTCCTGCTGCTGCTTGCAACTCCAGGGTGTGATTCATCCAATTTTTGGGCTCCTGCTGCCAACTCCAGTGTCTCTTTCAAGCTATGTTTGGGCTCCTGCTGCTGCTTGCAACTCCAGGGTGTGATTCATCCAATTTTTGGGCTCCTGCTGACAACTCCAGTGTCTCTTTCAAGCTATGTTTGGGCTGCTGCTGCTGCTTGCAACTCCAGGGTGTGATTCATCCCATTTTTGGGCTCCTGCTGCCAACTCCAGTGTCGCCTTCAAGCTATGTTTGGGCTGCTGCTGCTGCTGCTTGCAACTCCAGGGTGTGATTCATCCAATTTTTGGGCTCCTGCTGCCAACTTCAGTGTCTCTTTCAAGCTATGATTGGGCTCCAGCTGCTGCTTGCAACTCCAGGGTGTGATTCATCCAATTTTTGGGCTCCTGCAGCCAACTCCAGTGTCTCTTTAAAGTAATGTTTGGGCTCCTGTTGCTGCTTGCAACTCCAGGGTGTGATTCATCCAATTTTTGGGCTCCTGCTGCCAACTCCAGTGTGTCTTTCAAGCTATGTTTGGGCTGCTGCTGCTTGCAACTCCAGGGTGTGATGCATCCAATTTTTGGGCTCCTGCTGCCAACTCCAGTGTCTCTTTCAAGCTATGTTTGGGCTCCTGCTGCTGCTGCTTGCAACTCCAGGGTGTGATTCATCCAACTTTTAGGCTCCTGCTGCCTACTCCAGTGTCTCTTTAAAGCAATGTTTGTGCTCCTGCTGCTGCTTGCAAATCCAGGGTGTGATTCATCCAATTTTTGGGCTCCTGCTGCCAACTCCAGTGTCTCTTTAAAGCTATGTTTGGGCTCCTGCTGCTTCTGCTTGCAACTCCAGGGTGTGATTCATCCAATTTTTGGGCTCCTGCTGACAACTCCAGTGTCTCTTTCAAGCTATATTTGGGCTCTTGCTGCTGCTTGCAACTCCAGGGTGTGATTCATCCATTTTTTAGGCTCCTGCAGCCAACTCCAGTGTCTCTTTAAAGCAATGTTTGTGCTCCTGCTGCTGCTTGCAACTCCAGGGTGTGATTCATCCAATTTTTGGGCTCCTGCTGCCAACTCCAGTGTCTCTTTCAAGCTATGTTTGGGCTCCTGCTGCTGCTTGCAACTCCAGGGTGTGATTCATGCAATTTTTGGGCTCCTGCTGCCAACTCCAGTGTGTCTTTCAAGCTATGTTTGGACTGCTGCTGCTGCTTGCAACTCCAGGGTGTGATTCATCCAATTTCTGGGCTCCTGCTGCCAACTCCAGTGTCACCTTCAAGCTATGTTTGGGCTGCTGCTGCTGCTTGCAACTCCAGGGTGTGATTCAGCCGATTTTTGGGCTCCTGCTGCCAACTCCAGTGTCTCTTTCAAGCTATGTTTGGGCTCCTGCTGCTGCTGCTTGCAACTCCAGGGTGTGATTCATCCAATTTTTGGGCTCCTGCTGCCAACTCCAGTGTCTCTTTCAAGCTATGTTTGGGCTCCAGCTGCTGCTTGCAACTCCAGGGTGTGATTCATCCAATTTTTTGGCTCCTGCAGCCAACTCCAGTGTCTCTTTCAAGCTATAGGGTCGATTCAAAATCCAAAATGTCATTATTTTCGTATTTGAAAACAAAAGTTTTGTTGGGTGTTTGTCATTTTTTCCTTTTTTTTGGCCATTTTCGACTCGCACGAACGTTCGAACATAGACTTAAATGTTCTTTCGTTTTTCGAAAGGAAATCTTTGGTTTTACGCTAGTTCGGGCACTTTTTCATTCGAAATCGAAAATGTTTCAATCGCTCCAAACATTTACGTGATTGCAATGGGCTGGCGATTAATTCAGAGAGCTGATTGCCAAGTGTTCCGAAGCCCATATAATCGTTTCCTTTTCGATCGCCTTACGGCACCTTTTTGATCTCGGGACTAGGCAGCCAAGTGTGATGGAGAGTGACTTTGAAGAGCATCAAGGTCTTCTTCTGTTTGGCATTGATGTGAGCCTGAGGTCAGAGTCCAGATTGCACCGGCGGCGACGCATGAACATCAATCGCATGCATGACGTTGAGTTGTTCGAGCTGACCAGGCTTAATTGCGCTTCCCTCCATAAATTGTATAGTGAGCTGCGGCCATGGTTAGCCCACACCACAAAGAAGGGGCAAGCAATTTCAGGTATGACCAATATGCTTGGCTGCCTGCAATTTTTTGGTGAACGGCTCATTCCAGAGGCTGGGTGCCCTCTCCGTGGGGATGTCACAGCTTACGCTGAGCCGCGCACTATCCCAGTTTTTGGAAGGCATGGCTACCCTAACCAACAAATATATTTGTTTCCCCAATGATATGGTAGCCAGAAACGCCCTTAAGCTTGGATTTTATAATATCGCCCAACGTCATGGGTGCCATTGACTGTACCCACGTCGCCCTGGTGCCTCCGGCTGCCGACGAGTACATCTACAGGTTTGTTTTTTTTTTGGGATAAAGTGCCAAAAATCCCTCCTTGTAATGATCCCTCCTTGTAAAGATCCCTCCTTGTTAATTTCCCTCCTTGTATTGTTCCCTCCTTGTAGTGATCCCTCCTTGTAGTGATCCCTCCTTGTAATGATCCCTCCTTGCATTGCTCCCTCCTTTTAGAGATCCCTCCTTGCATTGCTCCCTCCTTTTATAGATCCCTCCTTGCATTGATCCCTCCTTTTAGAGATCCCACCTTGTAATGATCCCACCTTGTAATCATCCCTCCTTGTAATGCTCCCTCATACACAATTTTCACTCATTGTATTGTTAACATAAGATTAATTGATCCCTCGTGTTAGAAATGTGTGTTTACCTTTTAGACAAAGCCTTAATTTTGTTGTTTTGTTTTTTCCACAGGAACCGCAAAATGGGCCACTCAATGAATGTTCAGGCAGTGGTGGCCCCGGACATGCGGTTCCTTAGTGTCCTCGCCGGCTACCCAGGCTCATCACATGATGCCTACATCCTTAGACGATCTGGATTGTACCGTCGGTTTGAGTCTGCGGAATTTTCCGGGGCATGGCTCCTTGGTAAGTTAACTGAAACAACATTTTTTTTTGGGGGTTGTTTGGGTTGAATTTGCATTTTGATGTTATGTCTGTAAAAAATATAACTTCCACAACCTTACTGCCATGTGAAAACACACTTGAATTTTAGTTAGGAAACAAACAAGCGTTGGGCCAAGTTTGTCCTGCAATAGCCAAATTTTAACTTGTCAGTTTGTACTCTTTATGAATCTCTCGTCCCCCACCCTCGTCTGGAATAGTGCACTTAACTTTATCATAGTGTCTGCCCCATCTTTGCTTACATGGATTTCACTTCCAGAGGAGAGGAGAGCGGGATAAAGTGCATGTGGCGGGTTTCTGCTGTTTTAGCCTCAGACAAAGCATATAAGGGGTCAGCCAAACCTTAATCCTAAAAGCATCTTGCCCAGCACACTTGTAAACCAAGAGCTGGGATCCTTATGTCTGATTGGCCATCATCCTCAATATTTGTTTGAGGAACTATTTCAAACATCTATGACATATGTTTATTTTTCGACGGGGACAGTGGCAAATGTCTGCTCATATTGATCACACAATTGACAAACAGGCTTATATTGATGTTGCTGGTGCGTTTATTGCCTTGAAATGATGTTTTTTTTTGTGTTTTTTACATTTTTTGGGGGGGAACGTGATTCCGGATACCCGCTGCTGCCGTGGCTCTTGATGCCTGTACTCCGGCCCCAGGATGCGTCCCAGGATGTGTACAACCGTGCGCACCGCAAGACCAGGGCTGTGGTGGAGAGAGACTTTGGTCTTTTGAAGACAAGGTTTCTGTTAGGCACTTACCTCATCGCCGTTCCTGGTCCCGCGGCGCGCTGTCAGGTGGCTCCCGGCGGGCTACTGTCCGGCTGTCCCCGGGTCCGCCGTCTCCTCAGCGCCGTCGTGGGGTCCGGGGGCTGGCGGCGCGGGACGCTGCTGGAGCCGGTGTTGCGGCGTGCTCCGCGCGGCTGCGTGGGCCTGCCATCCTGTCCGGGGATGCGGCGCTTCCCCCTCCTGGCGGGGGCGTGCCCGACACTCAACGTGCTCGCGCGCGCGCGCGAGCACGTCTCCTTTATGCCTCCCGGCGGCGCTTTCCCCAGTGCGCCCGCCGGGGGCAAGTTTAAAGTATCCAGTCTCTGGCTGGATCCTGGGATTGAGCCCAGGGACTCGGCTCGTTTGACTACCCTTTGTTACCTCCTTCGGATACCTCGCCCTGTGACCTCCCGGTTTGACCTCGGCCTGTACTCGGACTTCTGCCATCCGGCATCCTCATTCGGGATTCCCTGCCGTTCATCAGTCTCCACCTTAAGCTGGTATCCTTTGCGCCCTATAAGTCCTGGGGGCAACCGACTGGGAGAGGCATTACCCGTGTCTCCTACAAGCGGGGGCTTGTCTATAGGCAGAAGAGGCGGTGGAGATTGGGGGATACCAGCTCAAGACAGACGGGTGTTCGGTACAGTCCTGACAGTATAACGGGCCTGAAGAATGGACCAAATCCTGGAACAGGTGCAAGCCTTAACAGCGGCGGTAGAGCACCTGGCTCATCGGGTTGCGGCCCAGGAGAACCGTCCTGCTCCTAATGTCCCCAGTCCTCAGGGGGCTCCGGCCGCAATGTCTGTGGAACCAAAGATTCCACTCCCGGAAAAGTTTCACGGCGACAGGGCAAAATTTGCCAACTTCCGGGACTCTTGCAAATTGTACTTCCAGCTCCGTCCTGTCTCTTCAGGGTCACAAGAGCAGCGGGTCGGGTTGATTATCTCCCTCCTTCAAGGAGACCCTCAGTCCTGGGCCTTTAGTTTGTCATCCCAGGATCCAGTTCGTCTCTCTGTGGACAGTTTTTTTTCCGCGATGGAAGTTCTTTATGATGATCCCGACAAAGGGGCCACAGCTGACGCTAAGTTGCGTACTCTTCGCCAGGGACGCCGTCCAGCCGAAGATTATTGCTCGGAATTCCGTCGCTGGGCAGTAGACTCCCGCTGGAACAATCCTGCCCTCTGCGGCCAATTCCGGCTTGGATTGGCTGAATCCATCAAGGACACCTTGGTGAATTATCCGGAACCTCAGACCCTAGACGAGTTAATGCACCTCGCCATTCGCATTGACCGTCGGCTTCGGGAAAGACGCCAAGAAAAAGGGTCGCATGCTGAGACAGCTTCAAGGTCTGAGGCCCCAGTAGCACAATCTTCGGAAGAGCCCATGCAACTGGGTGCCACAAGGCTCACCGAAGTCGAGAGACGTCGACGCTTATCCGAGGGGCTATGTCTGTACTGTGGTGGAACCGGCCATATGGTCAGATTATGCCCAAAGAAGCCGTCGGGAAACTCCAGAGCCTAGGGGGTTTCGAGGGGGCCCTCCTAGGCTGTAAGGTATCACCTCAAGTATCGTCTCCAGTTCTTATTCCAGTTCAGATAAAGATTAATTTTAAATTTCTGAATTTAAAGGCTCTCATAGACTCCGGAGCAGCCGGGAACTTCCTTGACTCTGAGTTAGCTCAGAGTTTAGGAATTACGCTCCAGTCCTTGCCAACTCCCATCCGGGTCTCTGCCATTGACGGCACACCTGTGGCTGGAGGTTTAGTTCAGTTCAGAACCCTTCCCGTACACTTCAAGGTGGGAGCTAATCACTCTGAAGTAATTAGTTTTTTGGTCTTGAGTATGCCTAGCACCCCTTTAATTCTGGGATTGCCATGGTTACGGGAGCACAATCCCCAAATTGATTGGGTCTCAGGGCAAGTCATAAAGTGGGGGCACCAATGCTTTCAGAATTGTTTGAAACTCCCGGTCAGGGTTGCGCAACTGTCCCCGGCTGGAATTCCCACTCCGTACTTAGAATTCGCCGACGTCTTTTCTGAAAAGGCGGCGGACAAACTTCCTCCCCATAGACCATGGGATTGCCCTATTGAACTACTCCCCGGTACCATGCCTCCGAGGGGAAGAATATTTAATTTAACCCGAGCTGAAACCATCGCCATGCGGGAATATATTGTGGAAAACCTAGAGAAGGGGTTTATCCGACCATCATCTTCCCCGGCAGGAGCAGGGTTCTTTTTTGTAGAAAAGAAAGATGGGGGGCTCCGCCCCTGTATTGATTATCGGGGTTTAAATAACGTCACTGTTAAAAATAAGTATCCCCTGCCACTTATTGAGGGGTTATTTACACAGGTGGTTGGGGCGCAGGTGTTTTCCAAACTCGACCTTCGGGGGGCCTATAACCTCATCAGAATTAGGCAGGGGGACGAGTGGAAAACGGCCTTCAATACCCTTGAGGGGCACTATGAGTATTTGGTAATGCCATTTGGTTTGTGCAATGCCCTCATGCCCTGCACTTACCTCATCGCCGTTCCTGGTCCCGCGGCGCGCTGTCAGGTGGCTCCCGGCGGGCTACTGTCCGGCTGTCCCCGGGTCCGCCGTCTCCTCAGCGCCGTCGTGGGGTCCGGGGGCTGGCGGCGCGGGACGCTGCTGGAGCCGGTGTTGCGGCGTGCTCCGCGCGGCTGCGTGGGCCTGCCATCCTGTCCGGGGATGCGGCGCTTCCCCCTCCTGGCGGGGGCGCGCCCGACACTCAACGTGCTCGCGCGCGCGCGCGCGAGCACGTCTCCTTTATGCCTCCCGGCGGCGCTTTCCCCAGTGCGCCCGCCGGGGGCAAGTTTAAAGTATCCAGTCTCTGGCTGGATCCTGGGATTGAGCCCAGGGACTGGTCGGCCTGTCTGGCCTGGGCCGTCCAGCTCCTGGGACCTATCCCATGATCCGGTGTTGCACCAATCACCCAGGTTCCCTCCAATTCCCCTTTTCCCCAATGGCCAGCATTTATTATAAAGCCCTTCGGCTCTGGGTTCCCAGTGCCCGTTATAGCCTCTGGGTTCTGAACGTGTGTTAAAGTGTCTCCTGTTATAATTCGGCTTTTGGACCTCGACTTCCCTTGCTTGCTGCCTGCCCTGACCCTTCGCTTGCCTGACTACGATTCTGCCTGACCCCTCTGATACCTCGCACCGTGACCTCCTGGATTTTGACCTCGGCTCGTTTGACTACCCTTTGTTACCTCCTTCGGATACCTCGCCCTGTGACCTCCCGGTTTGACCTCGGCCTGTACTCGGACTTCTGCCATCCGGCATCCTCATTCGGGATTCCCTGCCGTTCATCAGTCTCCACCTTAAGCTGGTATCCTTTGCGCCCTATAAGTCCTGGGGGCAACCGACTGGGAGAGGCATTACCCGTGTCTCCTACAAGCGGGGGCTTGTCTATAGGCAGAAGAGGCGGTGGAGATTGGGGGATACCAGCTCAAGACAGACGGGTGTTCGGTACAGTCCTGACAGTTTCGGTGTTTGGATCATACCGGGGGCGCCCTGCAATATGGCCCTAAAAAGGTCATAGACATTATAATGGTCTGTGCGGTTCTGCACAATTTTGCCATTTCAGAACGGGTCCCCCGGTATGTCGATTTGGCTCCTTCTCCACCCAGCGAAGACCAGGATGAAGCATTTGTGGGCACACACAGTGTGTCCGGACAAACTGTTCGTTCTAATTTGATTTACACACATTTTTCATAATTTTCCCTTGATTTTCCTTTTGTTAAAATTGTGTTGTTGTTTGTGTTTTTTACTCTTTGTGTATGTTTCTTTTTGTTCACATTTTTACCTTAAGTAATGAAGAAATTACTCACCACAGCCATAATGCTTAACGCCTCTATTTTTAGTATGTGTGAACTGTGTGAATGTACAAGTTAATTATTCTTTGGGACAACAAAAAAGGAAGAAACAAAATTACTGAGCCACAGGTGTGTTTAACATTTTAATTTCCAGCAGTAACATCACAAACTTTGAGTTGCTGCTCACTCCAATTTTTGTTACAAACATATGTACATACAAAACAAATATTGCTACATCAACCATGCCACATTCCTATTGCACACAGGCATGAGTTTAGAAGGAACTTCCTCCTGCCCGACATTAATGTCAATTACACATCGAAATAGATCATAGACAAGCAATGAAAAAAATGCTCCCAAACAAGTATTTACAAGGTAATTAATCACAACACACCTTCTCCTGCTTTGCCACATTTGCCACAGGCACAGGTGTAAAGCAGACATATCTAGGCCACATCTACATCTGGAACTCAGGGCACACCCAAACCAGAACACCCAGTCCCAAGCCCAGTCCAGTGAAATCTTAGCCAGGAGTAAAGGGATTAGGTTTGCAGGGCAGAATGTCACACAATCATGTCTAGAAACAGGAGGAGCCACAACCAATCTAAGGACGCACAAGGTGTAAGGCCAACAGCTTGAGTGGCACGTTCAGTGAGCATTGAGCTATGGCATTGGCTAGTGGCCTACCTCAGCACTCTAATGAGCTATATGTGCGCTAATCCAAACCAGACAACCAAAGGCAGACACCAAGGGTATCTTAGTTAGCCTCACCAGACAAGTCAATACAGTGGGGATTTTGAGCAAAGATGTAGAACAGATTCAGGGAGTTTCGACCTTAATATGGGGTATGCCCATAGAACCCAGGTTGTGGCCCTTGCTGGTTGGACCTAACCTGGGCCTGTGTGGCATTCTGAATCTGCAACTATGCCAAAATGTTTCTCTGTATAGTTATCATTTCAGACCTGTAGGCACGGTTATCATTGTTTGCATTCTCCAGGTGGCTGTTGAGGGTCCTAAATTCTGTCAGCACGGCCTCTAAGGTACTATTGAGGTTGTCAATCCGGCAATGCAGTGCCTCTCTGTTCCTTTGATTGTGTTGTTGAAAGGTAACCCTCTCGTGGTGCCATGCGTCCAAAATCGGCATGCCCCTCCCCTGGAAAAAGGGGCGACGTCGCAGAGTACGCCTCCCAATTCCCCGGGTTCTGGTGCATGCCGATGATGTTGGTCTAGGGCCCGCAACAGTCACAGGCATGCTTCCCAAATCCTCAGCAGCAGAGAGAACACTGGGGACTTGAGGGTCCAGTCTCTGCATGCTGCCCACGATGTGCAGGCAGCATGCAGCCAGCTTCACTCTGCTGCTGCGGAGTTTGGGAAACATTTTGGGACAGTTGCAGATTCGGTCCCAGGGGGAGATCTTCCGAAGGGCCCATCAAGGATCCATCCTCCCCCAGCTCCTGGATTTCCTCCATGAGTGTGTGGGTCTGTAGGGACATGTAAAAATTTTTGTTTAGCTTTTGCACTACATATGTCAATATGTTAGTAGTAACATGCAAAGTCACATGGATAACCTACATTTGGGGAAACAACTTACCGAAAATATCGGATCCTGCCTCCTAGGCTGCACGGAAGTTGACGGCATGTCAAAACTGGCAGAGGATTCCACAGTAGCTGAGGGATGAGGCTGGGCTGCATGAGAAGCAAAGAAACTAGGTAAACACACAACTATGCATTGTTGCTGGTTAAAAATACATTTGTTTATTTATTTCACGGGGCAAAGCTGTAATGGGCACTACACCAAGGGTGACACTTGACCTTCACTTCCCATTCCATTATCTGTTAAATGGATAATTTCCTAACTACTTCAACATTGGTCCCCTGAACTATTGCAAGCATTCAAGTTCTGCTTGTTCTGTGGCTGCCAACATCCCTTATAGGCCATTAAGTGTACACACTCAGCGTGCAACTAGCAGTTACCAGCATTTGAGGCTGACTAGCATTGAATCTAGTCAAATTGTTTAAGAAGCATGTTTGGTGCTTTGGACCCAACCACAGCTCACACACAAGTAGACAACAGATCAAGATTAAAGTGTGGGATGTGATGGAGTGTAAAGACATAACTGGCAGTTTAAGGCTAATCTGAAATCTTGGTTACTAGGGTAAACTGCTCATTAACGTCATGTATGGGCCCACCAAATATGAATCTAACTGGCCACACACATGCCACAACCTGGTCCAAGACTGAAATCCACTACAAGGCACACCCTAGGGGCATGGCTTAACATATGTGTTACTGGCTAATTGTGCATGGTCACAAATTTAGAATTTAACATAAAGCTTGGTCACCTGCAGGACGGGTCGGGGAGTCTGTGTCCCTTAGGGCCGCGTGTCCCTCGACCACGACAGGATGGAGCAGGCCCAGCACCATCTCCTCAGCCGGTGTAAAATTCAATTTTGACAGATATCCTCCTCCAGTTTGCAAGCTGAAAAACAAAGTTAGGCTAATTAAGACCAATGTGGGCAATACCAGACTAAGTAAAATCCTAAATCAAACATATTTACCTGTAATTCCGCCTTTTATTTTCTTTCTTCCATGCAGCATATTTGAGGTCCGATATCTTCCGCTGAATCTGTTCAACATCTTTTAACTCTTCCCCCGCTGCATTGACTTGTCTGGTTAGGTCGGCCAAGATGTTTGCTCTGCGCTGCTTGGTGGTGTTTTTCGATTTGCGCCCATATAGCTCATCATAAACTAAGGTAAGGCCACTAGCCAAGGCCATAATTTGGGCATCACCAAAACGGCCACTCAAATGCCCTCTGCGCAATGTGCGCCCTCTTGTTTGTGGTTGTGGCTCCTCCGTGGTTCTAGACAAATGTGGTGACATTCTGGCCAGGGTCTGTGTGGGAGAATGCAGGGAGTGGTGGCTGCATGCTGATTGGACTGGACTGGGCAAGGAACTGGGTGTTCTGGCCTGGCTGCCCACAGAAGTTCCAGGTGTGGATGTGGCATAGGTACCTTTCCTTCCTGCGAATGTGGGCGTGCAGGAGAGGGTCTTTCAGAGGATGAACTTGTGCTGCCCTTGGAGGTAGTAGGGCGGACCAAGGGTGAGGGCGACCTTACCGGGCCGGGCCTCTTCTGCTGGTGTTTTTTGACCCCTGCGGGTGGGGATGTTGATGGGCCAAATTTGCCTCTTGGGGGGCTGCGGCCCTTGCTTTGGCCTCTTTGTGGGCTGCGGGACCTGCTGCGGGCTCTTTGTGGGCTGCGTGCCCTGCTTCGCCGTTTGGGGGGGCTGAGGTCCCTGGTGCGGCCTCTTTGTTGGCTGCGTGCCCTGCTGCGGTCTCTTGGGGGGCTGCGGGACCTGGTTCGGCCTCTTGGGGGGCTGCATGCCCTGCTTCGCCGTTTGTGGGGGCTGCGGGACCTGCTTCGCCGTTTGTGGGGGCTGCGGGACCTGCTTCGCCGTTTGTGGGGGCTGCGGGACCTGCTTCGCCGTTTGGGGGGGCTGCGGTCCCTGGTGTGGCCTCTTTGTTGGCTGCGTGCCCTGCTGCGGTCTCTTGGGGGGCTGCGGGACCTGGTTCGGCCTCTTGGGGGGCTGCGTGCCCTGCTTCGCCATTTGTGGGGGCTGCGGGACCTGCTTCTCCGTTTGTGGGGGCTATGGGACCTGCTTCGCCGTTTGGGGGGGCTGCGGTCCCTGGTGCGGCCTCTTTGTTGGCTGCGTGCCCTGCTGCGGTCTCTTGGGGGGCTGCGGGACCTGGTTCGGCCTCTTGGGGGGCTGCATGCCCTGCTTTGCCATTTGGGGGGGCTGCGGGACCTGCTGCGGCCTCTTGGGGGGGGATGTGGGGCAGGGTGGTGTGGGGCTTACTAACCTCTTACCCCTTTTTTTTAGCAGCAGAGGTAGTAGGCTTTGGGGCCTGGGTCTTTGCTTTGGCTGCTGACGCCTCCTTTTTTGGGCCATAGCTGGTCGTTTGGTGCCTTTGTAGTAGCCCGTAACCTAGCTTTGGGCTGTTGTGACCTGGTTTGGGGCCCTCCTGCATGCTTCTGCTGCTTGTCTGCCTTCTTGCCCATTGTGTCCTTTCCAGTTTTTGTGGCTGTTTTTTTTGGGGCCATTTTCATGGGACTCTCAAAGAGAATGAGCTGTGTGTCCAGGGACCTTTAAATAAGCTAGCTGGCGTGTGACGCATACACACATTTGCACGGCCGTGCGGAACCCGGAAACCGCTGGGGCATTACTTATCTGCTGCCGAGAAGAAGAATAAAGATGGCGCTCAATATCTTCACCTGCCAACAAGAAGAGATCATCATGCTCGTAAGTGTCTTTTAAGGGTTTTTTTGGCTTATGAAAATGAAATGGCTTAAGTTCAACATGTGTGAAAATACATGCACAACCAAAGGCATGGCACACACGTGCCAAACAACATTTCGCCCAGATTGTCAAATTGCCTTAGCCTAGAAATGTGTGTGTTTTAATGGCATTTCCTAAAATAATGTATTGTTGCCACATATTGATATGTATTTAGAAGTAAATGCTATGTTTGCTTTCTGTTTTGTAGACCATGCTGGAGCGCAGGTACGACTACCTGCCCAACTCATTTGAAAAGCGCAACGTCGCCCTGGAGATCATCTCTGAAATCCAACATCAGACCAACACCACCTTCACCCACACACAGATCATGCAGCATTGGTCGGACCTGAAACGACTGCACATGCCCCGGGTGTGGAGGTTTTTCGGAATCCATTTCCCAAGTAAGTACATAGCGATTGCATGCTAGATCTATCTTAGACAAAAGGTAGCCCTTTAGTTATAATGCCTTTTCTTTAGTAGTGTTGGAAATGGATTACCGCATTCGCCTCACCCGGAGGCGCACAGGCCGACCAGTGCTGCATGATTCTGCAGCTGGGAGTGAAGGTGGTGGATCTCCAGGGCGATGGTCCTACCCCTCCTCAGACCAGCCCCTGGACCTTACCACAGAGGAGGGGCGGCACGGCGTGGGCAGGCAGTCGTACCCTGCCACGCATGCGGGAGCCTCTGGTATGTCACTCATATCTATGCACACACATATACATGCTAGCTCCTGATTTCACAAAACTGATTCCTTGAATCTGTATTTTTAGATGCTTCGGGCGTGGGTGAGGTAGTGGTTGAGGAGGCAGCAGATATGCTCCAAGAAGAGAAGGTGAGTGATGTGACCCAGACTTAGCTAAAAACATTTGAGGACTGCTGAATCAGACATTAAAAATGACCATATTTCCCATGTTTCTACAGGCACTTCTTCACAGCAGAGCCAGGAACCAGGACATCGTGTTGTCCCCAACGAGCCATCTCTCGGCCACCAACCAAGTAATGCCATTATTGCCATTTATGTGTTACTTCACATGAACACACAAATACATCATGCCCTAGTCAATGGCAATATAAGACTGACCTGTGGCCACTTCCTTAGCTTAATGACTTGCCAGACTGACCTGTGACCACTTCCTTAGCTTAATGACTTGCAAGAATGACATATGTGGCTTTTAGTTAATTTCTTAACTAAAATACATTAAATCCACAGGTAAAAAACATGTATTGTTCTCAAAATAATATTTTGGCCAAAATTTGTTCCAGGGTCCACACGACAAAGACTGGCGGACATGAATCGGAGGGTCCTTGAGTTGGTGGCCGATCTGCAGGCGATGCGTGACACGTTGGGGACAACAGAAGAGGAAGAGTAGTGTCCTGGGTCCTGGCCCTGTATCTTTGTATATAGTTTCCCAATATTTTAATTTGTATATAGTTTTTTAAAATTTAAGTTTGTAAATAGTTGTGAATTTTTTTATTTGTATCTAGTTTTTTAAAATTTTAACAAAACATTTAAAAGTTTCTGAATTATTTTTAAAAATGCCACCAAAACATGGCAGTTCAAGATTAAAAAAAATAAAACTAAAAAAAAATTGGTGTGACATTTATTTGCACAAATACATTTAACACAAAGCAAAGGGTCAATGACATATTTAGAAATAAAGATTCAGATGTCCGTGAAGTAGTTTGCGTAAGTTTTAGGGTCCTGAAAATGAAGAAGAAACAACCGGGAAGTGGTTTGGGTAAGTTTTAGGGTCCTGAAAATAAAGAAGAAACTAACCGGGAAGTGGTTGGGGTGAGCTTTAGGGGGCCTAAATGTAAGTGTAAGAGTAGTGTGAAGTGGTTGGGGTGAGCTTTAGGGTGCTGAAATGTAAGTGTAAGAGTAGCGTGAAGTGGCTGGACTGAGCTTTAGGGTGCTGAAATGTAAGTGTAAGAGTAGCGTGAAGTGGTTGGGGTGAGCTTTAGGGTGCTGAAATGTAAGTGTAAGAGTAGCGTGAAGTGGCTGGGGTGAGCTTTAGGGTGCTGAAATGTAAGTGTAAGAGTAGCGTGAAGTGGCTGGGGTGAGCTTTAGGGTGCTGAAATGTAAGTGTAAGAGTAGCGTGAAGTGGTTGGGGTGAGCTTTAGGGTGCTGAAATGTAAGTGTAAGAGTAGCGTGAAGTGGCTGGGGTGAGCTTTAGGGTGCTGAAATGTAAGTGTAAGAGTAGCGTGAAGTGGCTGGGGTGAGCTTTAGGGTGCTGAAATGTAAGTGTAAGAGTAGCGTGAAGTGGTTGGGGTGAGCTTTAGGGGGCCTAAATGTAAGTGTAAGAGTAGCGTGAAGTGGTTGAGGTGAGCTTTAGGGGGCCTAAATGTAAGTGTAAGAGTAGCGTGAAGTGGTTGGGGGGAGCTTGTTAGTGTAATATATGGGGGCACATTTGTGGGCGAACAGTTTAATGAGTTAAGTTTGTTGTGCGCAGGCGCTGGATCGTAAAGATTTTCGTTGGGACGATTATTTTAGGTAATATACAATTTGAATTGATCGGGAAACGTAATGGATTCGTTAAGGTAGACGATGGGAAATGGTTATAAACGAATGCTGCCGTTGCAACCAGAGAAAAGGAATCAGAAAAGTCACACGGGGAAATGACATACTCAAACTCGTACTCGAGCATACGAACGGATGGGCACTTTACAGAAGGAAACGAATGAATGCATAGAATCGCTCGCACATTCATATGAGAGCGGGAACGTTCGAAAATAATACCAAGAGCGGCACGAAAACAAATGCTTTTTAAAGTCTCTAAATCAACCCTTATGTTTGGGCTCCTGCTGCTGCTGCTTGCAACTCCAGGGTGTGATTCATCCAATTTTTGGGCTTCTGAAGCCAACTCCAGTGTCTCTTCCAAGGTATGTTTGAGCTCCTGCTGCTGCTGCTTGCAACTCCAGGGTGTGATTCATCCAATTTTAAGGCTCCTGCTGCCAACTCCAGTGTCTCCTTCAAGCTATGTTTGGGCTCCTGCTGCTGCTGCTTGCAACTCCAAGGTGTGATTCATCCAATTTTTAGGCTCCTGCTGCCAACTCCAGTGTCTCTTTAAAGCAATGTTTGTGCTCCTGCTGCTGCTTGCAACTCTAGGGTGTGATTCATCCAATTTTTGGGCTCCTGCTGCTGCTGCTGCTTCTGCTTGCAACTCCAGGGTGTAATTCATCCAATTTTTGGGCTCCTGCTGCCAACTCCAGTGTCACTTTCAAGCTATGTTTGGGCTCCTGCTGCTGCTGCTTGCAACTCCAGGGTGTGATTCATCCAATTTTTGGGCTCCTGCTGCCAACTCCAGTGTCTCTTTAAAGCAATGTTTGGGCTCCTGCTGCTGCTTGCAACTCCAGGGTGTGATTCATCCAATTTTTGGGCTCCTGCTGCCAACTCCAGTGTCTCTTTCAAGCAATGTTTGGGCTCCTGCTGCTGCTTGCAACTCCAGGGTGTGATTCATGCAATTTTTGGGCTCCTGCTGCCAACTCCAGTGTCTCTTTAAAGCAATGTTTGGGCTCCTGCTGCTGCTTGCAACTCCAGGGTGTGATTCATCCAATTTTTGGGCTCCTGCTGCCAACTCCAGTGTTTCTTTCAAGCAATGTTTGGGCTCCTGCTGCTGCTTGCAACTCCAGGGTGTGATTCATCCAATTTTTGGGCTCCTGCTGCCAACTCCAGTGTTTCTTTCAAGCAATGTTTGGGCTCCTGCTGCTGCTTGCAACTCCAGGGTGTGATTCATCCAATTTTTGGGCTCCTGCTGCCAACTCCAGTGTCTCTTTCAAGCAATGTTTGGGCTCCTGCTGCTGCTTGCAACTCCAGGGTGTGATTCATGCAATTTTTGGGCTCCTGCTGCCAACTCCAGTGTCTCTTTCAAGCAATGTTTGGGCTCCTGCTGCTGCTTGCAACTCCAGGGTGTGATTCATCCAATTTTTGGGCTCCTGCTGCCAACTCCAGTGTTTCTTTCAAGCAATGTTTGGGCTCCTGCTGCTGCTTGCAACTCCAGGGTGTGATTCATCCCATTTTTGGGCTCCTGCTGCCAACTCCAGTGTCTCTTACAAACTTGCTCAACAGAGGCCTGGTGCTGAAAAGCCCAGGACGCCCCAACCGCATGAGTAGAATGAGCAGTAACACGAAGAGGGGGTACCTTTCCTTTGGCAGAATAGGCCCCAACTATGGTCTGACGGATCCATTTACTAATGGAAGACTTGGCAGGCGCCAAGCCTTTTCGGGGCCCGGAGGGCACAACAAAAAAGGCATCCGTCTTACGAAAGGAAGACGTTACCTCCAAATAATACTTCACAACACGAACCACATCCAAAGAATGCAGGGCCCTCTCCTTGTCATTGCTGGGATTAGGACGCAGAGAGGGCAGAAAAATGTCTTGGTTTAGGTGAAAGGCAGAAACAACCTTAGGAAGGAAATCGGACTTGAAACGAAAAACCTCCTGATGCCCCTCAAAGTACGGGGCTTGAATGGACAAAGCCGCCAACTCAGAGACACGCCTAACCGAAGTGATGGCTACCAAAAAGGCCACCTTCACCTTGTGAAGACAAGGCAATATCATTCAAGGACTCAAAAGGAGAATCCTGAAGAGCAGAAAGAACCAAATTCAAATCCCAAACAGGGAGCAAAGGTTTTCTAGGAGGCCGCACGTGCGTAACTCCCTGGAAAAAAGTCTTAACCAAAGGATGTAGGGCAAATGACCTTTGAAAGGACACCGACAGGGCAGAAACCTGCCCCTTCAGAGTACTAAGCTGGAGCCCCAGGTCCAGACCATGTTGAAGAAACTCCAGGATTCTGGAGATGGAAAATTCCCTACAAGGCAACGCCCTGATCTCACACCAATCAATATAAGACCTCCAAGTCCTATAGTAGATATTAGAGGAAGACCGCTTCCTAGCACTAATGAGAGTTCGAATCACAGTATCGGAAAGACCTTCCTCCTTCAAGATGGAGGTTTCAGCAGCCACGCCGTCAAAGCCAGCGTTGGTAAATTGGGATAACGTAGTTGACCCTGGGTGAGCAGATCCGGCAGCAGGGGCAGAACGAACTGATCCTCTGCTAACCTTACCACATCTGCGAACCAAACCTGTCTTGGCCACCTTGGAGCCACCAGCATGGCTGACGCACCCTCCAGGGCCAGCTTGCGCACCACTCTGGCCACCAAGAGAAACGGAGGGAACAGATACAGAAACCCCAGATCCCTCCAGTTCAGAGCCAGTGGATCCCATGAGAGAGACACAAATGTCGGAAGTTTGTGATTGTGACGAGAGGCAAAGAGGTCCACCACCGGGGGACCCCCACCTGAGACAAATGAAGCGAAACACTTTGGGGCTGAGAGACCATTCCCCCCGGCGAGCTGAGAACCTGCCTTAGAGAGTCCGCCTCCGTGTTCTCCGCTCCCGGAATGTAAACTGCTGAAATGCACGGGACGTGGGTCTCCGCCCAGGCCAGAATCAAAGACACTTCCTTGAGGGCACTCCTGCTGCGAGTCCCTCCCTGGTGATTGATGTAGGCGACCGCCGTCCGATTGTCCGACCGGACTTGAACCGGCAATCCTTGCAACTGATGAGTCAAGCGAAACAGAACCATCCTGATGGCCCTCAATTACAGAACATTGATGGACTCGTGAGCCTCCTGAGGCCCCCACAGTCCCTGAAACTGACGATCCTTCCAGAACCCCCCCATCCTGATAGACTGGCATCCAAGGGTGACCGTCTCCCAACAAGGGGCCAGAAAGGATCTGCCCCTCGACAGATTGATTGGATCCAGCCACCACTGAAGGGAGCACCGAACTCGGGGGGTCATCAGGAAGGACTGATCCAACGACAGTGGCGACCCGTCCCAGGCCACCAACAGATGGAGCTGGAGTGTCCTTGTGTGGAACTGAGCAAAGGGAACCGCTTCGAAGGAGGCTACCATCAATCCCACCAGCCTCATCCCCAGTCTGATGGCCGGACGAGGGATAGACAGGAGGAGTCGAACCAATTCCTGAATCAAGAGAACCTTAGACTGAGGAAGAAACACCCTGGCCTGGGAAGTATCCAGGGACATTCCCAGAAAAGACACTAACCTGGACGGAGAAAGGGAGGACTTGGGGTAGTTGATCACCCACCCGAATCTCTCCAGAGTGGACACCACAGTTCTGGTGTCCAATACCGCTTGGCTGAAGGAAGATGCCATAATGAGAAGGTCGTCCAGATAAGGGACAATGCGAATACCCTGGGCTCTGAGGAGAGCCATCACCCCGGCCAGCACCTTGGTGAAAACCCTTGGAGCCGAGGTAAGACCGAAAGGAAGTGCCACAAACTGAAAATGCCGATCCTCCACTACGAACCTGAGAAAATCGGCACATGCAGATAGGCGTCCTTGATGTCTACGGATGTCAGAAAGTCCCCCTGCCGAAGAGAATGGATAGCTGAACGCAGCGTTTCCATGCGAAATTTCCGCGGACGGGTGAACCTGTTGAGGATCTTTAGATCCAGAATGGGTCGAACCGAGCCGTCCTTCTTGGGCACCGTGAACAGATTGGAATAAAAGCCCCGACCCCTGTCTGAGGGGGGCACTGGGCAAATAACTGCGATATCCAACAGACTTTTTACTGCCGCCTGGAGCTCCTGCGCGGCCAGAAGGTCCGAAGGCACCCGAGACCTGAGGAATCTGGGAGGGGGCCGGAGCTCGAACTCCAGCTTGTAGCCGGAAGTCACCACTTCCCGGATCCATCTGTCCGAGACCTCCCGGTCCCAGACCTGGGAGAAGTGTTGCAGCCGTCCCCCCACCCACATGGGTGAGGGCACCCCCTCATTGCTGAGCTGGCTTGGCAGCGGGTTTGGGCTTAGAGCCCCAGCTGTATCCTGGGCGGGCACGTCCTCTGCCTCTGTTCCAGGAATCTCCTCTGGCTGCGGGGAAAACAATTCCTCTGCCAGCTCTAGCCCCACGAAAGGAAGGAGCAAAGGAACCAGCCCCACGAAAGGAAGGAGCAAAGGAACCCGCCCCCCGAAAGGGACGACGCTGTTTTTTGCGTTGAGGTAACTTACCACCCTTGGCAACTGAATCCAACTTCTCACCAAAGAGCAGTAATCCCACAAAGGGAAGAGCGGTCAGCGACTTTTTAGACACAAAATCAGCCGCCCACTGGTGCAACCAAACCGAACGCCGAATAGTCACCAATAGAGGCGACGTTCTGCCACACATCATCAGTGTGTCATCCAAGGTGGCTAGTACAAATTACAAAAACAATTCACACCTTTTAAGGCCAAGGAACTCGTCACTATCCGGATCTAACCCGAAGAAGTCAACAGGTCCCTGACCACCGACCTGGTAGCCACTGTCCATCCACCTCGGGAGGGGACGCCCAACGCTTAACCGTATCCAAGGGAAAGGGATATTTTTTTTTTTTTTGTCCCAACCCTGAGGGACACCTGGGAGCCGGGCAGGCCTCTCCCATTCCTTAGCAATAATCCCATCAAAATGCTTTTGGTTAGGAAATTCCAAGCGCGGCCTGGATTCTTTGAAAAATTCCCCCTTTTTCTGTGGAACCACCTCAGGAGGAGAAATAGCCAAAACCTCAAACATCTGTGCCAGAACATTAGGAGTATCCGAAGACCTCCCCAAGCCCCGCTCGGTATCAGCACCCACAAACTGCTGATCGTCTGAATTATCTGATTCTTCATATACCTCCCCTTCCTCAAGTTGGGAGTAATCAGACCAGTCCAGATTATCAAGATCATCCAAGTCGGCCGCCAGTGAAGACGGCGACAAGTGCTTTCTCTTAGCCGGAGCCTTTCTGGTGACCGTGCTGGAGAATAATTTTTCAAGATTGGCCAATCGGGCACACATCTCCGATTGCAACTGCCCGCCCATGACAACGTCAGACTGGGCACGGATCAAACTGGGAGGGGGGGGAGGAGAGACCGGCAGTGCTGAACCAAACGCCTGGGGTCCGGACTGCCGCGTAATAGTCTGCTGTGCGCATGGTATACACAGATATACATAATCGCCAGTAAGGGATGCCCCACACCCCATACACTTCCGGGATTGCCCCGAGGGGAGCCCGAGCCCAGTATCCGGGGATGCCTCCATAAGGTGAATTTATAGTGAAAAAGTATATTGTGTAGCCCCGCGCTGATAAATTAAAAGGCAATAATTTAAACAGTAATAAGTATGAAACCAAGCTCAACGTGTTAGAAAGCTCCCAAATTTTCCCAATAGATAAAGAATGTAAATACACAGAGCTGTCTTCTGTTAGAAATACACATCAATGTGTTAAACAAATGTGTCCAAAGATATATAAATGATGCAAATAACTCGAAACATCCAGTTAATGCTAGTTCTTCAACCGTGTCCCAAAGTGCATGTGCTCAAAAAATCTCTTCTCTGTGCTCTTATCACCCCTATGTGCAGATCCTTACCAGAGAGGTATCTTGAATATAGCCCAATATGACATAAATAAGTGCTTCCCAGTGTCCTTGAATGGTCTGCTTTAAATCAGGATCTCCAAATCCAAGTTTACTCCTCACAGGGCACAGAATATCGGTACTCAAAAAATTGCAAAGGTGCAGTAAATGGTGACCATATATATAGGGGAAGAAAAAATAGCAACACTAGTGCAATAGCGTTTAAAATTCCTATTTAATGTTGCTTAAACAGCCAAGAATCACACTCACATTTTGAATATAATAAAAACAGCATGTCAGCTCATTGCATGAGCAGTAAGCAGAGCAAGGTCTCACCGCCAATCCTCAAAGCTCTTAGTAGTTCGTCCAAATCTTGGTAGCCGCTCCTAGAAGCGTGTAGTCCTATAGGTCCGCAAGTAAAGATCCAGAAAACTGCCAAAGCTCTGAGGAGAGAAGGGGGGCGTGGCCAGCTCCTTCTGAGGAAACAGGCACAGAGAAAAGCACCTCAGCGGTGCCTGTGACACGGGGGGGGGGGGGGGGGGGGGCGCAGCGCTGGAAAGCCCGGCCCTGTCCCCAAGTGTGAAAGCGTGAGGGGAGAAGCTCCCCTCCGCCATGACAATGCAAAAAGGCCAGCACCGCAGCCGGTCTCAGAAGAGACAGAAGGAGGGGAGCGGGCCGTGGCTTTGACCCTGACGCCCGGCCCCGCTCCTCGCTCAGAATCCAAGCCACATCAGCGCCAAATAGAAGGGTGGGGGCCGCGGCTCGCTCCTAAAGCCCGGCCCCGCCCCTTTTACCTCAGGGAGAAAGCCTGCATAAAAATGGTGGCCACAGCGCCGTTTTGACAGAGAAATACACGCTGTTATGAAGTAATAAATAAGTTAATAACTATTGGGAGGATAATTTAATAAATTAATACAGTAAAACATTATTAAGAATTAATGATTACAAAATTTGGACCTAACACCGAATAAGGGGTCCTGCTCCTACCCTCCGCTTTCCCGCTAGAGAGAGGGGCATTACCCAAAGGGGGGGACCACCCAAAGTGTAAGGCCAAGGGACGAGGCATCCCAAACCGGGGTCACCGTCCCGGATGACCGCCTACCCTCTTATATAGGGTCTCACGGGAGAGCATTTGCTCTTAAGCACCAAGGGTGCTTTTCTACCCTCACCCAGACCGTCAGCCTAGGCTGGGAGGCATGAGGTAACAGAAAAAAAAAGATCCAGGCGGAAATAGATAACTAAAGGGCCGGGAGTTATCCCGGCTACCTGAAATCCCCCTGTGCAAGGAGGAGACCACATCTTCTGACTTGCTCGCCGTCTGCAGAGATGAAGACTGGGTAATGAGTGGGAGGTCCCAGGTATTTATGGACCGGGAGGGGCTCTCTTTCTTCCTTGCATCTCTGCATATTGCCCTCTACAGGTCAGTATTACCCACACGTTATGAATTTCTTGAAGCGGGGTGTGTGAAATACTTAGAATAGCTTCCATTGACTTTCATTGTCTTTTTATCTAGTGATTCAGTAACAGTGACATTCTCAGGCTTTTTTCTCATGAATTTACTTTTTTACTAGCATGAGAATTTTGGGAGAAAAGAAGTTAATGTGGGGGAGGGGAGACGAAACTAAAAAAGGAAAACAAATAAATGTAAAGTAAAGTAGGAGCCTATTTTATGAAGTGAGCCTTTCTGTGGCATCTACAGTAGTGTCATTTTGATGGCATACGTGTCTTTTTATATTTAGGAGCTGTTATCTTTTCAGATTGAAGCAGAAAGTTAAACCATCTGTTCTTAAATAAACGTACGCACTAGATATTGGTAAGCCTGTGTCAGCATCTGTATGTGTAGCTATGGACCCTAAAGCAACAGTGCCAATGAGTGTTACTATTTGCTAACCTTTAACTCGCAGAAAAGATTGGTGGTGTATTTCAGGTGAACCGAAAAAGTAAAAGCTCAAATAACATGATTCTCTGCTGCTACCCAGGTTCAGATATTGCCTTTTGTTAAATTGCTCTTCCACTAATTGAATATTTTCAGCCAAATGGATACTGTCACCCCCCATTTCCCCCCCGCGCATGTCCGTTTAACCGCTGCTGCAGGCACCACCTACCACCGAGCAAGCTGCTTGCCGGAGAGGTATGTGAGTGACATCACTCACAGCTTTCTGAGGTCATACTGATGGCTGGGGCCCTTATTTAAGAAGGTATAGTTGGTTGTGGCTGGTTAATGAGAGGTAGCGAATGGTGAACGCCGGACACGGCACGCAATTACACATTTATCATGCAGAATCTGTTTAGCGACTTGGATAGCGC
The DNA here is from genome assembly GCA_027917425.1 of Gastrophryne carolinensis. Lineage (NCBI taxonomy): Eukaryota > Metazoa > Chordata > Amphibia > Anura > Microhylidae > Gastrophryne > Gastrophryne carolinensis. Next base: position 191,218,745 of record CM051241.1, read on the forward strand.
AATGTAGCATCCGATTCATCATTTTCACAGCCTCAGCGAACAGCGCCGGCGTTCAGCCTTGCACAGCGCCAGGTATGACCTCTCACTACCTGTCGCTCTCCCATACATTTCAATGAACGATCCATTTCTTCTCTTTAAAAAGGGTTTTTGTTTTTTTGTTTTTTTTCCAAAAACCACAAATAATTCTGTGACCTCTTCTGGCATTGAAAAAGCAGTTTTTCCACAATTTTTTTCATTTTTATATATTTCTGCAGAAATGACATTACAGGTCTGCCATTAAAGTGTTCATGTTACAATGTTGCTACAATGTAATTCCATATGTTTTCGCTTTGTTACTAGTGGAGAGATGCTGAAAAACAGACTTTAATCACACAGCCTCCTGCGCTCTGGGCTTCAAACAAGCATTTTTTAGCTCCTAAATTTTGTGAGGCTGTCGGTCGCTATGTCCAGTCGCTAACATGCGCTCCCATACAACGCTGTACTGGTCAAATAGCGACTCCTCACAATGTATTCAACATTACTGAACAGCGACTGAGTCGCTATGAAGTAGCGACCCACGGCCGAGCACAGCGACTACTAGCGGGCGCTCTGAAAAAGCCTGCTACAGACGCTCATCTGTCGCTACCTGGCGTTAGTGATGAATCAGCCTGCCCGAGTGAAGGACACACCTCCCTGGTGCAACAAGATAGTGGTGGTGACTTCAGGAGTTTCAGGAACCACAGCACAGGTAAGTAGATACATTGATAAGCATGCAGTAGTGTGCATGCTTATCAATAAAATGTTTTTATTTTATTCAGTTCTGCACTTTTTGGGATTTGTTTTTAACCTTTAGACTGCTTTAACAGGTACTGGTTGGTGTTTCTTCATTACAGTCACAGAATATCACTGCTGTGAACAAAATGATCACAAAGGCCCTTATTTATGAAGGAATAGCGACAGGTAGCGACTGGTGAGCGGCCGGTAATGACGGGCCCCGCCACGAGAACGCCGGCTCCCCACCACAATCACACATTTATCAAGCCGATCCTGCTTAGCGACTGAGATAGCGCCATATAGCCACTCATTCATCATTATTCCAACCTCAGCCCACAGCGCCAGCGTCCGACCTTGAACAGCGACAGGTATGACCTCTCGCTACCTGGCGCTCTCCAATGCATTTCCATGGAACAATCTTTAAATATTAATAATTAATTGTTATTAATGTTTTTTTTAAATGTGAAAAATTCTGTGACCACTTCTGCCATTTTAGAAAAATTGTACAGAATTGATATTACAGGTCTGATATTAATGTATTCATATTACTAAATTATTTAAAATACTTTTTTTTTTTGGTTTCCAAAAATATGGTGGTTTGGGGGTTAAAAAACTACTTTTAACACATCGCCGCCAGCGCTCTGGGGTTTAAACATGCATTTCACAGCGCTTGAATTTTTTGAGCGTGATTTTTGGATGAATATGGTGGAAGCCGGTCGCTCTGACCAGTCGCTATCATGCGCACCCATACATCGCGGAACCTGTCAAATAGCGACTCGTAACCTTGTATTCAACATTACGCCACACCGACTGAGTCGTTGTCAACAACTGAACAGCAACTACTAGCGGGCGCTGTGAAAATACCGCTACAGTCGCTCAACTGTCCCCAGCCTCTTGGAATATTAATATACTGGCCATGAGCAAGAGTCCAATTAGGACTCGAAACGCGTTGGTTCTAGCCCAGGGGGGGGCGCCCACCGATTGCCTTACAGTAAGCACTTGTCTGTTATGTGTTGTTTTTGTCTACTCTCCTATTTTGAATACCCTTGATCAGTTTGCACAGGTTTTATTTGTGATGGAAGCACTGGCACTTTAATAGATGATGAGGTAGGATAGTATTTACTTAATGGCAGCATATTAGATTTAACTTTGGTTTAGTTATAGGTTATGCACATAAATTATATATTTTTTGTAAAAGTTTTATTAAACCACTGTAGACCACATATATATTTATTGACTGTATCACATTGTATTAACTATAAGGCAGTGCGCCCCCTGGTGTCTAAACATGCATATGGCTTGGTAATAGTGTTTTTAATATGGTTTTAATCTTTATTACAATAAAATGAATTGATAAATTTACTTCTTGAGTGCAAGAGTAAGTCTCTGTCTGGGGAAACGGAAGGGTGTCTTGAGGTCACCTACATAAAATATTGTGCAACTGTCGCTACATGTCGCTATTAATAAATCAGCCTCATAGTGAACAACACCCATTTTGTGAAACACGGTTGCTCCGGATTACGCACAATTATAACTGGCGCTGCTTATACAAAAGTCCCGGTCACTGCAGTGTAAAAAAGCGCAAATAATAAAATGGCTCGGTTCAATTCCTGGTCGGGCCATGAGTGATGATGCTCCCTGGGTGTAGTGAATAGGGAAGCCCACCTCTCAGGAATGTGTACACTCAGTACTTGCATGGGTTAAATGCGGTCCAATTCATGTGTGCACGCCAAACATTCTAAAAAGCAAAGGAGATGAGGATGAGAAAGCAAAAAGCAGGAGAGAAAAAAACGATGAGAGATAAGTGCCCTTATTCATCAAGCGATAGCGCCAGGTAGTGTCTGATGAGCGCCAGGTAGCGGCAGCTAACGGCGACTACCGACTCAAGTACGCCCGGCGGCGGTCACAATGACGCATTTATCAAGCAAAATGAGGCTAGCGCCGGCGAGAGCGACGGCTAGCGCGGCATTCATCATGAAGCCGCCTGGCCCGAACAGCGCAGCTGCAAATTCCCTCACAGCGCCAGGTATAAGCTGTCGCTCCCTGGCGATGTCCAATGCATTTCAATGGAGCAATCTATAATTATTCATAATTAATTGGTATTAATTTTTTTTTTTAATGTCAAAAAATCGGAGACCACTTCTGCAATGTTAGGATTTATTTTTAAGTAAAAAAAAAATTTTAAAATAAATTGTGCAGAATTGATCTAACAGGTCTGAGATTAATGTATTCATATTACAAAATGATTCTATAAACATGTATAATGTTACATTCAAAAAATATGGTTGTTTAGGGGTTAAAAACTAGTTAATACAGATCGCCGCCAGCGCTCTGGGGTTTAAACAAGGAATGGACAGCGACAGCACATTCGGAGCGTGATTTGTTAATGAATATGAAGCTAGCCGTTCGCTCTGGCCATTCGTTGTCAGGCGCTCACATACAACGCTGGACCTGTGAAACAGCGACCCCCCAGCCCGTATTCAACATTACCGCACACCGACTGAGTCGCTGTCATCAAGCTAATGCCGGCCAAGCACAGCGAATACTGGCTGGCGCTGAAAAAATCACGCTACAGTCGCTCATCTGGCGCTACCTGGCGCTATTAATGAATCGGCCTCCCCGAGTAAAAGAGAGCACAGGTGAAAAGAAAAGAATAGAAGAGAAAAAAGTAGAAAAAAAGAGAACAAGGGAAAGGGATGTGGAAGAAGGAGTAACATGGGAACAAAAATAAAAGAAGATCATGGACTTTTAAGTGAAATGAAAAGAAGTTAAGAAGAAGAGAAGAGAGAGAGGGAAGACGGGAAGGAGAAAACCAGGTGGGGGAAATAAAAAAAAAAAACTGAGATGAGAAAAAGTAAGTGGAGAGGAAGTGAGAAGAGGAGAAATAGAAACAAGCGCAGGAGAAAAGGAAACAAAACAATGATTTTTTCAGAAAATTACAAATAGTGGGAAAGAGGCAGAAGAGGGGTATATATTGGGAAAAGCAGAGCAAGAAGAAAAATTTATGTAACATGGGAGCAAAGAAAAAGTGCAGAGAACCTTGGGAACAAAAAGAGGAGGATAAAAAACACAGAAGCAGGAGAAAGAGAAGAAAAGAAAGGTGGGAGAAGAAATGAAGAAGAGAGAGAAGAAAAAAATAAACAAAAGGGGGGGAAAGGAGGAAATGAGAAGAAGAGATATGGAAAAGAGAACAAGAGAGAAGGAAGAGTAAAAAGGATCAGTGAGAAAAGGAAGTAAAAATGGAGGAAAAGAGGGACAGAGCATATGTAAAAAGTTTCTATGTGGAGGCTGCCCCCCCCCCCCAATCTGTGCCTGCGTGCCTTCTGAAGACTCTTTCTCTTCTATTAATTTGTAATACTCTTCTTACAACAAAAGACTCCACTGAACCCTTGCTCACCCCTCATTTGCATATTAAACTCCAGCCAGGCTGCTAGGATTGGCTTTCATTTGGGCCTATTGCTCATAGATCGCAATCCTGGAATATTAAATAAAAAGCATTGTTGGTCCGGGATCTTGATCCATCCAACAGACAGAGTCTCCACATTGTCCACTGGAGTGCAGTTGGCACAGGCGGCTGGTCTTCGAAATTTTGGTGAGGACGAATGTAACTTTTCCTGTGGATTACTGGTTGGTCGTCAACAACGGTAAGTTGCTTGCTAGCTGCATAGCTCGAGGCATCACCAGTAGGAAGAGGGAGGTTGTGATGCCGCTGTATAGAGCCCTGGTAAGGCCACAGCTAGAATACTGTGTGCAGTTCTGGAGACATTACCTGCAAAAAGACATTATTCAAATAGAACGTGTCCAAAGGCGGGCAAAGAAAATGGTGGAAGGACTTAAACTTAAAACTTATCAGGAGAGACTTAAAGAACTTAATTTGTACAGTCTGGAGGAAAGAAGGGAGAGGGGGGACATGACTGAGACCTTTAAATATGTGAAAGGATTGAATAAGGTTCAGGAGGGAAGTGTTTTTGAAAAGAAACTTAAAGTGGACCAACACCCAGGATTTTGACTATCCTGGGTTTTGGTCCACTTCGGCGGGGCACCCCGATCGGGGGTGCCCCGCTGTGTGAAACCCCCCAGAAACCCCAAAAAACTCACCTCTCAACGCTCCCACGTGAGCGCCGCAGCCAATCCCCGCCAACGTCCAGGCGGGGATCAGGAACGTCCAGGCCGCTTCCGCCGCCGCCGCCTCCCGCGCGTCACTCTCGGCGCGCGCGCGCCCCCGCCGGCCATTCACAGAGGGCCGGCGCGCGCGCACGTCTGGAGGGGTGCGCGGGAGGCGGCGGCGGCGGAAGCGGCGGCGGATCAGGTAAGGTGTTTTTGGGGTTTCTGGGGGGTTTCACCCCGCGGGACATCCCGATCTCGGATGTCCCGCGGGGTGGGAGGTGATCGGCCCGGGAATCTTATAGATTTCCGGGCCGATCACCCCTGGGTGTTGGTCCTCTTTAATGATAGAACAAGGGGGCACAACCTGAAGCTAGTCGGGGGGAAGATCAGGAGCAATGTTAGAAAATATTATTTTACAGAAAGAGTAGTAGATGCTTGGAACAAACTTCCAGCAGAGGTAGTTGAAAAATCAACAGTCACTGAATTTAAACATGCCTGGGATAAGCACACATCTATCCTAAGATAAAGAGTACATACAGTATACACATAAGATACAGAGAACATACAGTATACACATAAGATACAGAGAACATACAGTATACACATAAGATACAGAGAACATACAGTATACACATAAGATACAGAGACCATACAGTATACACATAAGATACAAAGAACATACAGTATACACATAAGATACAGAGACCATACAGTATATACATAAGATACAGAGAACATACAGTATACACATAAGATACAGAGACCATACAGTATACACATAAGATACAGAGAACATACAGTATACACATAAGATACAGAGAACATACAGTATACACATAAGATACAGAGAACATACAGTATACACATAAGATACAGAGACCATACAGTATACACATAAGATACAAAGAACATACAGTATACACATAAGATACAGAGACCATACAGTATATACATAAGATACAGAGAACATACAGTATACACATAAGATACAGAGACCATACAGTATACACATAAGATACAGAGAACATACAGTATACACATAAGATACAGAGAACATACAGTATACACATAAGATACAGAGACCATACAGTATACACATAAGATACAAAGAACATACAGTATACACATAAGATACAGAGAACATACAGTATACACATAAGATAAAGAGAACATACAGTATACACATAAGGGCAGACTAGATGGACCGTATGGTCTCCTTCTGCCGTCAACCATCTATGTTTCTATGTTAAACAGAGAATCGATAGGTGTCATCTGGATTGTAGGGTTGTGGTTAGTGAAGGGAAGTATATACAGCATACGGATGGTGCTAATTAAGGCTAGACTGTAGGGGCACCACTCAATATGCTATACTGCAATGATTGCGCCTTGGATTCTAAGAATTATATGTGCAAGCAACAAAACCAAGGAAAACATAGAATCCAAAAGATTTTTTGGGCACACCACCAGGTCATGTAAAATCAATAGATTTTATTTCACTTGTGACATTTACCAATTAAAACAACATAAACACAAGTCTCTTGTTCCATAAAGATAAATACATTCAATATATACCAAATTTTCTTTAAATGAACTATCTACACATCAAATATATATAAATTTACTGGCGGGGAAAAAAAATATGTTAGAAAAGCTGATCTTTTTTGTATTGTATTTTTTGTATATATATATATATATATATATATATATATATATATATATATATACACACACGCAGCGTGGTGGCCTCCAGGGTTCCTGTAGCTTACAATTGGTGGTATTGTTGTAGTTATTTGTTGTAGTTATTTGTAATGTTTGATTACATGCTTTTTTGCAAGCCCTTGCTTTATATCTGCTCTTTAGAGTACCTTATGTGTGTTATATGTTTACCTATAATTGAATGTTGATAGAACAGCACTAAGCCCTTTATTGGTATTGTGTGTTAGTTGAATTTAGTTTTATTAGGTTTTAGGATTAGTTATGGAGTTTTACACTCCCTTCCAGTTGCACTGTCAGTTATTTTGTCACTTATATAGAGCACATTGTCTTGTATGTATTTGCTTATATGTTTGGGTGCTGGATTAGTTATATAAAGGGATACATTGTTATAGAGGGATTGCTTCACAGCTAATATATATATATATATATATATATATATATATAAAAATTTTTGATACCTATTTTTAGATCAGCTTTTCTAACATTTTTTTTTCTCGCCAGTATATATATATTTTTGATGTGTAGATAGTTCATTTAAAGAAAATTTGGTATATATTGAATGTATTTATCTTTATGGAACAAGAGACCTGGAGGCCACGTATTAGTGGTTTTTAATGTGTCTTGTGTGTTGATGTTGTTTTAACTGGTAAATGTCACAAGTGAAATAAAATCTATTGTTTTTACATGACCTGGTGGTGTGCCCAAAAAATCTTTTGGATTCTATGTTTTCCTTGGTTTTGGTGCTAATTAAAGTGCAGCACTTTGCGGGAAGGCTCTGACCCACTAGCGCTACTATAACTCAGACAGCCTCCCCAGAGGGTACCCGGCATCTTCCCTTCAGGCATCTGCTGAAATTAAGGAAACCCCCCCCCCCTCCAGACAGCATCACTTTGCAGCCACTTAACAGCCTTCTCCTCCCTATGCAGCAATTACAACAAAATCACATGACCCAATAGTTCTGCAGCTGATCCCTACCATCAATCTCTAGCCTACAATCATCCCTGTTCTCTACTCACCCACATTCCACCTATCTATTTATCCATCTATCTTTCTCATACCTAACAACTTTTCAGGGTGAATATGAGATAGTTTGTAACAGTTAAAACTATATAAACACTTTAAATAGGCAAATGAATCATTTATCGATGCAGGTCTGCATGTTACACCTCAAAGAGGGACAAAGGAGAACAACAAGGGAAAGGGGGACATGGACTCAAAAGGGGGACACTACCTCCAAATCAGGGACAATTAAGGAGGTATGCTATCTATCTATTCATCCCATTTCTGAATTCAAATTCAAACATCTTTGGGACAAAATACAGATGGGTGTGGGGGTATATGAGACATACCAGCCCATATCCTATCATCTTTTCATTATACACTGTACAGTATACTGGCTGGCTACTGGCTGGTGAAAGAGCAGGCCTGGCTTTGGCAATACTGCTCAGCCTTTGGCTCCTCCATTGGCTCTGCATGGGGCTCTGTTGTGGACTCCACAGTGGGACCTGCACTGGGGTCTGTCCTGCGGTCCGCACAATGCTCCGGTGTCCTGACTGTTGGTTGCTCTGTGGTTAGCTGTGCTAGGAGGCCTGGGAGCCCTGGTTTTCTGACTCCTGCTGCTGATGCCTTTAATTGCTGTGGATGACCCGCTGAGAGTGGCTAGTGTGGGATTCAGCAGGAGAGTGCATGTGGGACAAACAGCGGGTCCTGGGGCGGCATTATCTGGGCTGGGAGCTGCCGGTTCATGGCAAGGGCTATGTGTTCCTGGCTCTGGAGGCTGTGATGGCGCCTATGGTGTGGCATAGTGGGCTCCTAAGTCAGCAGTGGCAAGCAAATCTGACCCTCAGTTGTGTTCATTTATACCTAATTGAGTGGGTAATTGTATTGGAAACAATTTGGTTTATTTAACAGTCCCTCAATCATCCTATAGGCTACATGTGTATATGGACACGAGCACAATTCCAGGACTGAGGTGGGTGTGAAGGCAGTGAAGCAGAGCAATACCCAAGTATTACAACAACACATGGCCATAAATAGTAACTCATGTTCTTTCCCTCTACAGACCCTGAAGAAGGGATGGCACCACAGAGCACGGTGGCCCCCTAAAAATATGCATCAACTAGTTTGGGTAAGTATGTAAAAATGTGCGTGCATGTACAGGCACACATGTGAACAAACAAGTGTTAACAAGTGTTGGTCATCCCACTCCTTGTAGTTTCTGACCCAGCTTCGGCTCAGATAGATGGTGGTAGTACCTCGGTAGCTCTGAGCTCTGATCTCCTGCCCCCCACTCTGATCACCTCCGGCATCTGTCATCGGTGTGGGACAGCAGCATGGAATACAGGATCGGAGGTTAGTAGAAAAAAAAAAAAATAATAAATGTCATTTATTTCTTCATGTCAGTGTGTTTATTTTTACATTTAACCCTTTGTGAACTGGTAAGGGATCCATGAGACCCCTATACCAGTCCACAAGGCTTAGTGGACTTGCAAGTACCTACATCTAGCACGTGACTTCCCACCACAGCTGGCCCCTCCACCCTGTTCTACAAGCCCCCATAGCTGGTCCCTGGGCTGGTTATGCTGGGTAGGGGGGGACCCCACATAATTTTTGGGGGGGTTTAAGGGGTTTTAATCCTTAAAATACGCTCAAAATGGGGTGCCCCTCCCAGGAGGGGGGACTCTATGTCATTTTTTTAATTAAGCCTTTATGTCCCATCATTTAGCAGGTATAAATGACTTCAGCAGGAGAGCTAGAAGCCAAAGTGTTCGGCGTGAGACACACTGCTAAGAATGGATGGGAGATAAGCATTAAAAAAATAAAATATTTTTTTTCTACCTGTGTGTGTGTCTTTTTTTACAGTTATACGCGCACACCAGCATACAGCAAACGAGTCCCAGCTCACCACCTCCTCCAGCCGTAGTCAGCGGAGCTGCTCGTCAGAAAACACGTGACTGTCCTTAGCTCCGCCCAACGCGTTTCGTCATCAAGACTTACTCATGGGCTCGCGCGGGGCTAAGGATGTCACTAATTTATTCACCTTGGTGAATAAATTAGTGACATGGGTTTTCTGACGAGCCTGGGTTTTCGCTGAGCCTGATATACAGCTTTAGGGCTGTATATATATATATATATATATATATATATATATATATATATTTTATACTGGATATTGGGACTGAAGTGACAGTCTGTAGGCTTGGAGCGAGATGTTATAAAAATATATATGTCTAGTGTGTATATATTTAAGCGCAGTTTTTGAGAACGGTTAAGTTCCATTTGTTGTAATAACCTTCTTATTTCTGCAAGCAACCAATGGGCTCCACCGGATTAGCATGCTGGTGATATGTGGGGCTCCATGTGCAGTTTTCGTCCCCACAAAACTACATTGCCAACTGGTGGCTCTGACAGGTGTCCTGATTCGGGATGCTGAGCTGAGAGGGATGCAATTATCTTGAGGCTTTTATGTCAACATTTTCAAGCCTAACACTGGTAGCATAGGTTATCGCAGACCAAAAACCATGTTAACCTGGCTCTAGAGTCCAAAGGACACCAGGGCTGGGTTAAAGCTTGTACCAACACTCTAAAAGACTTCAAGGCTGGGCAATTCCCTTTTCAAGCTCGATCTGTGAAGCCCCCTGGTCGTCCAGTAAATTTACCAAACTGACGATCCCACGGCGAGTGGTTAGCCTCAGCATCACTGGGGAAAGAACCCAGAACTATCTATTTAGAATGAATTGCCAGATGACACAATCCATTCTGATTGTCTTGTATCACCCAGCAATCCATTCTGATTGGTTTGTGTCACTCAGCAATCTATTTTGATTGGTTTGTGTCACTCAGCAATCTATTTTGATTGGAGGAAAGCCTGCGTATGCGTTGTGTGACACAGCGGGGGGGGGGGGGGGGTCATACAGGGGCACCCCCTACAAGAGATATCCCAGAAAATGGACCAAGGTGAGTAAAAAAAAGGGTTTTGGTGACCTTTAAAGGAGGACAGAGGGCAGAGGTCACACTAGACTTTTTTCCCAAGGAGTAGAAATACTCCGCCCATCATCTTGGAGTATTTTCAGTCATGGAGGAGCATGCAATTTGCGGGAATTAAATTAAACAATATAGAGGTATAGGTGGTTTTAAATGGACATTTGAGGGAAATGTTTAATTTAGCTACTTCCTGCTTTCCCCATGCTGGCTGTCAGGGGCGGCATCTTTCAGTCTGCTTAATATTTTCTGCAACTCAAGACAACTCTCTTCAATCATCAGCTCTGCATGAATATTTATGGAAGACTGTAAATTAAAAAAAGGAATCCTAAAAATTGGGTCAGCAGAATAGAGCAGGTTGGGTTATCAGGGAATGCAAAGTGATGGTGAAAAAAAAGGATGCCACCTCTGACAACCAGCATCAGGCAAGCTGTAAGCTGCTGTGTTGACAGCTTGTATCTGCAGAAGAGGGGTGTCACTGGAAAGCGCTAAAATCATGTCTGACTATATAGAGATAGACGGGGAGGCTGATTCATTAATAGCGGCAGGTAGCGACAGTTGAGCGACTGTAGCGGCATTTTCAGAGCGCCCGCTAGTAGTCGCTGTGCTTGGCCGTTGTTCGGTAGTTGATAGCGACTCAGTCGGTTTGGAGTAATGTTGAATATTGGGCGAGGAGTCGCTATTTGACAGGTTCCGCGCTGTATGGGAGCGCATAATATCGACTGGTCAGAGCGACCGGCTCCCACCATATTCATTAACAAATCATGCTCAAAAAATTCTCGCGCTGTAAAATGCATGTTTAAACCCCAGAGCGCTGGCGGCGATGGGTTAAAAGTAGTTTTTTAACCCCCAAACCACCATATTTTTGGAAACCAAAAAAAACACGTTTTTTAAATAATTTAGTAATATGAATACAATAATATCAGACCTGTAATATCAATTCTGTACATTTTTTTTTTCCCTTAAAAAAATGATCTAACATGGCAGAAGTGGTCACAGAATTTTTCACATTTAAAAAAAAACAAAAAAAAAAAAAACATTAATAACAATTAATTATGAATATTTAAAGATTGTTCCATTGAAATGCATTGGAGAGCGCCAGGTAGCGAGAGGTCATACCTGTAGCTGTTCATGGTCGCTCGCTGGCGCTGTGGGCTGAGGCTGGAATAATGATGAATGAGTCGCTATATGGCGCTATCTCAGTCGCTAAGCAGGATTGGCTTGATAAATGTGTGATTGTGGTGGGGAGCCGGCGTTCTCGTGGCGGGGCTCGTCATTACCGGCCGCTCACCAGTCGCTACCTGACGCTATTACTTCATAAATAAGGGCCTTATACTTTATAAGATAAGTCAGACATCATGTTCTTAGAGCTTTCCTGCAACACACCTCTTCTGCAAATACAAAAAGTGAGCACAGAAATACACAGAAATATTTATTTTATAGGCTATATTTGATATATAGATAGGTGTAACATACAAAGCTTTCTGGCGACATTCCTTTGGTACAGATAGTAGTAGTCAGCACAGGGCCTTTATTTTGAAGACTTCACCGTTTACAAAATAAAGGCTTTGCTGACGGTTTGTATGTGTAGAAGAGTGGTGTCACTGGAAAGCTTTGTATGTTATACCCGACATGTATATGCCTTATAAAAAGGGTTCTGTATCTTTGTGCTCAGAGTTTGAATACGCAGAACACGGGTGTTGCTGGAAAGCAACATGTCTGACAATATAGAGAAAGTCTTATACTCAATAAGTCAATCTGTTAGATCTTTCCTGTTCCACCTTGCATCTAAATACAAACTGTCTACAAAGAGATGCAGACTTCTTGTCTGCAGGCAGAGTTCAGGTTATCATCTTCTTTGCCCCAGCTGCCACTCTTCTGCCCTGGGAGATGTAACAATTTGTTAGCAGTACCCAAATGATACAATGTATGAATTTGTTTACATTAGATCAGCAGAACATATACCGTATTTTTGCCCTATAAGACGCACCTAGGATTTGGGGTAGGAAAAAAAATATTTTAAACCAAAAACGCACCATTACAGACAGTGTGGCATCCCCCCTCCCATTCCCATATAGGCAGTGTGCCCCTCCCATTCCCATAGGCCGTGTGGGATGCCCCCATTCCATTCCCCATATACCCAGTGTGGCATCCCCCCTCCCATTCCCATATAGGCAGTGTGCCCCCCCCATTCCCATAGGCAGTGTGTCATCCCCCTCCCCCCATTCCCATTGGCAGTGTGGCATCCCCCTCCCCCCATTCCCATAGGCTTTGTGGCATCCCTCTCCCCCCATAGGCAGTGGGCATCAGTAGAATAAAAAAAAAAAAGTATAACTCACCTCTCCGCTGACAAGCGGCTGGCTCCGTGAATCGGGTGGGCGTGGCCTGCGCAGCATCAGCGTCGGCGCAGGCCGCGCCCACCCGATTTACGGAGCCGGCCGTAAGAAGCAGCGGCGGGTTGTGTCCCGGCCCCGCCGGTGCGATCGCTGTATTTTCAGGCAGCAATAGCAGCGGCGGGGCCGGGACACAGCCCGCCCGCTCTTCCATCTGCTGCCTCTTCCTTGGCACACGCGAGCACCCAGGTCAGAGCAGTGGGTGGGCGTGGCCTGCACCGAGTCAGTGTAGGCCACGCCCACCTGCTGCGCTGACCTGGGTGCTCGAGTGTGACCTGACAGGAAGAGGCAGCTGATGGAGGAGCGGGCGGGCTGTGTCCCGGCCCCGCCGCTGCTATTGCTGCCTGTAAAGACAGCGATCGCAGCGGTGGGAACGGGTGAGTTTTTTTTTTTTAATAATTTTTTTTTTTTTTTTTTACATTTGCTTGATAAGACGCACTGACATCCCCCCCCCCCCCCCCCACTTTTGTGACATTGTGACAAATGCCAGCTGTCCTCGGCCAGGTGAAATTGCTACTATTGTCATTCATTGGAGGTGTAGCAGTATGCATGTTAGAGAAGATTTACACGTATGTTACGCAAAATTAGGTGTTAATGCAACCTCTGCTCCAGGGATATTAAAAAGAAAGAGCAGAAGGTCCTTCTCACGTTTTTCTTAATTGATCATCACGCATTTTTGCTGTTACTATTAGTGTCATAAAATGATTATAGATTGCTGTGACTACCCAGACTTTTTCTGAGTACATTGAGCATAAGAAAGATTCAAGCTCTGGCCCCTAAGGAGTGCAGCAAGATCTTCTGCCCTTGTTATGGGTAAACATGCCAATGCCGCAGTGATGCATATCTATCATATACCTGCGAGCGGGCATAAGGGAGCACAGTGCATCCGCTTGCCTGCTTTACTGCCAATACCTGGGTAGCTGACACTAGCTGAAAACTGACACTGATCTGAGCCAGGGAGGATACGATGGCCCCGGAGGTGATTGTGCAAATTAATATTCTGGCAGCACTCATGCGTCATACAACTTTTACTAAAATAGTATTATTATTATTACTGTTTATTTTTAAAGCACCATCATAGACTGTGGTGCTGTACAAAATACTTCCAGTACAACAATGACAACAATGCATATAAAACACACAGCATTATGAGTCAGATGTTGCTGAAGAGTAACTAAATACTTAGATGCAGGAATACAGGAGAGAGGCCCTGAGATTGTCCCACTATGCCAGCATCAAAGTGGACCAACACCCGATGCTGATCGGCCCGGGAATCTATAAGATTCCCGGGCCGATCAGCATCAGGCCTGCGGGGTACCCCGATCGGGGGTGCCCCACTGTGTGAAACCCCCCAGAAAGCCCCGAAATCCCTACCTGCTCCTCTGTCCCGAGGAGCATGCGCGAGCCACCGTCGCTCGCGCATCCCTCTGGCAGGGCGCGCACCTGCAGCGGCCGCGCTCCCTGTAAGAGTGACGTGTGGGAGGCGGCGGCGGGGATTGGCTGCATCGGTCACGTGGGAGCGGGGACAGGTGAGTTTTTGGGGCTTTCTGGGGGGTTTCACACAGCGATCGGGGGGCCCCACCGAAGTGGACCAAAACCCAGGATAGTCAAAATCCTGGGTGTTGGTCCATTTTAAAGAGGAACTAAGGTCTAGTCATGGCACCGTATGGCTGTAAATCACGTGATTGCCAATGACTAACTGGGTTTACCAGGTGGCTGTGTCACAGAGAGGTGGTTAGAGTGGAAGGATATTGGATACGGGTAAGGAGTGGGATACCTCCTTAAAGCAGACCAAAACCCACTGAACTTGTGAAATACATTTGACCAAAGCCCCTGCCGATACTCTAACCTTAGGGTGAAGAACTAGAAATGGATATTTTCGCTTATCAAATCACCCTGAAATATTGTTTTTTTGTTGTCCCGCTCTGTAAAATTGCAGGTGATCAGTCATTGCATAAGCCACACACAGCAGTGGAAATAAATGGAGGAGGTGGAGCTTTACAACAAAAACAGGCGCCATTATCTGGCATTAGAATGAAACAAAAGTAGTAAAATAGGCATAAGTTACTATTCGTGGGGGGAACAATTAAGGGAGCGCTAGGTAAAGGGCTCTGATTGCCTTCAATAGGAAGGGCGTGCTGTAGCTGGGAACGGTGAGTTATTATTGATGCCCTCGGGGGTTTCACACAGCGGGGTATCTGATCCAGGATTCCAGGATGGCCACTGGTGGTTTTGTTCCGCTTTAAATCTACTGGAGTATGGAGGGTGGAAGATAAGATAAAGATGTGTAAGAGTTAAGAATCTATTGGGGTAATAGGTGGCAATGGCGTAACTAAGGGTCTTATTTATGAAATGCTAACGCCAACTAGCGGGAGGTGTTTTTCAGGAGCGCCTCCAGCAAGTCATATTTATGATGCAAAAATGTTTAGCATCACTCCATGTATCAAGAGCGCCGGGTGCTTTGTTACCTGGCCTGTTCAGAACGTTTTTTTTTTTTGTTCATTATTGTACTTATGTTATCTGCGGCAGGGAGGCCGATTCATTAACAGCGGCAGGTAGCGACAGTTGAGCAACTGTAGCGGCATTTTCAGAGCGCCCGCTAGTAGTCACTGTGCGTGGCCGTTGTTCGGTAGTTGATAGCAACTCAGTCGGTTTGCCGTAATGTTGAATATTGGGTGAGGAGTTGCTATTTGACAGGTTCCGCGCTGTATGGGAGCGCATGATAGCGACTGGTCAGAGCGACCGGCTCCCACCATATTCATTAACAAATCACGCTCAAAAAATTCTCGCGCTGTAAAATGCATGCTTAAACCCCAGAGCGCTGGCGGCGATGGGTTAAAAGTAGTTTTTTAACCCCCAAACAACCATATTTTTGGAAACCAAAAAAAACAAGTTTTTTAAATAATTTAGTAATATGAATACATTAATATCAGACCTGTAATATCAATTCTGTACTTTTTTTTGTTTTTATTTTTTTCCCTTAAAAAATTATTAAAAATGGCAGAAGTGGTCACAGAATTTTTCACATTTAAAAAAAACAAAAAAAAAAAAAAAAACAATTAATTATGAATATTTAAAGATTGTTCCATTGAAATGCATTGGAGAGCGCCAGGTAGCGAGAGGTCATACCTGTCGCTGTTCAAGGTCGGACGCTGGCGCTGTGGGCTGAGGCTGGAATAATGATGAGTCGCTATATGGCGCTATCTCAGTCGCTAAGCAGGATTGGCTTGATAAATGTGTGATTGTGGTGGGGAGCCGGCGTTCTCGTGGCGGGGCCCGTCATTACCGGCCGCTCACCAGTCGCTACCTGACGCTATTCCTTCATAAATAAGGGCCTAAGGGTCTTATTTATGAAATGCTAACACCAACTAGCGGGAGGTGTTTTTCAGGAGCGCCTCCAGCAAGTCATATTTATGATGCAAAAATGTTTAGCATCACTCCATGTATGAAGAGCGCCGGGTGCTTTGTTACCTGGCCTGTTCAGAATGTTTTTTTTTCGTTCATTATTGCACTTATGTTATCTGCGGCTAAGTTGCGTTTTCATGCCTGCCAATTATGTGTCATTTGTATGTCCCCAATGTCATTCCATGTGTTTCTGCTTGATCACTGTGCTGCCATCCCCAGTTAAAGCCTTTTGTATTGCACATGGCGCTGTATGCCTGAGTATCGTGGTTTCAGAGTGCCCGCACTGGCGCTGTTCATTTACATGTTAAATACAAATGATTTCTGGACCCCCCCCCCAGCGCTATCTGTCGCTAAATCCACTGTCTGTGGCTGGCTTTGAGGCTGAGACGCTAATAACGTCTCTCTCCTCAGAAGAGGCGCTACGAGGCGCTAGTGATAAATTTACCTCCACATGTGAAGGAGCTCTGGTGTGAACATTTAATGGGGCTCTTTCATGGTTCATACAGTTAACTTTTTGCTGTTTTTTTAAAGCAGAACAAAACCTGGGATATTTACTTTCCCTGGTTTTGTTCCATGCCCCCCGGGGCATTCCGAGTCAGGATGCCCCGCTGTTTTAACCCCCCCAGACAGCCCTTTCAAACTCTCCTCTCCGCCCAGTCGCAAATCTCATGCTCGGGCTCTTGTCCGCCATTCACCACGCATATTATTTGCTCAGCAAATTTACAGGGGAGCAAGAGCAGCCGCATCCCCTGCAGTGCGCGCTCCCGTCCCCAGCCTATCTGAATGGCTGGGCGCAGGAGCATGCAGGGATGCTACCGCCCTCATTTACATCCACGAAACAGCGCCAGGAAGAGCTGTGGCGCCCCTGGAGGGTTTGAGATTGCAGTGCTGGCCTAGCTGAGATTTGTTCTGCTTTAACTCATTTGGATGCAGTTAGAAAACCAAAGACCAATACAGACAAATGGCTTATCTAAATTATGCCAAGTGAGCCCAAAGATGATAAATAAGGTGGAGGAGCAACAATTATTGGGCCCCTCTGACTTTGTGGGTCCTGATGTACCCAGAGCCATATTTAGGCCCTTATTTATGAAGGAATAGCGACAGGTAGCGACTGGTGAGCGGCCGGTAATGACGGGCCCTGTCACGAGAACGCCGGCTCCCCACCACAATCACACATTTATCAAGCCAATCCTGCTTAGCGACTGAGAGAGCGCCAGATAGCGAATCATTCATCATTATTCCAGCCTCAGCCCACAGCGCCAGCGTCCGACCTTGAACAGCGACAGGTATGACCTCTCGCTACCTGGCGCGCTCCAATGCATTTCAATGGAACAATCTTTAAATATTCATAATTAATTGTTATTAATGTTTTTTTTTTTTTTTTAATGTGCAAAGTTCTGTGACCTCTTCTGCAATGTTAGTTAATTTTTTTAAGGTAAAAAAAAAAAAAAAATTGTGCAGAATTGATATTACAGGTCTGATATTAATGTATTCATATTACTAATTTCTTAATTTTTTTTTTCTTTTGGTTTCCAAAAATATGGTGGTTAAAAAACTACTTTTAACACATCGCCGCCAGCGCTCTGGGGTTTAAACATGCATTTCACAGCGCATAATTTTTTGAGCGTGATTTTTTGATGAATGTGGTGGGAGCCGGTCGCTCTGACCAGTCACTATCATGCGCACCCATACATTGCGGAACCTGTCAAATAGCGACTCGTCACCCCGTATTCAACATTACGGCACACCGACTCAGTCGCTATCAACAACTGAACAATGGCCAAGCACAGCGACTACTAGCGGGCGCTGTGAAAATACTGCTACAGTCGCTCAACTGTCGCTACCTGCCGCTATTAATGAATCGGCCTCCCCGTGTTCATGCTGCCCTAGGCACTTCTAGTGCTGGCGCCCGCTTTTGTTCAGTAATATTGAGAAGGGTCGGCTAGAGAAAAAAAAAAGAGCTGGAAGGAGAAAAAGAATAGAGGGACTGACAGAATAAAGAAAGGGAAGGAAAGACAGAAAGAATAGAAGGAATGATAGAAAAAAGACTGGAAGGAAAGAATAGAATAGAATGAACGAAAGAAACAAGAGTAAAATGATTGACAGAAACAAGAGAAGTAAAGATGAAAGGAAATGGCAGAAAGAACAGATAAAAAAAGGAACAAAGAATACATGGAAAGAAAAAAGAAAAGAATAAAATAAACAAAAGTGGGCCCCCAGAATGTGCAGCGGCCCTGGCCCCTGCCTGGGTACACCCAGTGCTGATGCCTGCCAATATAAAAAATAAATGTGTGTAGGTAGGAGAGGTTTCAAGGGGAGAAAATCAGAGCTGCGTGCATTCTGTTATATATATTACTGGCTTCCCAGCTCCCAACACACATGAGTCACATGACCACAGCAGTAAAAAGGAGAGGATGAAGCTGCACAGTGCCTTTAAGCTGTTGCACCCTCTCCCCCCTTATACACACACAATGTGGCTCGGGAGCATTTGTAAGGAGGCATTAATGTGCCTACGACTTTTTTCTTCTTGGTTTTCTACTGTAGCAGCGATGTATGCGCCCCCCCTGCAGGTTGCCACCCTAGGCACAGGCCTAGGTTTGCCTAATGGTAAATACAGCCCTGGATGTACCGACGGTGTAAAAGTTTACAATCTTTTGGGGGTAAAGACCCTAGAGGAAATCTGATTTTTTTTTTTTTTTTTTTAACTGACTGTAACACCAACAAAATGAAAACCCTATTTTCATAGACATCTGCTTCTGGGCAGCTGCCTCAGCTGTAGTCATGCAGCCATCCAAAAAGAACCAGCAAAAGTCGGAGCGCCCCTTATGTGTCCTGTTCTGGGTTAGTGGTGCAGCAGAGGTGCAGGGGAGCATCGGTTTGCACTCAGCAATGACGGCTGCAGATTCTTACTCTCAGTTCGGGTTTCATTAAGCTGTGTAAATGTTGATGAGCGATTGTGTCTCTTAAGCCCTGAAAGGTCATTTGGGTGGGAGGTTCCCATGGCGACGACAATAAATTAAACATTTGTCGGAATATCGTTTTTTTTTTCTCGGCGGAGATGGATTTATTGATATTGATTTGTGAGAGGCTTTAATCCGTTTTTCCGGCTTTCTGAGACAAACCACATGCGGCATTTCATCATTCTAATTCTATTTGCTATTTACGTAGATTTTTCCAGAGTTCCGGGAAATATTGTGGATAGCAGATAGATATTATCCCAAACCATAAAGTATGTGTTCATTTTTCAAACATATAAGACTGTAGGTCTGCTGCACTCCGCCCCGGGCATCCTGTTGGGATGCCACTCGGAACCCTTAGAAAACCCAACAGCCTTTGGGGATCCCCAGGGCAACAACCACATCTTTCTCTCCTGGCAAGCAATCAAGTGCACCTGCCAAAACACTAATAGATTGTAAGCTCTTGCCCCTAGCCTCCCTTATACTCTAATAGATTGTGGGCTCGTCCTCTGTAGCCTAATTATACCCTGATCGATTGTAAGCTCTTCCCTCTTCTATAGCTCCTTCCCTCCTCTTATATCTAAATAGACTGTAAGTTCTCCACCCTTCTGTATCCTCCTTTATACCCTAATAGATTGTAAGCTCTTCTCCTTCTGTATCCTCCCTTATACCCTAATAGATTGTAAGCTCTTATCCTTCTGTATCCTCCCTTATACCCTAATAGATTGTAAGCTCTTATCCTTCTGTATCCTCTCTTATACCCTAATAGATTGTAAGCTCTTATCCTTCTGTATCCTCCCTTATACCCTAATAGATTGTAAGCTCTTCTCCTTCTGTATCCTCCCTTATACCCTAATAGATTATAAGCTCTTATCCTTCTGTATCCTCCCTTATACCCTAATAGATTGTAAGCTCTTATCCTTCTGTATCCTCCCTTATACCCTAATAGATTGTAAGCTCTTCTCCTTCTGTATCCTCCCTTATACCCTAATAGATTGTAAGCTCTTCTCCTTCTGTATCCTCCTTTATACCCTAATAGAGTGTAAGCTCTTCTCCTTCTGTGTCCTCCTTTATACCCTAATAGAGTGTAAGCTCTTATCCTTCTGTATCCTCCTTTATACCCTAATATATTGTAAGCTCTTCTCCTTCTGTATCCTCCCTTATACCTTAATAGATTGTAAGCTCTTCTCCTTCTGTGTCCTCCTTT
The DNA here is from genome assembly GCA_027917425.1 of Gastrophryne carolinensis. Lineage (NCBI taxonomy): Eukaryota > Metazoa > Chordata > Amphibia > Anura > Microhylidae > Gastrophryne > Gastrophryne carolinensis. Next base: position 191,239,264 of record CM051241.1, read on the forward strand.
ATACCCTAATAGATTGTAAGCTCTTATCCTTCTGTATCCTCCCTTATACCCTAATAGATTGTAAGCTCTTCTCCTTCTGTATCCTCCTTTATACCCTAATAGATTGTAAGCTCTTATCCTTCTGTATCCTCCTTTATACCCTAATAGATTGTAAGCTCTTCCCTCTTCTGTATCCTCCCTTATACCCTAATATATTTTGAGCTCTTCTCCTTCTGTATCCTCCCCTATACCCTAATATATTTTGAGCTCTTCTCCTTCTGTATCCTCCTGTATACCCTAATACTGTAGATTGGAAGCTCTTCTGTATCTTCCCTTATACCCTAATAGATTATACGTTTTTCTCCTTCTGTATCCTAACTTATACCCTTATAGATCGTAAGTTCTTTCCAATTATATCTAAGTGGGAAATCCAATATAAATTTGTATATTGTAAATATGTGGCAGAAATAAACTGATACATTGTAAGGTCTCCATCTTTATAGGGTTGATTCAACACCCTGAGTATTTTTTTTAACTCACTGTTTTGCGAATTACCACTTTTTCTCCTGATTTTTTTTCCTCGGTGCAATTCAGCACCATATTTAGCTGTGCAACTTTTTTAAACATTTGCATAGCTAAATATGACGCTGAATTTCCCCGGGTGAAAAAAAATGATAAAAAGTGCTTAATCGCAAAAAAGTGAGTAAAAAAACTTTTTACCATATAAAATATTATTGATTCCCTATATACCTTAATAGATTGTAAACTCTTCTCCTTCTGTATCATTGAATCCTTCCTTGTATCAGCAACAGATTGTGGGGGATTTTTAAGAAAAGGTAAGGCCACGTAGTACCATGTAGCATCAGGTGAACGCCGGGCGCATGTATGTGAAAACCATATATATCTGGTGAGCGGCTCTAATAGCGTCACATGTATCACTAGCGGTGTCGCTCTAGGTTCAGCAGCGCCATGTAGTACCTGTTGGTCAGCAGCGTTATCCCATACATTTCAATGGTGTTTTTTGCCTGTGTATAAATATAATTTTAATGAATTATTTTTCTCAATTTTAGGATAAAATGATTGTGTGACCTCTGCCCAGCAACCAAACACTTATATTGTTATATTTAGATTTTTTTTATGTAGAGTTGTATGCACAGGTCTGCCATTGCAGTGTCAGTGTTACAGTGTAGAAACAATGACATTCCAGATGTTTTCACTCTGGTGCTGGTGTGTAGGTGTTGAGAAACAGACTTTTTCATATAGCGTTCGGCGCTCGACGCTAGAGCGCCCTGATTTAGAGCACAAGCACTGGCTTTTTGTTTTCTTGTCCTAAATACGGGCTTCAGTGCCGAACGCACTTAATTGGCGCTACCTATCGTTCACTGCAGCGTTGTCCTGTTATATGTAGTATCGCCTTGGGCGGCTTTTCCTCAGGAAGCTACATATGAATTGATTCAGGGAGAAGCTTCTACAGCGCCCTCCAGACATCACATTTATCAATGCTGGACAGGATACTACAGCGTCACTTGTCCGGCCCCTAAGCTAGGTTATAGCACCAGACACCCGCTTGCAGCATCCTCTTGTGGACGCTCTAAGCACCGCTACATAGACGCTCAAATGGCATTACGTGGCGCTAGTCTTTAATCAGCCTCTGTAAGTTTTTTCCTTCTGCTAGTACATATATATCCTGTGTAATACTTTACATCTCTTCTTTCCCTTAGAGATGTCAGTGAGGACTTTAGCCTCGATTCAGAGACACATTCGTCCGGACTTCCGTAGCTGTCTGTGAAAGTTTGGGTGGGTGTTAGTCATTTTTTTGCTTTCTTTAGTCCATTTTCCATTCGTACGAACGTTCGGGAGAATGTGTATATGCGCTTTCGATGAACGGAAGCAAATCGGAACATTTCTGTTAGTTCGGATCATTTTCCAAACAAAATCGGAAATTTTCCGTTCGTTCAGATAACTTACATTGTTGGGATGGGTTTCCGTCTGATACAGAGAGCTGATTTCCGACGGATCACCACCCTATAAATCAGTTTCATTTCCGATCCACTTACGGGACCTTTGAGGGCTTGGATTGCTATTGTTGAACATGTTTTGCGTCTATGTGGAGGAGTCTGCGCGCCTTTAGCACCAAGGCATTGCATGTATCAGCATGGCCGAGGCCATAAATTGTATAGCAATGCATACCTGAATCAATACATTTCATGTATGCCTTATAGATGCATTTTAATGCTGACCTTAATTGGTCCTTAGCATGTAAACATTTATTTTCCCACACATCCATATAATTGCTATATTTTTTTAGACTTATGTCCTTTGTGAATTATATTTGGATTGTTGAACTTGAATCTTAATTTGTTGTAGGAGTTCTTGTTTTAGTCGGTTACCTTTGCTTTGTGTAATTATTTTATATTTGGTTGCAGGAACCGCAAGATGTGCCACTCACACAACATACAAGCAGTGTTTGGTCCAGCTATACGATTCCTCAGTGTTCTTGCAGGGCATCCAGGGTCGTCCCATGATGCTTATATATTGCAGAGCTCCGGCTTATTTCGTCAGTTTGAGTCAGGAGAATTATCTGGTAGATGGCTCCTGGGTAAGTTTGCTCACATTCCATCAATCCATTTTCACTGTATGGCAATGAATATAGTTGATGACTCATGACTTAACCTATTGCTGTTTTTAGCTCTTGATGACATGTTAAACAATATTGTAGCTTAGAATGTGTATTTTATGTTAGTATTTTTAAATTCTTTCAGGGGATTCTGGATATCCACTCATGCCCTTGTTCCTGATGCCCGTTCTTTGCCTGCAGAATGCGGGCCAGGGGTTCTCTAATCGGGCACTATGCAAAACCCGGCCCGTGGTGGCGAGGGCCCTCTGGCTTTTGAAGTCCAGATTTAGGTGTTTGGACCATACGGGGGGGGCACTGCAGTATTACCCCAACAAGGTTATACCAATATTTTAATTTAAGTTTTTTAACAGGGACCACACGTGCCAGAGTGGCACAACTGAGTGTCAGGGTCCTTCAGTTGGTGGGCGAGATGCAGGAGCTGCGCAACTCGTTGGGGACCACAGATGAAGAATAATGTTCTGTGGCCTGCCATTGCTATGTATTTTGTTTTTTATAGTTGTAAAAATTAGAAATTTTCAACATTTTTATAAATCTTATATTTTATGATGGAATCCAAAAGAAAATGTTACAGTGTCATTGCATTTACAAAATACATTAACGCAAAACTAATGGGCCCAGAGATATTTAAAGATGAATATTCACATGACCGAGAAGTGATTTGGGTGAGCTTTAAGGTTCCAAAAGGGAAGATGGAGGATAGTGCTAAGTGGTTTGGGTGAGCTTTAAGGGGCCAAAAGGGAAGATGGAGGACAGTGCTAAGTGATTTAGCTAAACATTGTAGTAGAAGTGAGGGTGGCAAATATGTAGGCAAGCACTTTAATGAGTTAAGTTTGTAGTGCGCAGGCGCAAGATCGTAGGGATTTCCGTCTGGACGAATATTTATTGAAAAAGGGAAACAGAATCGAACGGGAAATGTAAAGGATTCGTTGGAGGATACGATGGGGAAAGGGCAAAAACGAAAGCCTACGTTGTAACATGTGAAAATGAAACGGAAAAGTCTGGATGGAAAATTACATCCTCGTAATTCGTAATCTGCCGTACGAACGGACGGAAACTTTACAGAAGGTTTTCAATGCATGCATAGAATTGCTCGAACACTTATACAAGAACGGAAACATTTCACAAAAAAAAAACAGATTGGCACTAAAACGGAAGTTTTTTTTTGTCTCTCTGAATCGAGCCTTTTGTCTGTGTAAATACTGCATTGTTTTTAATGGGAGATTTAGGGGTTTATTAAAATAATGCTAAGGTCATGTAGTTCCAGATGAGTTTCAGGTGAATGTCAGGTCCCAGTGCAAATGGTGTATTTATCAAGTCAGAAGCCGGAGCACCTATGATAGTTCCAGGTAGCGTCCCATCTATCAACAGCGGCAGAAATGGGAGGAGTGCAAGCGCTGAGTTCCTGATAGCGCCAGATAAGACCAGACGCTCAACCTGCACTGTGTGGCCTTATCCCATACATTTAAATCGGCTGCGATATTTATTTTGTCCACTTTTAATTTTTTGGGGGGGCTGGTGTATATGCCACGGGATCCTTGGCCTGTTTTGTTATATATGCGGCTCCTTTTCAGCACTCCCAGCTGGCGCTAGGGGTTGCAGCTGTATCGGCTGGCTGATAGGGAGTACAGGCGTAGCGCTACCTCACTCCCCGACGCTGACTAGTGCAGGTGAGTAGTGCAGGTGCATATAGCGGTTCATCTTAAATAAGGCTGTTAGTATGGATGACAAGATATTTGCTAAAGGAGTTCAGGAAAGGAAGCTATAAGCATTGTTGACACCGCTGGTTCTGTTGTGAGCCGAGTTTCCTGCTGGGAACCATGGGGGTGACTTACATCAGGTAAGAGTATCCAACCTTTCCTCCAAAAAAATTGCTTTGACAGCTCCACAGTATGTCCCTTTTTTAAATGCAATTGGAATTCTTTGTTGATCGGATGCTGAACATGAAATAAATACATTCCGCTCATCTGATCTCATTTTCATTTTCAGGATGCATCAGACGCTCCGGAACAAAGGAAGCCTCGGAAGAGCGGCCAGCCCTGCGGCGGCGGTCCTGTTTGAACAGCGCTGTGCCCCGAAAGGCTTGATAATGTATTCAAACACTGCCATGCAATCCCGTGTATACCATTCAAGTATAGATATCCCCCTGCTGAACACGAAGACTTTAAAATACTGATTAGCAGATTCTACAAAGAATGTTTGCTGTATAAAGGTTGTAATCCCCCCAGACCCATAAAAAAGGTGCAAATTAAAGGACACGTGTCATAACACAGAAATTTTTTTTATAAATCTGTGTTGTCAAACTAAGCAATCTCGGCAGCACTTTTGCTCCCTGTGTGATGACATCTGACATATACACAGTACAGTAAATCTGCAAATATCCACTCACACATACAGTAATCCTTAAAGTGGACCAAAACCCTGAATTTTGACTATCCTGGGTTTTGGTCCGCAGAACCACGATCGACCCAGGTCGCCCGAACAAACTTACCTCTTCCCAGGGAGCGTGTCCACATCAGCCATTCACAATGCCTGGTGCAGGCACGTGCCCTGCAGGAGGGATAGCAGGGATGCGGCTGCTGCTCGCGCATACACTGTTGGACCAGGTAAGAAAGTGAATTCATGGGAAACCTGGGGGAGGGAGTTTCACACAGTGGGTTATCTCGATTCTGGATGCCCCAAGGGGAGGGAATAAATCGGCCCGGGAATCTTATAGATTCCTGGGCCTGTCTCTGTGGGTTTCTCTACTTTAAAGGAGGTGTATCGCTAAATTGTGTAATTTGAATTTTTTAAATAAAAATCTGTATAAACACATCGGCTAATGAAAGGAGAGATCACATATATACACAAACTGAATAAAACTCCCACCAAGCTTGTAGTTTTCTTCTTCTGGTAGAAATAAAATACAGGGGTGACAGGTTTGATTGTATTAGAGCAGGGGTGGGCAATTATTTTTTCCATGGGGCCACATGAGAAACTAAAAATATTGTGGAGGGCCGCTGAGCTATGGGCGTCTAAGCGACGTCTAAGCTCAGCGGCTCTGAGTGCGCTGGCGGCTGCATCTCGAGCTTCCCTCTAACAGGGAGCGCGCCCGCGCTGGCCATTCTCAAATGGCTGATGCAGGCACGCGCCCTGCTAGAGGGATAGCGGGCATGCGGCCGCAGCTCGTGCATGCGCCGTTGAACTGGGAAAGAAGGTGAGTTTATGGGCGACCTGGGGGTTTCACACAGTGGGGCATCCCGATTTTGGATGCCCCGCAGGGAGGGGATCTATAAGATTCCCAGGCTGATAAAGCAGGGTTTTGGTCCACTTCAAACGTTCTGATGTGATAATTTCCCAGCCAATCAGAGAAGCCCTTGGCTTCTGGCAGTCTGGAAGGAGAGCTCATATCAGCTGGGGCAAAGTGTAAGAATGGTGGGCAGCAGGAAGGGGGCATGGTGAGAGCATGTGGGCAGCAGGAAGGGGACATGGTGAGAGCATGTGGACAGCAGGAAGGGGACATGGTGAGAGCATGGTGGACAGCAGGAAGGGGACATGGTGAGAGCATGGTGGACAGCAGGAAGGGGACATGGTGAGAGCATGGTGGACAGCAGGAAGGGGGCATGGTGAGAGCATTGTGGACAGCAGGAAGGGGGCATGGTGAGAGCATTGTGGACAGCAGGAAGGGGGCATGGTGAGAGCATGGTGGACAGCAGGAAGGGGGCATGGTGAGAGCATGGTGGACAGCAGGAAGGGGACATGGTGAGAGCATGTGGACAGCAGGAAGGGGGCATGGGGAGAGCATGTGGACAGCAGGAAGGGGGCATGGTGAGAGCATGGTGGACAGCAGGAAGGGGACATGGTGAGAGCATGTGGACAGCAAGAAGGGGGCATGGTGAGAGCATGGTGGACAGCAGGAAGGGGGCATGGTGAGAGCATGGTGGACAGCAGGAAGGGGACATGGTGAGAGCATGTGGACAGCAGGAAGGGGACATGGTGAGAGCATGGTGGACAGCAGGAAGGGGGCATGGTGAGAGCATGGTGGACAGCAGGAAGGGGACATGGTGAGAGCATGGTGGACAGCAGGAAGGGGGCATGGTGAGAGCATGGTGGACAGCAGGAAGGGGGCATGCTGAGAGCATGTGGACAGCAGGAAGGGGACATGGTGAGAGCATGGTGGACAGCAGGAAGGGGGCATGGTGAGAGCATGTGGACAGCAGGAAGGGGACATGGTGAGAGCATGGTGGACAGCAGGAAGGGGGCATGGTGAGAGCATGGTGGACAGCAGGAAGGGGACATGGTGAGAGCATGGTGGACAGCAGGAAGGGGGCATGGTGAGAGCATGGTGGACAGCAGGAAGGGGACATGGTGAGAGCATGGTGGACAGCAGGAAGGGGGCATGGTGAGAGCATGGTGGACAGCAGGAAGGGGACATGGTGAGAGCATGGTGGACAGCAGGAAGGGGGCATGGTGAGAGCATGGTGGACAGCAGGAAGGGGACATGGTGAGAGCATGGTGGACAGCAGGAAGGGGGCATGCTGAGAGCATGGTGGACAGCAGGAAGGGGACATGCTGAGAGCATGGTGGACAGCAGGAAGGGGGCATGGTGAGAGCATGGTGGACAGCAGGAAGGGGGCATGGTGAGAGCATGTGGACAGCAGGAAGGGGACATGGTGAGAGCATGTGGACAGCAGGAAGGGGGCATGGTGAGAGCATGTGGACAGCTGGAAGGGGGCATGGTGAGAGCATGTGGACAGCAGGAAGGGGACATGGTGAGAGCATGGTGGACAGCAGGAAGGGGGCATGGTGAGAGCATGGTGGACAGCAGGAAGGGGACATGGTGAGAGCATGGTGGACAGCAGGAAGGGGGCATGGTGAGAGCATGGTGGACAGCAGGAAGGGGGCATGGTGAGAGCATGGTGGACAGCAGGAAGGGGGCATGGTGAGAGCATGGTGGACAGCAGGAAGGGGGCATGGTGAGAGCATGGTGGACAGCAGGAAGGGGACATGGTGAGAGCATGGTGGACAGCAGGAAGGGGACATGGTGAGAGCATGGTGGACAGCAGGAAGGGGGCATGGTGAGAGCATGGTGGACAGCAGGAAGGGGGCATGGTGAGAGCATGGTGGACAGCAGGAAGGGGGCATGGTGAGAGCATGGTGGACAGCAGGAAGGGGGCATGGTGAGAGCACGGTGGGCAGCAGGAAGGGGACATGGTGAGAGCACGGTGGGCAGCAGGAAGGGGACATGGTGAGAGCATGGTGGACAGCAGGAAGGGGACATGGTGAGAGCATGGTGGACAGCAGGAAGGGGACATGGTGAGAGCACGGTGGGCAGCAGGAAGGGGACATGGTGAGAGCACGGTGGACAGCAGGAAGGGGACATGGTGAGAGCACGGTGGGCAGCAGGAAGGGGACATGGTGAGAGCACGGTGGACAGCAGGAAGGGGGCATGGTGAGAGCATGTGGACAGCAGGAAGGGGGCATGGTGAGAGCATGGTGGGCAGCAGGAAGGGGGCATGGTGAGAGCATGGTGGGCAGCAGGAAGGGGGCATGGTGAGAGCATGTGGACAGCAGGAAGGGGACATGGTGAGAGCATGGTGGACAGCAGGAAGGGGACATGGTGAGAGCATGGTGGACAGCAGGAAGGGGGCATGGTGAGAGCATGGTGGACAGCAGGAAGGGGGCATGGTGAGAGCATGTGGACAGCAGGAAGGGGACATGGTGAGAGCATGGTGGACAGCAGGAAGGGGACATGGTGAGAGCATGTGGACAGCAGGAAGGGGGCATGGTGAGAGCATGGTGGACAGCAGGAAGGGGACATGGTGAGAGCATGTGGACAGCAGGAAGGGGGCATGGTGAGAGCATGGTGGATAGCAGGAAGGGGACATGGTGAGAGCATGGTGGACAGCAGGAAGGGGACATGGTGAGAGCACGGTGGGCAGCAGGAAGGGGACATGGTGAGAGCATGGTGGACAGCAGGAAGGGGACATGGTGAGAGCATGGTGGACAGCAGGAAGGGGGCATGGTGAGAGCATGTGGACAGCAGGAAGGGGACATGGTGAGAGCATGGTGGACAGCAGGAAGGGGACATGGTGAGAGCATGGTGGACAGCAGGAAGGGGGCATGGTGAGAGCATGTGGACAGCAGGAAGGGGGACAGCAGGAAGGGGGCATGGTGAGAGCATGGTGGACAGCAGGAAGGGGACATGGTGAGAGCATGTGGACAGCAGGAAGGGGGCATGGTGAGAGCATGGTGGGCAGCAGGAAGGGGGCATGGTGAGAGCATGGTGGGCAGCAGGAAGGGGGCATGGTGAGAGCATGGTGGACAGCAGGAAGGGGACATGGTGAGAGCATGGTGGACAGCAGGAAGGGGACATGGTGAGAGCATGGTGGACAGCAGGAAGGGGGCATGGTGAGAGCATGGTGGACAGCAGGAAGGGGGCATGGTGAGAGCATGGTGGACAGCAGGAAGGGGGCATGGTGAGAGCATGGTGGACAGCAGGAAGGGGGCATGGTGAGAGCACGGTGGGCAGCAGGAAGGGGACATGGTGAGAGCACGGTGGGCAGCAGGAAGGGGACATGGTGAGAGCATGGTGGACAGCAGGAAGGGGACATGGTGAGAGCATGGTGGACAGCAGGAAGGGGACATGGTGAGAGCACGGTGGGCAGCAGGAAGGGGACATGGTGAGAGCACGGTGGACAGCAGGAAGGGGACATGGTGAGAGCACGGTGGGCAGCAGGAAGGGGACATGGTGAGAGCACGGTGGACAGCAGGAAGGGGGCATGGTGAGAGCATGTGGACAGCAGGAAGGGGGCATGGTGAGAGCATGGTGGGCAGCAGGAAGGGGGCATGGTGAGAGCATGGTGGGCAGCAGGAAGGGGGCATGGTGAGAGCATGTGGACAGCAGGAAGGGGACATGGTGAGAGCATGGTGGACAGCAGGAAGGGGACATGGTGAGAGCATGGTGGACAGCAGGAAGGGGGCATGGTGAGAGCATGGTGGACAGCAGGAAGGGGGCATGGTGAGAGCATGTGGACAGCAGGAAGGGGACATGGTGAGAGCATGGTGGACAGCAGGAAGGGGACATGGTGAGAGCATGTGGACAGCAGGAAGGGGGCATGGTGAGAGCATGGTGGACAGCAGGAAGGGGACATGGTGAGAGCATGTGGACAGCAGGAAGGGGGCATGGTGAGAGCATGGTGGATAGCAGGAAGGGGACATGGTGAGAGCATGGTGGACAGCAGGAAGGGGACATGGTGAGAGCACGGTGGGCAGCAGGAAGGGGACATGGTGAGAGCATGGTGGACAGCAGGAAGGGGACATGGTGAGAGCATGGTGGACAGCAGGAAGGGGGCATGGTGAGAGCATGTGGACAGCAGGAAGGGGACATGGTGAGAGCATGGTGGACAGCAGGAAGGGGACATGGTGAGAGCATGGTGGACAGCAGGAAGGGGGCATGGTGAGAGCATGTGGACAGCAGGAAGGGGGACAGCAGGAAGGGGGCATGGTGAGAGCATGGTGGACAGCAGGAAGGGGACATGGTGAGAGCATGTGGACAGCAGGAAGGGGGCATGGTGAGAGCATGGTGGGCAGCAGGAAGGGGGCATGGTGAGAGCATGGTGGGCAGCAGGAAGGGGGCATGGTGAGAGCATGTGGACAGCAGGAAGGGGACATGGTGAGAGCATGGTGGACAGCAGGAAGGGGACATGGTGAGAGCATGGTGGACAGCAGGAAGGGGGCATGGTGAGAGCATGTGGGCAGCAGGAAGGGGGCATGGTGAGAGCATGTGGACAGCAGGAAGGGGGCATGGTGAGAGCATGGTGGACAGCAGGAAGGGGGCATGGTGAGAGCATGGTGGACAGCAGGAAGGGGGCATGGTGAGAGCATGGTGGACAGCAGGAAGGGGGCATGGTGAGAGCATGTGGACAGCAGGAAGGGGACATGGTGAGAGCATGGTGGACAGCAGGAAGGGGACATGGTGAGAGCATGTGGACAGCAGGAAGGGGGCATGGTGAGAGCATGGTGGACAGCAGGAAGGGGACATGGTGAGAGCATGTGGACAGCAGGAAGGGGGCATGGTGAGAGCATGGTGGATAGCAGGAAGGGGACATGGTGAGAGCATGGTGGACAGCAGGAAGGGGACATGGTGAGAGCACGGTGGGCAGCAGGAAGGGGACATGGTGAGAGCATGGTGGACAGCAGGAAGGGGACATGGTGAGAGCATGGTGGACAGCAGGAAGGGGGCATGGTGAGAGCATGTGGACAGCAGGAAGGGGACATGGTGAGAGCATGGTGGACAGCAGGAAGGGGACATGGTGAGAGCATGGTGGACAGGTACATGGTGAAAAAGAGACAGCAGGCAGGAAGGGAAAACACAAGCAAACTACATAATCTTTCTGAGCAGACTTACTGATGCTCTGGAGCTCCTACTCTGTCCTTCCAAAGTCCCCAGGTCTCTATCACCTGCTCATCGGGTCTGGCTTCCTCAGAGGAAGGGAGAATGTGCCAGACCCGACGAGCCGAGCGGCCGATCAGCTGCTGCTTAACCTAAGCCTCTCACACTGTACACAGGCGATCACCTAAGTTAAGCAGCAGCCGATCGGCCACTCGGCTCGTCGAGTCCGGCATGTTTTCCCTTCCTCTGCGTCTCTTACTGGCCAGCTCAGCCCGGGCCGGTAAGAGCCTAGCAAAGGGCCGTATACGGCCCGCGGGCCGTACATTGCCCAGGTCTGTATTAGAGGGACAGAACCTGCCCCCCGATTTCCTCTTCCTTCCATTAAAAGAAAGAAACAAGCCTGGCTGGATATTTCTTGATGCTGGATGTATAAGTGACCCTTTCCTCTGCCATCCAGCATATTTATATGAATTTTTATCATTGGGCCCCTGGGGGAGGAGCCCCCTAACACTGGGTCCTGGATGCAGTTGAGTGTTTTCTTTTTTCTTTTTTTTTTACTGGCTGCAAATGGGGGGAAAGCCAGTCACGTGAACGTCATGTGTCAGCGTTTAACGGTTAGAGAGGCCACATGAATTTCACGTGTTTGGCGTTTAAAGGGTTCAAGCGGACTAAAACCCACTGAACTTGTGAGGTACATTTGTCCAAAGCTCCAGCTGATTCTATCTTTTTAGGGTGTAGAACTAGAAATGCACATTTTTGCTTTTTGAATTTTCCTAGAACACTGATTTTGCTGTGCCTCGGTATAACATCATTGCCACACGCAGGAACAGTGAAAATTGGCAAAATGTACTCCTCATTGGGGGAGCAATTCAGGGGATGCTAGTTAAAAATGTGGGTTTTGTTCCACTTTAAAGTCCTGAGATATTCCTATCTCAGAACACTCAGAAGCTATTTAAAAACGTTAAAGATCTGAAGATAGCAATCACCATTCTGGGTTATAAGGCTCGATTCAGAGAGACAAAAAAATACTTTCAATCTTTTTTTTTTTTTTAAATGTTTCCGTTCTCGTATGAGTGTGCAAGCAATTCTGTGCATGCTTTGCAATCCTGTAAAGTTTCCAGCGTGACTTTTTCGTTTCATTTTCACATGTTACAACGTAGGCTTTCGTTTTTGCCCTAATCGTGTGCTCCCACGAATCCTTTACGTTTCCCGTTAGTTTCTGTTTCCCTTTTTCAATAAATAATCGTCCAGACGGAAATCCTTACGATCTTGCACCTGCGCACTACAAACTTTACTTATTAAAGTGCTTGCCTACATATTTGCCACCCTCACTTCTACTACAATGTTTAGCTAAATCACTTAGCACTATCCTCCATCTTCCCTTTTGGACCCTTAAAGCTCACTCAAACCACTTCGCGGTTAGGTTCTTCTTCCATTTTAACCCCCTAAAACTTACCCAAATCACTTCTCGGTCATGTGAATATTCATCTTTAAATATTTCTGGGCCCATTAGTTTTGCGTTAATGTATTTTGTAAATGAAATGACACTGAAACTTTTTTTTTCTTATTCCATCATAAAATATAAAATCTTAAAAAAGTTTGACAATTTCAAATTTTTAAAACTATAAAAAACAAAATACATAGCAATGGCAGGCCACAGAACATTATTCTTCATCTGTGGTCCCCAACGAGTCGCGCAGCTCCTGCATCTCGCCCACCAACTGAAGGACCAAGACACTCAGTTGTGCCACTCTGGCACGTGTGGTCCCTGTTGAAAAACGTAAATTAAAATATTGGTATAACCTTGTTGGGGTCATACTGTATGGTCCAAACACCTAAATCTGGACTTCAAAAGCCAGAGGGCCCTCGCCACCACAGCCCGGGTTTTGCATAGTGCCCGATTAGAGAACCCCTGGCCCGCATTCTGCAGGCAAAGAACGGTCATCAGGAGCAAGGGCAGGAGTGGATATCCAGAATCCCCTGAAAGATTCTGGATACTAATACTAACATAAAATACACATTCTAAGCTACAATATTGTTTAACATGTCATCAAGGGCTAAAAACAGCCATAGGTTAAGACATGGGTCATCAACTATATTCATTGCCATACAGTGAAAATGGATTGATGGAATGTGAGCAAACTGTCCCTGGAGCCATCCACCAGATAATTCTCCTGACTGAAACTGACGAAATAAGCCGGAGCTCTGCAATATATAAGCATCATGGGATGCCCCTGGACGCCCTGCAAGAACACTGAGGAATACTGCTTGTATGTTGTGTGAGTGGCACATCTTGCGGTTCCTGCAACCAAATATAAAATAATTACACAAAGCAAAGGTAACCGACTAAAACAAGAACTCCTACAACAAAAAGATTCAAGTTCAACAATCCAAATATAATTCACAAAGGACATAAGTCTAAAAAAATATAGCAATTATATGGATGTGTGGGAAAATAAAGGTTTACATGCTAAGGACTAATTAAGGTCAGCATTAAAATGCTTCTATAAGGCATACATGAAATGTATTGATTTAGGTATGCATTGCTATACAATTTATGGCCTCGGCCATGCTGATACATGCAATGCCTTGGTGCTAAAGGCGCGCAGACTCCTCCACATAGCCGCAAAACATGTTCAACAATAGCAATCCGAGCCCTCCCGTAAGTGGATAAGAAATGAAACGGATTTATAGGGTGGTGGTCCGTCGGCAATCAGCTCTCTGAATCAGACGCAAGCCCATCCCAACAACGTAAGTTATCTGAGCGAACGAAAAATATCAGATTTTGTTTGGAAAATGATCCGAACTAACGTAAATGTTCCGATTTGCTTTCGTTCATCGAAAGCGCATATACGCATTTTCCCGAACGTTCTTACGAATGAAAAATGGACGAAAAAAAGCAAAAAAATGACAAACACCCACTAAAACTTTCACAGACAGCTACGGAAGAGCAGACAAATGTGTCTCTGAATCGAGCCTATAGTTCCTGCCTGCTGTGTGAAATCCTCCCCAGTTCATACCAAAGATTCACCTTCCCCGGTCCCAAGCCTTACGCACAGGCCCTCATCCAATCAGCGCTTTATGCCGTACATACTAATGCATGGTCTAAAGCACTGTTTACACATGGCATAAGAAAGCGGGGTGGTCACATCTTTTATTTCCCTACAGTGCATGGCGTGCTCCCGTCCCCAGCCTATTTGAATGTTTGGCCATGGGAGCACGCCTCAGCTACAATGGATGTGGCCGGTGAGCATGGCGTGGGAGCCCCAGAAAAGGTAAGTGAACGCAGGAAGATCTGAGGGGGCTCACATAGCTGGGCATCCTGAATCTGGATGTTCGAAGGTTACTTAAAGTGGACCAACACCCAGGATTTTGACTATCCTGGGTTTTGGTCCATTTCGGTGGGGTGCCCTGCTGTGTGAAACCCCCCAGAAAGCCCCAAAAACTCACCTCTCCCTGCTCCCACGTGACCGCTGCAACCAATCCCCGCCGTCGGACAAACGAGAGGCAGCGCCGGACAAGCAGAGCGCGTCCGCCGCCGCCGCCTCCCGCGCGTCCCTCTTACAGGGAGCGCACCCGTGCCGGCCATTCACAAACCGCCAGCGCGCGAGCGCACCCTGCTAGAGGGACGCGCGGGAGGCGGCGCACGCGCATGCGCCGCTGGAACATGGAAAAGGTAGGATTGTGGGCTTCCTGGGGGGTGTCACCCCGCGGGACATCCCGATTTCGGATGCCCCGCGGGGAGGGATCTGATCGGCCCGGGAATCTTATAGATTCCCGAGCCGATCCCCCCTGGGTGTTGGTCCACTTTAAGGGGCCCGCCCTGGAGACCTGAATGTCGACTCGAAGTTGGACTGCGTCTTTGCAAATTTAAATGGACAGTTTGCCCTTGGCTTCATTTAGATTTATGTATATGATTATCCTGCTAATAACAAACACTTGTCAATGCGACCTGAAGCTCTAAACGAAGACAAGATTTAGAGAGACGCAGCAAAAAAAAAAAAATCTGTGCTGGAAGCTGGCGGGGTCCCATTATAGAAATGAAGACGGCGTCACACACCAATGCACTTATATTACATGCGGTCAGAGGGCAAGGGCAACCGTGGCGCCACCTGGCTCATCATAAAACACCGAATTTTACAAATCAGCATTAAGCAGCAGGGCAGAATAAGCAGTCATATAATATTGCCTCGACTGCACAAAAGTATCCGAACATAGAAGGTCATGAAAGATTCTGGTGATGTCGTAAAGGTCTAATGCGATCAGGGCTCTCTTTGTATTGGTAATGTCACTATGTTCTTACATTATCTATTGACTATGATACACGTTATGAATCAATTTGCTATGTTATTGACTGTATATTCTGATTCAGTTTTACACTTTGCGTCTCTGGAAGGATGTTCTATGCAGTACTTTGATTCTGACCAGAAACTTGTTATTGCCTGGACTGCATAGATATGCTTTGTTATCCTTAACCTTAACTTGAGATTCCTCAGTTATACTTATGTAACACTCCTCAGGACCGATCTGTTAACCACCTCATTGCCTTCACTGGGTAACTATCTCTCATACTTGGGCCCTTATTTAAGAAGGGATAGCGTCAGGTAGCGCCTGGTTAATGAGAGGTAGCGACTGGTCAACGCCGGACATGGCACGCAATTACACATTTATCAAGCAGAATCTGTTTAGCGACTGGGATAGCGCCATGTAGCGTCTGATTCATCATTTTCACAGCCTCAGCGAACAGCGCCAGCGTTCAGCCTTTCACAGCGCCAGGTATGACCTCTCGCTACCTGGTGCTCTCCCATACATTTCAATGGACAATCCTTTTCTTCTCTTTAAACTGTTTTTTTTTCCCCCAAAAAATCACAAATAATTATTTGACCTCTTCTGGCATTGAAAAAGCAGTTTTTTCATAATTTTTTCATTTTTTTAAATATTTCCTCAAAAATGACATTACAGGTCTGGCATTAAAGTGTTCATGCTACAATGTTATTCCATATGTTTTTGCTTTGTTACTAGTTGATAGATGCTGAAAAACAGACTTTAAACACACCGCCTCCTGCGCTCTGGGCTTCAAACAACTATTTTTTTTTTTCAGCGCCAGAGATTTTTGCAGCTGTTCTTTTCCTGAATATGGTGTGAGTAGGTCGCTATGAGCAGTCGCTAACATGCGCTCCCATACAGTGTTGTACTGGTCAAATAACAACTCCTCACAATGTATTCACCATTACTGAACAGCGACTATAAAGCAGCGACTCACGGCCGAGCACTGCGACTACTAGCGGGCGCTCTGAAAATGCTGCTACAGACGCTCATCTGTCGCTACCTGGCGCTAATGATGAATCAGCCTGCCCAGTATTTCTTTAACATGATATCCTATTTGATTAATCTTCACTCTTTCAATTGAGGTGGTCAACGATCCTGGAGACTGGATATACTATACAATGTGAATTTTCACTGTATCCTTTTTTCACTTATGGAATTCTGTATTGTTTTGTATATATATTGAAATATATTTTTAAGTGCAAACGAATCACTTTGTGTGGTGTGCATCAGTCCAACTTCCTCCTTGTAAAGGTCTATGTGTTACATAATGATTTTATTTACATTTGCAGAACAGAAATGCTGGCAGGGAAACACCATTCCCCTTATCTAGGTGTTACTGTCGACTCTTTACCCTTGTGTTGTCTTTACAATAATGTGATAATGTGGTAAGAGCAAGTTAATAAAGCTGGTCAAAAGGTCTAAAATGACTTTATGTGCCTATTAACACTCGACCCTTATTGGCAGGCAAAAATAACAAAACGCTATACTCACCTTGTGCCCCACACAGACCATCGCTTCTAGTCCAGACTCCAACTCTTACCTGATTGCTGGATCTATATCCCGTGCTGCCCAGCCGTGCTGCCCGATCTTGTGTTCTCATAGAAACATAGAAAAGGTGACGGCAGAAGGAGACCATACGGTCCATCTAGTCCTTATGTGTATACTGTATGTTCTCTGTATCTTATGTGTATACTCTATGTTCTCTGTATCTTATGTGTATACTGTATGTTCTCTGTATCTTATGTGTATACTCTATGTTCTCTGTATCTTATGTGTATACTCTATGTTCTCTGTATCTTATGTGTATACTGTATGTTCTCTGTATCTTATGTGTATACTGTATGTTCTCTGTATCTTATGTTTATACTGTATGTTCTCTGTATCTTATGTGTATACTGTATGTACTCTTTATCTTAGGATAGATGTGTGCTTATTCCAGGCATTTTTAAATTCAGTGACTGTTGATTTTTCAACTACCTCTGCTGGAAGTTTGTTCCAAGCATCTACTACTCTTTCTGTAAAATAATATTTTCTAACATTGCTCCTGATCTTCCCCCCGACTAGCTTCAGGTTGGGTCCCTTGTTCTATCATTAAGTTTCTTCTTAAAAACACTTCCCTCCTGAACCTTATTCAATCCTTTCACATATTTAAAGGTCTCAATCATGTCCCCCCTCTCCCTTCTTTCCTCCAGACTGTACAAATTAAGTTCTTTAAGTCTCTCCTGATAAGTTTTAAGTTTAAGTACTTTCACCATTTTCGTTGCTCGCCTTTGGACCCGTTCTATTTGAATAATGTATTTTTGCAGGGGAGGTCTCCAGAACTGCACACAGTATTCTAGCTGTGGCCTCACCAGGGCTCTATACAGCGGCATCACAACCTCCCTCTTCCTACTGGTGATGCCTCGAGCTATGCAGCCGAGCATCCTGCTTGCTTTTCCCACTGCCTGGCTACACTGTCCACTCATCTTGCAGCTATCAGTAATCAGTACCCCTAAATCTCTCTCCTCTGAGGTCCTGGCTAACACAGTACTGCCCATACAAACAGTACTAATTTTGTTCTGATGTAATGACGCAACCAGCGCTTCTAAGTTCCACTGCCAACCTTCACTGCATGTTAAAAATGAACAAATATGGCATGCAGCACCAAGACATTGGGAGAACAGAATATCGCACATAGCAAAACGGTGCTTCATATATGGTGGCACTGCGATCATATTAAGCCCATCTGGAAATATGTAATCTTAATATTGAAAGCTTTGTTGGGGGCAAGTTTTAATTTAGACGCACAAGAGGCACTTCTTCAAGGAAAAGAGGTATTTAGTAAAACACCTAGTAAAAAAGCGGCCTTTGTTTTGATGTGGGCAACAAAGAAAGCAATTCTTAAAAATTGGGGTAGGACATCTGCCCCCAACATCAGATCATGGAGGAGGACTGTTCTCAATTATTGAGAGGGAGTCTGCTCTAGTAAGGAATAGAGAATATCAGATAGCTTTAAGTAGGATATGTGATGTCATAAAAGAAGGATAAGCTCTTGAATTGTAAAGGGAAAGATAGTTGGTAAAGTGACTATGGAAATAGGAGAGGGTGGTTGAGGAGGGGGTTCAGGGAGGAGGGTGGTGGATTGTTAAGCTCATAAATATTAAAAATACTTATGATACCCCAATGAAGACATGGCTATATAACAAACCCCCCCCCCCCCCTCTTTGGGGAGGTTATGGTAAACAGTTGAGTATCAAGTCGACAAAATGAATGCAAACATAAGTTACATGAGCTGAGGGGTAAAAAAAAAAAAATATATATTATATCGGACATAGGCACAGTTAATCTGGAATAAAGGGTGATGCCCCCCCCCCCCCGCCATCAGTCATTGTAGAGGTGGCACGGCCCACTTCATTCACTGCAATTGGAATGGGCATGTGAAGACTATGGGGTCGATTCCAAGCCAGGTGAGAAGACTCACTTCTGTTTTAGAACTTTCATTGTCTGCTTTGGCGCTGATTCAACACCGGGATGTAGATTTTAAACTGGTGTTGAATAAGCCCCAAGGTATACAAAGAAAGGGTAAGGCAGTTTTCTCTCCTAAAAAAAAGGAGTGAGAATTCTGGCTCTGAAACAACCTCATTGTGGCCAACTGCTATTCTCTTACTGGCTGTCAAAAATCGAATTTTCCTCCAGATTGTCACACCAATATTGGCACATTCATCTAAGCTCAATAACTCCAAATGTTAACAAACGCACTACAAAGTTTGCCACATTTTGATCACAAGAGTGGTTTCATATAAATTTAAGCGGAACAAAACCCAAGCGGGGCAGCCCCACTGTGTGAAACCCCGCTAGGCAAAACTCACCTTTTCCCACATCGCCCTAGTCAATGTAAATGATGAAGAGCAGGCCCACTGCCTTCCCCGCTCCTCCGATTCTCGGCTCTTGGGGAGCGCTGCTGCTGCTGGGACTCTGCCGGTTCACGTTTATGCCAGATATATGTCGGCGGCAGGAGAAAGGTCTGCACTGAAAGGACTGTCATGAGCCGCATACATAACTGAAGCACGGAGGCTGACAACAGGACAGCTTGAATGCGGGCGCCATTGCACAGGATCATAATGCGCAGCTAAGTACTTACTTCATAGTTGCAGTTCAAATGGCATGTTTATATATGTGAGTGTAGTGGCCCGCACTGAATGCTGCAACAGCTGCTTCACAGCTGAGGGTTTGTCACAGCTTCACCACAGTGCTTGAGGTACATGTGCCATGCAATTGTAAGTATTGTCTCAAGTTTGCCCCTAGTGGTCACATAATTGTCATTACATGTTAGGCCTACGCCACATATTGTAAAGTGTTTATTTGCTCTTCTACCTGTCATTTAAGCTGATGCAGAATGAAGTCTATGACTCCTCTGTCACCTGACCATGCCAACCAATGGCAGGGCAGAGGGAGCCAGTTTCCTCCAGCCAGCCCCTGTTGGTCTAGAGGGGGAAAACCCTGGGGGAGAGAGCAGCTCCAGCCTCTGAGCTGGCTGCATGTGTGTCCCAGCTTTCTCCAGAAAACCTACTTCAGGCTTAGGCCTATGCCAGCCTTATTCTCCTACTCATCTCCACCTGTAACCAGTCACCCAAGGATGTTCACAGGACAGTTCTACCGCAGTAGGATAACTTTATTGTGTAAGAAGCCTACTGTCCGGATCGTCTGGAATTGGAGGGTCACCCGCCAGCGACCAAAACTAGTCTAGCTCTCATGCTAGTAGTCCACGCGCCTCTATGCGGTCTCCGTGTACGAGAGCAGCTTCATGTTCAGTAATTCTCAAGTTAAGTAACTCAAGTCGTCTCTACCTGTGCCCTTGCGGTGGGAATCTCGATCTACAGGATCAGGTCTGTAAACTCTTCTAAAATCTTCTAACGTCATCCCCAGCTAGTATTACTATTCCCAACACCTTTACAGGCCTAAGGCTTCAGCATAGACTCTCTCACTCTGCATCAGTAACCACTAAAGTCCAGTTTAAAGTTACTAAAGTTACCCTGGTTGCATCCAGAGGAAAGGACATTTACTTTGACACTTGTTCCAGCAATAAAAGCAAACGTTGTTTATCCGAACCCTGGCATTGCTTTCTTCAGTGGGTGCCTTGACTAGGATACAGCGGGAACTGCAATGGTTAACTAGCCCTGGGGTCAAGACTACCAGCCACCAAACCCTCGAGCCATACACCGTGACAAGTGTACTCCATAGGCTATCCCCAGGGGGTTACTCCATGAGCGGTGGACTGTTATACTACGGTGTCATGTTATGGCTGACTCATAAGCTACTAACCGGCTGACATTCATGCTCAGTAACACAGAGCTGGGCTGGTAATAATTGATGGGAGAGGGGATCCCCTATGCTTACAGGCCTGCAACGGTGGACTTTATTAAGAGGTTAACCCCTGAAGTACTCCATCACTCAGTGGCAGCCATTGGGGCGATAAGCAAATGTTTGTGAGCCCAATCAAGATGCTTCTTTGAACCGAATCAGTAGCCATTACAGATGTTGAACACCTATATATTTAAACGGACACTGACAGCGCCGGGATCAACTTTCAATTTACACTCCTTAAGGAGGTGTTCCATTCATATCCCTATTTTTTTGGAGTCTGAGAGGAGGAGGAGTGTGGCTGATGAGGCTGCATGCATTGGGGGCCCCCGTTTTTTATAATCACTTTGTATGTGTGTTTTTATTGATGTGTGTACCTTTATTAGTGCCATATTTTTCTACAACTAATAAATTATGTTTTGTAATGGCTATGTAGCGTCATGATTTTGTTGTGCCTGTTCCAGCATTTAACCAAGTTTAAGTGTTTTTTGTAGTTGTGGTGGGCTACCGCACACAGCCATTCCTATAGGCTGGGGGTGGGTGCGTCATGTCTGGGGATGCAGACGCTTTTGCTCCCAATTACCAATTGCAAAGCAGTTTGCCAAACATTAATATGCATGCCAAGCGGCTATGATCAAACAAGAGCCTGTGCATGCGCTGTAGGACCTGAGAAAAGTGAGTTTGTACTGGGTCATCTTTGGGTTTTCACACAGTGGGACATCCCAAATCAAGGGCAAGGAACAAAACCCTCAAAATGCTGGATTTTGTTCCACTGTAATGACACAACTGGTGTTTATAAGTTCCATCGCCAACCTTCACCACATGTTATAAATGAGCACATATGGCATGCAGCACCAAGAAGTTGGGGGAACAAAGTAGCGCACATAGGCACAGTTAAATCTAGAATAAGGGCCCACTTAAACAGGCACTGACACAGGCTGGGCAATAGGGAACCCCCCCTAGGGTGCTAATGCAAGCTGATTATTTAGGGGACAAACATTCTGGGACTTTCACTTTCGCTTCCTCTTGCATTTAGGCATTACAGAATGAACGTTCGGCAAGGCCCAGTGAAAAGTTATGGCCTCCCCGGTGACTGTCTTCACCTTGTCTGCAGCTCTCATCTCTCAGGCATGCAACTTCAATGGTGCACCCCAGAGGATTGTGGGATACATGAACCTCCCGGGTACAGGGAAGCACGATCCTTGGAAGCCGGTGGGCAGGTAAGGTGAGTAGGTCATTGATAAGCATGCAGCGGTTTGAATGCTTATCGGTGACCTTTTTTATTTTACATTTTAGAAAGTTATAAAAAAGAAACACTTTGGGACTGCATGAATTATATCAGACCAACACAACAAACAGTGCTCATATGCATCCCTGTATTTTTCGCCCTATAAGACGCACTTATTTTCCCCCAAAAGTGGGGGTGGGGGGAATATCAGTGCGTCTTATCGAATGTAAAAATAAAAAAATTAAACTCATCCGTTACCGGTGCTCCCGCGTTGTCACACTGTGGGAGGCCAGAAGAAGACAGAGGAGCAGTCCACTCGGTGCAGGCCACACCCACCCGCTGCCCTGACCTAGGTGTTTGCCCATGCCCAGTAAGAGGCAGATGGAGGAGCGGCGGGCGCTGTCTCTGTCCCTGCCGCTGCTGTCGCTGGCGGAAAAGACAGCGATAGCAGCGGCGGGGACTGAGCCCGCCACTGCTTCTTACTGGCCGGCTCAGTGAATTGGGTGGGCGTGGTCTGCGCCGACGCGGTGCAGGCCACACCCACCCAATTCACGGAGTCGGCTGCTCAGCTGTGTCAGCAGAGAGGTGAGTTTTACTTTTTTTTTCTTTTTACTTATAGGGGGAATGCCACATGCCTATGATAATGGGGGGAGGGGGAATGCCACACTGCCTATGGGAATGGGGGGGCACACTGCCTATATGGGGAATGGGAGGGGGGAATGCCATGCTGCCTATATGGGGAATGGGAGGGGGGGATGCCACACTGCCTATATGGGGAATGGGATAGGGGATGCCACACTGCCTATATGGGGAATGGGATAGGGGATGCCACACTGCATATATGGGGAATGAGAGAGGGGAATGCCACACTGCCTATATGGAGAATGGGAGGGGGGGAATGCCACACTGCCTATATGGGGAATGGGAGGGGGGATGCCACACTGCCTATATGGGGAATAGGAGGAGGGGGAATGCCACACTGCCTATATGGGGAATGGGAGGGGGGATGCCACACTGCCTATATGGGGAATGGGAAGGGGGAATGCCACACTGCCTATATGGGGAATGGGATGGGGGGGATGCCACACTTCCTATATGGGGAAATGCGGTCTATGGGAATAGGAGGGGGAATGCCACACTGCCTATATGGGGAATGGGGGAAAATGCCACACTGCCTATATGGGGAATGGGATGGGGGGGATGCCACATTGCCTATATGGGGAATGGGATTGGGGGCATGCCACACTGCTTATATGGGGAAATGCGGCCTATGGGAATAGGAGGGGGAATGCCACACTGCCTATATGGGGAATGGGATTGGGGGCATGCCACACTGCTTATATGGGGAAATGCGGCCTATGGGAATAGGAGGGGGAATGCCACACTGCCTATATGGGGAATGGGAGGGGGGGGGATGCTACACTGCCTATATGGGGAATGGGAGGGGGGATGCCACACTGCCTATATGGGGAATGGGATGGGGGATGCCACACTGCCTATATGGGGAATGGGATGGGGGGGATGCCACACTTCCTATATGGGGAAATGCGGTCTATGGGAATAGGAGGGGGAATGCCACACTGCCTATATGGGGAATGGGGGAAAATGCCACACTGCCTATATGGGGAATGGGATGGGGGGGATGCCACATTGCCTATATGGGGAATGGGATTGGGGGCATGCCACACTGCTTATATGGGGAAATGCGGCCTATGGGAATAGGAGGGGGAATGCCACACTGCCTATATGGGGAATGGGATTGGGGGCATGCCACACTGCTTATATGGGGAAATGCGGCCTATGGGAATAGGAGGGGGAATGCCACACTGCCTATATGGGGAATGGGATTGGGGGCATGCCACACTGCTTATATGGGGAAATGCGGCCTATGGGAATAGGAGGGGGTATGCCACACTGCCTATATGGGGAATGGGATGGGGGAATGCCACACTGCCTATATGGGGAATAGGATGGGGGCATGCCACACTGCCTATGGAATGGGGGCATCCAACATGGCTTATGAGAGGGCATGCCACACTGCCTGTGGGAATGGGAGGGGAAAATGCCACACTGCCATGGTGTGTTTTTGGTTTGAAATATTTTTTTTTCTTATTTTCCTCCTCCAAATCCTAGGTGCGAAAAATACGGTAGTTTGCGGCACGTAAAAAATCATTTACCTTTTTCTAACGCCTACTTGGATACATTTTATAAACAAGATGGCCGCTCATGGGCTTGCAGGCGACCCATCTGGGCTTCCTCTTACTGTGCATTTCAGTTATGTCAGTTGGGAGAGGAAGCTCTAAAATGGCTTCTTCCTTTCTTTTCCAACTGTGCGAGGCTGTTGGTCCGGTTTAAGTAGCATGCAAGTTTGGCATAGGCTATCTGACTCTTTCGGTTTCCTGGACAGTAGTCATCCAGCATATACATGTTGAGCAATCACAGTAACTGGCTCCTGTGTAGTGATGATGCTCTGTCTGATGTTTAATGTTTGTGTCCAATCAAAGTGCCGAAATGCTACTGATTGGAGAGAGTAATGGCAGCCTCCTGGTACCCCCTGACCTGGCGGGCTCACCCCCCGATGGAGCATGCTTACCAGCCTGTGGCACGGAGCTGTACCAACAGCAGCGCGTACAGTGTAACAATGTTGTATTTTAATTAGCTTTTCTGTTTGCATTCCGTTAATTAGCATTGTAACTTTTCTGCTCAGCACAGTGTGGCCCCAACGCGGGGATAAAAGGAGATAAAATGAAGGTGATTGAGATTCGTCAGAATTATAAAATCATAATTGCAGAAGATGGCCCCACTTACGGTAGCTCAGGGACGACAAGTTTAAATAAGTAATTAAAGCAAAGCCTTTTCTTCTCTGTTTTTGCTTCTTGCTTACAGCTTCTATAATGCACCAACTCTGATGCTGCACAATTCTGTGCTGCGTCCTTATCTACCACGGGGAGGCCGATTCAGTAATAGCGCCAGGTAGCGACAGATGAGCGCCAGTAGCGTGATTTTCACAGCGCCCGCTAGTATTCGCTGTGCTTGGCCGTTGTTCGGTTGTTGACAGCGACTCAGTCGGTGTGCGGTAATGTTGAATACGGGGTTAGGAGTCGCTGTTTGACAGGTTCCGCGCTGTATGGGAGCGCCTGACAGCGAATGGTCATAGCGAACGGCTCCCAGCATATTCATTAACAAGTCACGCTCAAAAAATTCTTACGCTGTGAAAAGCTTGTTTAAACCCCAGAGCGCTGGCGGCGATGGCTTAAAAGTAGTTTTTAACCCCCAAACATCCATATTTTTTGATTAAAAAATTAAACAAGTTTTTCTAAACATTTTGTAATATGAATACATTAATATCAGACCTATAATATCAATTCTGCACAAATTTTTTTTTGTAATTTTTTTACCTTAAAAAAAATATCTAACATTGCAGAAGTGGTCACAGAATTTTTGACATTTAAAAAAAAAAAAAAAACATTAATAACAATTAAATATGAAGATTTAAAGATTGCTCCATTGAAATGCATTGGAGAGCGCCAGGTAGCGAGAGGTCATACCTGGCGCTGTGATGGGATTAGTAGCGGCGCTGTTCGTTGCAGTCCGCTACATGATGAATCCCGCGCTAGCTGACGCTCTCGCCGGCGCTAGCCTCATTTAGAGTGATAAATGCGTGATTGTGTCCGCCGCCTGGCGTTCTGGAGTCGGTAGCCGTCGATAGCTGGCGATACCTGGCGCTAGTGAGACACTACCTGGCGCTATCCCTTGATAAATAAGGCCCAAAGTCTATTATCCTGTTTCCAAGAGCTTGCAATCTAATAGGGAACCAAGGCATTGTACTAAAGGCACAGAGCAAGTTTTATATGGTACGGGGAAGTCCTTTGGCATTTTTGAATGTGTATATTTTTGTGTGGCAAAATGCAGACAGTATTTTTCTGTTATGTTAGCAGATTTTTGTTTTATGTAAGCAGTTTTCAGTACCTGCAATCTGTTGCTATTGACAACTGTACAAAATGATCTACAAGAAAAGAGAATTGAGTCCTGTACACACAGAGCACTGCTGTTGGACGAGATCGAAGGAGCTTCCTCACCTCAGCAGCAGTGTGTTGTGTGTGCAGGGCTCACTTCTTTGTTTCTGTAAGTGGTTTTCGTATAGACTAGGGCCCTTATTTATGAAGGAATAGCGACAGGTAGCGACTGGTGAGCGGCCGGTAATG
The DNA here is from genome assembly GCA_027917425.1 of Gastrophryne carolinensis. NCBI lineage: Eukaryota > Metazoa > Chordata > Amphibia > Anura > Microhylidae > Gastrophryne > Gastrophryne carolinensis. The sequence continues at coordinate 191,265,354 of CM051241.1, forward strand.
ACGGGCCCCGCCACGAGAACGCCGGCTCCCCACCACAATCACACATTTATCAAGCCGATCCCACAGCGCCAGCGTCCGACTTTGAACAGTGACAGGTATGACCTCTCGCTACCTGGCGCACTCCAATGCATTTCAAATTTAAATATTAATAATTAATTGTTTTTTTTTTGTTTTGTTTTTTTTTTAAATGTGAAAAATTCAGTGACCACTTCTGCCATTATAGATATTTTTTTAAGGGAAAAAAAAGAAAAAAAAATTGTACAGAATTGATATTACAGGTCTGATATTAATGTATTCATATTACTAAATTATTTAAAAAACTTGTTTTTTTTGGTTTCCAAAAATATGGTGGTTTGGGGGTTAAAAAACTACTTTTAACCCATCGCCTCCAGCGCTCTGGGGTTTAAACATGCATTTTACAGCGCAAGGCTTTTTTTGAGCGTGATTTTTTAATGAATATGGTGGGAGCCGGTTGCTAGGGCCAGTCGCTATCATAGGCTCCCATAGCGCGGAACCTGTCAAATAGCGACTCCTCACCCAATATTCAACATTACGGCAAACCGACTGAGTCGCTATCAACTACAGAACAACGGCCAAGCACAGCGACTGCTAGCGGGCGCTCTGAAAATGCCGCTACAGTCGCTCAACTGTCGCTACCTGCCGCTATTAATGAATCGGCCTCTTGGAGTACAGTTGCCAATAGCAAGAGAGAGATTGCAGATAGGGAAAACTGCTTTCATAAAACACACATTTGCTAAAATATACCGCATTTTTTGCCATGTAAGACGCACTTATCTTTTCCCAAAAGTGGGGGGAAAATGTCTGTGCTTCTTATTGGGAGAATGTGTGAAAAAAAAAAAAAGAAAAAAGGCAACTCACCTTCCGCTCGCGATGTCCCTGCCGTCCTCGCTGTATCTGCTGCCTTCTCAGCGGCACCTGCACACACAGACATCCGCTTCGTACAGCAGGTGGGAGTGGCCGATGCTCGAGTGCCGGCCATGCCCACCGCTGAATGAAGCCGGGTGTCAGCGTGTGTAGGCGCTTCGGAGAAGGATACAGCTGCCTCAGCCGCTTCTCCATGGCGCCAGCACACACAGAGCGAACACCGGGTTCGGTATAGCCATTGGCGTGGCCGATGCTCGAGCCTATATGGGGATGGGAGGGGGGATGAATGCCACACTGCCTATATGGGGAATGGAGGGGGGATGAATGCCACACTGCCTATATGGGGAATGGGAAGGGGGATGAATGCCACACTGCCTATATGGGGAATGGGAAGGGGTATGAATGCCACACTGCCTATATGGGGAATGGGAAGGGGTATGAATGCCACACTGCCTATATGGGGAATGGGAAGGGGGATGAATGCCACACTGCCTATATGGGGAATGGGAAGGGGGATGAATGCCACACTGCCTATATGGGGAATGGGAAGGGGGATGAATGCCACACTGCCTATATGGGGAATGGGAAGGGGGATGAATGCCACACTGCCTATATGGGGAATGGGAAGGGGTATGAATGCCACACTGCCTATATGGGGAATGGGAAGGGGTATGAATGCCACACTGCCTATATGGGGAATGGGAAGGGGGATGAATGCCACACTGCCTATATGGGGAATGGGAAGGGGGATGAATGCCACACTGCCTATATGGGGAATGGGAAGGGGTATGAATGCCACACTGCCTATATGGGGAATGGAGGGGGGATGAATGCCACACTGCCTATATGGGGAATGGAGGGGGGATGAATGCCACACTGCCTATATGGGGAATGGAGGGGGGATGAATGCCACACTGCCTATATGGGGAATGGGAAGGGGGATGAATGCCACACTGCCTATATGGGGAATGGGAAGGGGGATGAATGCCACACTGCCTATATGGGAAATGGGAAGGGGGATGAATGCCACACTGCCTATATGGGAAATGGGAAGGGGGATGAATGCCACACTGCCTATATGGGGAATGGGAAGGGGGATGAATGCCACACTGCCTATATGGGGAATGGGAAGGGGGATGAATGCCACACTGCCTATATGGGGAATGGTAAGGGGGATGAATGCCACACTGCCTATATGGGAAATGGGAAGGGGGATGAATGCCACACTGCCTATATGGGAAATGGGAAGGGGGATGAATGCCACACTGCCTATATGGGGAATGGGAAGGGGGATGAATGCCACACTGCCTATATGGGAAATGGGAAGGGGGATGAATGCCACACTGCCTATATGGGGAATGGGAAGGGGGATGAATGCCACACTGCCTATATGGGAAATGGGAAGGGGGATGAATGCCACACTGCCTATATGGGAAATGGGAAGGGGGATGAATGCCACACTGCCTATATGGGGAATGGGAAGGGGGATGAATGCCACACTGCCTATATGGGGAATGGGAAGGGGGATGAATGCCACACTGCCTATATGTGGATGGGAGGGGGGATGCCACACTGCCTATATGAGGAATGGGAAGGGGGATGAATGCCACACTGCCTATATGGGGATGGGAGGGGGGATGCCACACTGCCTATATGGGGAATGGGAAATGAATGCCACACTGCCTATATGGGGAATGGGAGGGGGAATGCCACACTGCCTATATGGGGAATGGGAAATGAATGCCACACTGCCTATATGGGGAATGGGAAATGAATGCCACACTGCCTATATGGGGAATGGAGGGGGGATGAATGCCACACTGCCTATATGGAGAATGGTGTCAGACTACCGGGTGTGAACCCTGATTGCAAAGACTACGAACCAGCTCACCTCTCGACCGGAAAGCCTGTAAGGACCAACCTGTTTTTCATTAGAGCCTCTAAAGTTGAGGATAGGCTGGGATGCAGGGAGGCCCCAGGTCAGGCAACCTAGGAGTGGGTTTTGCCAAGTTCTGGGCAGACAGACCAGGTTCTTAGGAGACAGACCAGAGCGGGACTGGAAACGTGGAACAAGCAGAAGTCGTAGCTGGCAGAACAGGATCAAAGTTGTAAACAGGCTGAGGTCGTCAAGAGAGCAGGAGCGTAATTAGGATCAAACCGGGTTGGTACACAGGAATGGCAATGGAGCTCAGGGCTTGGCAGTATTTAAAGGCCCTCTGCGCATGCGCAAAAGCGAGCGCATTTTTGTGTGTTTGCAATGCGCATGCACGCACATAATCGCACATGTGCATAAATCCATTGAATCATACAGCTCACAAATGTGAGCGCATAATTGCGCGCTTCCTGGCCCTACTATGTCTAGTGCAAAAATGCGGGCGCATGCGAAACCTTGCCGCCCTCTGCTGGGAAACAAGAGGAACAGTCCTGGTTCTATGACAAATGGGAGGCGGGATGCCACACTGCCTATATGGGGAATTGGAGGGGGATGAATGCCACCCTGCCTATATGGGGAATGGGAGGAGGATGAATGCCACACTGCCTATACGGGGAATTGAGGTTGTCGCGGCTCAGCAAGAATTGGGCTGGAGAACAGAGAGTAGGGTCTATGTTGAGAGAAGAGGTCCCTGGTGGGAAGAAACCCAGGGGGGTCCTGGTGTGGATGTGACAGATGAGTAGCCCCTACGGAGTGAGTGGATTGATTGGGACTGTGTGTGAAGCAGTGCCTAGACTCTGGGAAGGTGTGACAGCCCCTGTCTGAAGGCACCTAGCCCCGTAGGAATAGTGAGCCCTCGCTGTGACTGACTGACTATAATGAGTATTGCTCAACACTGACTGGCTGATTTTAGGAATGCCCCTCACTGTCTGTGTAATTGAGGTATGCTGCACACTGACTGGCTGTAATGAGAGAACCCCCTCACTGTCTGTAATTGAGGGATGCCCCTCAATGGCTGTATCGAGGGATACCCCTCACTGTCTGTAATTGAGGGATGCTGCACATTGGCTGTAATGAGGGATGCCCCTCACTGGTTGAACACTAACTAGCTGTAATGAGGATTGCTGCACACTGACTGTCTGTAATGAGGGATGTTGCACACTGACTGGCTGTAATGAGGGATGCTGCACACTGACTGGCTGTAATGAGGCATACTGCACACTGACTGTCTGTAATGAGGGATGCTGCACATTGACTGGCTGTAATGAGGCATGCCAATCACTTGCTGTAATTAATGTGATGCCCCTCACAGGCTGTAAAAAGGGATGCTGCACACTGGCTGGCTGTAATGAGGGATGCCTCTCATTGGCTTTAATGAGGGATGCCCCTAACTGGCTGAAATAGAGGGATGATGCTCATTGTCTGTAATGGGGTGTTTACTCCGTTGAATCGCTTGGGAAGATGTTTTACAGTATTAGAGAACCAAAGCGAGGATCCGCACTCCTTAAAAGTCTTGAAGTTTATTCACACTGTGAGTGGGTCCTTAGTCATAGATCATCTATGACTAAGGACCCACTCACAGTGTCCGAAACGCGTTAGAACACGTGGCTTGCTTTGTCTTGCCGGGGTTCTTCACTGGTTTTATGTTGCTTTTTTCTATGGAGATTCTGGTTTTACTTATTGTGTGAATAAACTTCAAGACTTTTAAGGAGTGCGGATCCTCGCTTTGGTTCTCTAATTCACGTGGGGCAGGGACGGCCCCTGATCTCGCACCCAGCAGCCAGAGGGCGTTTGGTCCCCATTTTTTATGTTTTACAGTATCCCTGGGGTGCCAAACGTCAGGGCACCCCAAAAAGACATAGTTCACAGAGAGGGAGATCACCAGCCCTAGAGTCCTATAGAGTCCCTTTCATGAGCTGAATTGAGCTGCACCCCAACTATCATCAGGGTGTCAGTCTGACCTTTCACAATTGCTCCATTACATAACAGAACACACACAGGCCAAGTAGTCTCAGATGAAGCGCTGATTCAACATTGACTGGTTTCATCTCCTGCTCGGTATCCATCGCTCTTCATTATCCATCATGTAAGAGAGCGACATAAATTGACTCATCTATAAATCTCTGTCAATTCAATCAGCGCCCATCTCCCACCATCCAGACATGCAGCCGCGTCAGGGGTAAAGTTGCTGAATTGAGCCACGTCAGAAACAATTGTCCATCTAGGAATCAGATTCATTAGGGTTGATTCAGAGAGACATAAAATTAATTGCGTTTTTGTGTCGATCTGTTTTTTTTTTGTTTTTTTTCCCCCTTGCGTATGAGTGTACGAGTGATTCTAAGCATGCATCGCAAGCCTTCAGTAAAGTGTTCGTCCTTTCGTACGCCAACGTTTTTCATTTAGGTTACTTAGGAAACAATGTAGGCTTCCGTTTTTTGTCTTTTTCCACCGTCTCCTGGAACGAATGACTTAAGTTTCCCGTTAGATTCTGATTTCCTTTTTCTATAAATAAACGTCCAGACGGAAATCTTTCCGACCTTACGCCTGCGCACAACAAAATTAACTCATTCATGTGCTCGTCTCAATATTTTTATCACTCACTTCTGCTACAATGCTTGCCTCACACATTGAGGTCTGTATATTTTTTATGTTGCGCCCTTAATGCTTACCTCAATTCCATCGCGGTCTGTATATTCTTCATGTTGTGCCCTTAATGCTTACCTCAATTCCCTCGTGGTCTGTATATTCTTCATTTAGCGCACCTAATGCTTACCTCAATTCCATTGCGGTGTCTAGATTCTTCATTTAGCGCACCTAATGCTTACCTCAATTCCCTCGCGGTTTCTAGATTTTTCATTTAGTGCACCTAATGCTTACCTCAATTCCATCGTGGTTTATAGATACTTCATTTAGCGCACCTAATGCTTACCTCAATTCCATCACGGTTTCTAGATTCTTCATTTAGCGCACCTAATGCTTACCGCAATCCCCTCGCGGTTTCTAGATTCTTCATTTAGCGCACCTAATGCTTACCTCAATTCCATCATGGTTTCTAGATTCTTCATTTAGCGCACCTAATGCTTACCTCAATTCCATTGCGGTTTCTAGATTCTTCATTTAGCGCACCTAATGCTTACCTCAATTCCATTGCGGTTTCTAGATTCTTCATTTAGCGCACCTAATGCTTACCTCAATTCCATCATGGTTTCTAGATTCTTCATTTAGCGCACCTAATGCTTACCTCAATTCCATCATGGTTTCTAGATTCTTCATTTAGCGCACCTAATGCTTACCTCAATTCCATCATGGCTTCTAGATTCTTCATTTAGCGCACCTAATGCTTACCTCAATTCCATCATGGTTTCTAGATTCTTCGTTTAGCGCACCTAATGCTTACCTCAATTCCATCATGGTTTCTAGATTCTTCATTTAGCGCACCTAATGCTTACCTCAATTCCATCATGGTTTCTAGATTCTTCATTTAGCACACCTAATGCTTACCTCAATTCCATTGCGGTTTCTAGATTCTTCATTTAGCACACCTAATGCTTACCTCAATTCCATTTGCCTTTTTTTTTTGTTTCTTGATTTTTTTTTAACTTGGCAACATTTTAAAAAAATTTTGGTAAAAATGTACAAAAATTTTTTGAAAACAAATAAAAACTCTAAAACTATATACAAAGGCATGGCAGGCCCCAGATAATTAATCTTCATCTGTGGTCCCCAACGAATCTCACAGCTCCTGCATATTGCCCACCAGCCGAAACACCGTCGCAGTGAGTTGTGCTAATCTCGCATGTGCGGTGTCTGTAAAAAAAAGAGAAGAAAATTATTGTTCTGCAAATACATGTTTAACAGCTGTGGATGGAATGATTATTAGGTTGAAATCTAACTCATGAGGCGATATGTCATTATGCTAAGGATTTTTTTTAAGGAAGAGGCCATATGTCATTATTCTAAGGAATTTCTTAAAGGAAGAGGCCATATGTCATTATGCTCATGACACTGACAATGGATTTAGGTTGATTGGTGATGACTATTTACATTACAACTTACTTCGGTGGGGGGCAACCTCTGCTTCGGGGACCACCCTATGATCTGGGACCTGCCACTGCTGTGAATGTGAGGCTGTAGAGACATTTAAAATAGGCTCACTTCTAATGTCTGATTCAACAGTAAGCAAATGACACTTAGAATGTGTGTGTGACATCACCCACCTTCTCCATGTTCCTCCTGGGCATGATCTGCTGCAGTCTCTGCTCCAGATCCTTCACCTTCTACATATTCATCTAGAAAAAGAGATTAAGGGAATCAGCTTTTGTTTAAATAGCATGTATGTGTGTGGGGTTACATTCAGAGTCACATACCGGATGCTAATGGCTGAGTCCTTTCGTACGACTGCCTGCCCATGCCGTGACGCCCCTCCTCTGTGGATAGGGCCAGGGGCTGCTCTGACGCTGATACAGAGGAGGGGTAGGAACTTGGCCCTGGAGATCCACCACCTTCACTTGGTGGTGCAGATTCATGCTGCACTGGCCGGACTGCGCTCCTCCGGGTGGGTCGAATGCGATACTCCATTTGCGACACTAGAAAAGAAAAGCATTTCTAAATAAAGGCCTACCTTCTGTATTTGCTACATCTAGCATGCAATCGCTATGTACTTACTCGGTAAATGGTTCGCAAAAAATCGCCGCACCCGGGGCATGTGCAGTCGCTTTAGGTCCGACCAGTGCTGCATGATCTGCGTATAAGTGAAGGTGGTGTACTGGTGGATCCTGGCCATGATCTCTAGGGCCAGATTCCTCTTCTCATAGGCGTTGGGCAGGTAGTCGTACCTGCACTCAAGCATAGTTTAAAAAACACAAAAAACTAAATAGTTGTTAGATCAAACTGAATACAAATATCATTCACAATTATATTAGTTGCCTAAATGACATCCCACAACACATTTCTAGCCTTAACCTATCCTTCTAGATGCAAGTGAGTTGGTTCGCACTTTTAAAAACAACCGTTTCTTCCTGCGCTTCCTTAAGGCCTATGCATGCATTTAGATGTCAAATCAACGTCCTTACAATACACTTACGAGCATAATGAGCTCTTGTTGTTGGCGGGTGAAGATCGAGGGAGCCATTTTTCTTCTTGTCCGCAGATGATAGGTAATGTCCCAGCAGTTTCCGGGTTCCGCACGGCCGGGTCATACCCAGTCGTTTGTATTTAAAGGGTAATGGACACACAGCTCATTCTCTTTGAGATTGTCATCATGGCACCCAAAAAAGCTAGCGCAAAGCAACCAGCAGCAAAGGAGGCCAAGACAAAAAGGCCAGAGCGGCCTGAGGACACTTCATCCTCCAGACCGAGCAATCGGTCGCACAAATCTACTCCAAAGGTGCCTGAAACGCGGAGCAAAAGTGGCCACCACAAGGCTACATTGGCCACAGGCACATCAAAAACATCAAGCACCCGCAAGGAAGGATCCTCCAAGAAGAAGGCTCCCTGCGCAAACACATCCAAACAGCAAGGTAGCACAACGTCCAAGGAGAAAAGTAAGCAGAGGGCAAGAAGCCCGAGCCCCCAAAGAACGCCCTTTCCTGCTCCCCGTGCAACCACATCCAAAGAGAAAGGCAGCACAAGTTCAAAGGGGAAAAGTAAGCAGAGGGCGAGAAGCCCCAGCCCACCAAGCACACCCTCTCCTGCTCGGCCACATTTGCCACCGGCACACGTGGAAACCAGCGAGACCTATGTCATATCCACGCCTGCTAGTTCTGTGGCCACCCAGCCAATGACCCCCAGTCCTAATGCCAGCCCATTCTTTTTCCAGCGACGTGACGGCCTATTCTTCACCACATACCCAGCCAAGAATGTCCCCTGAATTGCCACCAACCAGAGAAGAGGCAGAAGAACAAACATTAGGCTGAACCTTGCGGCGAGGCCAGTTGAGCGGCCGGTTTGGGGAGGCACAAAACCTAGCCTTGGCAAGTGGCCTTACACTGCATTTTGATGTGCTATTTGGACGCAATTCCAAAGCAACCAGCAAAGTGCGAAAAAAACTAATCTGGGAAGAGTTCACCAGACAGGTGAATGCAGCGGGGGACGAGAGGAAAGATGTGAAGCAGATCCAGAGAAAAATATTTGACTTCAAATATGCAGTACGGAAGAAGCAGAATAAACGGCCCAATCACAGGTACATATTTGAGGTTTGCATTTGCTGCTTGTTGTAGTGACCACAATGCAAAATAATTTTTAGCATCTTATTTTCAGCTCCCAAACTGGCGGAGGCTTCCCCACAAAATTACAATACACCAGAGCTGAAGAAATGGTCCTGGCTTTAATTCACCCCGTAGCATTACAGGGCTTACCTGGCAGACACGACATGGACACCTAGGATATTTCTGCAGGTTAGTAATGATTATTTTAATGTGAACTATTGTAAACTTGGGAAATGAGGCTCACAGGCAGATATGAACACAGGCCCCTAGGGAGTGGCTTTGAGGGGAGGTTACTGTTTTAGGCGGGTGTTTAATGTCTGAGGAATGGGCTTCATGATGGACACTCTCCCAGGGTGCAGTAGTTAATGGTCCTTAGAAAGGTTTGCAGGCCATACACGACCTTTGACGTTATTTCTGGAAAATATTAAACAATTTATCTTACCAAAGCACTGCATGTGATGTGAATATAGTCAATAATTGCCAACACTTACTCCTTTGTCTTTCTACCACTGGGGTTGTAGCTGTGCTTTGGTCAGACAAACTTGAGGTGGGGTCAGGGAAAGGCCAACATTGCAAGAATGCACAGCAGCATACTCAGAAGCCAAATGCTATTTGCAAGCTGACTATTGGCCCCTAAGGCGCCATTTTGGATCTGTAAAGCCTCCTAACATGCAGTACATGCATGTTTGGATTATTTAAAGTGACCAATCTGTATGTAGAGGGTGAGGCATACATATAAGATAGACTCAGATTCATTGTGAAGGTCAACTTTAACAGTTGGGGGAGTTGACATTCCTGCTTGCCCACGTGTTTTCTAAAGCATGTGTACTCTTCAGGCTCATCAAGGGTTGTTTGTTTACGTGCCTTTTACTTTTTACCACAGAACAGCATCCAGCCTCTGGAAGTGTGGGAGCCTCCTCCAGTTTGAGCAAGCCGTCTACTTCCCTGCTGCCTAGGACACAAGACCAGATATTTAGGGAAGTGGACTTTGCTGAAACTGGTGATGCATGTGAATGCGCATGATATGGCCCGGGTCTTCCGGTGGGCCAGATTATACGACTCCTGTGCCGCATTCTGCGGGCGAAGAACGGGTGTCAGGAGCCAGGGCATCAGCGGATATCCAGAATCCCCTGAAAGAATAACAAAATACTTACATAAAATACACATTCTAAGCAACATCATTGTTTAACATGTCATCAAGGGATAAAAACTGCCATAGGTTAAGACATGGGTCATCAACTATATTCATAGACATACAGTGTAAAGGGAATGATGGAATTTGAGCAAACTTACCCAGCAGCCTTCCATCAGATAACTCTCCAGACTCAAACCGATGAAATAAAAACAAATATTATATGGATGTGTTAGAAAAGAAAGTTTCACATGCTAATGACTAATTAAGGTCAGCATTAAAATGGTTTGATAAGGCCTACATGAAAATAACTGATGAAGGTATGCATTGTAAACTGTTTCAAAGGGACATATGAAAATAATTGATGAAGGTATGCATTGTAAACTGTTTCAAAGGGACACTTGAGAAGGAGGGATTAAGGTATGCATTGTAAACTGTTTCAAAGGGACACTTGAGAAGGAGGGATTAATAGATAGTTACAATTAGGTTTGGCTAAACAAACAAAAAAAATGACACAATTAACTTACCTATAGATGTACTCATCGGCTGCGAGAGGGACCAATGCAACATGTGTGCAATCGATCGCACCCATGACGTTGGGCATGTCGGCGATATTATAAAAACCCAACTTAAGCGCGTTTCAGGCTACCATGTCGTCCGGAAAGGAAATATATTTGGGACTAAGGGTAGCCATGCCATCCAGAAATTTGGATAGCGCGCGGCTCAGCGTAGGCTGGGACATCCCCACGGAGAGGGCACCCAGCCTCTGGAACGAGCCCTTCACCAAAAATTGCAGGCAGCCAAGCATCTTGGTCATACCCGAAATTGCTTGCCCCTTCCTTGTGGTGCGGGCTAAACATGGCCGCAGCTCGCTATACAATTTATGCAGGGAAACGCGATTAAGTCAGGTCAGCTCGAACAGCTCAACGTCATGCATGTGATCGATACGCATGCGTCGCCGGTGCAATCTGGCCTCGGTCATGCTGATACATGCAATGCCATGGAGCTGAAGGCGCTCATACTCCTCCACATAGCCGCACAACATGATCAACAATAGTAATCCGAGCCAAAAATGGTCCCGTAAGTGGAGCGGAAATGAAACCGTTTTATAGGGCGGTGGTCCATAGGCAATCAGGTCTCAGAATCAGACGCAAACCCATACCAATAACGTAACTTATCTGAACTAACACAAATTATCAGATTTAGATCCGTAAGTTATCCAAACTAACGCAAGTTATCAGATTTAGATCCGGACATCGAAAGCGCATATACGCGTTAGATTGAACGAACATACGCATGGAAAAAGTAACATAAAAACAAAAAAACAAGGCAAACATTCAAAATAAATACACAGACACATGCGAAAGTGCATGCGAATGTGTCTCTGAATACTTCTAGCCTTTTAAAGGGGACCACAATTTTGACCAAACAGTATTAGTAGTTCACATAGGAAGCTTATGACTCATTCTGGAGCATGGCGCACCAATGATTTTAGATCATTAAATTATGGATTAGTCACATTTGTTGGCCAAAACGGTCAGTAATCTGTTAAAGGGTCTTATTTATTTCTATTTGTCAAAACAGCAGCCTACTGCAGGTATATCTCAGTTAAAAAAAAAAAAACAATGTGCATAAATAGAAACAAGTCTTGTCATGAGTAAGGACTGGAAGGTCTGATGCTATTTTAGCAGCAACAAATAAGAAGTTTTATTAATTATTCCTTGGCTGGCATACTTTTGAAATGTTGCATGGATGACTGAGTATGGATAATGAGACTTTTATGATTCTAGTGGAGTCTACTTTTTTCTTTTTTTCTTATAGAGCCCTTCAATCTTATTTGTACCATCTACAGTGGAGAATCTTCTTTACGTACTAGACTTCACCAATATTCTTCATCAGTTAAGCAGATAACAGATCTGCATAGGCCATTATTATGTTGGGAGCAAATAATGCCATCTTATCTACGTACAGTATATCTTGGTAATTTCTGATAAGAAAGGGTGAAGTCTATTGTCTAATATCAGTCAGTTAGGGAGGGATATATATATATATATATATATATATATATATATATTGTAAGCGGGCAAACAATCAGCAGTGACGACAACGGATTTGAACGGCAAAACGGCTTTTATTCAGCAAAGTTTAGTAAGAAAGATTGCAGCATAAATGCAGAAAGCAAAAAGGGTTACTTCACCAATCAAATAGTCCTGGGCTGGGTACTCCAGCAAGCTGATCAATTCCAGTCCACTTTACAGGGCGTATCAGCCCTCTGCTCAATGTCCAGTGCTATCCGTCACCACGGTGCAACTCAGCCTGGGCTCACTCCAACAGGCTGGTCATCCAACAAAGGAAAGGCCGTGTGCTCTCTTCTTATACAGGCTTCCCATGTAATCAGCGTGCACACTTGTGGAGGGCCTTAGAACATGTAACAACCCGTTATGGAATTGGGGAAGTGACCCGGGTCCTGAAAACCTGGGCCGGATTGTGCTTTATACAACCAAGCAGGGAAGAAACAGACATTTTGATACAATTTACCACATATCCCCCCCCCCCCCTCTTCTTCAGACCCACGGTCTGACAACCTTCAGAGGCCATACAGTGGGTTCGGAACACAGCGACTACATTCCCCGGCTTATGTTCCGCTTTAAAGTTCACTTTTTCAGCCATGGGTACTATTCTCCGCACTCGGTCACCCTGATTACAGGCCCTCACCCTGGTCGGCCTATTCCATAATGTGTTGGGGACCACACGTCTAACGGACTTTCAGATTTTGACCGCTGACTGGCAGCACAACCGGGGTCTGCCAGCAAGGAACTTCTGCGACCTGCGTCACATTCCATGGGTTCAGGGCCGAGGGGCAATCCGCGGCTATGTGCCCCCACTCACGGCACCTCCAACACTGGGGACCCCGGAACCTCCTTGCCCGGACGTCTTCCCTAGGGTTAGGGGGCCTCTGGGGGTCAGGGACAGTCTTTTGCCCTCTCACAGCTCTCCACACACTTCCCAGGGGAACTTGTTTACTCACTGGTCTGCCAGTCTTGTCAGGGCCATCCCGAAGTTGGTCCTCAGTCGCGACAAATCGTTCCACGGCGTTAACTAGCTGCTCAACAGTCTGTGGGTCGCCCTGTCCAGCCCATTGCTGTAGCTTCGGCAGCAGTGCCCGAACAAAATGGTCCACCACGACTTTTTCGATGATCTGCGCAGGGGTCAAACGCTCTGGCTCCAACCACTTTTGGACCAGATGAATTAGGTCATACATCTGCGATCGGGCAGGTTTATCAACAGAAAAAGTCCAGTTGTGTACTCGCCTTGCCCGAACCGCTGGCGTGACTCCCAGGCGAGCAAGGATCTCTATTTTTAGCTTGGCATAGTCCCGCACATCCTGCTCCCTGAGATCAAAATATGCTTTTTGCGGCTCACCTGACAGGAACGGTGCAATCACGTCAGCCCATTCCATGACTGGCAGCTGCTCTCTCTCAACCATGCGCTCAAACACCGTGAGGTAGGCCTCCACATCATCCTCATGGGTCAGTTTTTGTAGGACCCGCTGTACGGCTCTCCTCGTCCCCTCCGACTCAACTGGGCTTCTCTCCGGTTGTGAAACTTTAGCACCACCAGTCTCTCTAATCGCAGCTATCTGTTCCATGAACAGGCGATTTGTCTCCTGCTGCATTTGGAACTGCTGTGCCAGGGCCTGCTGCTGGGCTTGCTGCTGCTGTGCGAGGGCCTGCTCCTGTGCTCGCTGCTGTTGGGCCAGCGCTTGCTCATGCCGGGGGTCAGCTTGTATTAGGAGTTTTATCACCTCCTCCATTTGCTTTTGTTGAGACATCTTGATTGCTGCCTTCGCCAACGACAAGCAAAATGCAGTGCGTTTTGTCACTCCGTTGCCCCTAGCAACGGTCACTGTGCCCCTCACATCCTCCCCCAATTGTAAGCGGGCAAACAATCAGCAGTGACGACAACGGATTTGAACGGCAAAACGGCTTTTATTCAGCAAAGTTCAGTAGATAGTCCAAAGGTTGCAGCATAAATGCAGAAAGCAAAAAGGGTTACTTCACCAACCTTCACCCTGGGCTGGGTACTCCAGCAAGCTGATCAATTCCATTCCACTTTACAGGGCGTATCAGCCCTCTGCTCAATGTCCAGTGCTCTCCTTCACCACGGTGCAGCTCAGCCTGGGCTCACTCCAACAGGCTGGTCATAGACAAAGGAAAGGCCGTGTGCTCTCTTCTTATACAGGCTTCCCCTGTAATCAGCGTGCACACTTGTGGAGGCCTTAGAACATGTAACAACCCATTATGGAATTGGGTCCTGAAAACCCGGGCCGGATTGTGCTTTATACAACCAAGCAGGGAAGAAACAGACATTTTGATACAATTTACCACTATATATATATATATATATATATATATATATATATATATAGAGAGAGAGAGAGAGAGAGAGAGAGAGAGAGAGAGAGAGAGAGAGAGGGGCTCTCTGGTGGTTATGCAGGCAACTCTGCGGTCGTTGCACAGGCACTGGAGCATGTAGTGGCTCATGCAGGTAACCTCTACTCCTCCTGCTCCTCCCTCTAGCCACGCTCCAGTGCTGTGAGAAAGTAGTCCTTCCCCTCCCCCTCGGATTCCTCCAAAACTATCCTCTGACGACATTGGCGCACTCTGCGAGCCACATGTGCACTGCCTTGACAGCGGGAAAAATGGGTCTTCCTACTCCTCCGTTGCTTCCTCCTCCTCCGTCATGCCTGAAGCGGGGATAGGGATGGTAACACTGGCGATGCCGTCATCAGCGCTGAGCATATTGGTGACATACTGGAAGCACTGCAGCACTGTGCAGATGTCCCTCATGGAGGCCCACTCACCGGTGGTGGACTGCTGTTGGTGTGCACTTTGACTCACCCAGGCATTTTGGAGTTGGAACTCCACTATCGCCTGCTGCTGCTCAACACCTTCTCCAGCATACACAACGTGTACAACGTGGTATTCCACCTGATGGGCAAGTCACATATGAGATGGTTGGAGGGAAGGGCGAAATTCCTCTGCGATGCAGACAGGCAAGCAACATCAGAGTGGGAACGCCAAAGGTGCGAGCACAGGCTACATACTATGATGCAGCTCCGGCATTTCTGGATAATGGGCTAGGAAGCTCTGCATCACCAAGTTGAGCACATGCGCCAGGCAAGGGATGTGCTTTAACCCACCTCGGCCCAAGGCTGCGACAAGATTCGGTCCATTGTCTCACACCACCTTGCTAGGCTTCAGATGCAGCGCCAGCAGCAACACATTTGTCTGGTCCTGGATGCTGGTCCACAGTTCTTGGGTGGTGTGGGGTCTTTCGCCCAGAAGGATGAGTTTTAGCACCGCATGCTGCCGTTTCCCCATGGCAGTGCTCAAATTGGTGGTGCAGGGGCTGCGCTGACTGTCTGAGGAGGAAGCAGAGGAGGAGGAGGCTACAGGAGGCACCGACTGATGTCCCGCAATCCTGGGTAGTGGCTCCTCCACTACGTTGACCCAGTGGGCAGTTAGAGAAATGTAACGACCCTGCGCATGCTTAAACTACATATCTGTGGTGATGTGGACACTGGAACTAATGGCATTACCCGGTGCACATTTTATTGTTATCTGTTGGTGCAGGGCAAGGATGGCCTGGCGAGAAAAGTAGTGGCGGCAGGGAACGGCGTATTGTGCAACAGACGCCGCCATCAGTTCTTTAAAACTGTCAGTCTTCACCAAACGGAATGGGAGCAATTCAAAGGCCAGCAATTTGGAAATGCTCGCATTCAGGGCCAGGAATTAAAGTGGACCAAAACCCAGGATTTTTACTATGCTGGGTTTTTGGTTCTTGTCCCCGGGGCACCCCCGATCGTGGGTGCCTTGCTGTGTTATACCCCCTAGCTCGCCTGAACAGTGCAAGTGCAGCCACTCGTCCAATCAGCGTGCTCGGATCGGAGCGCCAGACACTCACAAATACCTGGCACAGGCATGTGCCCTGCTAGAGGGATAGCGGGGTTGTGGGCACTGCTTGCGCATGCGCCATTGGACCAGGAGTGAAGGTGAGTTTTTGGGCAACCTGGGGGGTTTTACACAACTAGGATCAGGGTGCCCCAGGGGGAGCGAGTATTCCTTCCCTGGACTCTCATAGACTCCAGGGTGGGTTTTGCTCCTCTTAAATGAAAACCTGGGTTAAGGGGGCACCCAAACCCCAGTGCCTATAGCTTCTTGTATCATAAGAGGATAGGAGGATGAGGATAAGAGGATATGCCCAAGTGCTTCAAGGAAGATGTGGGTTAAGGGGGCAAACAAACCCAGTGCTTAAATGAAAAGGTGGGTTAGGGGGGCTACAAAACCCCAGTGCGTCAATGAAAAGGTGGGTTAAGGATGCACATAAAACCCAGTGCTTAAATGAAAAGGTGGGTTGGGCTTAAAGGAAAATATGGGATAAGGGTACGCTACCTTGCCTTTTATACGTCGATCACGTGTCCCGCCTGGTCAATCACTCTTCTGGGCATAGCTGGGGTTGCTAGGCAAGGGAGAAGGCTGATTAGCTTCTCTGCAGCCAATCAGCCTTCTCCCGTGTCCCGGTTGAACACCTTCAATTTGAAATCTGTGTTCGCCATGGATCCAAACTTTGTTGGTTCAGCCTACTTAACACTAATGAGGCCTAAGGCAGATACAAAATGCGTAAGATCTCATTTTATGTAATTTGGGGCATGGCGGTCCTATGCTAATTTAAAATAACTGGAATAAATTTTGGACATTGTAATAACTTTGGCTGTGCTGGCTACCCCCTTCTATCTTGATGGTTTCTGGGGACACAAGGAGGCCCAGCCTGACACCCACAACCAAGAGGTACAGTGCTTAGTGGCCTCAATTTCTTTTGGTTTAGTTCATAGAGGGCACAGCCAGGTAACAGCTTAATATCGATGCGCTCTCTAAAGACCCAGTCTGCCGCTGTGTGTATATATATATATATATATATATATATATATATATATATATATTTATTTATTTATTTATATGTTTTTTTTTAATACATTTTTATTGTGACATACGCTCTGTCTTTTGGATGTCATCACTATTCAGTTGCCCACCGGGTCATTCACTGGCCTTTTCTTAATTAGGTCATTGTATTTTGATACTGTTACAGGCAATGTCATTGTATTTTGACTGCCATTGTGTATTGTTGATTACGTCACAGTCAATGGCATTGTCCTGATTGATTATAATTATATTACAGCCTGCTATTGTTCTACTGATTGCGTCACCGGCAGAGTTGAGGGATTGTGTGCCCTGCTGCTATTGGTCAGTGTGGTTGTCATTGCATGGAGACTTGTGTATATAAGGCCTAGAGTGGCACTAATAAAAACACTTCACCTTCACCCTCAATACTGAGTTCTGTCTCTTATTGGGGGAAACGCTATATTACAGTTCACTAGCCCTTGTAAGGGCTGTTCCTGTTTACTCACGGACGACTCTGGAATTCCAGCAGCACCTCTTACGATTGGGAAAAGGACGTCTTGGGCGGTGAAGCCCTCCGGCGATAAGCGTTATCGCTACATTTATTTATGCATTTTAAGTTGTAACATACATATACATACATATGCAACCATCCCCACATGAAGACAAATCTTAATACTAAACATAACCTTACTTACACTAGCAATTTACCATATACTCATAACAACATACTAGGCTAAATAAATTGTTCACATGCACACGCACACACACTCACTCCAGCACTCACACCCGCCTGCTACTGGCATCGTTTTCTAATAACAGGTAAGTATTATGAGGTCCAAGGGATAGAGGCAGATAGATATCAGGCAATTAGCTCGTTTCTAGTCATTGATTGAGTTGGAGGTATTAAGCCATGCTCCCCATACCTGTTCGAATTTATTAACCTCCCATTTACCAGGCTTTTCCAGCCTGATAAGGTCGGTGCACTCGGATGTTTCCAGTTAAGTAGGATACATTTCCTTGCGTAGAACATTAACAGTCGCAGTAGGACCTTCTGGGGACCGTCATCTAACACAGGCTCAACAATGCTTAGCAGACCAAGGGCAGCCGCTTTTGTGATTGGCAAGCCCACGGACGTAGTTATAAAATTAAAAAACTCCTCCCAAAACTACGAGATCACCCGGCATTCCCATATCATGTGTATCAGAGTACCTGACCCGGCATTGCATCTAGGGCAGATGTCTGAATCCAGTAGGCCCATATATATTTATATGTGACCATCTATCTATCTCAGATGCAGGTGCATTTTTTAATGCTTTTCAATGCTTCTGTGTTTGGATAACGTCTGTATCTATCTCTATCATGACAGCTGAAGAATGGCTGTAATGCAGCATTAAAAGCAGAACAAAACTCAGCGCTGGCCTTCCCCCGGGGCATCCCATATCACGATGCTCCGCCACGTGAAACCACTCATTCTTACAAAACTCACCTGCTTCCTGGCTCCCTCGCCATTGGGCAGCCCCATCCCCACACAGTCATTAACGTAGGCTGGGGTTGGAAGCGTGCTCCCTGCTGCCAATGCAGCCGCTCGAGAACCAGATTGAAGCAAACAGAACCATTTGCTGAACAGTAATATGCATGGAAAGGGGCTCTGATTGGACAAGAGCCTGCGCTTGCGTGTAGGACCAAGAATAGGTGAGTTTTACTGGTGTGATTTGGAGGGTTTCAAATAAGGATATCCGGGGGGGGCAGATAAGAAAATAATTATATGTTGCTACACCATTAAATAGAATGGCCATAGAGAGCACAGGGAGAATTGACAATGGGAAGAACTGCTTTAGGGCCATTTGGGCTGGGTGCAGCTTACAGCATGCAGCCCACCTTACCTGGAGCCTATATGCTGCTTCTCCTAACACTTCCATCCACTACATGCTTCACAATGCCTCCCAGCCTCTCTCCCCATACCTGGTCCAATTGTAACACGCCTGAGCAAAGACAAATTGTCCCTGCAATGATATAGCCTCAGAATCATGACTGTGGGGCCACATGCATATTTATAAAAGAAATTTTTGAGGCAGGAACTGAGGGTCAGATGGAACAAAACAACAAAGGAATGGGACCCCGCTGTGTGAAACCCCCCAGGACGCCGAGACCAGCTCACCTCTCCCGGTCCCCGCAGCACGTCTCTGACTGCCGCATCCTCCGCTTCCCTCTAACCACACCAGGCAATTGTGAATATCCTAGGTTTTGGTCCACTTTAAAGAATAAACAGAGCAATAAGTGTTTGAATTTATTTCCAGTATGGCTGAGGGATAGAAGCTGTTCTTAAATATGGCGGTTTTAGTCAGAGATTGTGTACCCTGCTGCAGCGTCCAGATGGTAATGGCTTGAGTGACCAGGATGGAGTGGGTCTCAGAGCATTTTTGTCATTCACATTTTTAATTTTCGTTTTTTTTCCAGCTGTTCTAGCTATATGCTATAGGTGTTGTTTGCAAGATAGATAGATAGATAAATAGATAGATAGATAGATAGATAGATATGAGATAGATAGATAGATAGATAGATAGATAGATAGATAGATAGATAATGAGATAGATAGATATGAGATAGATAGATATGAGATAGATAGATAATGAGATAGATAGATAGATAGATAGATAGATAGATAGATAGATAGATAGATATGAGATAGATAGATAGATAGATAGATAGATAGATATGAGATAGATAGAGAGATAGATAGATAGATAGATAGATAGATAGATATGGGATAGATAGATATGAGATAGATAGATATGAGATAGATAGATAGATAGATAGATAGATAGATAGATAGATAGATAATGAGATAGATAGATAGATAGATATGAGATAGATAAATAGATAGATAGATAGATAGATAGATACTGTAGATAGATAATGAGATAGATAGATAGATAGATAGATAGATAGATAGATAGATAGATAGATAGACCAATTGATATATATATGGGATAGACAGATGATAGATCGTTATGTCCTATTCTTGGAAGGCTTCAATGAGGTGCGACCAGTAGCTGGAATGATGCAGCCTCTCTGGATGCTGTTTTGGGCAGTTCGAGCTCCAGATCTCCACTTTCCTATTTTTCTGATCCAGCAGTTACTCTGCCAGGGAAAGCATTTATTCATTAGATAGTCCCCTCAATTTAAAGAACCCCTGTCTCTTTTTTATGCTCTTGGATGCAAACGAGGATTCTCCACACTGCTGATACTACAAGACAGAAAGCCTAAAGTGTCTGCATTCATTTGATTTATAACTGCCTGCTTTCCTCTTACTTATCTTAGGAGAAAGAGATGGGATGACAACAGAAACAAAGACAGCAATGTAATAAAAGAAAATAATATGTAACATAGGAAGGAAGAGAGAGGAGGGAAAGAGGGAAAGAAGCAAGTTTAAAAATAGAAGAAGTTGGTATGGAAGAAGGTTTGAAAAAAATAAGTGAAAAAATTAGGAAATCCAATATTTTAATAAAGAGAAAAAGAAAACAAGATTTTGGGTGTGCCTGGGGCATTCCAATTTGAGTGTATCCCCCAGGCTTGCCTCCAAAACTTACCTTTTTCCATTGCCAAACAGCTGGTCTGCAACTCTTGTTCCATTTAGATGCTGGAGTGCGTTCAGAATGGAGTGCATGCTGCTGGATGTGGGATGTGCCTGTGCCGGCCATTCAGAAATGCCT
Source organism: Gastrophryne carolinensis (assembly GCA_027917425.1). Lineage (NCBI taxonomy): Eukaryota > Metazoa > Chordata > Amphibia > Anura > Microhylidae > Gastrophryne > Gastrophryne carolinensis. The sequence continues at coordinate 191,286,185 of CM051241.1, forward strand.
GGCGTGTGTACGTACCTAGGTTAAAGGTATCTTGGGGATGCAGCTGTGACCAGGGGATGTGACACAGGATTGCCAACATGTACTGGGTGCTCTCCAAGGATACACACAGCAGAGTATCCCTAAACAGGGGGACCACAGTCCTATAGACTCTAGGGGGGTGCTTGTTCCTCTTAGTGACAAGAAAAGCTGAATGGAGTGTGTGTTCCTGGACAAGTTCCAGCTCACCTTCAGATGTGCGGTGTGCCTGTGCCAGCCAATCGGAAATGTCTGACCAGTGTATGTACCTAGGCTAAAGGTATATTGGGGATGCAGAAGTGAAAATATTAGTTGGGGGCTAGGCACACCCCCATACAAGAAGAAAGCACCTTTCATATAATGTTACAAATATTAATTGCATGATATTCATTCATAACTAATTTTTATTAGAAGTGTAGGATGGGACTGCCAGCACAGGCCCCAGGGCCCACCAGTTCAGCCGCTCAACAGAGACACCAAAAATGATCAATTACAAAAACTTTATTTAGCAGCCTAAATATATATTAAAAACAATTAAAAACACAGGGACTAATGGGGGTGTGTATTGGACTATTTTACATCATGCCTGATACACTCTAAAAACACAATAATAATATTTGTGGTAGCATATGATTAGTGAATGAACAATTAATACACAATAAAATAACCATTTATTTGTACATGCCCATGAAACGCTCCGAAGGATGGTGCAATGAAACAGTGCTACAAAGGCCTCAAGATAGAGGAAAAAGTGCATATAATAGTGGCTAAACAAAGTAAGTGGTCAGATGTGACCACAGAATGTGTGTCTAATCAGAGACCATGTGACCTTAAAACAAAGTGCAAAGTGCAGAAAGTGCAAGTGCTATAAACAGTAACAGAGAGTTCCAGGGCATATACAAAGAGGCCGATTCATTAATAGCGCCAGGTAGCGACAGATGAGCGACTGTAGCGTGATTTTTTCAGCGCCAGCCAGTATTCGCTGTGCTTGGCCGGCGTTAGCTTGATGACAGCGACTCAGTCGGTGTGCGGTAATGTTGAATACGGGCTGGGGGGTCGCTGTTTCACAGGTCCAGCGTTGTATGTGAGCGCCTGACAACGAATGGCCAGAGCGAACGGCTAGCTTCATATTCATTAACAAATCACGCTCCGAATGTGCTGTCGCTGTCCATTCCTTGTTTAAACCCCAGAGCGCTGGCGGCGATGTGTATTAACTAGTTTTTAACCCCTAAACAACCATATTTTTTGAATGTAACATTATACATGTTTTTAAAATCATTTTGTAATATGAATACATTAATCTCAGACCTGTTAGATCAATTCTGCACATCTCTAATTATAGATTGCTCCATTGAAATGCATTGGACATCGCCAGGGAGCGACAGCTCATACCTGGCGCTGTGAGGGAATTTGCAGCGGCGCTGTTCGGTCCAGGCGGCTTCATGATGAATGCCGTGCTAGCCGTCGCTCTCGCCGGCGCTAGCCTCATTTTGCTTGATAAATGCGTCATTGTGACCGCCGCCGGGCGTACTTGAGTCGGTAGCTGCCGCTACCTGGCGCTCGTCAGACACTACCTGGCGCTATCACTTGATGAATAAGGGCAAAAGAACCAATTACATAGACTTTATAAACTGCAAAATTATATCAAGAGTGTATCCAAAAAAGATCTACATTACCACATGTTACAGAGTCCTAGTTCACCGCCATGTCCCGCATGCCCGTACCACTGACGCGTTGCGTGGCAATTGGTATCTGCCACTTCATCAGAGTATGTTTGGGTACTGTCTGTCCTGCTTAAATATCCCCTGTAATTATCACTATCAGGATATCTTGGTAATTTCCTGCCCGAAATTGGTATAGGGTAAGGGCGGAAGTGAGGATGGAAAGCACCAGGCCATGACTGATGCCATATTAAGTCATTTTTATTAGACAAATATGTCAACGTTTGCTAGAATGCCTTTAGGTGTGGCCACATGCCACAGGCACCAGCCACAAATTTACAATCAGTTATTTTTAAAAAAACTTCATACACATTTGAACAACAATAATCACATGAAAAAACACTATTACAAAGTTAAAAACCAATACCAATGTCAAGAATAGGCAGTTCGTAGTGGCACCCGTCTAGGGCACCAAGACTTTTTTGGGGCTGAGGATGGACTAGTTTCGCCCACTTCAGGGCTTTTTCAACATCAGATGCCCATTAAGTTCCTTAGTCACAACATACAATTTGCCTAGATATGACTGTTTACTGTTCCACTGGAGGTCTTATAAAGAGAGGGACATCAGAAGAGACAATCCTATGGACTACTTTTTACATTCTCCTTCTCAATGCATATTCAGGCAACATGTGCTGAATGGCTGCATAACCCACGTATAGGTTCTGCTGGCAGGGGCTCTTATGGTGTATGACTGCTCCCTCCTGGGCATCCCTAATTTGGGTTGCCCCATAAAGAGGGCACCAGCTGTAGTCTTATAGACTAGGGGGGTGTTTGTTCTTAAGATAGAAGAAGAAGAAAGAAAAAAAAAAGAAAAGAAAGGGAAAGAAGGAGAAAAGAGAACAGAAGAAAAAAGAAAATATGTTAAGGGCAGTAGATAAAAAGAAAGAAAGAAGGGATAAAAAAGATAGAGTTAAAGAAATGAAAAAGGGAAGACAGCTAGAGAGAAAGAAATGAGAAAATGGGAAGATAGGAAGGAACAAGAAGCTTTATAGAGAAAGGGGCAAAGATGCTGAGTGTGGAAGGAAAGAAGGACAAAAGAAAGAGAAAAATAAGGAAATACAGAAAGAAGGAAGGAGAATGAAGAACATTATTAGGGAAGGAAGGAGATAAAAATAAATGCAAGAAGAAACGCAAATGCAAAAGAAGGAATACAGATGGTGAGAAGAAAAAAGGAAGGAAAGTAAGAAAGAAAAAATGATGTGGAAAGGAGGAGGAGAGGGTGGCTTGTGGGCAGTAGGAGACACGAATGGGCCAGGCAAGCAGGTTTATGCGGAGTTACTGCAGGGATGGTTTCCCGGGAAGAGCTGGCGCGCTGCCTGGACCTGTGCAATCTTGGCATTCTCCGCAGTTGTCATGGTTGTTTATACTAATAGAATGAGGCTGGCTCAGACGTGGTGGAGGCTGACAATCTATTGTGCGATCAGAGCCCCATACATCAAGCCATGTTATCATTATTCTGTACAAAACTCAACAGAAAGTCCTCTGCGGAGAAGCTGCTCTCACTCAACATGTGCAATACATACGATACACTGGTATTGTCATTGTTAATGTCAAGGCTCAAAGCTGACCTTTACCTGTTTGGGGACGCTCGGATCTTTGGCAGATAACAGCAGTATTTCCAGTTTGTAGGTCTTCATTATGACCCGACTTTCAACGCTGGGCTGTGATTTCATCCCCTAGGTCCTGGATTATCCTGTTTAGGGTTGAAGACCTGTGTTAGGGCGAGCGCTGCGTCTTCCCCGCGCAGCGCCCCCCTCCGTGCCTCTCCTCGGGCGAGCGCTGCGTCCCCTTCCTGCAGCGCTCCCCGCTCCACCGCCATCCGGGCGTCTGCTGCTGGCCCCCCTGGCTGCGGTTCCCCCTTACCTGGTCCCCGCGCTTCCTCCTCTGACCGGCATGGCCGCCGGCTTCCTCCTTCTGTGTCTGTTCCGCCTTCCCTGCGCGCACGTCCCCGGCCACTAGGGGGCGCGCGCGTCAACCTCCTCAGATTTAAAGGGCCAAGGCCCTGTTAATTGGTCTCTGCCATCCAATCCCTTTCTGGCTCTTCCTATAAATTAAACCCTGCCTTACTTCCTGTGCCGGATCTTCGGTGTTGTTCCCTGAATGATTATCGCTGTATTGCTTGATTCCTCGTGTATGACCTCGGCTCACCCATTGACCTTCGAACCTGTGCTGCCCGTCCCGACCTCGGCTTGTGTCTCCGCAATTGAACCCGCGCTGCCAGTCCCGACCTCGGCTTGTCTCACCGCTACTGAACCCGCGCTGCCAGTCCTGACCTCGGCCTTCTCCTTCGACCACTGTTTGTCTCTGCTGCACGTCACTTCAGCAGTTTGTGGAACTGTGCCGCTGTTGGGGGGTAGCGACCTGGGAGTCACCTGCCGCACAAGACCATCCCGCCTTGCGGTGGGCTCTGGTGAAAACCAGTGGCTCCTTAGACTCCGCTCCCCTGACGCGGTATCTGCCAAAACAGTTCTGCAGACCCTGCGGGTCCACTTCTTCGCACCCGGTGCGTAACAGTAAGATCCGGCCATGGATCCCGCTGAGGTGCCCTTGCCGGAGACTTCCGAACTCCCAGCGCTGGTGGCTTTGCAGTCTCGGCAGATTAGTCAGCTTACCGCTATGATGCAGCAACTCTTGACCCAGCAGCTGTCGCCTTCTCCACCGCCACCGGTGCCGCCACCGCAGTCTCCAGCAGTTTCCTCATCCAGAATCCGCCTCTCCTTACCAGCAAAATATGAGGGGGACGCGAAGTTGTGCAGAGGCTTTCTAGCCCAGTGCTCTATGCACCTGGAATTATTGTTTGATCAATTTCCCACCGAACGCTCTAAAGTGGCCTTCATCATTAGTCTGCTCTCCGGAAAAGCCTTGGCTTGGGCCACTTGGGCTCCTCCCTCACCTTCACCGTCCAGGCCTTTGTTACTGAATTCCGTCAGGTTTTTGAAGAACCCGCTCGGGCCTCATCTGCCGAGTCCGCTCTATTGAATTTAACGCAAGGCGATCTTTCTGTTGGAGAATATGCTATTCGATTCCGTACTTTGGCCTCCGAGTTAGCATGGAATAATGAGGCCCTCTGCGCTTGTTTTAAGAAAGGTCTTTCTAGCAAGATCAAAGATGTTCTAGCGGCCCGAGAGATACCTGACTCCCTTTCTGAACTCATTCATCTCGTCACTCGCATTGACATACGCTTTGCTGAGAGGCGTGAGGAACTTCGCCTGGAGAGAGATTCCCAACGCGACAGGAGGATGTTCCGTTTGGCTCCCACCTTTCAGAAACCTTTGTCTGTACCATCTTCTCCAGAGGTGGAAGCCATGCAGGTCGGCCGCTCTCGCCTAACCCCCGTGGAGAGGTCTCGCAGGAGAAATGAAAATCTCTGTCTGTATTGCGCCAGTCCTGATCATTTTCTAAGAGATTGCCCCATTCGTCCTTCTCGACTGGGAAACGGGCGCACCTAGACTCGGTGGGAGAGGCGTCTCTGGGTGTGTGTGCTTCCTCTCCAAGATTTACCGTACCTGCACAGCTTTGTCTCTCATCTGCCTCTGTGCTTAATTTGCCGGTCTTCCTGGATTCTGGTTCGGCGGGCAATTTCATAGAGGCCTCCCTGATCAAGAAATACGACATAGCAGTTAACCGCTTGGCCAAACCGTTATTCATCGCCTCAGTTAATGGAGATAGACTGAATTGTATGGTGCAGTACCGTACCAAGCCTTTGCTCCTTAAGATTGGCCTCTTTCACCAGGAATACTTGGAACTCTTTGTGTTACCCCATTGTACTTCCCCAATCCTATTGGGTCTTCCTTGGCTTCAGCTTCATAATCCTACCCTAGACTGGGTCACTGGGGACATCAAGGCGTGGGGTACAACCTGCCTCAAGAATTGCTTGAAAGCTTTACCAGTTCGAACCGATCATCCTACCACATCTCTACCGGGCCTACCCGAAGTTTACCGGGCTTACGCTGACGTCTTCTGTAAGAAGCAAGCTGAGACCCTTCCGCCTCATCGCCCTTATGACTGCCCGATCGACCTCCTGCCTGGGACCACTCCTCCTCGTGGCTGTATCTACCCACTATCCGTCCCCGAAACTCAAGCAATGGCTACTTACATACAAGAAAATCTGCAGAGGGGCTTCATCCGGAAGTCCTCTTCTCCCGCTGGGGCAGGCTTTTTTTTTGTACAGAAAAAAGACGGTTCTCTCCGACCCTGTATCGACTATCGGGGTCTTAACAAGATCACGGTAAAGAACCGATACCCCTTACCCTTAATTCCAGAACTCTTCGACCGTCTTCGTGGCTCCAGGATCTTTTCCAAACTGGATCTCCGAGGAGCCTACAATCTGATCCGCATCCGCAAGGGAGACGAATGGAAGACTGCCTTTAATACCCGTGACGGTCATTTCGAGTATTTGGTGATGCCCTTCGGGCTTTGCAATGCCCCTGCCGTATTTCAAGAGTTCGTCAATGACATCTTCCGGGACTTGTTATACTCCTGTGTCGTGGTCTATTTAGATGATATCCTCATCTTCTCTTCTTCCCTCGAAGAGCATCACCGGCACGTTCGTCTGGTACTATCCCGCCTTCGGCAGCATCATCTTTATGCCAAATTAGAAAAGTGTCTCTTTCACCAGACCGCTCTGCCCTTTTTGGGTTATACTGTTTCAGCCCAAGGACTACAAATGGACCCTAGCAAATTGAGAGCGGTATTAGATTGGCCTCGGCCTGTTGGTCTGCGTTCCATTCAACGATTTCTGGGCTTCGCCAACTATTACCGTCAATTCATACCCCATTTTTCCACTATCGTGGCCCCCATTGTGGCTCTCACCAAAAAGGGAGCTAACCCCAAGTCATGGCCTCCACAGGCGGAGGCAGCCTTTTTAACATTGAAAAAGACCTTCTCTATGGCCCCGGTGCTCACCAGACCAGACCCTTCTCGTCCTTTTTCTCTAGAGGTTGACGCTTCTTCCATCGGAGCAGGAGCTGTTCTCACACAGAGGTCTCCTTCAGGGAAAAATCATACTTGCGGGTTCTTTTCTAGGACTTTTTCTTCCGCGGAGCGAAATTATTCTATTGGGGATCGTGAACTCCTGGCTATCAAATTAGCTCTTGAAGAGTGGAGACATCTACTAGAAGGGTCGCTTCACCCCATATCTATTTTTACCGACCATAAGAACCTTTTGTATCTTCAAACTGCTCAACGCTTGAATCCTCGCCAAGCTCGTTGGTCACTATTCTTCGCGCGGTTTAATTTCCGCATTCACTTTCGGCCTGCCTCTAAGAACATCAGGGCAGATGCGCTATCTCGCTCCTCGGACGTCACAGACGTGGACGCTGCTCCTCAGTTCATTATATCTCCTGATCATTTGGTTCATTCCGCTCCTGCCTCCCTAGTGCAGGCTCCGCCTGGGAAGACCTTTGTCCCGGTTCGCCGACGCCTCCAAATATTAAAATGGGGTCATGCTTCCCGTATTGCCGGGCATGCTGGTATCAAAAAGTCTAATGCAATTATTGCCAGATATTATTGGTGGCCCTCCATTGAGAAGGATGTGGCAGAATTCGTGCAAGCTTGTACCACCTGTGCACGTAATAAAACGCCTCGCCAAAGACCGGCGGGCCTTCTTCATCCTCTTCCTATTCCTGAAATCCCTTGGTCTCACATCGCTATGGACTTTATCACGGATCTTCCTCCATCTCAAGGCAATACAGTGATCTGGGTTGTTGTGGATCGTTTTTCAAAAATGGCGCACTTCGTTCCGCTACCAGGACTCCCATCCGCTCCTCAGTTGGCTAAGAACTTTTTTAAGCATATTTTTCGGCTCCATGGACTTCCTTCCCACATTGTCTCCGACAGGGGAGTTCAGTTTGTTTCAAAATTCTGGAGGGCTCTCTGTACTCAGTTAAAAGTGAAATTAGATTTTTCCTCGGCTTACCACCCCCAGTCCAACGGCCAAGTGGAGAGGGTCAATCAGGTTCTAGGACAATATCTACGTCACTTTGTTTCGGCCCGACAAGACGACTGGGTCGATCTCTTGCCATGGGCGGAGTTCTCTTATAATTTCAAAGATTCTGAAGCCACAAAGAAATCTCCATTCTTCATTGTTTATGGCCGCCAACCTTTGCCTCCTCTACCCTTACCTACACAGTCGGGGGTACCCGCCGTGGATGACTTAACACAGTTTTTTTCCTCTATCTGGCGTGAAACACGACATTCTCTTGTTCTAGCCTCTACCCGCATGAAGAGCAGCGCTAATAAAAGAAGGAGAATCGCTCCTGTTTTCTCTCCTGGAGATAAAGTTTGGCTTTCAGCCAAGTACATTCGTTTCAAGATTCCCAGTTATAAATTGGGCCCTCGCTATTTAGGGCCGTACAGGATCAAGCAACAAATTAATCCGGTCTGTTACAAACTTCATTTGCCAGCCTCCTTACGTATTCCCAACTCTTTTCATGTTTCATTATTAAAACCTCTGACGACTAATCGTTTCTCTTCTAAAACGTTGGAGCCACTTCCGGTCGCGGGTACCGAAGATGCCTTCTCGGTGAGAGAGATTCTGGCTTCCAAAACATCCAGAGGGAGACGATACTTTCTAGTGGATTGGGAGAATTGCGGTCCAGAAGAGAGGTCCTGGGAGCCTGAGGAGAATATCCTCGATCGGAGCCTTATTTCAAACTTCCTCGGTCCCAAAAAGAGGGGGAGACCTAAGGGGGGGGGTACTGTTAGGGCGAGCGCTGCGTCTTCCCCGCGCAGCGCCCCCCTCCGTGCCTCTCCTCGGGCGAGCGCTGCGTCCCCTTCCTGCAGCGCTCCCCGCTCCACCGCCATCCGGGCGTCTGCTGCTGGCCCCCCTGGCTGCGGTTCCCCCTTACCTGGTCCCCGCGCTTCCTCCTCTGACCGGCATGGCCGCCGGCTTCCTCCTTCTGTGTCTGTTCCGCCTTCCCTGCGCGCACGTCCCCGGCCACTAGGGGGCGCGCGCGTCAACCTCCTCAGATTTAAAGGGCCAAGGCCCTGTTAATTGGTCTCTGCCATCCAATCCCTTTCTGGCTCTTCCTATAAATTAAACCCTGCCTTACTTCCTGTGCCGGATCTTCGGTGTTGTTCCCTGAATGATTATCGCTGTATTGCTTGATTCCTCGTGTATGACCTCGGCTCACCCATTGACCTTCGAACCTGTGCTGCCCGTCCCGACCTCGGCTTGTGTCTCCGCAATTGAACCCGCGCTGCCAGTCCCGACCTCGGCTTGTCTCACCGCTACTGAACCCGCGCTGCCAGTCCTGACCTCGGCCTTCTCCTTCGACCACTGTTTGTCTCTGCTGCACGTCACTTCAGCAGTTTGTGGAACTGTGCCGCTGTTGGGGGGTAGCGACCTGGGAGTCACCTGCCGCACAAGACCATCCCGCCTTGCGGTGGGCTCTGGTGAAAACCAGTGGCTCCTTAGACTCCGCTCCCCTGACGCGGTATCTGCCAAAACAGTTCTGCAGACCCTGCGGGTCCACTTCTTCGCACCCGGTGCGTAACAACCTGTTTCTAAACCTGGATTAAACCTGGTTTTGGCCAGTGGCAGACTGGAGCCAAAAATCAGCCCAGGATGACCTCCAGCCAGTCCATTACAAGACCACAACATTCTAGCTAAGACCCCCAATGTGCTTCCCAGCCTATAACCAAAGTCAAGGTTATAGCATAGCAGGAACAGATCATGACTTTAGTAAAAAAAAAACAACAACACTACACTCACTTTTCATCCAGCGCAGGCTATTGCTACTGGAGCGGTGTAAAGACATTTACCAGATCGCCCGCTGTCAGTCCTCCACGGGGCATTGCTCCCTTCTCCTCTGCTGCCTCAACACCGCTGTGCGAAAGGGGATTACGGTGCAGCCCTACCCCTCATTACAGGAACTGTGGCACGCCACTCTCTATTGAAGTGAAGTGTGCCATAGTACCTGTGACGAGGGGCAATGCATACCGTAGTTCCCTTCAGAGATGTTAAGCGTCGAGGTGGAGGAGGAGGAAGCGGTGCCTGGCACGGGACTGATCGTGGCCGATCCAGTAAGTGTCTTTACACCGCACCAGCGGTGCTTTCTGAGTTTTTGCAGCTTGAGCGGCGGCTCGTCCTGCGCCGCTCCCCCGGGTCCCGGTGTGGGCGTACCCCCGCGGTTGCTGGGGGGGCCTGGTTCGGGGGGCCGGGGGGGCGTGTTGCAGCAAGATGGCGGGGGTGTCCGATGTGACTGCTTTCCCCGGCGTGGGAGGCAATGAGAGCAAAGGCTCAATACTGGCAGAGATTGTTACATTGATGGTTTATTCAGGCTATAATTCCAAGGCAGTTGTGTTGCTATTTAACAGAAGTAGACTAGGGCCCTTATTTATGAAGTAATAGCGACAGGTAGCGACTGGTGAGCGACCGGTAATGACGGGCCCCGCCACGAGAACGCCGGCTCCCCACCACAATCACACATTTATCAAGCCGATCCTGCTTAGTGACTGAGATAGCGCCATATAGCCACTCATTCATCATTATTCCAGCCTCAGCCCACAGCGCCAGCGTCCGACCTTGAACAGTGACAGGTAGGACCTCTCGCTACCTGGCGCTCTCCAATGCATTTCAATGGAACAATCTTTAAATATTAATAATTAATTGTTATTAATGTTTTTTTGTTTCGTTTTTAATGTGAAAAATTCTGTGACCACTTCTGCCATGTTAGATAATTTTTTTAAGGTTAAAAAAAAAAAAAAAAAATTGTGCAGAATTGATATTACAGGTCTGATATTATTGTATTCATATTACTAAATTCTTTTTTTGGTTTCCAAAAATATGGTTGTTTGGGGGTTAAAAAACTACTTTTAACCCATCGCCGCCAGCGCTCTGGGGTTTAAACATGCATTTCACAGCGCGAGAATTTTCTGAGCGTTATTTTTTGATGAATATGGTGGGAGCCGGTCGCTCTGACCAGTCGCTATCATGCGCACCCATACATCGCGGAACCTGTCAAATAGCGACTCGTCACCCCGTATTCAGCATTACTGCACACCGACACCGAGTTGCTATCAACAACTGAACAACGGCCAAGTACAGCAACTACTAGCGGGCGCTCTGAAAATGCTGCTACAGTCGCTCAACTGTCGCTACCTGCCGCTATTAATGAATCGGCCTCTAAGTGTGCTGAGTTTCCTTATAATTGATGGAGTACTGTAATCTTTTATACTCTGTAACGTGTGCCTCCCCTGTGCGGGATGGTTTTTGCTTCCCGGCTTTGCCTGCCGATCACTTGTACCTGTATCGTTCCTTTTTTTTTTCTTTCCTGAATAAAAGAAAAATATTGACAGAGAAAAAAATAATGCTAAAGATATAGACTTGGGGAAAGAACATGGGCTGGAGGTTACAGCGGGCCAAGTAAAGGGAGTCTGGGGAGACAAGGATTGAATAGGTACATTAGAAACAGCAGCCCAGACAGCCCCAAAGAAGTGTAGCCCACTGGGAATTTTCCCGGGTCTCCCTATGGCCAGTCCACCCCTGCATTTGACCATCTCATTACAGAATCTTTTTTTGTGTGTAAAATCGAACCATGATTCCCTTGGGCCATGTAGCTCATCCATCCTACTGTGATGAAGCTGTAGCTGCTGATTTATGGTGCATGTATTTACCAATATGTAGCAAAGAACAGACCTCGCAATGCAGTAGAGGAGTGGAACAGCAAAGTATGGTTACCAAAATATATATATTATTATTGTATTTATGGGTCTGATTTATCAAGCACTTCCACCAGACAATGCCATATTGGTGCAAATTACAGTGGTTCAAAATATATTTACTTTTTTTTTAACCTCTGCCACATGTTGCTGCACTGCAAAAAAAAACACATTTGCATTTACACATTAGCAGTATAGCAACATGCTGAAAAAATGTGAAATTATATTTTGCACCTTTCATGCACTGCCTCTAGTTTTCATTGTTTTCAAGTGCTTGAAAAATCAGGCCCTGTATTACAAAATGCAACCACTATGAACACTAAACAACAATACAACATATTAAAATACACACAATAGACAAAACAGGGGGTGATGGGGACAGGAGGGGAAGGTGTTAGCAGGGCAGTTATAGACGTGGGAAGGAAATAATTCTGCCCCCCCCTACTTATGCTTATGCTGCTGCTGTCTCATACAGGTATGTGCCATGCTGTGCCTCTACTATAGCAGCAGACAGGGTCCCCTCCCCATGACTGAGCCCAATATGGGGGAATAAGGGTCCTGTCCATTGGCCAGCATGCTACGCTACTCATGTGTGTAAGTAGTTGTAACCCTGCCCTCCCCGGGATCTTGGGTACATAAAATATGTTTGTGATTAGGCTCAGCTAATACAGAACATGCATTTGTTGCCAAAATTAATGACACAAATAACAGTTTATTCAGTTAAAAGAGGGTGTATTTAGGGGAGCAGGGAAGGGTTGGTATGGGTGGGAAGGTGTGGCACAGGGTTAATGGGGTCCACTGAGGCCTTCTCTCCTGGGAAGGCTGGTGGGAAACAGGTGCCTGATCAAGGGAAATAAAGGGACTTAGTTACTAGGAATATGGTCTGGTGTCCCACCCGGGCATCCCTAATCAAATATTTACTATTTGCTCATCAGGTGGTTGTTGGCAGGGAGACGGGGGGGGGCAAGGGAAGTTGTAGATTACGCTCGTGGGTGGTCCTAGAAAAACATAGATAATGCGCTGTCCTGGAGTTCCCCTCAACATCCCCGGGCAATCAACGTATGTAGGTAGAGAGAAAAAAGTTAGTAGAAGGGAAGAGGCTCCACTAGGCCGTAAAAGGGTAGCGAGAGAGTAGCTTACCCTGGCGAGGGATGTCCATCGGTCTCTTTCTCTGCGGCAGCAGCTCTGGGTCTGGTCATGGAAGGCAGGTGGGTTCCCGATTTTCCTGCCGCCGGGATGCCTCGGGGAGTCCTCCCATGGCTTGGCCGTCCTGGTGGTACCCGGCCGTGGGAGCAAGGAAGGCAGGGCCTGGACCAGCCAGACAGGTTCCTCCATTCCTAGGGGACTGGGATTCCACAGAGTCCCTGGGTTTGGGATACCCCTGCCTGGTTTGGGTGCAGAGCGGTCTTGAGGATCCAGGGCCAGTCCAGGACACAGCCTCCTTGCCTCATCTCTGCTATCTGCTATTATCGTGATGCAGAGGAGGGGAGGGTGTGGAGTTGTCTATTAATAAGAGGAAAGAAGGTGGGGTTTTCTTTTAACAGGTAGATAGTGGGTGGAGCGCCCTTATAACCGGAGTGTAGGGGGTGGGATGAGGACATCCCTTTAAGCTACGATGGGAAATTGGGGTTGTGGCACAGGTGAAGTTGGGCTGAACTGACGAGAGCAAGGGTCTAAGAAGAGGAAGGGAAGAAGCCCTGGAGTGTTCCTGCTGTGAATAAGACTTGCGGGGTGCCCCTTAGGAGGCAGTGGATCCATTGGGACTGTGAGGTTGTAAAGCAGTGCATAGACCCGGATAAGGTGAGAGTATCCAAACAGGAAATATTATCACGATAATTATACCTGGTCTGAGTGTCTTGGCTGGTGTGATATATTTAATCCCTTTTGTGAAGCGCTACCTTGCTTAAAATGTGGGGTGAAAGACCACCCGAAGCACACTGTTAATATGGAACTGTGATATTAGGGTCGATTCATGGTCGCGCGCGAACAAATTTGTGCAAGTTTTATGGAGCAGCCAAGTCGCGCTCGTGCTTGAGATTTGTTTTTGAGCCAATTTGCGTACTATCGTTCGCCAGTGTATCAATTTGCATCAGAAATTTTCCGCTCACACCATTTTCACACCAGCAAGTAGGTGAGGGAAACTGCTGATTCCAATGCGTGACAGGCTTATTTCATTCTGAAAACACATGCCGGCAGCATCCAGCATGTTTTTGAACAATGAAAATGTCAGCCACACGCACTTTTTAGGGATTGGAAAAAAATGATAAAAAGTTGTCCAAAATAAAAAAAATGAAGGTCAAAACAACAAAAATTTGAATACTGGGCCTCAAAGTTTAGCAAAAAAAATTATATTGACATTATTAGACCAGACCTTCAAAATCATTTAATGAAAAGCCCAAACCTTAAAAAAAACTATTCCCCAGCATCTAAAATTAATATATTTTACGTTTTAGTCGCTTAGTTTTTAATCTTTCCCCCACTGGGCTGCAACTCTGTTCAGGACTCTAGGATACGGGCGCCACCATCTTACCTCAGAAGCATCACACACACTGAGGAGAGTAGTGCGGGATAAAGTACATGGGGTGGGGTTATAGCTGTGCCTTGCACAGACAGAGCAGAGCTGGAGCCAGGAAAAGGACAGCAATCCCAGAATGCAAAGCGACACAGTCAAGATGACACTTCCTGTTTGTAGGCAGCCTGGGACTCCATGGGCTGTCATTTTGGATGTTTAAAGACTCAGAAAATGCAGTAAATGCAGGTAGGATGATTTTTAATGTGGGCAATCTGTATGTACAGAGTAGGGGAAACATACAAGATAGGCTCTTATTCAGGGCGAAGGTCTGGTTTAAGCATTAAAATGCAAATCATACATCGGAGGGAGGGTTAAAGAGAACATCTGAGACAAAGCATGTTAAAGGTTAACTGAAAACAGAATACCCCCCCCAAAATCCACCCCCAAGAACACGTGTTCTTCAGGGAATACACTCTGAAATGGTGAACAGAGCTTTGCAGAAAACACAGAAGCTGGGGGGAGATCAAATGTCTATGGAGAAACAGTAAAGAAAAGAGGAGAAACATGAGGGACCATTGGGAGCAGTTAAAGTGGACCAACACCCAGGATTTTGACTATCCTGGGTTTTGGTCCACTTCGGTGGGGCACCCCGATCGGGGGTGCCCCGCTGTGTGAAACCCCCCAGATCGCCCTGAAAACTCACCTCTCCCCGCTCCCACGTGACCGCTGCAGCCAATCCCCGTGGGCGGACAAGCGAGAGGCAGCGCCGGACAAGCAGATCGCATCCACCGCCGCCTCCTGTGCGTCCCTCTTACAGGGAGCGCACCCGCGCCGGCCATTCACAAACGGCCGGCGCGGGAGCGCGCCCTGCTAGAGGGTTGCGCGGGAGGCGGCGGATGCGCATTCGCCACTGGAACGTGGAAACGGTAGGATTGTGGGCTTCCTGGGGGGTTTCACCCCGCGGGACATCCCGATTTCGGATGCCCCGCGGGGAGGGATCTGATCGGCCCGGGAACCTTATAGATTCCCTGGCCGATCCCCCTGGGTGTTGGTCCACTTTAAGCGCTTAGCCGGCCAAATGTGCATGGGGCAGGGCCATTTGCACTTTAAAACAGCAGATTTGGTGCAAGAAGAGGCAATTTGCACTTCTCCCTTGCTCTAGACATTCTGTGCAATTCGGATGTGTGTTCTGCGTGTCTAGACGCATGAGGGATCGCTTGCGCTCCCCCTGAGCATTTTTGTGCAGGAACCATAGATTGACACTATTGTGTTGTTAAGCTGTGATCCATGATTTTGACATTAAAGTGAAATTTAAGACAAAGGCAATTATTACACCATTGTTTCAGGCTATGTTTGGCACTCCCCTAAAGTGTTTTATATTTTAAAATTAAAGAAGAAATGGCCGAGATATCAAGGTTTACAGTTTTACCTTATGATTTGATGCAAGGGGGCGTGGCCATTGAAGCTGTGATGCAGCATAGTAATCAGCATATTGGGCGTCAATGGGAGTCAGTAAGAGCTCGAGACCCTGTCTCAGACACCCTTGTTGTGCTCCCTCCCTATCTGTTGCTAGACGACATTGGATGCCTAGACCAGCCTTCCCATGTGCGCACTCGCATATGCACATGTGCACACCCCAGATACAAATGCCTGCACCCCCAGATGCACATACACCCACCCCCGAACACATGCACCAAATTCTGCACATACATGTGCACACCCCCAGATGTGCACGCACACAATTCAAGAAATACAAGTGCGCACTCCAAAACACATACACACACTCTCAGATGTGCACGGTGCGCACCCATGTGTGCACCCCCAGATGCGTATGACATGCACCCCTGGAGTTGCCCAGGCAGCTGGGTGGGTGGCTAGGTAGGTGGGCAAGAAATCAGGTGGCTGGGTAGGTAGCTGGGCAGATGGGAGGCCAGCTAGGTAGGTGATCAGCTAGGTAGGCAGGCACGTAGGCGGGTAGGTAGGTAAGCAGGCAGGTGGAAGACACCAGAGACCTCGTAGGCAGGTGGGCATCCAGGCAGGGGGAGGACATTAGAGGTAGTGGTGGCGACGATATCCTTACGATCGTTCACCTCTGTCCAGGATCTAGCGCAATGGTCTCCTGAAACCCTGGGGGCCTCTGATCCCTGGTCTGAGGTATATAGTGGGGCAGAGAATAGTGATTCTCCCCCCCCCCCCCCCCCCCCGAGCCAGCTTCTGTTATCTGGCTTGCCAAAAGCTCTAGGTAGGCTGGCAGTTGAAGGGTTAAATGCCATGTATAGGCAAAAAAAAAAGAATAAACTCCCGAGCTTGCCCTGACTGCGGACTCCGGTCATTGTGATATAAGGGAGGGTGGGGCCTCGTCCACAAGTTTAATTGCAAGTGGTAGATAAGCATGTAAAGAATTTCAGCATGTGCGAGCTGTGGTATCAATCTTGGAAACATATGACTATTAGGCTGCAGGACCATGAGGAAGCAGTTGTAGGGGAAAGGACGTAAATATTTATTATATATATTTATTTACAATTGACTTATTTATTTTTGACCAGACAACCCGTTTAACAGATTTATTTTGAAGGAGTACTTTATTTCTAATGGCAGGCATGCGACTGCTATGCAATGTATCTCAGCAGGGAGCTGCTGTAAAAAGCAGCCATGCTTCTGGCTGTCAAGATGCACCAGGTGTTTTCAACGTAACTTATTTATTTATTATATTTTGTTTATGTGTGTTGTAGATTATGTTTTTTGCATGTCACCTTCTATCATCTTTTTTTGATGTAGCGCTATAGATTGCACCTCTAGTTGTCACCTTATTTCTATACATAGTGCGGCTTAGAAGAATGTTTGTATGTGGGCTGATAATGTGCAGCTCTGACACGTTACTTTTCTTTTTTGGGCTTTAATTACCAGCACAGGTTAAAAGTTTGCGCTGGTACACGTGATGAACGTTATATGCATCACTTCCGTGCGCTCCATAGCGTGGACCGCACCTCACCTTTGGAAACTGTCACTTCCGGCGTCATTGCCATTGTGTGTAATGTATGTGTGCACTCCACAGACTGGATTGTGCTTCACTGTTGTGGGCTGTCATTTCCGGATCTTTTGATCTGAGGCACAGGTTGAGGGCTTGTCTGCGCTAGCATACTTTGTGCGCTTTATGTACGCCATGTTCGCGCGCTCTGTGGATTGCACCGCGCTTCATCACTGAAAATTGTCACTTTGGTGTCAGTGTCACTGTCTGTGTAGTATGTCTATGCGCTCCAGAGACTGGAAAGCGCGTCACCATTGGAAACTATCACTTCCGGGTCTCCCGTCCCGAGGCCGGAAGTGACTGCTGACATGCTCTCTATTCCCATCATAAATACGGGTGAGTGTGTTATGCTGACTATCCTAGCAAAAGCTCCAGGAGAGGGGCGAAACGCGTTGGACGGACTAGTCAGCTACTTCATTCGTTTTGGACCTCTTGATGTATACACGCTGATCCTGGGTGCCTGTGTGGCGAGAACTGCTGTTGGCTCTTTGGAACAGTACTTGATGAATGTCTGCTTTTATCTGATGCTTTGTGAGTGCATCTTTTATCTTTTATTAAAGTAGTGTTTTAGATAATCTGCACTAGATTTGCGTTTATTTTTATCCTACATGCGTTTCTACTTTGGATTATGGATGAGTCCTGGTTGTGATTGATAAAGTGGATGGAATTCCTTTTATGGATACAGTCTTGGGAGATTGATGCGGAATCTTCTATATATATTTTTAACCCAATTGCCTGGTTGATGATTTGTCATTGATGGCTTTAAACTAATCCAAATTAACCCATTGGAGATCAAGATTTGATCAAGAAACCATCGTTTGGCATTTTCATATTGGCCATCTGGTAAGAAGCTTGTACTATTGGTGGTGGATTCATTACTCTGTGGAAGACACGTGTGGATTTTTTACATCACTGTGGACATTTATTAGCTATTGTCAGGACTGTACCGAACACCCGTCTGTCTTGAGCTGGTATCCCCCAATCTCCGCCGCCTCTTCTGCCTATAGACAAGCCCCCGCTTGTAGGAGACACGGGTAATGCCTCTCCCAGTCGGTTGCCCCCAGGACTTATAGGGCGCAAAGGATACCAGCTTAAGGTGGAGACTGATGAACGGCAGGGAGTCCCGAATGAGGATGCCGGATGGCAGAAGTCCAAATACAGGCCGAGGTCAAACCGGGAGGTCACAGGGCGAGGTATCCGAAGGAGGTAACAAAGAGTGGTCAAACGAGCCGAGGTCAAAATCCAGGAGGTCACGGTGCGAGGTATCAGAGGGGTCAGGCAGAATCGTAGTCAGGCAAGCGAAGGGTCAGGGCAGGCAGCAAGCAAGGGAAGTCGAGGTCCAAAAAGCCGAATTATAACAGGAGACACTATAACACACATCCAGAACCCAGAGGCTATAACGGGCACTGGGAACCCGGAGCCGAAGGGCTTTATAATAAATGCTGGCCATTGGGGAAAAGGGAAATTGGAGGGAACCTGGGTGATTGGTGCAACACAGGATCATGGGATAGGTCCCAGGACCTGGACGGCCCAGGCCAGACAGGCCGACCAGTCCCTGGGCTCAATCCCAGGATCCAGCCAGAGACTGGATACTTTAAACTCGCCCCCGGCGGGTGCGCTGGGGAAAGCGCCGCCGGGAGGCATAAAGGAGACGTGCTCGCGCGCGCGCGCGAGCACGTTGAGTGTCGGGCGCGCCCCCGCCTGGAGGGGGAAGCGCCGCATCCCCGGGGAGAATGGCAGGCCCGCGCAGCCGCGCGGAGCACGCCGCAACGCCGGCTCCAGCAGCGTCCCGCGCCGCCAGCCCCCGGACCCCACGACGGCGCTGCGGACCCGGGGACAGCCGGACAGCAGCCCGCCGGGAGCCACCTGCCAGCGCGCCGCGGGACCAGGAACGGCGATGAGGTAAGTGCCTAACATTACCCCCCCCCTGAGGAGGGGCCACTGGACCCTCCAAGCTGGGTTTCAAAGGATTCTCTCTGTGAAATCTCTTCACCAAATTCTGCGCATGAACTTCTCTGGCCGGAACCCAAGATCTTTCTTCCGGGCCGTACCCCTTCCAGTCAATTAAATACTGCAGAGAGTTTCTAAACAGGCGGGAGTCAAGAATCCGGGCAATCTCAAATTCCTGATGCCCATCGACTAACACAGGCCCAGGGGAATCATTGGGTTCATGGTTTATTGCAGGCTTAAGAAGTGAAACGTGAAAAGATTTACAAATTTTCATGGAAGAAGGGAGGGCTAACTGATACGTAACCTGATTGATCTTCCGTGTTATGGGGAAGGGGCCGATAAATTTAGGCCCTAACTTAGCGGAGGGCTGGCGTAAGGCTAAGTTCTTGGTTGAAAGCCAAACCCAATTTCCCACCTCATAACTAGGGTTAGAAGAACATTTGCGATCTGCAAACTTTTTCTGTTGAAGAACAGCCTTAGTTAGATGTTGCTGGATCTTATTCCATTCCCCTGGCCATTTGGAAAGCCATTCATCCACGGAGGGAACTCTAGAGGGTTGGTCCGAAAGGGCAGAAAACTTCAGGTCCTTGCCATAGACGCAATGGAAGGGAGAAACCCCCGTGGAAGAATGTGAAGCGTTGTTTAATGCAAATTCAGCAAACGGTAGGAAGAAGGCCCAGTCCGTCTGAGTATCAGCCGTAAAACAACGCAAGTACTGTTCTAAAGATTGGTTAGTTCTTTCGGTTTGTCCATTTGATTGCGGATGGAAAGCCGAGGATAAAGAGACGGTGAAACCCAACTTAGTACAGAAGGCCCTCCAAAAACGGGAGACAAATTGGACCCCCCTATCCGAAACAATGTCTACTGGAATACCATGAATTCTAAAAATGTGAGTGACAAAGAGTTGAGCTAATATTTGAGCTGAGGGAAGTTTTTTTAAAGGGATAAAATGAGCCATCTTGCTAAAGCGGTCCACTACTACCCATATAACTGTATATCCCTGGGAAGGGGGAAGATCAGTAACAAAGTCCATGGCCAGTTGGGTCCATGGGGAGGCAGGAGTGGGCAACGGTAGAAGTGGGCCTTCAGGAGAATGTCTTAAAGACTTACTCCGAGCACAGACTTTACAGGCTAAGACAAAATTCTGAGCGTCCCTTCTAATGGATGGCCACCAAACTTGGCGCGTCAATAGGGCAATAGTTTTCTTGACCCCTGGATGACCCGCTGTTTTAGTATCATGGAAATGAGACAAAAAGGCAGTGCGGTAAAGAGAAGGTACAAACTGGACAGACTCAGGTTTTTCAGGTGGAGCTTCGGCTTGGAACCGAGCTAGATCAGGAAGTTGGGGTTGGATGGCGGCTACCACCAGGGAGTGGGGTAAGATGGGAATATCCACTCTTTCGGGCGAGTTAGGGAAAGAGAAACTCCGAGACAGGGCATCCGCTTTAACATTTTTGGACCCAGGTTTATAGGTGATAGAGAAGTTAAACCGGGAAAAGAACAAGGACCAGCGAGCCTGTCTTGGAGTTAGTCTTTTTGCAGATTGAATGTATTCCAGATTTTTATGATCCGTAAAGACCGTAACTGGGTACTGAGCCCCCTCCAGCCAGTGTCTCCATTCCTGGAAGGCTAGCTTGATAGCCAATAATTCTCTGTTGCCAATATCATAATTTCTCTCGGCCCCAGAGAACTTCTTGGAAAAGAAAGCACATGGATGAAGGCGTTCAGGTGACCCATGATATTGTGACAAAACCGCCCCCACTGCAAATTCCGAAGCATCCACCTCCACAAAGAAGGGTGATTGCTCATCCGGGTGAACTAAGACCGGGGCGGAGCTAAACACCCTTTTCAGATTCTCAAAGGCCTGAACAGCTTGAACTGGCCAAACTGAGGGATACCCGCTTTTCTTGGTAAGATTAGTCAATGGAGTTACTAGAGAAGAAAAGTTCTTAATGAACCTTCTATAAAAATTAGCGAAGCCCAGGAACCTCTGCAGGCCCTTCAGATCCTTGGGCTGTTCCCATTCTAAGACTGCCTTCACTTTAGACTGATCCATGGATAGACCAGACTTAGAAATAATATAGCCGAGAAATGGAACCTCAGATACCTCAAATTGACACTTCTTCAACTTGGCATATAAACAATTTTCCCTGAGTTTTTGCAACACAATACGCACATGTTTGCGATGTTCTTCCAGGGATGAAGAAAAAATCAGAATGTCGTCTAAATAAACGACCACAAAACGGCCAAGATAGTCCCTAAAAATTTCGTTTACGAAACTTTGAAAGACCGCGGGGGCATTGCACAAACCAAATGGCATTACCAAATACTCATAATGCCCCTCAAGGGTATTGAAGGCCGTTTTCCACTCGTCCCCCTGCCTAATTCTGGTGAGGTTATAGGCCCCCCGAAGGTCGAGTTTGGAAAACACCTGCGCCCCAACCACCTGTGTAAATAACCCCTCAATAAGTGGCAGGGGATACTTATTTTTAACAATGACGTTATTTAATCCCCGATAATCAATACAGGGGCGGAGCCCCCCATCTTTCTTTTCTACAAAAAAGAACCCTGCTCCTGCCGGGGAAGATGATGGTCGAATAAACCCCTTCTCTAGGTTTTCTACAATATATTCCCGCATGGCGATGGTTTCAGCTCGGGTTAAATTAAATATTCTTCCCCTCGGAGGCATGGTACCGGGGAGTAGTTCAATAGGGCAATCCCATGGTCTATGGGGAGGAAGTTTGTCCGCCGCCTTTTCAGAAAAGACGTCGGCAAATTCTAAGTACGGAGTGGGAATTCCAGCTGGGGACAGTTGCGCAACCCTGACCGGGAGTTTCAAACAATTCTGAAAGCATTGGTGCCCCCACTTTATGATTTGCCCTGAGACCCAATCAATTTGGGGATTGTGCTCCCGTAACCATGGCAATCCCAGAATTAAAGGGGTGCTAGGCATACTCAAGACCAAAAAACTAATTACTTCAGAGTGATTAGCTCCCACCTTAAACTGTACGGGAAGGGTTCTGAACTGAACTAAACCTCCAGCCACGGGTGTGCCGTCAATGGCAGAGACCCGGATGGGAGTTGGCAAGGACTGGAGCGTAATTCCTAAACTCTGAGCTAACTCAGAGTCAAGGAAGTTCCCGGCTGCTCCGGAGTCTATGAGAGCCTTCAAATTCAAAAATTTAAACTTAATTTTTATCTGAACTGGAATAAGAACTGGAGACGATACTTGAGGTGATACCTTACAGCCTAGGAGGGCCCCCTCGAAACCCCCTAGGCTCTGGAGTTTCCCGACGGCTTCTTTGGGCATAGTCTGACCATATGGCCGGTTCCACCACAGTACAGACATAGCCCCTCGGATAAGCGTCGACGTCTCTCGACTTCGGTGAGCCTTGTGGCACCCAGTTGCATGGGCTCTTCCGAAGGTTGCGCTACTGGGGCCTCAGACCTCGAAGCTGTCTCAGCATGCGACCCTTTTTCTTGGCGTCTTTCCCGAAGCCGACGGTCAATGCGAATGGCGAGGTGCATTAACTCGTCTAGGGTCTGAGGTTCCGGATAATTCACCAAGGTGTCCTTGACGGAATCAGCCAATCCAAGCCGGAATTGGCCGCAGAGGGCAGGATTGTTCCAGCGGGAGTCTACTGCCCAGCGACGGAATTCCGAGCAATAATCTTCGGCCCGCCGGCGTCCCTGGCGAAGAGTACGCAACTTAGCGTCAGCTGTGGCCCCTTTGTCGGGATCATCATAAAGAACCTCCATCGCTGAAAAAAAAACTGTCCACAGAGAGACGAACTGGATCCTGGGATGACAAACTAAAGGCCCAGGACTGAGGATCTCCTTGAAGGAGGGAGATAATCAACCCGACCCGCTGCTCTTGTGACCCTGAAGAGACAGGACGGAGCTGGAAGTACAATTTGCAAGAGTCCCGGAAGTTGGCAAATTTTGCCCTGTCGCCGTGAAATTTTTCCGGGAGTGGAATTTTTGGTTCCACAAACATTGCGGCCGGAGCCCCCTGAGGACTGGGGACGTTAGGAGCAGGACGGTTCTCCTGGGCCGCAACCCGATGAGCCAGGTGCTCTACCGCCGCTGTTAAGGCTTGCACCTGTTCCAGGATTTGGTCCATTCTTCTGGCCCGTTATACTGTCAGGACTGTACCGAACACCCGTCTGTCTTGAGCTGGTATCCCCCAATCTCCGCCGCCTCTTCTGCCTATAGACAAGCCCCCGCTTGTAGGAGACACGGGTAATGCCTCTCCCAGTCGGTTGCCCCCAGGACTTATAGGGCGCAAAGGATACCAGCTTAAGGTGGAGACTGATGAACGGCAGGGAGTCCCGAATGAGGATGCCGGATGGCAGAAGTCCAAATACAGGCCGAGGTCAAACCGGGAGGTCACAGGGCGAGGTATCCGAAGGAGGTAACAAAGAGTGGTCAAACGAGCCGAGGTCAAAATCCAGGAGGTCACGGTGCGAGGTATCAGAGGGGTCAGGCAGAATCGTAGTCAGGCAAGCGAAGGGTCAGGGCAGGCAGCAAGCAAGGGAAGTCGAGGTCCAAAAAGCCGAATTATAACAGGAGACACTATAACACACATCCAGAACCCAGAGGCTATAACGGGCACTGGGAACCCGGAGCCGAAGGGCTTTATAATAAATGCTGGCCATTGGGGAAAAGGGAAATTGGAGGGAACCTGGGTGATTGGTGCAACACAGGATCATGGGATAGGTCCCAGGAGCTGGACGGCCCAGGCCAGACAGGCCGACCAGTCCCTGGGCTCAATCCCAGGATCCAGCCAGAGACTGGATACTTTAAACTCGCCCCCGGCGGGCGCGCTGGGGAAAGCGCCGCCGGGAGGCATAAAGGAGACGTGCTCGCGCGCGCGAGCACGTTGAGTGTCGGGCGCGCCCCCGCCAGGAGGGGGAAGCGCTGCATCCCCGGTGAGAATGGCAGGCCCGCGCAGCCGCGCGGAGCACGCCGCAACGCCGGCTCCAGCAGCGTCTCGCGCCGCCAGCCCCCGGACCCCACGACGGCGCTGCGGACCCGGGGACAGCCGGACAGCAGCCCGCCGGGAGCCACCTGCCAGCGCGCCGCGGGACCAGGAACGGCGATGAGGTAAGTGCCTAACAGCTATTTCCTGCTTGTTACATTGTGCAGTGAAAGGAGAGAGACAGCATCACAAGTTTTTAAAACTCTCAGCCCGAGTTTTATTACAATGAGAATTTTTATTTTCATCAGTGAGGATCAAGAGAACAATAACACTGTAACTGTGTCAGTATAATCCAGATGAACTATTCAGCAGTGCTGTAAACTGGAAGTACCCCTGTTGGCCTCATTTAAGAATTGTATCTGTTTGTAAGCACTGCTGAAATAAAAAAATGAAAAGAAATTGTAAAAGAAAAAAAAAAAAAAAAAGATTTCCGTGAATAATGAGTTGTGTTCTTTTAACTAAAAAGATTACATTATTTTTTCATTGAATAGTCTGTTCTGCAAATTGTATGGCTTATTTTGTTCTAACCATCCTTTCAAATACTCTGTGAATTTGAATTCTGGCATGTCCTTGGCCTTTTGACCCCATTACAGCACCCACGTGCATTGTTGTACATTAGCAAGTGCTCCCTGCGGCACGCCTGACTCCTGCTTACCACTCCCAGAGAGAGATAGAGAGAGACGAGCGATGCTGGAAAAATGGTTGATTGCATTAAAAATGTTATGTTCCTGTTGTAAGGCTGTTTTCTGGTGGGCTGGCAGAAATGTTGTTTAAACGTCCTTAATGATTCAGCACATATCGCTCAGCACTGCATTAGCCGAATCTGGCCCAACGCTCAATAGCTGACATTGGGAAGATTTTTGGTCTTCCTGTGCCCATTATTTAATCATGTGAAACGTGAATATTTATCAAATGTCCTGTGAGCCGGGAAAGTATAAATCAATTACAGGGGAAATGAAATGATGCTGCCTGATCAGCAGAGATAGAGCGGAGGAAATCTTTTCCGTGTAACCAATCTGGCTACAGTTACCAGGATCAATGTCAGAGACATTGGAAATTTGTCATCAAATGAGTATGAATAGATTTGTTTCTGTAGCTAAATTTCTAAAAAAAAGATGCTTCACACTACTTTGTGCATGGAGATCAGAGGCTTGATATAGAAGTCATAGAGGCTGATTCATCATTAGCGGCAGGTAGCGACAGATGAGCGTCTGTAGCAGGCATTTTCAGAGCGCCCGCTAGTAGTCGCTGTGCTCAGCCGTGGTTCGTTACTTCATAGCGACTCAGTCGCTGTTCAGTAATGGTGAATACATTGTGAGGAGTCGCTATTTGACCAGTACAGCGCTGTATGGGAGCGCATGTTAGCGACTGCTCATAGAGACCGACTCACACCATATTCAGCAAAAAAACAGCCTTACTAAGCTCTGGCGCTGAAAAATGCTTCTCTGAAGCCCAGAGCGCATTAGGCTGTGTGATTAAAGTCTGTTTTTCAGCATCTATCCACCAGTAACAAAGCTGTGGAAAAAAAAAACCCGGTTTAAAGAGAAGAAAAGGTTCGTCCATTGAAATGTATTGGAGAGCGAGAGGTCATACCTGGCGCTGTGCAAAGCTGAACGCTGGCGCTGTTCGCTGAGGCTGTGAAAATGATGAATCAGACGCTACATGGCGCTATCCCAGTCGCTAAACAGATTCTGCTTGATAAATGTGTAATTGCGTGCCACGTCCGGCGTTGATCAGTCGCTATCTGTCATTAACCAGCCGCTACCTGACGCTATCCTTTCTTAAATAAGGGCCATAGAAATCCATTCCACCCAATCAAATAAGACTGGTTTAGGTAGGGGAGGGGGGCATCCCTGCTCTACATGCTGGAAATAGAAGATCCAGCCCCAGTATTTACCTACTCTCTCTATTGGACCCAAAACAGCACGGCTTTACTGAGGGCAGATCATGTCAGACCAATCTTATTGATTTCTTTGACAATGTCACTAAAGTGTGAGATGAAGGTGGTGCTGTGGATATCGCCTATCTGGATTTTAGCAAAGCCTTTGACACTGTACCACATAAGGAGCTCATAGATAAGTTATTGAAGGTAGGACTCAATCCCTGGATAGTTCAGTGGATTTCCAGTTGGCTGAGGGATCGGTATCAGAGCGTTGTTGGGCCACAGCTAGAATACTGTGTGCAGTTCTGGAGACCTCCCCTGCAAAAAGACATTATTCAAATAGAACGGGTCCAAAGGCCGGCAACGAAAATGGTGGAAGGACTTAAACTTAAAACTTATCAGGAGAGACTTAAAGAACTTAATTTGTACAGTCTGGAGGAAAGAAGGGAGAGGGGGGACATGATTGAGACCTTTAAATATGTCAAAGAATTGAATAAGGTTCAGGAGAGAAGTGTTTTTAAGAAGAAGCTTAACGATAGAACAAGGGGCCCAACCTGAAGCTAGTCGGGGGGGAAGATCAGGAGCAATGTTAGAAAATATTATTTTACCGAAAGAGTAGTAGATGCTTGGAACAAACTTCCAGCAGAGGTAGTTGAAAAATCAACAGTCACTGAATTTAAACATGCCTGGGATAAGCACACATCTATCCTAAGATAAAGAGAACATACAGTATACACATAAGATACAGAGAACATACAGTATACACATAAGATACAGAGAACATACAGTATACACATAAGATACAGAGAACATACAGTATGCACATAAGATACAGAGAACATACAGTATACACATAAGATACAGAGAACATACAGTATACACATAAGATACAGAGAACATACAGTATACACATAAGATACAGAGAACATACAGTATATACATAAGGTACAGAGAACATACAGTATACACATAAGGTACAGAGAACATACAGTATACACATAAGATACAGAGTACATACAGTATGCACATAAGATACAGAGTACATACAGTATACACATAAGGTACAGAGAACATACAGTATACACATAAGGTACAGAGAACATACAGTATACACATAAGATACAGAGTACATACAGTATACACATAAGATACAGAGTACATACAGTATACACATAAGGTACAGAGAACATACAGTATACACATAAGATACAGAGTACATACAGTATACACATAAGGTACAGAGAACATACAGTATACACATAAGATACAGAGTACATACAGTATACACATAAGGTACAGAGAACATACAGTATACACATAAGATACAGAGTACATACAGTATACACATAAGATACAGAGTACATACAGTATACACATAAGGTACAGAGAACATACAGTATACACATAAGATACAGAGTACATACAGTATACACATAAGGTACAGAGAACATACAGTATACACATAAGATAAAGAGAACATACAGTAAACACATAACATACAGAGCACATACAGTATACACATAAGATACAGAGAACATACAGTATACACATAAGATACAGAGAACATACAGTATACACATAAGATACAGAGAACATACAGTATACACATAAGATACTGAGAACATACAGTATACACATAAGATACAGAGAACATACAGCATACACATAAGGGCAGACTAGATGGACCGTATGGTCTCCTTCTGCCGTCAACCTTCTATGTTTCTATATTTTGGGCACCAGGTTGCAACCATCTAGGGAAACAGTGGGTGGACACACAGCACTGCACAGGCCGGCCCCACACACCTCATTGCCTACTGACGACAAATCTCTTTTGTGTAACTGATCTGGCCAGAATCAATGACAGAGACATTAGACATTTGTAATCTAATATGTATGAATGGACTTGTTCCTGTAGCTAAAAACACACTTCTTTGCGCCTGGAGATATTAGGGAGAGACTTCGGAAGTTTGCCATCTGGTTGGTATGAATCATATTTTCTGCAGCTGAATTTCATAAAAACATGTTTTATACTACTTCGTACATGGAGATGTCATAGAAACCCAATCGACCCAGTCAGATAAGACTGGAGGGTCCCTGAACAAGACAGGGGTGGGGGAACTTACTGAAGGTCACATGGAGCCACAATGCTACTCTGGAATATACCTACTTACCCGATGCCTAGTTCAAGGTCCCTTCAGTCCAATTTTATTGGAGGTTCTTGTTAGCGTTACAATAATTTACGGTAAATTACTGTATAGGGCTGATTTCTGATCATAGGAGACGAGGGCTGATTTCTGATCAGAGTGAAGAGGAAATCTCTGTCTCGCAGCCAATCTGGCTACAGTCGCCAAGGATCAATTGATGTTATGCTGGCATGGTGAGTTCCCAGACAAATAGCTAAATAGAACCCTGATTGTGGAGGAACCAGGATTCCGCCATGCAAGGAGCACCCTGGGACCTACTGCCCAGCACACAAGACTAGCCCCTTTAGCCTGGAGTCTAAGGACCTCCCCTGTATTCTGTAGAGCCCCCAAAAGGGAGGACAGGTCATGTCTAAGGAATCAAGGGGGTGGTCACCTGGCTTGATCAGATGCAAGCCGAGGCCAACGAGGTGATAGGCAAAAGAGCATAATCCTAAAGCAGAGCCAAAGTCCGCAGTCACAGGCAAAGAGACAATTCTAATAACAATCTGGGTCCTACACACAGAAGCAGGCAGAGGGTGCTCCAAAAGATGAAGAAGTAAAAACATAATCCAGGTCATGTGTTGAGCAGACATATATCAAGCAGGATATACAAAAGGTAGAGGTCAAAGACAGTTCCGGATGATCCAAAGGGTATACTGTGTTTCCCCAAAAATAAAATGGGGTCTTATTTTAATTTTTGTTCCAAAAGATGTACAAGGGATTATTGTCAGGGGATGTCTTATTTTTTCATAAACCTAAATTTGTTCTTCATTTCTATTTCAAAATTGATAGAACTTCTGTAATATGGCAGACCAAACACCTCATGTTCCTGGTGGGTGCCACTTAAAAGATGGTAATATTTGTTGGCCATTGTGAGCTTTGGTGCAGCTGCATAGTGTGCGGCGTGAGGCGTGCTGTATTCCTACTTAGTTCTAGCTCCGGCATGGTGCTCTTTGGGATTTGCGCTACTCCACAAAATGACACAAGTAGTCATGTGACGCCTAAGTCATATTGGCATGGTGGATTGCTGGCACGCAGGGGTACTTGGTGCCCTGGGATAGAAATGTCCCTGACTGTGACATGGGGTCTCCTGATCCTGGTGCCCTGAGCAATTGCTTCATTTGCCCCGAACTGCAACTAGAGCTTATTACTGGGATAGGGCTTATATTTGAAGGATCCTCAAAAATATGGCCAGTTAGTATTGTTATGAAAATTGGACAAAGGCTTTAGCAAAAAATAAGGCTGTTTGGGAGCACTGGGTTGGGTATAGAGGGTGATGACATAAACTTTCTTTCTGGATATAGCATCATTTTAATGCCTAAAAAACTGCCTGTATTTCAGGAGATTAAACCTTTCTATCTGCTCCGCTCTTGGTCAGCGCAGTGATAGGTGCCACTATGGAAAAGTTTTAGATGAACTTCCAATAGAAATTGGCAAAGCCAAGGAAGCACTGGATCGCCTTCAGAGTGGACTTTGGCCCTTATTCATCAAGCGATAGCGCCAGGTAGTGTCCGACGAGCGCCAGGTAGCGGCAGCTAACGGCGACTACCGACTCAAGTACGGCCGGCGGCGCTCACAATGACGCATTTATCAAGCAAAATGAGGCTAGCGCCGGCGAGAGCGACGGCTAGCGCGGCATTCATCATGAAGCCGCCTGGACCGAACAGCGCCGCTGCAAATTCCCTCACAGCGCCAGGTATGAGCTGTCGCTCCCTGGCGATGTCCAATGCATTTCAATGGAGCAATCTATAATAATTCATGATTAATTGGTAATAATTTTTTTTTTAATTTTTTTAATGTCAAAAAATCGGAGACCACTTCTGCAATGTTAGGATTTATTTTTAAGTCAAAAAAAAAAAAAAAAAAATATGTGCAGAATTGATCTAACAGGTCTGAGATTAATGTATTCATATAACAAAATGATTCTAAAAACATGTATAATGTTACATTAAAAAAATGTGGTTGTTTAGGGGTTAAAAACTAGTTAATACAGATCGCCGCCAGCGCTCTGGGGTTTAAACAAGGAATGGACAGCGACAGCACATTCGGAGCGTGATTTTTTGATGAATATGAAGCTAGCCGTTCGCTCTGGCCATTCGTTGTCAGGCGCTCACATACAACGCTGGACCTGTGAAACAGCGACCCCCCAGCCTGTATTCAACATTACCGCACACCGACTGAGTCGCTGTCATCAAGCTAATGCCGGCCAAGCACAGCGAATACTGGCTGGCGCTGAAAAAATCACGCTACAGTCGCTCATCTGTCGCTACCTGGCGCTATTGATGAATCGGCCTCCCCGACTGGATCCATAGTGAGACCAGTGTCAGAAAAAATATAACCCAGGAAGTGAACCTCTTGGGCATGATAGGTGCATTTCACATACAGAGTTTTCAATGCTAATTGAAAGGATGGATTGCTTTCTTGAATGTATTCCTCAAGGCCCGACCTTAAGGGATGTACAGCGGTACAATGTTACCCTTGGGCGGATAAGCATTGGACGCAAGGTTAATCTCACAGTCATATGGCCGATGTGGAAAGTCTTTGGCGATCTCTTAGAAAACATATCTGCATAATCAATGTAACAAATGGGTAGAGCATATAGGGAGAGGAGGTAGTGACCAAGTTTTCTCGAAAGACACAACTATTAACACAGGAACTCCAGTCAACACAGTGATTGTGTTTCTTAGCCACGGTAGACCCAGGACTAGTGGAGTTGCTGGACAGTAAATAATGAGAAAGGAGATCTCCTCTATGTGAAGTGCTCCCACATAAAGCTTCATTGAGACCATCACCAGAGTATTCTTATCCTGAGCCAGGGGAAGTCCATCAATGTTGGAGATGGAGAAAGGATATTCCAAGCAGTGTGTCGGTATCTTGAGTACTGAGATGCGACTGACAGTCTACAAAGGCCAGCAAGCAATGACGAATGGACCACAAGAAAGGGAAGAATAAAATTGTGGGTAAGAAACCTGCTTCTGAATAATCCCTTCACCATTGTGGTCATTTGTTTCCCGGCCAATGTGGACACCAAAGACACAGGTAACCCCCTTTCCCTGCAGCAGAGACAGAATCCTCCTTTAAGTCCACAGTCTTCTCTGCAGACAATCTGGTTGTACCCAACTGCGTGCTTGTACTGCGAGAGTAAACTGGACCTCTCTTTGTGTGACCATCATTGTCAGTACAGCTAGGGCGCTTAGTGGATAAGTGCTTCCAAGGTGTTGGGGGGGCCCAACTCAGGCAATCTCATCCTTGAGCATCCCAGAAAGGTTGATGGCGTGCGGCAACCTCATTCAAGCCAGTATCCAAACTCCAGCAGTAAAACTCCACAAAGCTTGCAGATAGTGGATTCCGCAGAGGACCCTCATCTGGGCTCATCAAACATATTCGCCAATGCTGAAAGGAAGGAATCCAGGGAGCCAAGAACAGCGCTACTTTGTTCATCTAGGTGGTGTGGAGGTTTTTCCAGCCGTTCCTGCATTTTGCTACAACCCACGCAGAGTTAAATAACTAATTGAGTTAAGCCAGTTATTTACTGGGCCATAACCTCAAAGAATGTAGGCCCCCCTACAGTGCTTATCTACCCATAGATCAGGCTGATTGTAATGTAACAGAACACAGTCTATGGACACGTACCTCGTATTTGTATGTGCAACGTGGAAGTTGAGAGTAGAGATGTAGCCATTCTCGGCTTATCTCCAAATCAGTTAAAGTGAACCCTTTGTCCTGAGATGAATAGTCTCACCCCCCATACAGCAAGAGGCATCTGCCCTAGTGCTGATGAGAGCCTAAAGCTCGAAACACGTGTCCACTAGTTGGATGTGTCTGGCTGTATAAAATGTAAAACTAATCCTCGGCATTGCACCCTTAGCGGTTCCTAAGGGCCTTGGATGGCACAGAGACGTAAAGAGATGATTTGCATAGCTCCGCCTACTGCAAGAGTAGATGGGTAATGCTATCTGTCGTTGGACTGGGTACTGTGAAAATACTTTCCGTTCTAGGAAAGCCACTCTTTTCCTTTACCTAAGTAGAGGGTATTTTGGTCTCTTTAGCCCCCCTAAATTTAGCCTAACATGGGTCTCTCCACATACTGGCTTGCAACTATGTCCTGAGATGAATAGAGTAACTTAACTAGATTTCTTATCTTTCTTTCTTATCTCAGGAATTGCTCACAAATCCTGCATTTCACATTACAACCACTAAGGGGTGCAGTGCTTACAAACGCTTCCTTTTATTGCTAATCCTGATCATAAACACTGGTCGGAAACTATTTCCCCATATCATACAATCAATGAAAACCTTTTTATTGAATTTTTTTTTTTTATTGTAACCTCCTTTTTTAGAAGGCCTAATCCATGCCTGAAACTCTTTGCCATTCCTTTAAATAGAAGCAACCACCTTGGTGGTGGTTTCCCTCTTGGGATGCCCCGTTGTGTGAGACTTCAGGCGTCACCCAATACACCCATCTTCCGTCCGGTCCCGGTTGGACTGACATTCCTCTGTTCTCAATGACACCCATGGCATTAGTGTTAGATTAATATCATGCGGGCCTGTGCAGGGTACTCACACAGTTGGGCATCCTGATTCAGGAAGCCCCAGGGGCACTTGAAAGTGAAAGTCTTTTGTGCCAAAAAAAGAATGTTCTCAAGGATGATCCTATCTAGTGTTTTTTTTTCATATGTAATTAAACGTGTTTTAAGGAAGCAGTTTTTACTACTACAATCTGTTGCTAAAAGTCTGTACACCAAAAAGAGAGAAGTGAGCCCTGTACACTGCTGCTGGCCATGTGTAAGGATGAGTGAGGCCTGTCACCAAAGCATTGGCCATAGCAGCAGTGTTCTTTATGTTTAGGGCTCACTTCTCTTTTCTTGTATATTATATTGTATATTCTTGTATATTATCTCTTGCACAGGCCCTTATTTAACAAGGGATAGCGCCAGGTAGCGAATGGTGAGCGAACGGTAATGACGGTCATCGCCACGAGAACGCCGGCTCCCCTCCGCAATTACACATTTATGAAGCCGATCCTGCTTAGCGACTGACAGAGCGCCAGATAGCGAATCATTCATCATTATTCCAGCCTCACCCCACAGCGCCAGCGAGCGACCTTGAACAGCGACAGGTATGACCTCTCGCTACCTGGCGCTCTCCAATGCATTTCAATGGAGCAATCTTTAAATATTCATAATTCATTGCTATTAATGTATTTTTTTTTTTTTTTATGTGAAAAATTCTGTGACCACTTCTGCAATGTTAGATATTTTTTTTAAGGTAAAAAAAAAAAAAAATTTGTGCAGAATTGATATTACAGGTCTGATATTAATGTATTCATATTGCAAAAACTTGTTTTTTTTTTCCAAAAATATGGTTGTTTGGGGGTTAAAAAACTACTTTTAACCCATCACCGCCAGCGCTCTGGGGTTTAAACAAGCATTTCACAGTGCGAGAATTTTATGAAGGTGATTTGTTAATGAATATGCTGGGAGCCGTTCGCTATGGCCATTCGCTGTCATGCGCTCCCATACAGCGCGGAACCTGTCAAACAGCGACTCCTCACTCAATATTCAACATTACTGCACACCGACTGAGTCGCTGTCAACAACAGAACAACGGCCAAGCACAGCGAATACTAGCGGGCGCTGTGAAAATACCGCTACTGTCGCTCATCTGTCGCTACCTGGCGCTATTAATGAATTGGCCTCACAGTTTCCAATAGCGGAGGTAGTGAAAACTGCTTCCCCAAAAAATGTTTTTAAAGCAGAATAAAACCCAGGATTTCGATTATCCAGGATCCTGTTCATTGCCCTGGGGGCATTCCGTTTTGCGATGCTCTGCTTTGTGACCCCCCCCCCCCCCAATAAATGGCTCATACAAACGAACGTACCTTTCCCCAGTCCTACGGCACTTGGGTAGGCTCTCATCCAATCAGAGCTGTTTGTCAGGCATAATAATTGCTTTGCAATCAGCTCTGTTTACGGCAAGCGAGAACAGTCGCATCATCAGACACAGGCGCACTCCCTCTCCTGCCCCCAGCCTATCTGAATGGCTGGGCACAGGAACAAGCCTCAGCCCGGAGATGCTGGGGATGCACACGTTCTTGCTCCAGATTGCTTTCATGGCCAAGAGAGCCAAGTATTGAAGCAACCCGGGGGTTGGGGGACACACCTCAGGGCATAACAATTTAGCACGCACCATGCGAAGGCCATGGGGCCAGCCAGGTTGGGTTTAGTTTTCCACTTTAAATTCCAAATTGGGATACACCAAAAAAGTGGACTAAAACCTGGGATGGTCAAAATCCTGCGTTTAAAGTGGACCAACACCCAGGATTTTCACTATCCTGGGTTTTGGTCCACTTTGCTCCATGAGCGCTCACGTAGGAGCGGGGTGAGGTGAGTTATCTAGGGCGATCGGGGGGGTTTCACGCAGCGGGGCACCGCGGTGCCCCGCTGCGTGAAACCCCCCCGATCGCCCTAAATAACTCACCTCACCCCACTCCTACGCGAGCGCTCGTCCAATCAGAGCGCTCAGAGCCGCTGTGGTGTGTACAGGCAAGCGACAGACAACCACAGCGGCCGGCGCGGGTGTGCACCCTGCTAGAAGGAAGCGCGAGATGCGGCCGCAGCCCGCGCATGCGCCGTTGGAACGGGGATAAGGTAAGGTTTCTGGGCGTCTTGGGGAGTTTCACACAAAATTGGGATGCCCCGCGGGGAGGGATCTGTTTTGCCCGGGAATCTTATAGATCCCCCCTGGGTGTTGGTCCACTTTAAAGAGATTCAATAGCCCCCTCGAATTTAAAGTGGACCAAGCCCCCGATTGGGATGCCCCACTGTGTGAAACCCCCAGGTCGCAGGTTTCATTCACCTTTCCCTTTGTCCAACGGCACATGTGTGGGCTCTCGTCCAATCAGGGTCGTTTGCTATGCCTATGTAATTCGGCAACTAACTCTGCTTACAATGGGAGTGGATGTGGCCGCATCCTTTGCATCTTTGGGCTGCGCACACGCTCCCGCCGCAGTCGTTCAGTAGAGTGTTGTATCGTTTTGGCTGACATTGAATTCTTGTTCACTATTTTTACATCGGCATGTGGAAACTGAAATCCACTGCACACAGGACTTATACAAATATTGTAAATTTAATCTTAATTAGGATCGCAATTTTACTTGGGATTCGAGGGAGGGTCATATAGCGGGGCATTCCAGATTGGGAGAGGGAATCAGGCGACCATGGAGTCTTATAGATTCCAGGGTCACCCGTGATGGGCTTTTGTCCACTTTAAAATGGATCTATCACACTGATTGTTACTATCCTGGTGATTATACTGTTTACCTATTTTACCTTATTATTAATAATTACATTACCAAAATCGGGATGCCCCACTGTGTGAACCCCCCCCCCCCCCAGATCATCCACACAGCTCACCTTCCCCAAATTTTCTTTTCTTGTTCGCCTTCCACATGTGGAAATCGACTGCAGATAGGACTGTACAAATACCTTGAATGCGATCTTAATTAGAATTGCTTTAACAAATATTTGCAGAAAAAGTGGCCACGCGTTGCAATGTGAGTTGTTTGCATGTGATTCGTATGATCGTTTGCTCACTCAGCAAAGAGTGTTTCTTCTGGCAAACAGTGGCTGGAGAATTAGCATTACTCCCCTTCCTCCTTCACTGTGGTAAAATCATTTGTTACTGTAGCTTACATTATATAGAGTTCTGGAGAGCTTCTCCACCTCAGTGGAATTAGGGTGCCCCACTATGTGAAACCCCCCAAATCACCAGTATTCACTCAACCTCTCCTCCGGCCAATGGCACATGTGTGGGCCCTCATCCAATCATCCCATTCGGCAAACAGCTCTGATTGAATGAGAGTCTGAACATGCATCACAGTGGTGAATTCCAATTCGGGATGCCCCAGGAGGGAAGGCAGGGGGGCCCACCTACACTACAATCTGATTGTACAATCTAACACTGTGCTGCCCACCTACACTACAAACTGATTGTACAATCTAACACTGTGCTACCCACCTACACTACAAACTGATTGTACAATCTAACACTGTGCTGCCCACCTACACTACAAACTGATTGTACAATCTAACACTGTGCTGCCCACTTACACTACAAACTGATTGTACAATCTAACACTGTGTTACCCACCTACACTACAAACTGATT
Source organism: Gastrophryne carolinensis (assembly GCA_027917425.1). Classification (NCBI taxonomy): domain Eukaryota; kingdom Metazoa; phylum Chordata; class Amphibia; order Anura; family Microhylidae; genus Gastrophryne; species Gastrophryne carolinensis. The sequence goes on from CM051241.1 coordinate 191,322,289, forward strand.
GTACAATCTAACACTGTGTTACCCACCTACACTACAAACTGATTGTACAATCTAACACTGTGCTGACCACCTACACTACAAACTGATTGTACAATCTAACACTGTGTTACCCACCTACACTACAAACTGATTGTACAATCTAACACTGTGTTACCCACCTACACTACAAACTGATTGTACAATCTAACACTGTGCTACCCACCTACACTACAAACTGATTGTACAATCTAACACTGTGCTACCCACCTACACTACAAACTGATTGTACAATCTAACACTGTGCTACCCACCTACACTACAAACTGATTGTACAATCTAACACTGTGCTGACCACCTACACTACAAACTGATTGTACAATCTAACACTGTGCTGACCACCTACACTACAAACTGATTGTACAATCTAACACTGTGCTGCCCACTTACACTACAAACTGATTGTACAATCTAACACTGTGTTACCCACCTACACAACAAACTGATTGTACAATCTAACACTGTGTTACCCACCTACACTACAAACTGATTGTACAATCTAACACTGTGCTGACCACTTACACTACAAACTGATTGTACAATCTAACACTGTGCTCACCACCTACACTACAAACTGATTGTACAATCTAACACTGTGCTGACCACCTACACTACAAACTGATTGTACAATCTAACACTGTGCTGCCCACCTACACTACAAACTGATTGTACAATCTAACACTGTGCTGACCACTTACACTACAAACTGATTGTACAATCTAACACTGTGCTGACCACCGACACTACAAACTGATTGTACAATCTAACACTGTGCTGCCCACTTACACTACAAACTGATTGTACAATCTAACACTGTGTTACCCACCTACACTACAAACTGATTGTACAATCTAACACTGTGCTGACCACCTACACTACAATCTGATTGTACAATCTAACACTGTGCTGACCACCTACACTACAAACTGATTGTACAATCTAACACTGTGCTGACCACCTACACTACAAACTGATTGTACAATCTAACACTGTGCTGACCACCGACACTACAAACTGATTGTACAATCTAACACTGTGCTGCCCACCTACACTACAAACTGATTGTACAATCTAACACTGTGCTGCCCACCTACACTACAAACTGATTGTACAATCTAACACTGTGCTGCCCACTTACACTACAAACTGATTGTACAATCTAACACTGTGCTGCCCACCTACACTACAATCTGGGTCTGTGTCCAATTGTCCCACAAACCCTGGGTCCAGCCAGAGGAGGCGCAAAACATACAGTCAGTCTATATTCCTGGCCGGGCCCCTCCATTAAAGTGCTATTGACTTTCGTCGTCTTGCTAGCTGGTGATTCAGCAACAGTGAAATTCTCATGTTTTTTCGCCTAAAATGCATTGATTAGTACCAGGAGATTTTTTTTCAACGTGATGATAGGTGCTCATGACCAGAGCATCATTTTACCCCTGTACAAGTCACTGGTCAGACCCCATATGGAATACTGTGTACAGTTCTGGGCACCTGTGTTTAAAAAGGACATATCAGAACTAAAGCGCGGGGGCTAGCGTATCCTGAAATATTGTCACAGTTAGGTTTATTTAGTCTAGAAAAAAGACAATTGAGGGGTGATCTAATAACTATGTATAAATATATTCGGGGTCAATACAAAGATCTGTCCCACAATCTATTTATACCCCGGAGTGTAACCATAACCCGGGGGCATCCACTAAGTTTAGAGGAAAGGTGCTTTCTCCACCGACATAGGAGGGGATTCTTCTCTGTAAGAGCAGTGAGACTATGGAACTCGCTGCCAGAGGAGGTAGTAATGATGTATACAGTAAAAACGTTCAAAAGTGGCCTGGATGCCTTCCTGGCATGTAATAACATTTCCAGCTATGGCTACTAGACCACTGGAAGGAGATAAACAGGCTGAACTGGATGGACTAAAGTCTTTATTCAGCCGCACATACTATGTTACTATGTTACTATGTTACAATATGTTCTCATGCACCACCTGGTGTCTGAAAGACAGTGTAGCAGCTGTGGACATTTTTTTTTCTCACTATTGTGTTAAAATGGGATATCTCACCTGTTTTCAGCCATGAGAAACAGTAACGGTGGCTCCATCTGTAGGTCCCAAATTTTGCTGGAGTAGCTCAATAGAGGACCATTGAAACTAGGGATCTCCTCTGGTGACAGCAGTAGAGAATTGACCTAGGACACAGGTCAGTAGAATTGACAGTGGTGATCAATGGGCGAAGACAGATGCGGAGTCAGGCAGGCTGGGTTAGCAACAGGTGAGCAGATCAGACATGGTGGGGCAGGCTGGGTTAGCAACAGGTGAGCAGATCAGACATGGTGGGGCAGGCTGGGTTAGCAACAGGTGAGCAGATCAGACATGGTGGGGCAGGCTGAGTTAGCAACAGGTGAGCAGATCAGACATGGTGGGGCAGGCTGGGTTAGCAACAGGTGAGGAGATCAGACATGGTGGGGCAGGCTGGGTTAGCAACAGGTGAGCAGATCAGACATGGTGGGGCAGGCTGGGTTAGCAACAGGTGAGGAGATCAGACATGGTGGGGCAGGCTGGGTTAGCAACAGGTGAGGAGATCAGACATGGTGGGGCAGGCTGGGTTAGCAACAGGTGAGCAGATCAGACATGGTGGGGCAGGCTGGGTTAGCAACAGGTGAGCAGATCAGACATGGTGGGGCAGGCTGGGTTAGCAACAGGTGAGCAGATCAGACATGGTGGGGCAGGCTGAGTTAGCAACAGGTGAGCAGATCAGACATGGTGGGGCAGGCTGGGTTAGCAACAGTTGAGGAGATCAGACATGGTGGGGCAGGTTGAGTTAGCAACAGGTGAGGAGATCAGACATGGTGGGGCAGGCTGAGTTAGCAACAGGTGAGCAGATCAGACATGGTGGGGCAGGCTGGGTTAGCAACAGGTGAGGAGATCAGACATGGTGGGGCAGGCTGGGTTAGCAACAGGTGAGGAGATCAGACATGGTGGGGCAGGTTGAGTTAGCAACAGGTGAGGAGATCAGACATGGTAGGGCAGGCTGGGTTAGCAACAGGTGAGGAGATCAGACATGGTGGGGCAGGCTGGGTTAGCAACAGGTGAGGAGATCAGACATGGTGGGGCAGGCTGAGTTAGCAACAGGTGAGCAGATCAGACATGGTGGGGCAGGCTGGGTTAGCAACAGGTGAGCAGATCAGACATGGTGGGGCAGGTAGGGTTAGCAACAGGTGAGGAGATCAGACATGGTGGGGCAGGCTGGGTTAGCAACAGGTGAGGAGATCAGACATGGTGGGGCAGGCTGAGTTAGCAACAGGTGAGCAGATCAGACATGGTGGGGCAGGCTGGGTTAGCAACAGGTGAGGAGATCAGACATGGTGGGGCAGGCTGGGTTAGCAACAGTTGAGGAGATCAGACATGGTGGGGCAGGCTGGGTTAGCAACAGGTGAGCAGATCAGACATGGTGGGGCAGGCTGGGTTAGCAACAGTTGAGGAGATCAGACATGGTGGGGCAGGCTGGGTTAGCAACAGGTGAGCAGATCAGACATGGTGGGGCAGGCTGGGTTAGCAACAGGTGAGCAGATCAGACATGGTGGGGCAGGCTGGGTTAGCAACAGGTGAGCAGATCAGACATGGTGGGGCAGGCTGGGTTAGCAACAGGTGAGGAGATCAGACATGGTGGGGCAGGCTGGGTTAGCAACAGGTGAGCAGATCAGACATGGTGGGGCAGGCTGGGTCAGCAGCAGGTAGGTAGATAGGACATGGTTAAGAGGGTCAGCAACAGGAAGGCAAGGGTTAAGAGTCCAGGCAGGGTTGGTGCAGTAGCCCACACACTGGCAGAACAGTCAGCTCTGCAAGACACTGTGGGCTGTGTGATGCTGGAGAGGCCAACGGTTGGGGAGTGGTGCTGCCTCAGTCAGGCCTAGCAACCATGCGGACATCACTGCCTGACACTGAATGGACAGCGAAGCCGCGGGGGAATGACAGTGAGGTAAGTGATCGCCCACCACCATGACAACATGTCTGATCTGGCTACAATCACCCAGGATCAATATCAAAACCATCAGAAATGTATCATCTGATTTTTTTTTCCTATAAATGGAATCCAACAGTGGCATGCTTTAGGCCACCTTGGGTATGGAGACCCTAGGTTTCTTTCTCAGCCATAAAAACCCAGTTTATAAAGCCTCAATGAATGTTCTTCTTCTGAGGTTATGCCACAAATTGGGGTGTTTATTTAGGAAACTCTAAGGCCACTCAGGCCCTTATTTATGAAGGAATAGCGACAGGTAGCGACTGGTGAGCGGCCGGTAATGACGGGCCCCGCCACGAGAACGCCGGCTCCCCACCACAATCACACATTTATCAAGCCAATCCTGCTTAGCGACTGAGATAGCGCCATTTAGCGACTCATTCATCATTATTCCAGCCTCAGCCCACAGCGCCAGCGTCCGACCTTGAACAGCGACAGGTATGACCTCTCGCTACCTGGCGCTCTCCAATGCATTTCAATGGAACAATCTTTAAATATTAATAATTAATTGTTATTAATGTTTATTATTTTTTTTTTTTTAATGTGAAAAATTCTGTGAGCACTTCTGCCATTATAGATAATTTTTTTAAGGGAAAAAAAAATAAAAAAAACTGTACAGAATTGATATTACAGGTCTGATATTAATGTATTCATATTACTAAATTATTTAAAATATTTTTTTTTTTTCCAAAAATATGGTGGTTTGGGGGTTAAAGAAAGACTTCTAACACATCGCCTCCAGCGCTCTGGGGTTTAAACATGCATTTCACAGCGCTTGAATTTTTTGAGCGTGATTTTTTGATGAATATGGTGGAAGCCGGTCGCTCTGACCAGTCGCTATCATGCGCACCCATACATCGCGGAACCTGTCAAATAGCGACTCGTAACCTTGTATTCAACATTACTGCACACCGAGTGAGTCGCTGTCAACAACCGAACAACGGCCAAGCACAGCGACTACTAGCGGGCGCTGTGAAAATACCGCTACAGTCGCTCAACTGTCGCTATTAATAAATCAGCCTCCCCGTGCCACGCAGTGAAGGTGTAGTTATCAAGTCAAAAAGCCAGAGCACCTCTATCTACAGCGCCAGAAATGAGAGTGCTGCTGCTGAGTTCATACAGCACCAGATAAGACCAGGCACTTACCTTGCACTATGTGACCTTATGCCATACATTCAATGGGCTGAAATAGTTATTATTTAGGCCACTTTTTTATTTTCTTTTAATGTTTCTGGGCTGGCGCATCTGCGACTGGATTCCTGGGCTGTTTGCAATTGTTTTTGGATGTATTTTATGCACTTTTGTGTTGCGCTGTAAACTTGTGATTTGGGCCGAGCAAAACATGTGTCCTGTCTTTCATGTGTCCCCAATGCAATTCTCAGTGTTTTTCCAATTTTAATGTGTCCCCATTCTTAATGTGTCGCTCATCTGGCGCCTGCTGTAAATCCCACCGACGATTGGGCTAAAGTCTTCTAATTAGTATGAATAGATAGTGTATGTATCTCGAGCTAGATGAAAAGAGGGCAAAATTCATAGATGGCATGAACCTGGACAAAGAAAACCAGTTCATGAATTCCCCAATGAACGTTCTTATACTGAGGTCACAGCTTAATTAAAATAATAGTGCTTGGGCCAGATCAAAAAAGATAGCTGTGAGGCTAAGATCAGCCTGCATCTAGCTGCAGTGTTAGACACTAAGGCCCTTATTCATCAAGCGATAGCGCCAGGTAGTGTCCGACGAGCGCCAGGTAGCGGCAGCTAACGGCGACTACCGACTCAAGTACGCCCGGCGGCGGTCACAATGACGCATTTATCAAGCAAAATGAGGCTAGCGCCGGCGAGAGCGGCGGCTAGTGCGGCATTTATCATGAAGCCGCCTGGACCGAACAGCGCCGCTGCAAATTCCCTCACAGCGCCAGGTATGAGCTGTCGCTCCCTGGCGATGTCCAATGCATTTCAATGGAGCAATCTATAAGAATTCATGATTAATTGGTAATAATTTTTTTTTTTTAATTTTTTTAATGTCAAAAAATCGGAGAACACTTCTGCAATGTTAGGATTTATTTTTAAGTAAAAAAAAAAAAAAAAAAAATATGTGCAGAATTGATCTAACAGGTCTGAGATTAATGTATTCATATAACAAAATGATTCTAAAAACATGTATAATGTTACATTCAAAAAATATGGTTGTTTAGGGGTTAAAAACTAGTTAATACAGATCGCCGCCAGCGCTCTGGGGTTTAAACAAGGAATGGACAGCGCCAGCACATTCGGAGCGTTATTTTTTGATGAATATGAAGCTAGCCGTTCGCTCTTGCCATTCGTTGTCAGGCGCTCACATACAACGCTGGACCTGTGAAACAGCGACCCCCCAGCCCGTATTCAACATTACCGCACACCGACTGAGTCGCTGTCATCAAGCTAATGCCGGCCAAGCACAGCGAATACTGGCTGGCGCTGAAAAAATCACGCTACAGTCGCTCATCTGTCGCTACCTGGCGCTATTGATGAATCGGCCTCTAAGAGGCTGATTCATCATTAGCGGCAGGTAGCGACAGATGAGCGTCTGTAGCGGCATTTTCAGAGCGCCCGCTAGTAGTCGCTGTGCTTGGTCGTTGTTCGGTAGTTGATAGCGACTCAGTCGGTTTGCCGTAATGTTGAATATTGGGTGAGGAGTCGCTATTTGACAGGTTCCGCGCTGTATGGGAGCGCATGATAGCGACTGGCCCTAGCGACCGGCTCCCATCATATTCATTAAAAAAATCACGCTCAAAAAATTCTAGCGCTGTAAAATGCTTGTTTAAACCCCAGAGCGCTGGCGGCGATGGTTTAAAAGTAGTTTTTTAACCCCCAAACCACCATATTTTTGGAAAACGAAAAAACAAGTTTTTAAAATAATTTGGTAATATGAATACATTAATATCAGACCTGTAATATCAATTCTGTACAATTTTTTTTTTTTTTTTAAAATGGCAGAAGTGGTCACAGAATTTTTCACATTTAAAAAAAAAACAAAAACAATTAATAACAATTAATTATGAATATTTAAAGATTGTTCCATTGAAATGCATTGGAGAGCGCCAGGTAGCGAGAGGTCATACCTGTCGCTGTTCAAGGTCGGACGCTGGCGCTGTGGGCTGAGGCTGGAATAATGATGAATGAGTCGCTATATGGCGCTATCTCAGTCGCTAAGCAGGATTGGCTTGATAAATGTGTGATTGTGGTGGGGAGCCGGCGTTCTCGTGGCGGGGCCCGTCATTACCGGCCACTCACCAGTCGCTACCTGTCGCTATTCCTTCATAAATAAGAGCCCAAGAGGCTGATTCATCACTAACGCCAGGTAGCGACAGATGAGCGTCTGTAATGGCATTTTCAGAGCGCCCGCTAGTAGTCGCTGTGCTTGGCTGTGGGTCGCTACTTTATAGCGACTCAGTCGCTGTTCAGTAATGGTGAATACATTGTGAGGAGTCGCTATTTGACCAGTACAGCGCTGTATGGGAGCGCATGTTAGCGACTGCTCATATCGACCGACTCACACCATATTCAGGAAAAAAACAGCTGGCGCTGAAAAATAGTTGTTTGAAGCCCAGAGCGCAGGAGGCGGTGTGTTTAAAGTCTGTTTTTGAACATGTATCCACTAGTAACAAAGCGAAAACATATGGAATTACATTGTAACAACATTGTAACATGAACCCTTTAATGCCAGACCTGTAATGTCATTTCTGAGGAAATATTTAAAAAATGAAAAAAAATATGAAAAAAACTGCTTATTCAATGCCAGAAGAGGTCACAGAATTATTTGTGATTTTTTTGAAAAAAATAAAAAACCCCGTTTAAAGAGAAGAAAAGGATCGTCCATTGAAATGTATGGGAGAGCATCAGGTAGCGAGAGGTCATACCTGGCGCTGTGCAAGGCTGAACGCTGGCGCTGTTCGCTGAGGCTGTAAAAATGATGAATCAGACGCTACATGGCGCTATTCCAGTCGCTCAACAGATTCTGCTTGATAAATGTGTAATTGCGTGCCGTGTCCGGCGTTCACCAGTCGCTACCTCTCATTAACCAGCCGCTACCTGACGCTATCCCTTCTTAAATAAGGGCCTAAATCTGTCATCTAATTGGTATAAAAAGCTAATTATCCATGGTGCAGATGCCCAATCAATAGATCATATATGGCAGATATATGTCACATAGCCAATCCGGCTACAGTCTACAGGATCAATATTAGAGACGCCTGGAATCTGTCACATGATTGGTATGAATAGATTTGTATCCAGAGATAAATACACCAAATGAGCAAAGCAATATTGTTCCAAAAACTTGGCCATAGAAATGCAGTTCATGAAACGCCCAATTAATTTGTTTGTTATTACTTATACTGAAGTTACAGTGTAGTTTACATGAGGTCGGATTAGGTGAGATCACTTGGAGGAAGATCTGCCCATCTGGCAACAGTGACCGTGGATGAACGTTGGAGACACTGGAAATCTGTCATATGACTGGTATGAATAGATAGGTATTTAGAGATAAACATAAAACATAAAGACGTGGCACCACTATACGCCCTGAGGAAGTGACGCTGTGACGTCACGGAACGCGTCGGCGGTGAGGTGTGCGGGTGTGCTCTGGGGGGGACCATTCTGTGAGACTGCTCTGGATATGTGAGTGTTCACTCATTACTGTTTATATTTACTGTCTGCCTATCTTTACTCGGCGGGTCCTCATTTCACTATTATGCACATATTTAAGTCCTTTTGCATTGGTTTGCATATTATAATAGATATACCGTCATAATATTGCACAGGCGTAGCACTTATAGTTAGTTGTTTGTTGTTTATTCAATTTATATGTTTTAGTAGGCATTTGGATAGGTTTGCAGATTATAAAGGAGACCACGGGTCATCATTCAATAGGGCTTCTTTCTGTAGCTGAGAGCAGCAGGTTTTGCCTCCGTGGGTCAGCCGCCGCTGGGCCCCACCGTGAGTCAGCCGCCGCTGGGCCCCACCGTGAGTCAGCCTTCAGCCGGGCCCCACGCCTTTGTGCCTTCAGCCGGGCCCCACGCCTTTGTGCCTTCAGCCGGGCCCCACGCCTCTGTACCTGCACCCGGGCCCCACGCCTCTGTACCTGCACCAGGACTTGCACTTGGGCCTTGCTCTGTACCTGAACCTGGACTATGCCCTGAACCTGGACTATGCCCTGAACCTGGACTATGCCCTGAACCTGGACTATGCCCTGTGTCCGGGCCCCGTCCCGAATCTGTGTCCGGGCCCCGTCCCGAATCTGTGTCCGGGCCCCGTCCCGAATCTGTGTCCGGGCCCCGTCCCGAATCTGTGTCCGGGCCCTGTCTGGTACCCTCGCTCTGTGGCATCTGGCGGTCCACCTCCATCCCAGCTCCAGTAGGCTCTGGCTCCGCGGTGGATCCTGGAGGGGGAATTAATGTCCCGATTCTTGCCCTTTGTTTCTCCCTGAAGAGTGTTTGGGAGTACATTCCTAAGGAGAAGGGTAAGGAGGGGGGTACTGTTACGATCCCTGAATATTCCAGTCCCCTCCACCAGGGGTCAGACAAGCCATGGTTGCACTCCTTTCCCCATAATGGGCTGCACCTGGTGGATGGCGATATCAAGCTTCCTGCCCTCCACCTGGGGTAGCAGTATTTTGTCTGTCCTCAGACCTATGGGTTTTCCTTGCCTGGATTATCTTTGATTCTATGTCTCAGTCCTTGCCGGTTACTCCTGGATCTGGATCTTTGTCTATGTGTTCTGTGGTGAGTGCATCTGCACCTCGAGGAATCCCTGTGTTTAGTTATTTAGTTTATCCTAGTTTACCTTATGTCCATATGCCTTGCTTATTCTGATATTAAGAGATTTCTGTTTCCCTTAATTAATAAAACCCCTTTTCTGAAATTATTGTGTCATTTTGTAGTTGATTCTGACCACTCTCTGCCCCTACGTCCCCCGGCGGAGAGTTCCTGTGTAGGAACCCTCCGGCCGTTACACAGGGTGTGGGAAACATAAAAGATCGGCTCTTATTCAGGGTGAAGATCCGGATTAATGTGGGCAATCTGTATGTACAGGGTGTGGGAAACATAAATGACAGACTCTTATTCAGGGTGAAGGTCAGCTTTAAATAAAACAAACAAAATCCTATGGTGGACGTAGAAACCCAAATCATGAAGCCCACAATGAATGTTCTTATGCTGAGGTTACAGTGTAAATTAAATTATCATGCCAAGGCCAGAGACACTGCAAATCTGTAATGTGATTGGTATAAATAGATGTATCCTGAGATAAATATACAAAAAGACATGAACATGAACTTGGTCATAGAAACCAAGTTATGAAGTCCCCAATGAAGGTTCTTATGCTGATGTTACAATGTAACTAATGTAATGGTGATGTCCAATCAGAAGAGATAGTATATGGTAAATCTAACGCAGCTGATCTGGGTACAGCCGCCAGTGTCCTCACATACTGTACATCAGTCATTTGTCATCTGATTAGTATGAATTCCATTGTTTCCATAAATATGCTTCTGAAAAGCAGCAGAAACCCAGGCCCTTATTTAAGAAGGGATAGCGTCAGGTAGAGGCTGGTTAATTAAAGGTAGCGACTGGTGAACACCGAACACGGCACGCAATGACACATTTATCAAGCAGAATCTGTTTAGCGACAGGGATAGCGCCATGTAGCGTCTGATTAGTCATTTTGACAGCCTCAGCGAACAGCGCCGACGTTCAGCCTTGCACAGCGCCAGGTATGACCTCTCGCTACCTGTCGCTCTCCCATACATTTCAATGGACGATCCTTTTCTTCTCTTTAAACTGGGTTTGTGTTTTTTATTTTTTTTTCAAAAAAATCTCAAATAATTCTGTGAGATCTCCTGACATTGAATAAGCATTTTTTTCACAATTTTTTCATTTTTTAAATATTTCTTCAGAAATGACATTACAGGTCTGCCATTAAAGTGTTCATGTTACAATGTAATTCCATATGTTGTCGCTTTGTTACTAGTGGATAGATGCTGGAAAACACACTTTAAACACACCGCCTCCTGCGCTTCAAACAAGCATTTTTCTGCGCCAGAGTTGTGTGAGGCTTTTTTTTTCTTAAAGTGGACTATAGTAAATTTTGTACATTTTGACTATCCTGGGTTTTGGTCCACTTCGGTGGGGCACCCCGATCGGAGGTGCCCCGCTGTGTGAAACCCCCCAGAAAGCCCCAAAAACTCACCTCTCCCCGCTCCCACGTGACCGCTGCAGCCAATCCCCGCCGACAGAAAAGCGGAGGCAGCGACGGACAAGACAGGTCCTGCTAGAGGGACGCGCGGGAGGCGGCGGCGGGCGCCGCTGGATCGAGGGGCAGTTAGGGATTTAGGGGTTTCACACAGCGATCGGGGTGCCCCGCAGTCAGGGAGCTGATCGGTCCGGGAATCTTATAGATTCCCGAGCCGATCATGGGAGGGTGTTGGTCCACTTTAAATATGTTGTAAATCGGTCGCTATGAGCAGTCGCTACCATGCTCTCCCATACAGCGCTGTACTGGTCAAATAACAACTCGTCACAATGTATTGAACATTACTGCACAGCGACTGAGTCGCTATAAACTAGCGACTTACAGCCTAGCACTGCGACTACTAGCGGGCGCTCTGCAAATGCCTGCTACAGACGCTCTTCTGTCGCTACCTGGCGTTAGTCATGAATCAGCCTGCCCGTCTATGAAGTTCTCAATGAGCAGTTGTGTTGCTTCCAGAGGCAGACGTAAGGTCTACGCCTGAGGACAGATGGCTTTTCCACATCAAACAACAATATAACCTTTATATTAAAATTAATCTACTTGGTACTTGTTCGTCTGACTGAAGCGATGCTTAACACTTCAGCACATTTATTACTCTAATAGTTCTGTTAGCGCCTCCTAAATTATACATGCCGTCATTTTACAACAAATCATTTACCAACTGCTATTGCTGCCTGAATAAATGATTGCGCAGTCTGAGCTCCTGTCTCTGCCAACTGCCCTAGTTTTTTTGTATAGCTGAGCAAGCAGTCGGGCACCCTCAAGGCGTTCATCCCATTGAAGCCCTCCGGGGATATCTCAGGGCCCTTGTTTAATGTCTATGTTCCAGTGGCAGCACAACAATGCCATATTTCTTTATCTACATAAACTGCAATGACTAAGACAACAGGGAGTGCTGTATTGAATGGGACAATAACACTCCTGGCACAGATGCTTCTCGTACTTCAGCACTTCCCCGGCTACCCTGACTCGCGGTGGGCTCCTTTCTCTACTGCTGGTGAAATGTTGGTTTGGTTTCCCCAGCACCCCCCTTGGGAAACTCCCCATGTTATCGGGGGGGGGGGGCTACATCACAGTCTCCAGCAAAGAGTTAAAGTAACGATTCTCATGTGCCGTGTACTTAGCTCTGAAAGCTGGTCCCGAGCTGTGCTGAGAACAAGCAGTTCATCAAGTACCTAGGCAAGGCGACTTGGAAGATAGAGGGCAATGGCTGTAGCATAGTCAGATGTGGCTGGTGGCTAACAGACGTGGCAAAGGCCAGCAACAAGGATTGGCAGTGGACGAGGCCAGACATGGTAAAAGTCAGTAACAGGACTTGGCTCTGAATTTTGATGTGGCAAAGGTTTGCAACAGGACTTGACACTGGATGTAGTTGGACTTGGCAAAGGTCAGAAGCAGGGCTTGACACTGGATGTAGTTGGACTTGGCAAAGGTCAGAAGCAGGGCTTGACACTGGATGTAGTTGGACTTGGCAAAGGTCAGAAGCAGGGCTTGACACTGGGTGTAGTTGGACTTGGCAAAGGTCAGAAGCAGGGCTTGACACTGGGTGTAGTTGGACTTGGCAAAGGTCAGAAGCAGGGCTTGACACTGGATGTAGTTGGACTTGGCAAAGGTCAGAAGCAGGGCTTGACACTGGATGTAGTCGGACTTGGCAAAGTTCAGAAGCAGGGCTTGACACTGGATGTAGTTGGACTTGGCAAAGGTCAGAAGCAGGGCTTGACACTAGATGTAGTTGGACTTGGCAAAAATCAGAAGCAGGGCTTGACACTGGATGTAGTTGGACTTGGCAAAAATCAGAAGCAGGGCTTGACACTGGATGTAGTTGGACTTGGCAAAGGTCAGAAGCAGGGCTTTGACACTGGATGTAGTTGGACTTGGCAAAGGTCAGAAGCAGGGCTTGACACTGGATGTAGTTGGACTTGGCAAAGTTCAGAAGCAGGGCTTGACACTGGATGTAGTTGGACTTGGCAAAGTTCAGAAGCAGGGCTTGACACTGGATGTAGTTGGACTTGGCAAAGTTCAGAAGCAGGGCTTGACACTGGATGTAGTTGGACTTGGCAAAGTTCAGAAGCAGGGCTTGACACTGGATGTAGTTGGACTTGGCAAAGTTCAGAAGCAGGGCTTGACACTGGATGTAGTTGGACTTGGCAAAGGTCAGCAATCGGGATTGGCACTTGACATAGTTGGACATGGCCAAGGTCAGCAACAGGACATGGTACTGGATGTAGCTATATATAAGCACAACCCAGCACTGAAATATCTAAATATTAAGAGCTGCAGAGTCCAATCTCGGGTTCAGCATGATTTTAAAAGCACAAACAATAACTAAAATGCCACACAGAAAAACTGCATTGACACTCTGCCTGATAGATATGCCTATTTCTCAAGTGGTTATATGTACTCAGGGCAGCACTCATAATTAGGCGGGGCGCAGGGAATGTGGGTGGAACTACGGTTGGTCAAGCAGAGGTGCAGCGTCACAAGTGGTACTGTCTGGCCGCGTACGGCTGCCTCCCTTTTAGACACCACGCACGGCTGCCTCCATTTTAGCCACCGCCTTGCAAGCAAGTTTGCCGCAGCCAAACCCCTGCCCCAACCCCCCCCCCCCAGCCGGGATCGAGGAACACAAGGAGCCCAGGAGGAGCTCTGTCCGGGAATGCCGTCAGCGACTCAAACACAATGAGAGCGCATGATCGTGTTGGCTTAATTGTGTGGCCTGTCTGGGTAGCTGCTGTCTCTTGCTATATGATTTACGTGGGGGAGTTGTGTTTAAGTGGACCAAATCTGCATGTCTGAGGGGGGATGCCACATTGTGGGAACTGGGATGCCCCATTGTGTGAAACCCCCCAGGTTGCCGGTATTCACCCACCTTTCCCCAGTCCAATGGCACATGCACAGGCTCTTGTCCTATCAGAGCTGTTTTCTGTGCCTGTGTAATTCACCAAACTGCTCTGATAGGACAAGAGTCTGCACATGCACCGTTGGCCCAGGAAGAGGTGAGTTGTACTTGGCAATATGGGGGGTTGGCGAAACGCACGTAAGCGGACTTTAAATTTGTTATATATATGAGGACTCTGGCTTATACCCTTATTTTTACGGATTCGGAATTTTGTCTATTTTATATTATTTACATTTTTTGTACTATTATTGCTCCTTTCACTATTAAATTTGTAAGAAACCCCTTACTGGGCAGCACATCGTTCTTTTCCAGATAAACGGCATTGTGGTGGACCGACAGCAGTAGGTGGACTAGGCAAGAGGAACTACCGGTGGGATCACACCGGCTATAGAAGAGGCAATAGCTGGAGAGTCTGGTTCTTCCCGGGGTCGTGAAAAAACCCAGAAAAAGGGTGAGTGAGACTTTTTTTATTAAAAAAAATGTATTATATGAGAGCATATATTTGATACATACATTGTGCAAATGAATACCTAATGAGTAACCTCTGGTGACAGATTAATCTAATACTATTCTAAAAGGTGGAGTTGCCCTATATGAGCTTCTCCATATTGTGCGACCCTTTCTGAAATGGACCCCCTATAGAGTTATCTCTCAAGTGGGTATATAATCAAGACTTGACAAAACTCTTTATAAAGATTTTCAGGGTTAGGTACCCCCAATTTTACTATGTTCTCTGATTTATGACCACATTATTCTGTTTAAAAATTTCCATACGTATTTATTAAATTTTATCATACAAAAATAGATAAATATATATTTTTTATACATCTCATATTCAATAGCATCTGTCAGGGTTATATTGGAGCGTATTGGACGATCATTGCCATTTAAAAATACCTTTCAGGTGGGCAGACATATTTCGCCTTACAGAATAGGCTTTATCAATGCCCTTTCACCTGAGAGAAAGAATATATGGACACATGGTAAGTTATACAAAGCACGTATATTCTAGCAGATGACTGACATAAATGTCTTATCAATTTTTTGTATTAATTTGACAATATTATCAAAATAAACAGTATGTAAAACAATGAAGTACCTTGTCAGGAATTTTTGTGTGTTTGTCTCTTTAAATGTTGTCCATTCAATGTTTTCCCCGAGAAAAGTCTGGTCAAAATGCCCTCTTGGAGGCAATATATGACCTTATATTTTTAGGTATGCTGTCCCTTTAAATAATGTTCTCTAATGTAATGTAATCTAATACTATTCTAAACCAAAATTAGGCTCATGGGACTCAGCCCAAGGTCTAAATAACAGGAGCACCAACAAAGATCAAATCTAATACAATTCCATTTATTAAGTATCCAAATTCATCAAAAACAAAGGACATAACACACAATATACAAGACCAACACATTAAAAACACTGCATGTCCCCAGATTACATCCAGTGCTGCAAAACCGCAGCAATTAATTCCTGGGAAAACTCCTAAATATCATCACACTGCTATAAAAACCCTATAAGATCCAATCTTTTGTGCCGGCACAAAACCCCAACCCCTCAGTACCTATCAATCATACATGTACAATAAAGTGACAGTGCATAAGTAAACATAATCTCAATTCATATAAAGTGCAATATACCATTAAACTGCATATAAACCTAATATCTAACAGTGCATATAGAGTAAAGTGACTGAGTGCAAAAGGTAAATATGTGTCCTGAACTGCATTGGTCATGGACACATGTGCGCAAATGCAAAGCAACTAGATCAAAGCTAGCAAAAATTAAATAATACACAGAGCATAAGGGGAAGAGGGGAATAATACTGGGCACCCAGCGAAGCGGCACGGGCGGCCGCGATCGAAGGTGTCCCCTCTGCTAGTCCCTGCTCCTCACTACACTTGTTGCCAGGCTCAGTATTATTCCCCTCGATTTGGCGAGCCATAGACCCACTGCACAATACAGAACATGGAACAGAAAATAGAGGAACCAATGTGGATGATGGGGGATATATAACCGCTTGAGAAATAGTTGTATCAGTCAGACATGCAGATTGACTTTGTAGTTATGGATGGTACTGGATGCAGTCAGACGTGGCCTAGGTCTGCAACATAACTTGGCACTGGATTTTGTTGGACGTGGCAAAGGTCAGCCACACGGCTGACAGGCTACCGAGCTGAATCAGCATGAGAGCCACGCTATGCAGTTGACATTATATTGCTTGTATTGCCGCAGTGTTCCTGGAGGCAGCTATTAAATTGGGGATTGACCAGCTTAAAAACAGTAGGGTACTCACCTTTTGTCTCCCACAGCTGATTGGTGTGTCTGCAATCAGCAACTCACCTGATCGCTGGTTTGAATCCCGTACTGCCTGGTCTTGGGCCCAAACGCCAATCACCAGCACTTATGTGTTGGGCTCACATACCTGTCACAAGTCACAGGGGTGCTGCCAGGGCCTCTCTGTCCATTGCAATAGAGGGGGAGTGCTGAGGCCTGACATGCACCCTCCATTGTAGTGAATTAAGAGGGCATGGCAGACATGGAATTGCCGGGGACTGGAGTTTGGGACCTAATGGTACAGGATACTGGATAGATGGTCAAAACTGTGGAAACTAGAGTTTAATGTCTCTAAATGTAAAATCCTGCACTTGGGTAGAAGGAATCCCTGCTCTGAGTACCGTATGGGCAGCACTGTGTTATCCAGGACCTCGGAGGAGAGAGATTTAGGGATACTGATTACTGATAGCTGCAAGATGAGTGGACAGTGTAGCCAGGCAGTGGGAAAAGCAAGCAGGATGCTCGGCTGCATAGCTCGAGGCATCACCAGTAGGAAGAGGGAGGTTGTGATGCCGCTGTATAGAGCCCTGGTGAGGCCACAGCTAGAATACTGTGTGCAGTTCTGGAGACCTTACCTGTAAAAAGACATTATTCAAATAGAACGTGTCCAAAGGCCGGCAACGGAAATGGTGGAAGGACTTAAACTTAAAACTTATCAGGGGAGACTTAATTTAATTTGTACAGTCTGGAGGAAAGAAGGGAGAGGGGGGACATGATTGAGACCTTTATATATGTGAAAGGATTGAATAAGGTTCAGGAGGGAAGCGTTTTTAAGAAGAAGCTTAATGATAGAACAAGGGGCACGACCTGAAGCTAGTCGGGGGCAATGTTAGAAAATATTATTTTACAGAAAGAGTAGTAGATGCTTAGAACAAACTTCCAGCAGAGGTAGTTGAAAAATCAATAGTCACTGAATTTAAACATGCCTGGGATAAGCACACATCTATCCTAAGATACAGAGAACATACAGTATACACATAAGATACAGAGAACATACAGTATACACATAAGATACAGAGAACATACAGTATACACATAAGATACAGAGAACATACAGTATACACATAAGATACAGAGAACATACAGTATATAGATAAGATACAGAGAATATACAGTATACACATAAGATACAGAGAACATACAGTATATACATAAGATAAAGAGAACATACAGTATACACATAAGGGCAGACTAGATGGACCGTATGGTCTCATTCTGCCGTCAACCTTCTATGTTTCTATGTTTTCTATGTTTCTATGTCTATGTTTCTATGTTTTCTATGTTTCTATGTTTCTAGGATTCAGATCAGCAATTGAGTGAGTTGCTGATCACAGGAGGCGAATGAGCTGTGGGACCCTTTTGTTTTATTTAGTTGACTGGTCAATACCTTTAACCATCTCCAGTCACCTGAGATGCAGCAGTCTGCATCAGGACTCCAGCTTGCTGCCAGCTGTTTCCTGGCCTTGTCATTTAGCTTTATTAAATTTGCCAGCTTCAGACCTAGGATTGTTAAAAGGACTATAATTCCCCCATTTGTTCCTAGATCCTGTCACTGGGGGTGCAGATAAAAAAGCCATGGCTATGGTCATTTGTCAAAACCATTTCTCCCATTTAGGACCCTAGCGGCAGAAATCTGGTGGAGGTCCCCCTGACCCCAGCCCAGCTGCTCCCTGCATTCGGGGGGGACCGTGCATGCTCTGTCTGTTATTATCCATCAGGGTACTGGTGGGGTGCTGGCTTCAGGCCTATATATTACTTGCCTGCTACCAGACTATTGTCTGCTTTCTGGAACAACAATCACAAATGCCTTCCATGACAAAACCATTACTGCCTCTGTCAGAGAGGAGCAGCAGCTGGCAGGTGCCCTGCAGGAACATGGGGTGTAGCGCAGTGTCAAAATGGATTCTCTGGAGGGCCACTGTCAGACCCCGAGAATACCTGTCTACGTTGTGAGCCTGCAACCTCCAATCTCCACAGCCAGCTTCCCATATAGACAAGCCCCTGTTTGCCTTGACTCTAAATACGCCTCGCCGGACACGTTTGCCTCCAGGAATTGATGGCTCAAAAATTGTAGGCTCACGGGGAGTGAAGACAGATAAACGGAAGGTCAGACTAGGTAAGTACTGGAAACAGTTCAGGTGCTTCAGAAACAGGTAAGTACTGGAAGCAATTCGGGTGCTCAGGAGAAATCAAGCATAGTCGGACGTAAAGCCAAGGGTCACACCAGGAGGTCAGAGAGCTGCGCTGTACAAAGGGATAAGACGGAGACGTGGTCGAGGATTCAAGCAAATAGTCAATAACGATATGTACAGAAAATCACAGGAGAAATCACAAAGCCTGCTTAATGCTATTACGGGCACTGACACACTGAAGTGGTAATCCCTTTATAGGACTGAACCCGACTGGATTGGACAGGGGGGCAGTGACTGTGATTGGTGCACTTCGGATCTGTGGGTTGATTGGTGCACTTAGAGAGCTCTGGGCTGATTGCCCCATCTAAACTTTAAAGGAGTACCACCCAGAACTGGACCTCCTAGGATTAAACAGCCTCCAGCAGCCACGCTGTGTGCAGCGCCGCCGGAGGACATAAGCTGACTGTGCTCGCGCGCAAGCATGAGCCGAATGACAGTGGACGAGGGAGCGGTGCCGCTGGAGCCGGCGCCGCCGGAGGTGGAAGCGGCTGCCAGGCAGGAAGCGGAAGCGGCTGCCAGGCAGGAAGCGGAAGTGGCTGCCAGGCAGGAGAAGCCCCGGCCAGCCGCCTAAGGACACCACGGGCACGGACTGAAGGCAAGTAATTTATGACAGCCACCCTACAAGTTGGAATGTCCTGCTGCAAAGCTCATACCTTTCAGTTTCGCATTCTCTTGTCGATTCTTTGTCCTACCTGAGCACTAGCAGTCTAGGGGATGTCTGTGCTGGCCAATTTTTATATCTATTTTTGCTATCTGGAGACCATTAGGCGCACGAAAACATTGGCATACTGGTGAGCTGTTGGAATTTTTTCTTAGTCGATTTTCCCCCACAGGGCTCACACATCTGTGGTGGAGACCCTGTGAATCAGCAGCAATCCAGGGAAATTGGAAAGCAAGACCTGAACTGATGTTGAGGCATGGGGCTCCCCTGATTATCTGTACACGCTTCTGCAGTTTTTCTATCATTCTTCCACATGCCCTGTGTGTCACTGATCTCCCATTGGATCCTGCACTTCTGTCTTCGAACTCACCAAATGTGTACAGGACTATGCTAAGGCACTCATAATGTGTAATAATGGGGGCCTCTGTCTGAAGTCACTGAATCCTGAGCTAGGAGGTTTTTTTTTTAACCTCAATCTGCTGCCTCTCTGACTCCTGCTGTTAAATGTATCATCATCATCATCTTACAGATTGTGGTTGTTGATGTGGTTGACAATTGTAACAATAGCAACCCTGATGTGATGCATTGTATAGCAGCCACAAAACCTTAAACAGCTCACAGCTGACTCACAGCTTCCTGGGATATGTGCATGATTTCTCAGTTATAGATCTGCAATAGAGAGCTTACAATGAAGAATGCTGCATCTGTGTGTTGAGACCAAAAGCTGAAGGACCATGAGCCAGCGCAGAGATCACGAAAAAACTGTCTGCAAAAAAGCGCACCAACAAAAGTCCACAAAAGTCACATAAGGTTATCCACACCAACATTTTGCCAGTGCGTGTTCTGTAATTCTTCTTTATAGAGAGATATTAATCTTTATTCCTTTTTTCAGCAATTTCATGCACAACATCTGTTGCGCCTGAACTTATGCCATCTGGGCTAGTAAAATCAGGTCATATCTGTGTTCTACAGTATGTGTAATGCCTGATCAGATCACAACTCCAAACTTAAGCCCCTAGACAGGTCCCAGTTTGCTGGGATGCACAACACGCCTACCGAGACTCAGTTGCCCCAAAGGACTTATTAAGGGTTGTCACCTGTAGAAAGCAGAAAAGGCAGATGAACATCCCGACACACATTGATTAAAGTGACAAAAGTGGTGAGGTTATCTGGGTTCAGGGGCCGACTGGCTATAGGAAGCACAAGCAAAATTCCTGGTGTGCCACACAGGGCTGTGGAGTCGGTAGATAAATGTTCCGACTCCTCAGTTTTTTGTACTTCCGACTCCCCGACTCCTCTGTATTAATATGTGAATGTATTTTATACATTCCTTGAAGGAAAGAAAGGCAACATACATGTCATTACTTCTAGCAGAGAGAGGTAGTTTGGCAGAAGCTGCCTTCTCCTTTCTGTGTGCTGATCTTCTGCTGAAAATAGGGCAGTGGGAGGATCCAGAAAGGGGCCTTTATTATAAAATATGATTTCCCTAGTAGAATCCCATAGTCATGTTTAAAGTTTAAGCTAACAATCGAAGTTTACAAGTTTTTATAGCCTTTTGCTGAATGACAGCAGTTTTTCCAATGGTACAGCTTCAGTCTTGAACTATTGATCCTCCATTCCCTTCACTTATACAAGTGTCTCTATTCCTGCAAAAAACATATTTACTTAATCCCTTATCAGTGAGAGGCTCGGTTACCCATGGGTTCCCTGTAAAAGCAGAACACAACACTATGCAAAGTATAAGTATTGCCGCTTCTAATTGTGCGTTGCGTGCCATATAGTGAAGCACATGAAAAGCATGCTTCTTTGCGGTCACTTAACGTGTTCGTTTTGCGGTTACGTGAGGCACTGCATACATTGGTCTTTATTCTTACAATAGAGAAGTCATTAATTATAACTTTTTGTGAATTGGGACATTTAAACTTGCTAAATCAAAATTTAGTAGGAGACGGAGTCGGTGCATTGTTTGCCGACTCAGACTCCAGGTACCCAAAATTTACTCTGACTCCTCGACTTCCTCGACTGCCACACTGCTTTGGGGCCAAATGGGCTGGCACCATACCAAGACCCTTTGCCAGAATTTCCTTAATCTTCTTATAACACCTTCCTCCTTCAGCTCCCTGCCTTCCCAGTCTCCCTCAATACGTGACCCCATATTACCCCCCGGCAAAGACACTCCAAATCCCAAAATAAAAAAGCCTCAGCATCATGGCCGTGGGGGTCTTACCCAGCCATCACAGTTTCTGCCCCTGCATATATACTACATTTTCCGCAGTGCTAAAGTCTTGGCTGACACACGAGTTGACCAGTTGTGAAGCACCATGGGGAACGGGGGGGGGGCGAGGTTGAGCAGCCGGTGGGCAAGTCAGTAGCTCTTCCCAGCTCCCCCCTGTCCACTTTACCTCTGCTTCACACTTCCCCCCTTACCTGTGTTCACCTCTGTTTACCTCTGCCTACCTCTACTCACCTCTTACCATCTCAGCTATTCCCCACTTGTCCCACCTTACATCTGCTCACCTCACCTTAATCTGTTTTGACCTACCTTGCTTGCATCTTTGTCCATCACCTCTCTGCTGCACCACTGTTTCCCGCTTCCCACCATATCTCTGCCTGCCTTTATCCACCTCTGCATCTGTCCAGTAACTCTTCCCATTTCACCTCTGCCCATCTGCCCACCTTACCTTCACTCCTAATTTCGGCTCCCCCCAAATCTGCAAACTCTGCTTACTTCTGCCCACCTGACCTATGCCTGCCTCACCTATGCTCATATCTACTTACCTCACCTCTTTCTCTGTTGTTTCACCACTTCCTGCCTACCTCTGCCCCTTTTGCATATACATAAAAGCATCCAGAATACTGGAGACCCCCAGAACATAACCCCCGCTAGAACGCAGATATCCTTACCTTGACTTCGGGAAAGGAGTCCCAAGAATGGGAAAGGGGAGCCCCACAATGAGTTGCTTTTCCAATACTATATGATATTCATGACAAAATAAGTAATCTCCATGAAAATAAATTTCCTAAGGGGTTCGCTGCTATAACCTGGTGAGAGGTATTTGCCCGCATGAGCTGTGCTACAATTAACTTAACATAAATCCAGCAAATACAGACATCTAAAAATGAAAAAAATGAAGTGGGGTCCCCTGTTCCTAGTAAAAACAGTCTGGGCACCAGCTATGGGGGCTTGTACAACAGGGTGCCCCCCAGCCCTGGAAGCTACAAGCCCACATAGCCCTCATGGGCCGCATGCTCTTCTGCCCCCTCGGGATTTGGGGAGGCAGGTAATGGGATCAGGGCTTAATGGCAAGTCAACCACTTGCCGCAGATGACTTGCCAGGCCCTCAAGCCTTGTGACCTGGTATAGAGATTACAAAGGGTTAAATGTAAAAAAAACACACAGCCAAAATGTCTCTTTAAAAGGGCCATCCCTGCGGCAGCAAAAGTGTTGCTGGAAGGCGGTATGCAGGGATGGGAACTGGCCTTCCCCCGGGGGGGGGGGGGGGGGAGAATGTGATGCCTCCCTGGGGAAAGGGAGACCCTAAGCACTGGATCCGGGCCAGAGGTGAGCTTTTTTTCACACTAGCATGGGGAAATGCCAAGAACATAGATTCTGCGTGCTTGCCACTTACTGGTAGGAGAAGCAAGCACGTAGAAGCTACTGGCTTGGCATTTAAATGGTTAATACTTACCTCTCATCCATCCCTGGGCATTGTGTCCCACGCTGATCACTCTGGCTTCTGCTCTCCTGCTGCTGCTGCTGGAAGCCTTTTATAGCTGCTGGGCGAAAGAACATAAGGGGTTAATATAAAAAAAAAAATGACATAGGGTCCCCCTTCCCAGGGGGGGAGACCCCATTTTTTTTTAATTTTAAGGGTTAAAAACCCTTAAAAAAAAATGGGGTCCCCCCCTACCTGAAATAACCAGCCCGGGACCAGCTATGGGGGCTTGTAGAAACAGGTCGCAGGGGCCAGGTTTGGTGGCCTCTGTGCCCTGCAGGCTACAAGCCCACATAGCCACTGGCCAGGCTCTTCTGCCCCCCCCTGGGCTTTGGGGAGGCAGGTAATTGGGGTGCCGGGGGTTAATGGCAAGTCACCCGCTAGCTGCAGGTGACTTGCCCGTCCCCAGACTTGTGAACTGCTATAGGGATCTCATGGATCCCTTACCAGTTCACAAAGGGTTAAATGTAAAAAATAAAGTCACAGACACATAATGACATAATGACATTTCTTTATTTTTTTCTTTACTCACCTCCGATCCTCCTCTGTCCCCCGGCGATCTGCGATGACAGCTGCTGGGTGCTTGGTGGAGGGGGGCTGGGGGGGGGAGAGGGATCACAGCCCTCTCCTCCTCCCGACCTCTCGCCTCCAAGCCCCTGGCAAGATTGATCATGTCGGGTGAGGAGCAGAGAAGACGGCTGTCAGGTGACGTCACTGTGGCTAACAGCCGCAAACCAGGAAGTGAGCGAGAGGGCGATTTCTCGCCCACCATGGAAGAGCCCGGGGGGGCGATCGGAGCCCCCCCCCCAGTGAAGAGGAGACCCAGCGGGAGGCATCGCGGCCGCAGGTGAGTAAATGTCATTTTTTTTTCATTTTACAGTTAAACGAAGTGGGGGAGGGGGGCGCCCACCTGAAGCGAGAAGAGCCCCAGGGGGGGAATCGGATGCCCCCGGGTGAAGATAAGACCCGGACCGATCCAACGAGGGGTCAGGTGAGTTTTTAACTTTTCATTCTGTGGGGGTTTAAAGTCAGCTACGTGAGACTCACGCAGTTGGCACAAAAAGGGTTAAAAAAAAAAAAATGTTTTCTCCTTGTGTCTGTGTGTTGTTTTTACATGAGACCCCTATACCAGTTCACAAGGCTGGGGGCAAGCAGGCTGCGGCTAGCGGGTGACTTGCCATTAACCCCCGGCACCCCAATTACCTGCCTCCCCAAAGCCCAGGGGGGGGCAGAAGAGCTCGGCCCATGGTGATGTGGGCTTGTAGCCTGCAGGGCGCAGAGGCCACCAAAGCTGGCCCCTGCGCCCTGTTCCTACAACCCCCCATAGCTGGTCCCGGGCTGGGTATTATGATGGATAAGGGGGACCCCATGTCGCTTTTTGGGGGGATTTTAAAGGGTTTTTAACCCTAAAATTCCCCAATAAATGCCCCCCCCCCAGGAGGGGGGCCCTATGTGTTTTTTTTTAATTAACCCCTTATGTTTATAGTGTGGATAGTAGTTGTATTTTATTTGTAAATGTTATAAAGTGCTCTTTTCAGTTTGGGGGTCTCCTGGGCAAGAATGGGGGGGACTACCGATACATATGTGGTACCGTTGTAATCGGGAGAAATGGGGCTTTCACATGCATTTTATTTAAAATAAAGGAGACAATTGTCTAAAATATATTTATTTTTTTGTTTTTTTACACAAAAAAATATTTAAAAAAACTGAAAAATTACAAGCAAGACATTTCATGTTAAAGCTTAAACTCTGCTGCAAAATATATATATATAATTTTACTGGAAATTCCAGCAAAAATCACGGTTAAACATGGCGCAAAATGGGGAAAATGACCTGTCAACAGAGGGTGACAAAATTCCAAGTAGGCTGGCAATTAAAAGGGTTAATAGTACCTATGCATGTTGGGTATTGTTCTGCTCAGGAAGACCTTGCACATTCATATTTAGCTTGTATATCTTGTTTGCATATTGATATTTTAGGAAAACATGTTTTTTATTCAGCTTTTTTATACTTTTTTTAGGGAAACCCTGTGCAACCTTAGAATTCTTCGAGGGTTTACTTCCAGAAAGATGAGCCCACTACAACAAGCTGGGTACGCTTAGAAAGCTTAACATGTGTACTTTCAGGTAATATTTAGTTTATGGGGGATATTCCAAATGAAAGGGTTGTTTTGGTTGAAAAATTGCAAGGTGCGCACTTTGTCTGCAGAGCAGAAATTTTCAAGTTAAATTACCGTTATGCGCATGCTTTACTTTGGGGTGTTTGCCAACTCTTCCCTTGACAGTACCTATGCATGTTGGGTATTGTTCTGTTCGGGGGATGTTGCTTTTTCAGATTTTTCTTGTTTTTTTCTTGTTTGTATATAGATTTTTTTGAAAAATGTGGCTTGATTCTTCCTTTTTATTCTTTTTAGGGAAACTCTGTGCAACCAAAGAATTGATTGAGGGATTGCTTCCAGAAAACTACGCCCACATAAACAAGCCTGGTACGCCTAGAAAGCTTGAGGTTTGTACTTCCAGAGAATATATATAGTTTGTGGGGGGTATTTCAAATGTAAAGGGTTGTTTTTCTGAAAATACTGCAAGGTACGCATAGCGCATATCACAGTTGTATTTATGTGTTTCAGTTTGTGTTTCAGTTTATGTTGTATTATGTGTTTCAGTTTGGGGGAGTCTCCTGGGCAGGAAAGGGTGTCTACCAATACATATGTGGTACCGCTGTGACCGGGAAAAATTAGGGTTTCACATACAATAACATTTTATTTACAAAGTTACATTTTTTATTACAAAAAGAAAACACTACAAATTGCAAAAAATAGATTTTTAAAAACTTTTTGCATATATTTCACCCAAAAGTATTGAGAATCCACTAAAAAGGCCATACAAGACATTTCAGGTTGAAGCCCAGACTGAAAAAACTGAAAAGAGCTGAAAAATTTCCTGGGAAATCTCTGGATCTCTGAAATTCCTTCAAATATCAAGGTGTGTAGCGCAAAATAGTGAAAAACATAGTCTGGCACTTAAAGGGTTAAAAGAACATATTGTGGCAGGTTGTCTGCCAGATTCTGTAAAAATGTATTAGTTACTGTCAGTACTCTATAGTGTCTTGGAGTCCGGCCAATAAGGGAAGCTGAGAGGCCCACAGCCGCGAGGGCTAACCAGGTGCATGAGGCACCAGGGGATGGGCAGTGGAGAGGCCTGCAACCAGTCATGCATATCTGCAAATATTGATGCCCAGACGGAGCTGCTAGAAAGAAGTTACTGATTTACAGTAGGCTCTGACTAAGGGAAGCCTAAGAACCCTGAGCACAATTTAAGTTGTATACCGGTCAGATACTGTGAGCCAGGAAACTGGACCAACAGCCTTGCACAGTAAAAAAAGAAAACTCACAAGCTCCATCTGCATGCATGATGTTGACTGTCAGCACCTACATTTGCTCCTGCACCTACTCACTTCCCAACTGTGCTGCTGCCTGGATTTAACAGACATAACCTAGAATGCATAAGGTCAAGAAACCCAGCAGCACTTCCTCTTTGCAGAGGGCCTGTTGCTCCATAGGACCCCATTTGACCATGACAGGAGTTACAAAAAAGGTAAATTAATTTTTATGTGTGCCAATCTGAATTGTTCTGGGGGGGGGGTGTTGCATTCGAGCATTGTTTCTTGTAAGGGTGTTGGTCTGGTTTAAAGGGACTCTGTATTCAAAGTGCATAAACTGTCATTCAGCAGCTCATCTCCTAATTCCTGCCCTCTCCCTTCCTGTCAGAATGCAGCTGCTCCTGCAAATAGAAACGAGGCAAAGAGTAATGGCACACCCCTTGATTTTCTTTGCTACAGACCACCAATTATAGAGATCTCTTGGTGGTCTTTGTCAGATCAGCAAGAATGAGCACACTACTATTCAGCAGCCCGGAGCATCACAACCAGCACAGCCTTGGCAATGTGACATATTAGCATATGAATAGCAGTCGTGTCTAATTAACATGTAAGTAACCATCACATCTAATTAGGGTTTCAGTCACTACCATGCTAAATTTGCAAATCACCCGTGGCTACCCGTGTGCTTGCTTTTGGGACTAGGTGTCACAAGCACGGCTTTGGAACAAGACAATAGAGCTTGCATCCCCTCCCTGCATCACTGACCACAGTATGGATTAGAAATTACAGTTAGAGTTAGGGTGTAACAACTGATTCTAACCTAGGTATAGGAACACTGGCAAAAGTTTATAAATGCATATCATAAAATATTGGCATGCTTGTTGTCTATCATTTGGCTTATGTAAGAATAACATAGTGCTTATAGTGTAGATATTAGTTTCAATGACATTATATAAATATACATATATATGTGGGAGTATGCGCATGGTGATGAGATTGCCTGTGTCTGAAGCACAATATCTTCTTACAGACCCTAAACAGTTTCAAACATATCCCAATACAATGGTCTAACAATTGCCTTTGCCAGCTGTATACCATAAACTGTCATTCAGCAGTTCATCTCATCATGTCTGCACTTCCCCTTCCTGTCAGAAACGAGGCACAGAGTAGTGGTACACCCCCTGAATTCCATTGCCATAGACCACCAATAATAGGGCTAAGCTGGTGGTCTAAAGCTCCACATCATCAGACACTGGGAGAAAGGGAGAAAAGCTAGGGTGATGAGAATGTGTGTCCTACAAGCCCCACCCATAATGATTGTTATGCGGCATCACAGATCCAAGGCTCATGCCCAAATATTTCAAGAGATAAATAAGGTAAAACTGTAAACCATGATATCTCAGCCATTTCTTTTTCAATTTAAAAATGGAAAATAGTTTAGGACAGTGACAAACATAGCCTGACACAATAGACTAATACTTGCCTTTTGCTTCTGTATTCCTTTAATCTATTTGCTGAAGGAAGAAGATTTTCTGTTAGATTTGTGATGAAAATAAACCGTTTGAGTTAAATCCCTGTGCTATTACTGTATCTGTGATGTGCACAAGAGCCCAGAGGCTTACAATATACACATAGGGACATACTAGATGGAGTATGTGTTCTCCTTCTGTCATCAATCTACTATGATTTGTATGTTTATATGTTTAGAAGTGAAAATAATTAAGGGAGATAAAAAAATAAAATCAGAAAGAAAGACCCGATGAATGGCAGAAAGAAAGAAACATAGAATTGAAGAACAAAAAGTAAGAAAGAAGGAAAGAAAGAAATTAATAGGGCTAAAAGAGGGAAAGAAAAGGAATGTTAGGAAGAAGGGATATCAGAAAGAAAGAATGGATCTCTCAATGGCCAATCTGTCCCTGACTGGCGGTCCTTAATCTTTCGTACTGCAATGCCCTGCATATTGCCCAGGACAAAGGACCGCTGGGAAAAATTACATCATATGACCACCATGTGAGGTTTGCCCTCTCAAGGTACAAGGGCTGATGCGTGCCCTGTACAGGGCCCACTGGGCATGTGAACTAAGATACTGTAAGGACTGTACCGGACACCAGTCTGTCTTGAACTGATAATCCCCAATCTCCACCGCCTCTTCTGCCTATAGACAAGTCCCCGCTTGTAGGAGACGCGGGTAATGCCTCTCCTACTCGGTTACCCCCAGGACTTATAGGGCGCAAAGATTATCAGCTTAAGGTGGAGACTGATGAACGGCAGGGAGTCCCAAGCGAGGATGCCGGATGGCGGAAGTCTGATTACAAGCCGAGGTCTGAGCCGGGAGGTCACGGGGCGAGGTATCCAATGGAGGTAACGAAGAGAAGTCAAACAAGCCGAGGTCAAATCCAGAAGGTCACGGTGCGAGGTATCAGAGGGGTCAGGCGGAATCGTGGTCAGGCAGGCAAAAGGTCAGGGCAGGCAGCAAGCGAGAGTGGTCAAAGTTCAAAGCCGAATTATAAGGAAAAAAGACAATCTGAAACGCTCCCAGAACCCAGAGGCTATAACGGGCACTGGGATACTGAAGCAGTCTTACTTTATAGGGAATACTGGCCACTAAGGAAGGGGGCAAATGGAGGGAAGAACAATGATTGGTGCACAGTACAAAAACGGGAGCGGTCCCAGGAACTGGACGGCCCAGGCCAGACAGGCCGACCAGTCCCTGGGTCCGCTCCCAGGATCAAGCTGGGGATAGGCTGATTTAAACTTGCCCCGGCGGGCGCGCTGGGGAAAGCGCCGCCGGGAGGCATAAAGAGGACGTGCTCGCGCGTGCGAGCACGTTGCAGATCGGGCGTGCCCCCACTAGGAGGGGGAAGCGCCACACTGAGAGGGAGCCCGGCGGGACCGCCCAGCCGCGCAGAGCGGGCTGCGGCACGGCCACCGACACTGTCCAGCGCCGCCGACCCCCGTTCCCCACGACAGCGCCGAGGAGTCGGCACACCCGGGGACCGTCGGGCAGCAGCCAGCCGGGGGCCACCCGACAGCGCGTCGCGGGACCAGGGACGGCGACGAGGTAAGTGCCTAACAGATAGTTAATTTAAGACAAGGCAATTTTAATTTTTTTCATTCACAACTAGGGATGAGCGAATCGGTTCTAACGAACCTGAATTCGCTCCGAATTTCAGGGAAAATTCGATTCAGAACGAACCCGAATTTTTAGTGGTTCGTGCTGACCGAACTTTCCCAGAAATAAAAAAAAAAAATGCCAGCATGGTGGGAGCGGGGAGACCGGCTGCGCTGTCAGCGGGCGGCGGAAGCTAGCATGGCCTCTTTGGGTAGTTGTGTGGAATCATTTTAGACAAAGGTTGTGAATAGAGATGAGCGAACTTCTCAAAAATTCGATTCGGGTGATTCGCCGAATTTCTCAAAGAAATTCGGGTTCGTCCGAATCGAACTTTAACGAATCGCTCATTTCTGGTGGGAGCGGGGAGGCCGGCTGCGCTGTCAGCAGGCGGCGGAAGCCGGCTTCCGCCGCCGCTGACAGCGCAGCCGGCCTCCCCGCGCCCACCAAGCCGTGAAATGGAAAAAAAAATGGCGGCATGGTGGGAGCGGGGAGACCGGCTGCGCTGTCAGCGAGCGGCGGAAGCCGGCTTCCACCGCCCGCTGACAGCGCAGCCGGCCTCCCCGCTCCCACCAGAGATGAGCGATTCGTTAAAGTTCGATTCGGACGAACCCGAATTTCTTTGAGAAATTCGGCGAATCGCCTGAATCTAATTTTTGAGAAGTTCGCTCATCTCTATTCACAACCTTTGTCTAAAATGATTCCACAAAACTACCCAAAGGGGCCATGCTAGATATAGCATGAAAGTCCTGCAGTACAGAAATCTTCTTCAAACTCTCACTCAAAGAACATCGGCCTCATGAAGACAAAGTGACTTGTCCGGCAGCGGAAGCCGCTTGCGAAGGACCAAGGAACGTGAAAAAAAAAGTGTAAGTCATTAAATCATAATCTTAAAAATAAATTAGAATTGGATACTTAATCCTGAATTTTCCTCCGGCACACTATTAATACAATGATATTATCTTGTCCCAGGATGCACATTACCAATCTCTTCTAACCGCCCTTGTGATGATATTTATAGTTTTGGCATGAGTGACGGAAGAAGATCTGGAGATATGTGTTTATCACAAGAGTAAAAAGAAAAATTACAAGAGCGTGAAGGACTGAAGTAGAACATACAGTATAAAACATGACCAGCTCTCCCAACCAAGGGAGTGACGGGGGGAGTCCATAGAATAAACATATTTGAGCTCATGGTAAATATCTGGTGAAGAAAGTTTTCCTTTGGGTGAGCTTCTGGGTATGAACTTACATCTGAGTGATGTAAAAATAGATTTAAAAAAATCTATAAAATATTTCTGTTCTAAAATCTCCCCAAAAAATCACTGTGATGAAGTCTTGTTCGCATTGTGGGATCGTCAGTTTGAGTTAACGGCCAAACCAGTGGGGTCTTTCACAAACAGGCGCATCCCAAATTGAGATTTCCCTGTTAAGTGGACCAAAATTCAGGGGTGGAATTGCTTGCATAGTGGGTATGCCATCGATCCCAGGGGGTTTCACACAGTAGGGTATCACAGACTGGAATGCTCCAGGGAAAGGAAATCAGCTGGGATGGGCATCTTAAAATCATAACAAAACCTAGCACTTCCTCCCCTGAAATCTAAATCGAGATGCCCTGTTGTGTGGAAGGAGACGTTGAGGAGACGTGGGCACCAGCTGTGACGGTGCCCTCCCAGTCTGCCGCCTGTCAAGCACCGTCACACCCCCCAAAGGCCAGCCCTGTCAGTGGGGGGTGGGGGCCCCCGGCAGCTGCCCCGCTTTGCCGGGTGCTGATGCCGGCCCTGACTGTGACTATTGTAGGGAGGCACTTTTTTGCCCCAGAGGCACCAGGATGTGTGGACTGGGTCTCGAGAAGTGGTACGTTTCAGATAACTCTATTCGTATAAATCAGCTTCATGGTAATACATGGGAGTATGTGTTTTTTGATGTTTTGCCTGGGCAGGAATTTATTTCTGCGCCAAAGGCACCAGCAAAAGTTCAAAATGCATAACAATATGTGGACCGAAGCTCAGTTTGCCTGGGCCTGAAGTCTGAAAGTCTCAAAGGCTGAGCTCTTCCCTGTCCTTGAGGCCTCCTGACTTGCCCTGCAGGTGTGAAACCTCCCCCAGTTGGTTTCATAAGCAAACCCTGGTTCTCCAGTGGCACCCCAATCACCCCTCCATCCCCTGCTTGCACCTGTGCTAAGCATATCAGAGTGGCTGGTAGTAGGTGTATGCAATCTGGATAGAGTGGCCAGCAGTAGGTGCCCCGACAATTCATTCATCCATGATTCATTGTCAGGCAAGAATATGCACAGCAATAAATCCTGGTTGGAGGAGAACGCCACGCATGTGCAGTAGAATCGCTGTCGAGGTGCGTAGAGGGCGCACTGGGGGGCTTCACACCCAAATTGAACTGTATGTGTGAAAATCTTGGTTTTTGGTCCCCCTAAACTTAAAGTGGACCAACACCCAGGGGGGATCGGCCCGGGAATCTATAAGATTCCCAGGCCGATCAGATCCCTCCCCGCGGGGCATCCGAAATCGGGATGTCCCGCCCGGTGAAACACCCCAGGAAGCCCACAAACCTTACCTCAACCCCGTTCCAACGGCGCATGCGCGGGCCGCGTCTCACGCTTCCCTCTAGCAGGGCGCACACCTGCGCCGGCCGTTTGTGAATAGCCGGCGTGGGCGCGCTTCCTTCTAACAGGATACGGCCTCCAGCGCTCAGATCCGCTGTGGTTGGACGCCGCTTGTACGTGCATACCACAGCGGCTCTGAGCTCTCTGATTGGACGAGCGCTCGCGTATGAGCGTGGGGAGGTGAGTGTTTACGGGCGATCTGGGGGGTTTCACACAGTGGGGCGCCCCACCGGAATGGACCAAAACCCAGGATAGTCAAAATACTGGGTGTTGGTCCACTTTAAGTAAAGTACGCCAATGTTTATGAATTTCTCATTCAGTCACATGACTGCCAGTGACAAATTAGGTTTGTCTAGTGGGCTTGCATATCAAACCTGAATGGTTGCCAGCAGTCACATGACTGCTACATGAGTGAATGAGGAACTGGTAAGCATTGGCTGACTAGACATTAGTTCTCCTTTAAAAGCTGCCTAAGCCTATTGGTAAAAAGAGGGAAAATCCTCCAGAGCTATAGGAATAAAGTGGCCACAAGATGCCACCTTTACCTGGGGGGGATTGACTCTTTAAAGCGGGCGGATTTTATTCAAAATGATGTGTTCTGGTCCACTCTAAAAATATCACTCTGAATCTTATATGTTTCCCACAGCCTGTACATACAGATTGCCCACATTAATCCAGACCTTCAACCTGAACAAGAGTCTATCTTATATGTTTCCCCCACCCTGTACATACAGATTGCCTACATTAATCCGGACCTTCACCCTGAATAAGAGTCTATCTTATATGTTTCCCACACCCTGTACATACAGATTGCTCACATTAATCTGGACCTTCACTCTGAATAAGAGCCTATCTTATATGTTTCCCACACCCTGTACATACAGATTGCTCACAATAATCCGGACCTTCACTCTGAATAAGAGCCTATCTTATATGTTTCCCCCACCCTGTACATACAGATTGCCTACATTAATCCGGACCTTCACCCTGAATAAGAGTCTATCTTATATGTTTCCCACACCCTGTACATACAGATTGCTCACATTAATCTGGACCTTCACCCTGAATAAGAGTCTATCTTATATGTTTCCCACACCCTGTACATACAGATTGCTCACAATAATCCGGACCTTCACTCTGAATAAGAGCCTATCTTATATGTTTCCCACACCCTGTACATACAGATTGCCCAAATTAAAAATCATCCTACCTGCACCTAGTGCATGTTATGAGCCATTAAACATCCAAGATGGCGGCTCATGGAACATCAGGCAGCCTGCAAACAGGAAGTGCCTTCTGACTGTGCTGCTCTGCATTCTGGGACTGCTGACCTTTTCCTGACCCCAGCTCTGCTCTGTCTGAGCAAAGCACAGCTATAACCCGCCCCCTGTACTTTATCCGACTCTCCTCTCCTCAGTTAGTGTGATGCTTCCGAGTCAAGATGGCGGCGCCCGTATCCTAAAGTCCTGAACAGAGTTGCAGCCCAGTGGGGGGAAAGAATAATAAGTGACTAAAAACTTAAAATATAAATTTTAGATGCTGGGGAATCGTTTTTTAAGGGTTTGGGCTTTTCAATTAATCATGGTGAAGGTCCGGATTAACATTCGATTTTCTGGAGTCTTGAACTATGTAAGATCCATTGTGTTATTGCTATTGTGGACACATTCTCAACCCAAGTCATCTGAGGTGCCGATTAAAATGAAATTGCCCCCCCGTCATACAATCACAGTACAGGATCTGGAGGCGTGAAAGCGCGGCGCAGCGCACTGAAGTGGTTTGAGTGAATAAAATAAATTGAATGAGACGAAATTATAAAAATGGCTAAATAAGGGGGTTTTATTCTAATCTTCCAAAAACCCATTAAATGAATTGTTTGGCATAATTCATAACTCCCCGAATAAGTTGCCGGAATAAAAAATAATTAGCACCTTTCAAATGACTTCCATTATTCACATTCGTTTTATAAGCGAGGAGCAGCGGATGCCCCATTGTTCTTTATGACTAATCTCTGCTACAGCAAATTACAAACATCATTCTTATTTCCCTATTTAACTTATCATCATGTATAATCGAGACAAGCGCCTGATAGCAGCCCGATAAGTGATTATTTCTGCCAATCCTAATGAGCCTCCTGCAGGTGCACTCACCTTCCCCCTGCTCCCAGGGCAGGCTGGGATTAACCTTGTGGCTGGTATATGAGTACAGATAAGTGAGCTTGTTAATGTGCATTGTATCAGTCTCTTTGCATAACGATGCGGTAGCAAGGCTTTATACCATAGTTAGGATATTCTTTGAGGACAACTATGTGCACATTTTGGGCTCACTACATACACAAACATTGGCCCTGATTCACTAAAGGTAGAAAAAAAAAATAGCACTTGGAAAATAAATTCGCATGCGAGAATTTTTCAAACTTAACCCTTTTGCTGCCAGCCTACCTGGAGTTTTTGTCACCCTTTGTTGCCAGACCATTTTGCACTATTTTGCGCTCCCCATGTTCAAATGTGATTTTTGAAGGGATTTCCAGGGATTTCCCAGGAAAATGATATATTGTTTTTTTCAGCAGAGTCTGGGCTTTAACATGAAATGTCTTGTTTGTAATTTTTTAGGTGTATTCTCAATACTTTTGGGTGAAATATGTGCAAAAAAATTAAAAAAAATCTATTTTTTGCAATTTGTAGTGTTTTTTTGTAATAAAAAATGTAAGTTTGTCAATAAAATCTTATTGTATGTGAAACCCCAATTAATCCCGGTCACAGCGTTACCACATATGTATAGGTAGACACCTTTTCCTGCCCAGGAGACTCCCCCAAACTGAAACAGCGCTTTAGGAGATTTTCAGATAAAATACAACTATGCACCGCGCTAAGCGCACCTTGCGGTCTTTCCAGAAAAAGAACCCTTTAAATTTGAAATACCCCCCAAAAACTATATATTCTCTGGAAGTATACACCTCAGGCTTTCTAGGCATACCAGGTTTGTTGACATGGCGCAATTTTCTGGAAGTAATCCCTCAATCAATTCTTTGGTTGCACAGAGTTTCCCTAAAAAAGAATAAAAAAGAAGAATCAAAGCCACATTTTCCTAAAAAAACTATATGCTAACCAGAAAATCTGAAAAAGCAACATGCCCCGAACAGAACAATACCTAATATGCATAGGTTCTGTCAAGGGAAGAGTTGCTAAACACCCCAAAGTAAAGCATGCGCATAACGGTCATTTTACTTAAAAATTTCAGCTCTGCAGACAAAGTGCGCACCTTGCGATTTTTCAACCAAAACAACCCTTTAAATTTAGAATATCCCCACAAACCATATATTCCCTGAAAGTACACATGTTAAGCTTTCTAACAGTACTGAGCTTGTTGTAGTGGGCTCATCTTTCTGGAAGTAATCCATTGAAGAATTCTTAGGTTGCACAGGGTTTCCCTAAAAACAATTATAAAAAAGCAGAATAAAACCATGTTTTCCTAAAATATCAATATGTAAACAAGAAAAAACAAGCTAAATCTGAAAGCGCAAGGTCCCCCGAGCAGAACAATACCCAACATGCATAGGTAGTATTAACCCTTTTAATTGTCAGCCTACTTGAAGTTTTGTCACCCTCTGTTGACAGGTCATTTTTCCCCATTTTGCGGCATGATTAACCGTGATTTTTGCTGGAATTTCCAGAAAAATTATATACATTACATATACATTTTTTGCAGCAGAGTTTAGGCTTTAACATGAAATGTCTTGTTTGTAATTTTTCCACTGTTTTTTGAATATTTCTGCTTAAAAAAACAAAAAATATATATTTTTTAAACAATTGTTTCCTTTATTTTAAATAAAACCTTTTTTTTTTTTAATGAAAACCATATTGCATGTGATAGCCCCATTTCTCCCGATTACAACGGTACCACATATGTATCGGTAGCCCCCCCATTCTTGCCCTGGAGACCCCCCAAACTGAAAAGAGCACTTTATTACATTTACAAATAAAATACAACTACTATCCACACTATAAACATAAGGGGTTAATTAAAAAAAAAATGACATAGGGTCCCCCCTTCCAAAGGGGGGGGGGGGCATTTTTTGGGGTAATTTTAAGGGTTTAGGGTTAGGCTAACCCTTAAAAATAAAAAAATATACAAAAATAAAAATTCCCCCTCAAAAATACCCCAAGAAATGACATAGGGTCCCCCCTTTTTTGGGGGAATTTTAAGGGTTAGGGTTAGGCTAACCCATAAAAATAAAAAAATATACAAAAATAAAAATTCCCCCCCCCCCAAAAAATGGGGACCCCCCCATGTCATTTTTTTTTTTAAGGGTTAGGGTTAGCCTAACCCTAACCCTCACCCTTTTAAAAAAAAAAAATATTTTAAGGGTTAGGGTTAGGCTAACCCTAACCCTTAAAAATAAAAAAAAAATACGTAGAGGGGAACCCATTTTTTTTTTCATTTTAAGGGTTAGGGTTAAGCTAACCCTAACCCTAACCCTTAAAAATTAAATAAAAATGACATAAGGTCCCCCCTCCGGGGGGGGGAACCCATTTTTTTTTTATTTTAAGGGTTAGGGTTAGGCTAACCCTAACCCTTAAAATAAAAAAAAAAATGACGTAGGGTTCCCCTTACCCGTCATAACCAGCCCGGGACCAGCTATGGGGGCTTGTAGGCACAGAGTGGGGGGGCCAGCTTATGTGGCCCCCCCACCCTGCAGCCTACGAGCCCACATACCCTGTGTGGGCCCGGGCTCTTCTGCCCCCCCCTGGGCTTTGGGGAGGCAGGTAATTGGGGGTGCGGGGGTTAATGGCAAGCCACCCGCTAGTTGCAGGTGGCTTGCCAGACCCCAGCCTTGTGAACTGGTATAAGGGGTCTCATGGACCCCTTACCAGTTCACAAAGGGTTAACATAAAAAAAAAAAACACACGCACAAAAATGTAATTTATTAAAAAAAAAAAAAAAAAATTTTTTTTTTACTTTACTCACCTCAGCCGATTGTCAGCTCCTGTGTTGATCAGCTGTCAGATGCCCTGGTGATCGCTGGCCAGAGGAGGGGGGGGCAGGGGATCAGAGCATCCCCTGCCCCTCCACTGCTCTGCCCAGCGATCACCAGGGCATCTGACAGCTCAGCCGAGGAGAGGCAGCAAGAGGCCCGGCAGTGACGTCATAAGCCCCGCCCCCAAAGGGGCGGGGCTTAACAGCAAGATGGCGGCGCCCGTCGGGAGAGGAGGGGGAGAGCCCTTTCAGGCTCTCCCCTGAAGCTGAAGAGGCTGGGGGGGGGCGATCGGAGGCCCCCCCAGTGAAGAGGAGACCCGGAGGGAGGCAGCGCGACTGCAGGTAAGTAAATGTCATTTTTATTATTATTTTTATTTTTATTATTTTTTTTTTTTTTACAGTTAGCAGCTGCTGCTGCCAAACGGGGGGGGGGCTATTCCGGGGGCTCTCCTGGAGCCATCCGACCCCCCACGGGGGATCGGATGGCACCAAATTAAAGAGGAGACCCAGCCGGATCCAACGAGGGGTCAGGTGAGTATTTTTGATGTTTATTTTTTTTACTAGCGGGGGGGAAAGTCAAGCCCGTAGATTCTACGGGCTTGGCACTTAAGTGGAGTAGAAGCAAGCACGTAGAATCTACGGGCTTGGCACTGAAAGGGTTAAAGGAGCAGTATCGCAAATTTTTCTTGGTGACATATTTAAATGGTACTTTGAATGTAGGTAAGTGTTGGAGTAAGAATTACAAATTTAGAAAAAAATGATGTGTGTGTTGAGCAGCTGGAGACTAATAGCTCATGTTTATGTCTGCTGAGTGTCGGAGCCCAACACTCTGGCCTGTTCCACGCTGAGGAGAGGGGGAAACAATGTAACAAAGTATTAGCTGTTCAGTGCTGGCAGCCGTTCTGCATAAGATAACATTGCAACATTGACTGGCCAGAACTCATATATCTAAAACGGAGAGAAAAGCTCTAGAAGTCATTTAGCTGATTTTGACAGTTTTCCCTTCATGTTGGCTCTGCTGCAGAATCTTTCAGTTTACCATTTTCTCTTTCATATTCTTATTTTTCATTTTTCCATATGATCTTTCTTTCCGCTTTGTGTGTTTTGAGCAAAGCCCAACACAGGATTTTCACTATCTGGAGTTTTTTTTTTGTGCCCCTAGGGGCATCCCGACTTGGGATGCCCTGATATGTGAAATCCCCAAGTTCGCCTGTGAAAACGTACCTTTCCCTGTCCCACAGCGCATACGTGGG
The DNA here is from genome assembly GCA_027917425.1 of Gastrophryne carolinensis. Classification (NCBI taxonomy): domain Eukaryota; kingdom Metazoa; phylum Chordata; class Amphibia; order Anura; family Microhylidae; genus Gastrophryne; species Gastrophryne carolinensis. The sequence continues at coordinate 191,360,773 of CM051241.1, forward strand.
CTCTCATCCAATCAGCTCTGTTTGCACGCAGATGGGGAGCCTGAGCAGTAACCTTCCTGGCCGCCCGGCCTGTCTAAATGACTATCTGCGTGAGTGCGCCAGAAAAATGGGGGATCTGTGGTTATCCAGGGGTTGTTTCACACAGTGGGGCATCCTGATTTAGAATGCCCAAGGGGGAAGGTCAATGGCCGGGTCTTATAGACTTCAGGGTCGGCAACTCAGTGTTTTGTTCCACTTTAATACCTTTAGATTTTCCTGCACAGTTATTCAAAGAAGAATTTCAGTCATTTTCAGTCAGTTTAGTTTATTTTGTATAGATTTTACACATTTGAGTCACCTGGTCTCATAACAAAAGCAGCACCTCACACACACACAGCCGTTACCACTGATTACAGTGTCAACCTCTGAGGTAAAGTGTTGCTAGGAGACCAGTGGGCTAAATGAAGCAGCTCATTAAATACAACCCAGCAGATCCCCCTATTCAGCAAATGGACTGAGCCATTGTCATTATACAATTTAAAAGAAAGGCAGATATTTTTTCCTTTTTCTATCGCCAGATTATTTATACACACACTTTTTTAATGCAAATTTCGCGATACTGCTCCTTTAAGAACGATTTGCAAAGGCAGATGAATTAAATTCATGTGTGCGAATTTGCGGGTGAATTTTTTCGTGTGCAATTGAAAATCACTTTACAACTGGGAAGGTAGCTGGTGCGGTGGTGCAGGGAGATGCGGTGCCCATCCCCCCTGCACCACCGCACCAGCTACCTTCACCGGATCTAACGCTCTGAAGAAAGGATCATTCCTAAAACACGTGTCAGCGGAGCTTGCTACAGGACACCTTCTGCCACACTATCTTGCTTGATTAACCCTGTGCGGACCACTCAGCTTCGGTATCAGCCCTTTTGCTCAGCAGGAGTGCCTCAGCATATGTTTGCCAGGTATTGCAATCTTTTGACAAGACTCTATTGAAAGAACAATATCCTTCTTTGCATGGCAACAGCTTCATTACCTCTTGAAAAACCATTCAGCTGATATAGCACATCTGACAAATATCTTTCTTCCGAATACTATCTGCTCTTGAGGAATCATTAGTATCAGCAATTTTTTACACAGTATTCGGTTTTGCATTTGTATATAGTGTATATAGTGTACTTATTGGTTAAGATAATTGTGTCTTTTCTCACTCAGTGTCCATATTGCCCTCAAGTGGACCTAAATCCCTGCTTATCTTTGTATATATTGTGCTTCTGTATAAAATAAATTACTTTGTTACTTTTTGCATCACATAGAGTTGTAGGTGTGCTTCTATTCATAGTTCTATATGGTATGCCAGGGGTATATCACCCCTTTATATATGAATGCACCCACTATGCTATAGCCTTTCCTGGTATTTCTTTTGAGTGTGCTTACCAAATTATATGCCAAAATAATTACACCCATCCCAGTCCACTGAAATATATGAGATTAGGCCACACAGTGCAGGGTGAGTGCCTGGTCTGACACTGTAGGGAACTCAGCGCCGGTGCTGATGATAGATGTGACGCTACCCGGCACTATCACAGGCGCTCTGGATTTTTGATTTGATAAATACACCTTTTGCACTGGGACCTGATATTCACCTGACACTCATCTGGCACTACGTTTCTTAAAGTGGATCAAAACCCACGCAGATCGGAATAAAATTCCCGACCCGATTGATTTCCTGCCCCTGAAGAATCCAAAATCGGGATGCCCGCTGTGTGAAACCCAGCTCTCCCCATACACTCACCTTGTTTCCCGGTCCAATGGCGAATGCGTGAGCCGCGGCCGCATCCCCGCTATCCCTCAAGCAGGGCACGTGCCCGCGCCAGGCATTTGTGAATGGCCAGCACAGGCACACTCCCTGTTAGGGAAGCGGGGGGATGCGGCCGCCAGCGTGCTTGGAGCCTCTGGCATTAGACGAAGTCTTAGAGGCCGATTCATTAATAGCGGCAGGTAGCGACAGTTGAGCGACAGTAGCGGCATTTTCAGAGCGCCCGCTAGTAGTCGCTGTGCTTGGCGGTTGTTCGGTAGTTGATAGCGACTCAGTCGGTTTGCCGTAATGTTGAATATTGGGTGAGGAGTCGCTATTTGACAGGTTCCGCGCTGTATGGGAGCGCATGATAGCGACTGGCCCTAGCGACCGGCTCCCACCATATTCATTAAAAAATCACGCTCAAAAAATTCTCGCGCTGTAAAATGCATGTTTAAACCCCAGAGCGCTGGCGGCGATCGGTTAAAAGTAGTTTTTTAACCCCCAAATAACCATATTTTTGGAAACCAAAAAAAACAAGTTTTTTAAATAATTTTGTAATATGAATACATTAATATCAGACCTGTAATATCAATTCTGTACAATTATTTTTTTATTTTTGTTACCTTAAAAATTATCTAAAATGGCAGAAGTGGTCACAGAATTTTTCACATTTAAAAAAAACAAAAAAAAATTCATAACAATTAATTATTAATATTTAAAGATTGTTCCATTGAAATGCATTGGAGCGCGCCAGGTAGCGAGAGGTCATACCTGTCGCTGTTCAAGGTCGGACGCTGGCGCTGTGAGCTGAGGCTGGAATAATGATGAATGAGTGGCTATATGGCGCTATCTCAGTCGCTAAGCAGGATAAATGATAAATGTGTGATTGTGGTGGGGAGCCGGCGTTGTCGTGGCGGGCCCGTCATTACCGGCCGCTCACCAGTCGCTACTTGTCGCTGTTCCTTCCTAATTATGAGTCCCTGTCTTAATTTTGAGTCCCCAAAGTTGGGACATGCAATGCAGACAAATATATGAGAGCTACTCACCTGGGAAGCAGCCAGCCTCCCTTTAGAACACTTCACAGGGAGAAATCCATATGGACTGAATTCCTCCCTGCTTGTGCTCATGGCAATTGACTCATGACTCAGAATTAAGAGTAGGGACCACACTAAACACAGAGTGCCTTGCCGGGGCAGTGTGGCTTCCACATGTATCTGCAGATATATGTAACCAAATCTCTGTCTTTCCACATAGCTAGACATGTTTGTTGCTTGATATTTAGTTGATGAGAGGGTTAAACTGGGCGGTAAATTGGTTCCCAGGCCCTGAATAATAATAATTTTGTATAAATAATAGTGATTGAGCTGCTCCCCCCCCCCACCTTATTCATTTTTCTAAAAAAAACACACGAAAATTTGAATTCAACCTTTAATGAATCAAGCCCATTGTTAGAAAAATAAAGTTAATGGCAAATTAAGAAACCAAGGTGTCATAAGTTCTCACCCTGTTCAAGCAGAGCGTCCTCTGACATCATGCACAGACGCAGGTATACCGAGGATATGACATCAGTTAGTAAAAGGATTCATCAAAAATTCCTGACCCCTTTTAGAGTTCGGCGTTCCTGCATCCTGCCCGCCTGTTTGTTCCTGCCAGTTTTGAGTACAACATGTGGACATTAGCTAAATTAAAAAAATATGCTGTGGCTCTTTTCCGTGTTACCAGCTGTAGAATTCTGCCCCCTGTCCTTCAGCCCATCCCTACGTTCAGGCCTGAGTTCCTGCATCCTGCAAACGTGTGTTCACGTTGTGTCAGGCCCCAGTTTATATGTCCTGCTGTGAGTTCCTGCATCCTGTCTACCTTTGAGTTTCTTCAGTGGCCTGGACAGTTCTCAGTTTCTGGGTCCAGCCATGAGTTCCTACATCCCACCAGCCCGTGTATTATGCCAGATCTGAACCCAATATGTGTCTGTTAGCTACATGGTCCAGTGGCGTGATCCATGTCTTCCATCCATCTTAAAGTGGACCAACTCTATAAGATTCCCGGGCCGATCACCTCCCTCACCGCGGGGCATCCGAGATCGGGATGTCCCGCGGGGTGAAACCCCCCCAAAAGCCCCAAAAAAACCTTACCTTATCGGTGACGGATCAGCCGCCGCCGCCTCCCGCGCGCCCCTCTAGCAGTGCGCGCGCCCACGCCGGCCGTTTGTGAATGGCCGGCGCGGGCGCGCGACCTGTACGGGGGACGCGCAGGAGGCGGTGGCAGCTTATCTGTCGCTTGTCCGTTGCCGAAAGGGTACGTTTTGGGGGGCTTTTGGGGGGGTTTCACACAGCGGGCAACCTGATCTCAGATGCCCCGCTGAAGTGGACCAACACCCAGGATAGTGAAAATCCTGGGTGTTGGTCCACTTTAAGGATCTTGCTGTAGGATCCCCCCACATGACTACATATATACATCTGTATAAAAGCATACTACCCTCACTTCTCCCCCAGTCCCGGGCATGATTGGTTCAACTTAAAAAAATCCCCAATCTTAAAACAGGCCTAAACAGTAAATCCAGCAGGCTGCAGCAGTAGCACGCAAGAAATGAACCGTACCTAATGTTCCCTGAATCTCTGTCCTGCTCCCCCATTGCTGTCCTTTTCACCCTTCTATGTCCTGCTCCCCATCTCCATCCTGCACCCCATGTGTGGGCTGTGTGAAAGTAATGGGCCCCACTGGTGGTCGTGTGGTGGGTCCCAGATAAGTCCCCAGGGGTCCAGGCCACCAGTAGAGCAAACAGCTGTGCCTGAAGAGGTTTCAGCAGCGAGTGTCGGGTAGTGGGTTGAGAAGGTGGGTGTGAGAGGGTCACTGCCACTGATAGAACGCTCTCCACTTACTGTGATGTGTCTGCCTGCTTCCTGACATGTGGGAACATCTGAGGGTGACATCACAGTGTGTGGAAAGCATTTAAAAGGTGCCCTCCAACACCCCCCGATCAATTGCAGACAGTGAAAATCTTTATATGATGCAAAATATGTTTGAGGTTGGAGAAACTTTAAGTAGACCAATCACCAGCTTAAAGTAGACCAATCACCAGGATTTTCACTATCCTGGTGATTGGTCCTTGTCCCTAAAGCGACCCGTTTTGGGATGTCCTGCTGTGTAAGATTTGGCCAATCGCCCATAAAACTCACCTCTCCCGCCGTTCCCATGGCGCATGCTTGGGCTCTCATCCAATCAACACCGTGGACCGAGCATACTAATGTAGGGAATAAAGCCATTATTTTGGACAGAGCACCAGCACAGGGAGCCGCAGCAGCTGCATCCCCAGTTCCCCTGCGTGTGTGCCCCCCACACCTAAGCTACATGAATGGCTGGGCACGGGAATGAGCACAGCTGCAGGGATACTGGGGACGCGGTCGTGACACGTGTTCACAGCAAGGGAGAGCCCAAAAGGTAAGGAAATTGGGGGCAATTGGAGGGATTGATTCACAAAGCGGGGCATCCCAAATTGGGGAACCTAGTTCTTTAGACTCCAGGGCCGGCCTGGCCTGTGATTGAGCCACTTTTAATCTACTGGATTTACACTTTAAGTGGTTTGAGTCTGAACTGTGGCAGGTAAGCGACGCCCCCACCTGTCAGACACAATGCTGTTCCAACATCTGTCCCAGCAGTTTAATAACGCCTCATTCTGCTATGTCATAAGGAGTGCAGGAGCCAGCCCTCTGCCTGCCCACACAGTGCCTGAGAGCAGGAAAGCTGATCTGCTCGGCGCTCACCCTGCTGGCCTGCTCAGTCTCTCCCTGCTCTGATCAACTAGTGCTGCCTGAGCAAGAGCATCGCTCTGCAGGAGGAGGACGATCATGCTGCCCAGCTTGGTGGAGGTCATTTTACTCTGAACCATTATCGAATCATTGATGTGGAGTCCCTTTTTTGAGCATGGTTCTGGATTAGGAGGTTGATGATTTCTCCTTACAAGTCTATGTTTTAAATTTGATCCCTTGGAGGCATTGTTGGTGATTTGGAGCGAACCTAAGGGAGACCAGGATCTAATTAGGAAATTACATCTTTTGCCGATTTATATTGGCCATCTGGTAAGAGGCTTGAGTGATTGGTGGCGGATTGTCCAGTCTGTGGAGAACACGTGTGGATTTGCCTATATCACTGTGGACTATTAAGAGCTCTGTGTAACCTTATATATATGACAATTCATAATATTAACTTGCTTTTTCTATTTTTTCTGATTTTCTTCACTTCTGCTTTAGGTGGAAATGTCATGTCTGTGACATGATAGATGATGGAGTATATCTGCAAGTGCTATAATATTCTAGGTATATAACACATACAATTACCTCTTATCTCCTTCCAGTGTAACTCCAATATATCATCTTTGCTTTTATGTGTAACTCATACATTGTATCAGCATCTCTCCCACCATGCGCTGTGACATTGGCGCTGCTGGCAGGTCTGGCAGAAATGACAGGTTCTGACCTGTTGACGCTAGAGGATATTCCCGGTATAATGACCGTGTCTGACACTGGTACCCGGAGGGGCTGTAATCCTCCAGAATGGGGAGAGAACATGTTGTCTGCTATCAGGCATGCTGAGTCTGGATATCTGACCGACCATCAGATAGAAACTGCATAACATTATCTGAGATTCAGTAATACAGGAAATGTAGAAACAGGGGTGGGATGTGAACATCGTAAAGCTGGTACACACATTTTTGTCTAGGCAAATAAATAGGCAAATAACATTTCTGTTTAATTTTAAATCACTTTTGCAATCAGCATTTCTCTACAACATGAACAAAGGAGGGGTGGCAGCCGCTCAGACCATTTTATAACTAACCTGGGAGGTGCACGTTAGCAGGGCAATTAGGTTACTAAAGACTTAAAGGAGCCGCAGCATTCAACCCTGTTAGCTTGCAGGCCAGCCTATAATCTGTCTCTAAATCTGGTAAAAACAGAGGCTCGGTCACACACATCTGCAGAAGTAACTTAAGCTGCACCACCAGCGCCAAGGTGCCTCTGTGGGTGCAGTCCTAACTCTAATCTATGAGAGCCCCACTTGGGACATACAATGCAACAGATAAATTGGGAGCAGGCTTACCTGAGGTTGCCCTAAACCTCAAGTGCAAGCCATGGGGTGGAAGGGTCAAGACCCTGCAATACAGCCTAGACCCCACACCCCATGTGCTTGCACAAATTCAAAGTGAACAAAGGGGGAGTGGCAGCTGCTCAGACCATTTTATAACCTGGGAGGTGCAAGTCAGCAGGGCAATTAGGTTACTAAAGACTTAAAGGAGCCGCAACACCTATAACCAGACAGTGAGGCCAGCGTTTATCCCTCATTAATTTACCTTTGCCTGGAATGTCTCTTTAAGTTATTTGTTCAAAAATTTAGTTAATTTGCTATATGTTCTATCTAAGTAGCCTGATTTTATCATGGGGAGAATTTTACCACAGTAAATGTATTACTAATTATTGGCAATATATGTCGGGGGCCTGAAAAAATTTAGTCGGAGTTGGGCGTTGGCTTACTGACTTCATTTATGTTCCTGGTATATGTAAACAATGAGTTCTACCTAAGTTATATTCCTTTAAAGCACAATACGACAAGTCCAAGTCCTATATGGAAACTTCTGCCTTCCTTTACTCCTGATAATCCTACATTTTTAAATAGCCCCATCAGTTCCTCTAAAGTAGAGAAAGCGATAGCCCTGATGCCCATCTGGAAGGTCCCCAGCCCAGATGACTTATGCCAGGACACACAACTAGTATTAATTCTTTTAGTGCCAGCCTACCTAGAGATTTTACCACCCTCTGTTGCCAGACTTTATTACAAGAAAAGAAAAGTTTCACATTTTACAGGGCACTACCCTAAAGGGGGAGACTTGGGGATATTCTTGGCTGTGTGCTTTCTTCTAACCCTTTCGCTGTCACCCTTTGTTGCCATACCATGTTTCGCTGTTTTGCACTACACATGTTCTACTGTGATTTCTGAAGGGATTTTCAGGGATTTTCCAGAAAAATTATATATTGTTTTTTTCAGCAGAGTCTGGACCTTAACATGAAATGTAAGTTTGTCAATAAAATCTTATTGCGCGTGAAATCCCTATTTCTTGGAGTTACAACGATACCACATATGTATTGGTAGACTCCCTTTCCTGACCAGGAGACTCCACCAGAAACAGCGATTTAGGAGATTTTCAGAAAAGTACATGACTCAAGCTTTCTAGGGCTACCAGGCTTGTTGATGTGGACACAGTATTCTGGAAGTAATCTCTCAATTAATTATTTGGTTGCACAGAATTTCCCTAAAAAAAAAAAAATTAAAAAACAAGCAGCTAAATTGCTCAAAACGCACGTCTAATAATTTGGCAGATTTTTTAGCGATTCATTTTAATTTACTGCAAGCCAGTAAAAAATTTGGCCAAACCAATCTCTAATCATAAGTTTAATACTGAAAGTACGAGTGATAACAGGAAGCAGCTTAAACTGGTCTGTTTCTGCAAAGTAGTAGGTCTCACATGCTAAACATTAATTGAGCCATACGTGACATGCAACCTAAAAGACATATAGTGCAGTTTGACATGCGCAGGACTAGGTACAATTTAAGACAGAACCACTCAGTAAGTGTCTTGTAGCTGAGGGGTCAGAGACGTCCGACTGTAATCTGTTACCATTCAGATAGCTCTGGTGTTGGTGTGCACATGTATGCACTGTGGGATCAACAGAAAGATTCCAGGCAAACCAGGGGAGAGGGTTCGCAGTGCTGTCATGCAGACTCTTGGACAGTGGTTCTTCCTCTTTAAAGAGGAACAACACCCGGTAATTTCACTCTCCGCAGGTGTTATTCCTCTCAGACGGGGCATCCTGATTTGGGATGCCCCACTGTGTGTATCACCAAGGTTCACCCAGGAAACTCCCCTTTCTGTTGTTCCCATGGCACAGATGCGGACTGCTCAGGCACCACCGGACGTATTTCCACTCACCTCTAGCTGTGGGCATGCCCATGCCATCCATTCATAAAAGCCTTGCACGAGTCCGCACCAGGTGAGTACATCAGGTGATCAAGGGGGGGGTGTTACACAGAAAGGCATCCCAATTGAAGATGTCCCAGGGAGTGAGACTCGGGACTAGCAATCAGCAACACATGTATTGACAAAAGAGGCATTAAAAATAACTAAGCTTCATATAAGTATTGAAAGCAATAACCTATTAGCACAATAAATGTTAGTATACTTCATCCCCCAATGTTAATTGAATGACATAATCGGTAATGATGTGAGACAGGAAGTAAATTATAGGTCGCGTGATAATTAAAAGATGGTGTCACCCCATTAAATCTTATGTTAGTGAAGTGGAGGAACACACTCGGGGGCAGTCATGTTTTATGATGTATAGGCATTTTAGAGCATAGAGATTTTATAATTAATACAAGGCCTGCATCAAAGCCATCTATCATTGTAATTGTGTTTCTAACAAGTATGAACTAAAGGGAGAGGGGGATTACTGGGGTTTTCTGGGAATGTCATGCTTTCCTTTGGTGTCCTTAATTTCAAAGTTATATTATATAGTTTTATATACAGTCATGGCCATAAATGTTGGCACCCCTGAAATTTTTCAACTAAACCAAAAAAGGGAGGAAAAAAAGCAAATTGGACATAATGTCACAACAAACTCCAAAAATGATCTGGACAAAATTATTGGCACCCTTTCAAAATTGTGGATAAATAAGATTGTTTCAAGCATGTGATGCTCCTTTAAACTTACCTGGGGCAAGTAACAGGTGTGGGCAATATAAAAATCGCACATGAAAGCAAGTAAATAGAAGAGAAGTTCATGTGGAGGCTAATTTAACCCTTTAAATGCCAAGCACGTAGTTTCTACGTGGTTGCTTCTCCGACTGTTAAGCGCCAAGCACGTAGAAACTACGTGCTTGGCATTTCCCCGTGCTACTGTAAAAATATAAAAAAAAAAAACTCACCTCTGGTATGGATGTAAAGCTGGAGGTCTCCTCTTCCTCCGGGGGGGGCAGCCAATCCCTCCCCCGGGGTCTCCGGGCTTCAGGAGGGGGCCCAAAATTGCCCCCCCCTGCTTTGGCCGCTGACACTTGCGGCTGTAAAAAAACAAAAAAAAAAAATGTCATTCACTCACCTCCTCGTCCAATCCCTCCGTCCGGGTCTTCTCTTCACCAGGGGGGGTTCCGATCCCCCCCTGCGCTCCACAGGCTTCAGGTGAGGACCCTCTTCCGGGTCCTCACCACCTCTTCTGATGGCGCTGGCCACCACCCATACCCCCGCCTTTTTGTGGGAGGAGTGGGCTCCTCTTAGTCTCTCACCCGGCTCCGGCTCTGACAGATGCCGGTAGTAGCGGTGCAGAGCGGGTGAGAGGCGAGAAGGCTCTGATCTTCTGCCCCTCACCCGCCCTGCTCCGATCACTATCGGCATCTTTCATCGCCAGCTGTCATTGGCCTCCCGCCAGGAGGTGAGCAGAGGTGAGCAGAGGAAAAAAAAATAATAAATGTCATTTTTTTCTCTGTGTGTGTTTTTTTTTTTTACATTTAACCTATTGTGAACTGGTAAGGGATCCATGAGACCTCTATACCAGTTCACAAGGCTTGGGGGCTGGCAAGTCACCTGCGGCTAGCGGGTGACTTGTCATTAACCCCTGGCACCCCCAATTACCTGCCTCCCCAAAGCCCAGAGGGGAGCAGAGGAGCCCGTGGCCATAGGCTATGCCGGCTTGTAGCCTGCAGGGCCAGGGGCCACCAAAGCTGGCCCCTGTGCCCTGTTCCTACAAGCCCTGCATAGCTGGTCCCGGGCTGGTTATTTCGAGTAGGGGGGACCCCATGAAATTTTGGGGGATTTTTAAGGGTTTTAATTGGATGAATCACACCCTGGAGTTGGCAGCAGCAGCAGCAGCAGGAGCCCAAACATTACTTTAAAGAGACACTGGGGTTGGCTTCAGGAGCCCAAAAATTGGATGAATCACACCCTGGTGTTGGCAGCAGCAGCAGCAGGAGCCCAAACATTACTTTAAAGAGACACTGGAGTTGGCTTCAGGAGCCCAAAAATTGGATGAATCACACCCTGGGGTTGGCAGCAGCAGCAGCAGCAGCAGGAGCCCAAACATTACTTTAAAGAGACACTGGAGTTGGCTTCAGGAGCCCAAAAATTGGATGAATCACACCCTGGAGTTGGCAGCAGCAGCAGGAGCCCAAACATTACTTTAAAGAGACACTGGGGTTGGCTTCAGGAGCCCAAAAATTGGATGAATCACACCCTGGAGTTGGCAGCAGCAGCAGCAGGAGCCCAAACATTACTTTAAAGAGACACTGGGGTTGGCTTCAGGAGCCCAAAAATTGGATGAATCACACCCTGGAGTTGGCATCAGCAGGAGCCCAAAAATTGGCCTAAAGACATAAATATGTTTTGCACCATTTGGAAAGTGTAAAACGTGGCACCATGCTGAATCTAGTCGCATGCATCAGGCATTGGTGGGTGGAAATCCTGGCTGATCCATCCCTGATTCATTTTGACAAAGGTGAGTCTCTCCACATTTTTAGTTGGCAGATGAGTTCTGGCCGTAACTATGCCCCCGCCGCACTAAACACCCGCTCAGATGGCACGCTACTTGCCGGGCAGGACAGCTTTTCCAGGGCAAACTCTGCTAGTTGCGGCCACAAATCAAGTTTGGCTGCCCAGAAGTCCAGCGGATCCTCAAGGTGTGTTGGAATGGTCATGACCTGCTGGTTCAGGTCCTGCTCCAGGTCTTCCTGCTGCTCATGAGTAGCCTCAATATGCGGGTGTAGAAAGCTACTCATTAGCGACTGAAGACTGAGGCTGCTGCTGATGGAGCTGCTGCTGCTGCTCCTGCCAACCCCCCCAGCAGCCATGGCAGTGGAAGGTGAGCGCAGAGGTCCCCTCGAGTCAGACCTGCGAGAGTATGGACCATGGCGCAGATAGGCATCGGACAACTGCCTACGTAGAATGTCTTTGTAGTAGTTCAGTTTGTCCTCCCTCTCGGTGGGTTTAAAAAATGCCCCCATTTTGTGCCGGAAGAGAGGGTCCAATAAGGTGGACAGCCAGAAGTCATCCCGCCGACAGATGGAAACAATTCTGGGGTCACTACGCAAGCACGTGAGCATGCTTCCTGCCATTTGCGCAAGTGACTCGGATGGACTACCTGTCTTCATCTCCACTGCATACTGCCACGGTGTGCCCGGGTCCTCTGTCTCGCCTTCCTCAAAAACCTCTAGCTCCTCTGGCTGCTCCTGCTCCTCCTCTCCTGTCCGCTGACTAGATAAACCAGCCATTTCGCCAAGCCTAAACTGTGTTTCGCTGGGCAACTCCTCCTCTTCCTCCTCCTCCTCCAGTTCAGCTCCAACGGGGTTCATGTGGCCGTAAGATGTAAACGCCATGTCCAGTGCCCTGACCAGCCATGGTTTCCAACATGTGCTGTAGTACATGAAGCAGTGGAATCACGTCGTTCATCCCGTAATCCTGCCGACTGACAAATAAAGTGGCTTCCTCAAAGGGCCTGAGCAAACGGCAGGTGTCACGTATGAGCTGCCACTGGTTGACATTGAAGTTACACAGGGGAGTCCCCCTATCTGCTTGGATCATCAGGAAATCCGTGATGGCTTTTCTCTGTTCATATAATCGGTCCAACATGTGAAGGGTGGAATTCCAACGGGTGGAAACATCGCAAATCAGACTATGTTGGGGGATACCGTTCTGACGCTGTAGCTCAAGAAGGGTGTGTTTGGCGGTGTATGAGTGGCTGAAGTGCATGCAAAGTTTCCTTGAAGTTGTTAGGATGTCTTGCAGATGGGGGTAACACTTCAGAAACCGCTTGACAACCGCAGCGCAGACAAAATGTTCTTCCCATTGTCGGTAACCATGATTCCCATTTTAAGTTTTTTTGGAGTAAGCCATGTTTGGATTTCCTGATGAATAAATGTAAGCAGTTCCTCCCCTGTGTGACTCCGTTCGCCAAGACAAACCATGTGAAGCACTGCGTGACACCTCCGTGCCCTGCACACATGGTAGACTGGAGGGGCACTGAGACTTGAGGCAAGGAATGCTATTAATGAACACCCGAATCCAGAACTATGCAAAAAAGTTCATGTGTTTTAATCAAAGTGACAGATTAATATATACAGTGACAAAAGCATGCCTGGATAATACATATAGTAAAGTATCAAGTCTTTACCTCAATAGTTAGATATATATGCAGTTCCAATCACTAGGTAATATCCAAGTTACAAAACAGGGCTCAAATATAGGAAGGAACCAAAGGCATACTTTTTTGCATAGTTCTGGATTCGGGTGTTCATTAATAGCATTCCTTGCCTTGTACAGTTAACCCCTAAGTGTGCAGTGAGTGGGCACACTGTGCTGTCAATAGAACCCCATACTTAATTATTGCATTTAGCCTTCTATAATGTGATTTTGTGGTGTGCATTCGCAACCTAATCTAGATTGTGTGCACTGAGACTTGAGCCTACAGTGGAGGGTGAGGAGATGGCGGAGGATGAGGAGGCCGAGTCGCACAGTGTCACAGGCCCAACGGGCAGGGAACGCGGAGGCCAAAGCGGCGTGACCTGTCCAAGTTGCTGCTGCAAAGGGACCACATTCACCCAGTGGGCCATAAACGACATGTACTGTCCCTGACCGTAGTTACAGCTCCAGACGTCGGCGCTGCCATGCACTTTGCTACACACCGACAGGCTCAAGGACTGGCCCACCTTCTGTTCAACAAAAGTGTGCAGCGCTGGTACTGCCTTCTTGGCAAAGATATGACGGCTTGGGACTCTCCACCTTGGCTTGGCACAAGCCATCAGTTCTCTGAAAGGTGCAGAGTCCACCACCTGAAAAGGGAGCGACTGCAGCACCAGCAACTTGGACAGGAGCACATTCAGCTTCTGCGCCGTAGGATGAGTGGGCGCATACTGCTGTCTCTTGGACATGGCTTCGCTGATGGATTGCTGGCGGGATGCATGACTTGGAGGAGGAGGAGGAGGAGCAGGAGCGACAGAGGATGGGTATGACGCACAGCTGCCTTCAGCTGAGGTGCTGGAGCCTTGGCTGGCAGAAATTGGGAGCGGCGTGCCACTCGGTGAGGAAGCAGCCTGGCCCACCTCTCCGGAGCCTAGGTTCTCCCAGGCCACTTTATGGTGACGCTGCATATGTTGACGCAGGGCCGTGGTGCCAACATTTGGACCCTGGCCACGCTTCACCTTCTGCCTACATATCTTGCATGTGGCCATGTTACCCTCCTGCGGATGCTTCAGGCAAAACTGCCACACTGCCGAGTAGCTACTTTTCCCACCAACAGGCCTCACTGATTTGCTGCTATTGTCGCCAACTCCAGGAACCCCTGCCCCACTACCTCCCGATAAGGTAGCCTGCCGCACAGCAGGTGCTCTACCCCGGCCCCGGCCCCATTTGGCTCCAGGCTTTACAATTGTGCCCCCATGCTGCCTGCCAACCATGCTGCTAACACCTTGCTGCCTGAGCTGCTGACTCTGGGGCAACCTGCGCCCCTCTTCTCCTGATGATGACGATGAAGCCCCTTCATCACCCGGCTCCCAAGTGCGATCGGCTTCATCGTCATCATCATTATCACCGAGTTGTGGCTGTACGTCACTGATGTTCGTGGATTCGTCAACAGTGTCTGGCGCAGGAGCTGGAACGCTCGCAGCACCCACGACACTGTCCACATCACTATTTGTCTGCCTAGCTAAAGAAGCCACCTCCATTTCTTGGCTGGGCAGTAGCTGCTGACTGTCCTCTATCTGATCGTCCTCCTCCCTAAAGAGTGGAGCTGAACCCAAAGCATAGGATACGTCGCTGGGGGAGGGAACGGCGTAGGACAGAGGCAATGGGAGGACAGGGACTGCTCTCGGGGCATGCCAACTCAGGGTTGTGTCAGAGGAACCTACCGACCCTAGACTGGGGGTCTCAGACGTAAGTTGTGATGATGTTGTTGATGAGCGCGTTAACCAATCTACCACGGCAGATGCGTTACTGGTGGAGACACGACCGCTAGCAGATACTGGCAGACCAGGTCTCTCACCGTGACTCCTGCTGCCACTCGCCCCTAGTCTGCTGCGACCTCTGCCTGCTGAATCTTGGCCTCTGCCACTCCTCTTTGAACATCCTGGCACTTGTCTGCCTGACATTTTTATGTATTTCCTTATTTAGTATAAACAGATAGGGTTCAATGTGCAGTTTTGCGGTGCCCTGCGGCCTGGTTTATTAAAAGCAGTCAAAAACAAATGGGATGCCCCCACAGCAGACCTGAGATCAGTATATATGCACAGCAACAGTGTCTACGCAGGCTCCAACAGGCCAAATTACTTGAAATAAGTGGGCAGCTTAGAGTAAAGACAGAGGCTAATGGTATGTTACAGAATGGGATGCCCCAAGCAGACTTGAGATCAGTAATATATGCACACAGCAGCAGTGTGTAAGCAGGCTGAAACAGGCCAAATCACTTTAAATAACTGTGCAGCTTACAGTGAATGCAGAGGCTAATGGTATGTTACAGAATGGGATGCCCCAAAGCTGACTTGAGATCAGTATATATGCACACAGCAGCAGTGTGTAAGCAGGTTGCAACAGGCCGAATCACTTGAAATAACTGTGCAGCTTAGAGTAAAGACAGAGGCTAATGGTATGTTACAGAATGGGATGCCCCAAGCAGACTTGAGATCAGTATATATGCACACAGCAGCAGTGTGTAAGCAGGCTGCAAGAGGCCAAATTTCTTGAAATAAGTGTGCAGCTTAGAGTAAAGACAGAGGCTAATGGTATGTTACAGAATGGGATGCCCCAAGCAGACTTGAGATCAGTATATATGCACACAGCAGCAGTGTGTAAGCAGGCTGCAACAGGCCAAATCACTTGAAATAACTGTGCAGCTTAGAGTAAAGACAGAGGCTAATGGTATGTTACAGAATGGGATGCCCCAAGCAGACTTGAGATCAGTATATATGCACACAGCAGCAGTGTGTAAGCAGGCTGCAAGAGGCCAAATTACTTGAAATAAGTTTGCAGCTTAGAGTAAAGACAGAGGCTAATGGTATGTTACAGAATGGGATGCCCCAAGCAGACTTGAGATCAGTATATATGCACACAGCAGCAGTGTGTAAGCAGGCTGCAACAGGCCAAATCACTTGAAATAAGTGTGCAGCTTAGAGTAAAGACAGAGGCTAATGGTATGTTACAGAATGGGATGCCCCAAGCAGACTTGAGATCAGTATATATGCACACAGCAGCAGTGTGTAAGCAACCTCATACAGGCCAAATTAGTTGAAGTGAGTGTGCAGCTTACAGTAAATAGAGAGGCTAATGGTATGTTACAGAATGGGATGCCCCAAGCAGACTTGAGATCAGTATATATGCACACAGCAGCAGTGTGTAAGCAGCCTTATACAGGCCAAATTACTTGAAATAAGTGTGCAGCTTAGAGTAAAGACAGAGGCTAATGGTATGTTACAGAATGGGATGCCCCAAGCAGACTTGAGATCAGTATATATGCACACAGCAGCAGTGTGTAAGCAGGCTGCAACAGGCCAAATTACTTGAAATAAGTGTGCAGCTTAGAGTAAAGACAGAGGCTAATGGTATGTTACAGAATGGGATGCCCCAAGCAGACTTGAGATCAGTATATATGCACACAGCAGCAGCGTGTAAGCAGCCTCATACAGGCCAAATTAGTTGAAATGAGTGTGCAGCTTACAGTAAATAGAGAGGCTAATGGTATGTTACAGAATGGGATGCCCCAAGCAGACTTGAGATCAGTATATATGCACACAGCAGCAGTGTGTAAGCAGCCTCATACAGGCCAAATTAGTTGAAATGAGTGTGCAGCTTACAGTAAATAGAGAGGCTAATGG